>CM037160.1:23934879-24639879 GCA_020921065.1 Vaccinium darrowii
AATAAGGCCAGCACCAGTACAAACCGCCAGATTCGCTTTGTCAAAGAAGGATCAAATGAACCATACCACGGTCAATCTGAGCCATTTGTAAATGAAATAAGCGGAGAGGTGCACCCAGGATTTGAAATCTTTGCTAATGATGCGTGGGATAGCGAAGATGAGCATGAAAAGGTCGAGCAATTGGTGAAAGACCTTAAAGCGGACTGGATGGAGGCTTTGGATGGTGGGATCTTGATGTCGATGTTCGACGAGGTCAGTCTAACAGGTAAGGATAGAGAAGAGCCAGCAGTGATGATGCTTGGACAGGAGGCATTCGAAGACCCCAGCGTGCTGATAGTCGATGCAGTCGGAGAGTACAAGAATTGCACTTTCACTCCTGCTGTAAAATTTACTAATGCATTCACTAAGCTAGAGTCCGAGTCTGAATTAGGGTATGAACTTGACTGTGAGTCGGAGTTTGTGCCTCATGGCCCTCCACATTGTCATTTCTATTTTGAGTTTGAGTCTGATGCCATGTACTGTGCCCCGGAGGGCTTTGTTAATGAAATGGATGGTGATTTCGCTTACTTTGCTGTTCCCGAAATAAATTGTGTTGACCCTGACGATGATGAGACTGAGTTCGAGGGAGAAATACCCAAGGAACTTAAGTCTCTAATTGAAAGGGAAAATGAAAGGCATGCTCAGCCAATAAAAGAAGAAGTTATTTCAATAAAATTGAGAGATGAGGAAAATCCTCGCATGGTTCAAATCGGTTCCGGGCTATCTTCGGAGGAACAGAAATTGCTCATTGATTTACTCAAAGAATTCGAAGATGTTTTCGCTTGGTCCCACGCGGATATGCCCGGAATCGATCCTGAAATTGTGCAACACCGAATTCCCTTATACCCTGATGCAAAACCAGTAAAGCAGAAGTTGAGAAAAATCAGGCCAGATTGGGTAGAAAAGGTCAAGGAAGAAGTCACCAAGCAATTCAATGCTGGTTTTCTGATGGTAACTGAATATCCACAGTGGGTAGCAAACATTGTGCCGGTACCCAAGAAAGATGGAAGAGTCAGGGTGTGTGTAGATTTCAGAGATTTGAACAAAGCTAGCCCAAAGGACGACTTTCCCTTGCCCCACATTGACGTATTGGTGGATAACACAGCGAGGCATGCTTTGCTGTCATTCATGGATGGTTTCTCGGGTTACAACCAGATCCTGATGGCACCAGAAGATCGAGAGAAAACGACTTTCACCACTGAATGGGGAACGTTCTATTATCGAGTTATGCCGTTTGGACTGAAGAATGCTGGGTCAACCTACCAACGAGCCGCTACAACCTTGCTACATGACATGATGCACAAAGAAGTCGAGGTGTATGTGGATGATATGATTGTGAAAGCAAAGGAAAGGGAAGGTCATCTCCTGGCATTGCGCAAATTCTTCGAAAGGATTCGTAAGTACCGAATGCGCCTCAATCCACAGAAATGCACGTTTGGGGTCACTGCTGGGAAGATGTTGGGATTCATGATCACCACCAGGGGAATCGAAGTCGATCCATCAAAAATCAAAGCCATTCTCGATATGGAGCCGCCCCGGACAGAAAAAGAGGTACGGAGCTTTCTTGGGAAAATCCAGTTCATCAGCAGATTCATCGCAAAGTTAACATCGACTTGCGAGCCGATGTTTCGTCTATTGAAGAAAGGAACACCATTCAAGTGGGATGATAAGTGCCAAAAAGCATTTGAGTCAATCCGGCAGTACCTTCAAAGTCCCCCAGTGTTGATGCCACCGACACCTGGGAAGCCTCTCATCTTATATCTATCAGTAACACAATCTGCAATGGGTTGCATGTTGGCACAAGAAGGTGAAGCAGGAATCGAGAAGGCGGTATATTATCTGAGTAAGAAGATGGTTGGGGCCGAAGAGAAATACACACCTCTGGAGAAAACCTGTTGGGCCCTTGTGTGGGCCTCCAAAAAGCTAAGGCACTACATGTTAGCTTATTCGGTAGTGTTGATTTCTCGAATGGACCCTCTCAAATATCTGTTTGAGAAACCAGCACTCACTGGAAAACTGGCACGATGGTTACTCCTGTTGGCCGAATTTGAACTCAAGTATGTAACAAGAAAGTCAGTGAAAGGTAGGGCTGTTGCAGAATTCCTGGCAGATCACCCGATTGAGGGACCAGAAGATACAGAGTTTCAATTCCCCGATGAACATGTCATGGCGGTGTCAGATGATGTTTGGAAGCTGTACTTCGATGGAGCAGCAAATCAGAAAGGATTTGGGATCGGCATACTGCTAGTTTCACCAGAAGGGCCGCACATTCCCCTTTCTTTCAAATTAAATTTCGAAGTTACGAATAACCAAGCAGAATATGAGGCGTGCATTGTTGGAATGGAGGCTGCTCTTGAAATCAGGATAAAGAAGTTAGAAGTGGTCGGAGATTCGAATCTGGTGGTTTCCCAAGCCAACGGTGATTGGAAGGTGCGGGAAGAAAAATTGAAGCCATACCATAAGGATGTTGATGATCTGATTCATCAATTCGAGCAAGTAACCTTTACTCATATACCAAGGATGAAGAATCAGTTCGCTGATGCACTTGCAACCCTAGCATCAATGGTAGAATTGCCCGTAGGGGTGAGAATGAGGCCAATCATGATCGAGCAAAGAAATAGGCCAGCCTATGAATATGTGATGAATGTTGGAGGAATTGACGATGGTCTGCCTTGGTACCATGATATCTGGAATCTGGTTGAGAGAGGAGAATATCCGGAAGGAACAAATAAGAAAGATCGAATAGCATTGCAAAGGCTGGCGTCACAATACATCATCTGTGGTGGAAGGTTGTATAAAAGGTCATACTGTGACATGCACAAGCTGTGCATCTATGGTGACGACGTAAAGAGGGTAATGGAGGAGATCCATGAAGGAATCTGTGGTCCCCACATGAGCGGATTAATGATGGCAAAGAAGATTCTGAGGCAAGGATATTTCTGGTTGACCATGGAAACTGATTGCGTTCAGTATGTGCGAAGATGTCATAAGTGTCAAGTCCATGCTAATCTCATGCATGTCCCACCATCTGAACTTCACACAATGGCAACGCCTTGGCCTTTCTCAGTGTGGGGAATAGATGTGATCGGGAAAATCACGCCGCCAGCATCAAATGGACACAAGTTTATATTGGTGGCGATCGATTACTTCACGAAATGGGTAGAGTCAGCTTCTTACGCTACATTGACAGCAGTACAAGTGGCCCATTTTATCAAGCAGAACATCATTTATCGGTACGGGGTCCCTAATGCCTTCGTATCAGACAATGGTGTGCATTTTAAAGGAAGGGCAGCAGAAGTACTCGAAGAGTTTAATGTTCAAGTGCACAAATCAACAGTGTACAGGCCACAAACTAATGGAGCCGTGGAAGCAGCAAACAAATCAATCAAGAATATCTTGGAGAAAACCATCGAATCATCTAGGGATTGGCATGAGAAACTGCCGTTAGCATTGTGGGGATACCGCACCTCTATCCGAACTCCAACAGGCGCAACACCCTATTCTCTGGTCTATGGTATGGAGGCAGTACTTCCCATTGAGCTTGAAGTGCCATCTTTAAGGGTGATGATAGAAAGTGAAATCGATGAGGCTGACTGGTTGAGCGACAGATTCGCAGAACTAATGCTGTTTGATGAAAGGAGACTGCGGGCCTTGTATCACATTCAGGGATACCAGAGAAGGATTGCCCGCGCATTCAATAAGAAGGTAAAATCCAGGGATCTGATCGAAGGAGATATGGTAGTGAAAGAGATTCGGGCGCCAATATTCGATCCACGGGGAAAATTCAGGCCGAAATGGGCAGGACCATACATCATCAAAACTATCCTCGACGGTGGGGGAGCAGTGATTATTGATTTGGATGGAAACGAGTTCAGCAATCTTGTCAATCTGGACCAACTCAAGCGATATTACCCCTGAGGGATGCTCGTTGGGCAGAAAAATCGCAAGGGCGAACTGACCCAAGCAAAAATCAGAGCAAGCCTGCTAGCCCGAAAACCCACATTGGGCGGACTAGGCAAAATTTAAGGCAAAAATTCAAAAAGAGCTCGTTGGACCGAAAACCTGAAAAGGCGGTACCAAGCAAAATTCAGAGCGCAAAAGGAGAGTGTTAATACCCGAGTGAACCCTTGCCTGAACTACGCTGACCTGATTCCTTGAAAAAGGATACGTAGGCAACCCTATTCTGGGGTTCGGTCTAAATCCGATGAGTTGGTCCCCATTTCCGCAAAATCCGAAGGAGATAGCATATGGAATCAAATGAACCAAGAAGGGGGAAACCCTTCATGATTCAATTTTATTCAAATCAGTTCTTCGATTACATAAGCTGAGCAGCATAGCCTAAAAAAAAAAAAAACACCATTTATTCCGGAAAACAGCATAGTGGGTCGAAAGGAAAATTGCACTAATTTCTTCGGCGTTGCGCCCTTATCTGCATCCTCATCCAATCTCTGTAATGTCTATTTAAATGAATAGTTGGGTAGGGATCAGGAGCCCAAACGACCCTGTGCCTCCAGGAAGTGCGATAATGCTTGAAAACGGAATGTTTGAATGAGGGAAGGCTGAAAGTGGCAGGAACGGCATACTCCACCTCCTGGCGAATGCAGTATTGGCGAAGAATGCGCTGTGGGAAATAGTACGCATATCCCTGTAGTCCCACCAAGATCACCCATGTGTCTCCCATATGATTGGCCGTCATGTCCGGCAAAGGCAACCAGTGACACCTCCAAGCAATGTGATCCTCCTCCAATGACCTGAAGAAGTCAGTCCATTCATCTTCATCAGCCTCCTCATGCACAAATGGCCTATCCACCCAAGTTCGAGGCTCATAAACCCAATCACCTGCCGGCTCCCTCAAAAGCCCAACCTTGTCACAAAGCCATACCTGCAATCCAAAATATCCAAACTAAAGTCAAAACCAAGCCAACAACCAAAAATCCCAAAAACCATGAAATCAGAACATCTAGACCAAATAAACCAAACCTGAAGCAAAAGCGGACTTCCGGCAAATATGTCCATTCTCCCAGCCTTGACCGCATCCAAACCCATGATTGTCTCAGCCAAAGCCAAGGGAACCACATCCCTCCGTTGTTCAATTTGAGCAGCAACACCGACAATGGCGGAACTAGGATGGCCATCATATGGGACCAACAAGTACAATGCCAAGAGACACATGCAAAGCGCAAACATGCGTCGATTTTGAACGGTAAAATCTAGAAGATCACCTGTAGGGCCATAATCTGCGAAGAGACGAAGGACATTGAGGGTCTCGTTGCGAATCAAGAAACGCGCAGCGCCGTTCCCTAGACCAAGCTTTCTACTGAGAATGTTGGCGTAGTTCTGGCGGATAGGTGGTATGACGGGATCTGCGAAAGCATTACCGCCAAGGTATGCTTGGAATTCCTCAACGGTTGGACAAAGCTCCTGCAGGCCAAAACGGAACACGTGGAGCTCTGAATCCCAACAACGAACGGCGGCACGCAAAAGATCTTGGCGGATAGGGAAAGTGTGGAGGTCCCGAGACCTCGAAAGTTGAACCAATCAATGTTATCGAGGCTAGCAACCCAAGTGTTAATGACGGAAGGGTCAAGGGCAGCCATGTGGAAGTGATGAAAAATGGACAAAGGAAATATATGGAGAAAGGAATGAAAAGTTGGTATGGAGATGGTATGGAGGAAATGCTTGATTATACATGGTATTTATAGGAGAGTTGGGAGGAATCTTACAAATTTGCCATGCAACATTGGAAATCATAGATTACATTTTCAAGATGGTCAAATGCATGTTTTCAAAGTATTTTTGTTGGAAAATTTGAAAATGCATTGGAAATGCATGGCATTTGTGGGGAAAAGATGAAAAGACCTTGGGAAGGTGATGTTCAAGGCTTGGGGGATGTTATAACAGAGCAACAAGTCGTTTGGGGCAGAGAAAACCATGCAAAGGGGTCCAAAAATGCATTGGGAAGCAGCACTACAAACCTGCCCAGCACAGACATTGAGCGCTCAAGGCCAGAGAGTTGAGCGCTCAAACCCCTCAGACCACCTCGAGCGCTCAAGTGTGGACGGTCGACCTCCACGCGGTTCAAGCAATGGTTTTCGAAACGGTTCGAAAAACAAGGATTTTAGAGTCGCCACCCGGGTTTTGGGAAAGTAGTTTGGGACCCGAGAAACCAATTTGAAAATGATGATTTGAGAGAATGACTTATAAAACCAATTGAAAACCAGAGATTCGTTTTGGATCCGGGAGCCAGGTTATGAACAGGGAAGGGTTTTAATGCACCCTGTTCGCCCGATTAAAATCGGTCTTTACTAAATATTTGTGAGATTTTATTAGAAAACAATTTTATTGCTGAACATTAACGGATAAACATTTAAGTTAAACAAAACAGATGATAATAACGAGAAAAACAGATGACTGATATGTAATTGACGGAAATCAAACGAAAATCCAAACTTCAAACTGTTCCTGCAGGGGGAATGTTCAAATTTCACATTTTATCAGAAAAGTGTGCCGTGCGGCACACAAAGTGTACCGTGCGGTACAGAAAGTGTGCCGTGCGGCACAGTTGGCCAGATTTCCAAAAGTGTACCGTACAGCACTCCAACTGTGCCGTGCGACACATGGAGAGTGCCGTGCGGCATTATTTCCTTCGCAAACAGTTCAAACTTTGGTTTTTCGATATGATTGAATATAGGCACATACAAGGTATGAAATGCATTCAAAATGAACTACTTTAAAGGGAGAAAGCAGTGTATTGAGTATGGGATGTCCCTCCTCGTTGAATCGCTCCGTACGAGGCGATGTTTTCACCGTACGACGCGACCGGGAGGTGTGAAATGAAACTGGACTTGCTGTAATTTGGGCATACCAAGCATGGAAATGATACAAGGAATCATTCCACCCTTGGTACCCCTCCCCTCAGGGTACCAAATTCAAGGAATTTGGCGAAACGGGTTTATACCTTCGGTTTCGAACTCTCGGATTGAGCGTCGGATTGAACTTCCGAATGCTGCTTGAACCTTCTCTGGACCTCACTTTCACTCTAGTATAGTGGTAAGAGGGATTGAAGGCTTAAACTTTGGTCAATTTAGAATGGTTAACTCACGGCTTTGGAGCCAAAAACAGGGGATGGGTCTCTACCTCAGGTTTGGCTTTGGCAGAGAGGATGATATTGGATTCTCTATAGTGGAGATGGTAGCTAAGAGGTTTTGGCAATGAAAATGGTACTCAAGAGTGGAGTTTCGTGGGCAATTTTACACCGAAATTCTCTGGGATGGGATTTTGGGGGCCTTTTTCCCATTGGGCTCGAACGGTTTATATAGAGGGTGAGGGAGCCGAATGTAGTCTCCAACCCCTTCTTGATTCTTGCTCATGGAGACAATGGCATGGGGAGTAGCATATTCCTTTCGGCCATGATCTTCCCTTTCGGCCACGACCAGCAGGACGGGGGAACCAATCTCGTCAACGTTTTCGGCTGCTGGGAATTCGCAAAAACTGGGAACCCGTAAACAGTACTGTACGGTACACAAACTGTGCCGTGCGGCATAACTTGTGTACCGTGCGGCACAACTGGCCGTCAAAATTCAACAATCTGCTGTACGTGACTCTGGCTGTCCCGTGCATTGAGAGATGAGTACCGTGCGGTACTGTTGACTGAGTTGACTTGGAGAGTTCCAATCCGAGAGTTCTTCCGGGTGTTTCCGTTCATCATTGGGGATTAAAATGTACGTGAACGTTCATTTTGGGGTGTCTACAGTTGCCCCTCTTTGACGAGACTTACAATCATTGTGTCGTCGGAAGTCGCGTCAAAGATAGAAGACACCCCTCGATGTGGACGTCCTCGTATGAAAACAAATAGCTAAACATGATGCGTGTGGTCGCGCTCGTGAGAGCTGCCTACGTACCCCATTGTAGGGATCAGACCAGCGTAGTTCATTGGGGCTTTAGAATGCAAGAGTCGATAGGAAACATACCTTGATCGGTTTGTGGGAATTGTCACTCTGCTTTTCAACGAGGGAAAAACGAATGATGTGCTGTTGGTGCTAAAAACCGTTTTGTTAATGCCGGAGAGGACTTACGAAACCATTTGTCGCTGACACAAGAAACCATTTGATGCTGAGGATATTTGTTGTTAACGCCGAAGAGGACTTACGAAACCATTCGGTGCTGGGGATATAACTGCCCGTTAAAGCCGTAGAGGACTTACGAAACCATTTGTCGCTGACACAAGAAACCATTTGATGCTGAGGGTATCTGTTGTTAATGCCGAAGAGGACTTACGAAACCATTCGGTGGAAACCATTCGATGCCTTGAAATAATTGCCGCTGATGCCATAGAGGACTTACGAAACCATTGGTGCTGAGGAAAAACCGTCGTTAATGCCGTTGAGGGCTTATGGAACCAGAGAATCGTCGTTAATGCCGTTAAGGACTTATAAAACCAGTTGATGCTTGATAAAACTTCTGTTAATGCCGTTGAGGACTTATAGAACCACTTGAGTGCTTGAGAAAACCTTTGTTAACGCCGAAGAGGACTTACGAAACCATTTGAGTGTTGAGATAATTGTTGTTAATGCCGGAAAGGACTTACGAAACCACCTAATGCTGACAAAACTTGTTGTTAATGCCGGAGAGGACTTACGAAACCATCGGATGCTGATAAAACTGTCGTTAATGCCGGAGAGGACTTACGAAACCATCGGATGCTGATAAAATTGTCGTTAATGCCGGAGAGGACTTACGAAACCATCGGATGCTGATAAAATTGTCGGTAATGCCGGAGAGGACTTACGAAACCATCGGATGAAGACCATCGGATGCTCGAAGTATTGGTCGCTAATGCCGTAGAGGACTTACAAGACCACCTGATGAAGACCATCGAATGCTCGAAATATTGGTCGCTAATGCCATAGAGGACTTACAATAACCACCTGGTGTTGGGGATATAGTTTGTCAATGCCGTCGAGGACTTATGAAACCTGTCTGGCGCTGTTTGAAATTGTTGTTGTAGATGCCGTTGAGGACTTACGAAACCACTTTCGATACTGATAGGAGTTGTTGGTAATGCCTTTGAGGACTTACAAATCCAATCGTTGCTTGAATACTTGTGATGGAACCGATGAGTGCTTACGCGAAGCTGACGCGGGGCAAAATCGAGGATTAGCCTGAGTGAGATTGCTGGAAATCTTGGCTTAGAAGCCCTTGGGAAGGTTGAATCTGGTGCAAAAATCATTAAGAACACATATGTGTGCCGTGCGGCATCAAGACTGTACCGTGCGGTTGAGATGGAACATCGTGCGGTAAAACTGGCAAAGGGTGTGCCGTGCGGTACTTTAGGTGTACCGCACGGTAGAGGAGGTGTGCCGTACGGCACAAGTGGTTATCAAAACCGCCCGAAACCGTTTTGTCTTCTCCCACTCTTTCAAACACATTCAAAACATTCTCAGTCAGTTATTCCGAGAGTGTGACATTCGAAAACCCTCATTTCCTTCAATCTTCTTACTCCTCTTTATTTCTCTTAAATTTTCTCAAACTTTTCGGTTCATCAACACCAAAACGAGTTTCTCCTCCGAGATACATCATCCATGGCTGATTCCGGCGATACACCAGTCGATCCCAACATACCCGTCGCAGGTTCGTCTCCGTCGGTGCACGGGGGCGGCGGTACTACGTCCGGCGAGCCCGGTAGCGACCCATTCACGGGTGCTCCGGCCGACGTTGATTCGTTGCAAAGGGCTTCCGGTTCGGTTTTGATCGGGGCCGAAACGGCATTACCCACACCGGAAACAGTACCGACGGGGCTAGGGGAGACTCACGCGGGCGAGACCCTAACTCCGGTGGAGGTACGGGAGGCCATGGGCGTTGGTGGTGCTGCAGTGGTGGGCGGCAGCGATGCTGGTGGTGATTTGGGTACCGCACGGCATATAGAGAGTGCCGTGGGTGCTACTGGGAGTGCTGTGACTGGGGGTCCGAGTGCCGCACGGCACGACGAGAGTGCCGCGTGTGATGATCAGAGTGCCGGGGCTAGTCACAGGGGTCCGGAGGCTATGGAGGTTGATCCCACAGGTACGGGTGCTTCTCCCTCGGATATTACTATGAGTCTTAGCAGGATAGATGTTGTTGTTGAGGATGTGACTGGAGGTAGTAGTACTGAGAGCGAGGAGGTGCCGTTGGTGAGGCGCATAGCTCCAGGTCCGGCTATTGCGATTGGCACTGCCAGAGCGCCAGAGGAGAGTGATGAGAGAGAGACAGAGCCTTCAGAGCCTCCGTTGTTTGCACCTGCCGTTGGTTCTTCTCGTGGGTCCGGTTTGACTTTGGCAGACACTTTGGAGGGGGCGAGAGATGAGGATATAGCAGCGACTTTGCAAGAGTTTCCCAGGTTCGAGAATGTCCTGGTTCAGGAGGGGATGGCATCCATTGTCAGGGATGCTGAGCAGGAGGAGAGGGAGAGAGAGGCTGATGTAGCCGCCGGAGAGGGGCGTATGACTATAGTCCGGGAGGTTGAGCTGTCTTTGGATCATAGGGTCCCTTTTACTCCTGCCACTTACGTGCCACGGGTGCACTTCTTTGTTCCTCAGGGGTGCGATACTTATACCCCTCTGCTGCCTACGTACCCAGATACGAGTGTGATTCGAGACCGTTCGACTCACATTGCATATAGGAATCCTTTGGTATGCATCCTTTGTTTATTCTTTTCTGCTTGTGCTTGTTCATTTGCTTGCTTGTACATTCTTGCTGATAATACTGACTGAGATTATGCCATGCCTTCGTTTAACAGACTCAGAGATCCTTGGGTGGTTATGGAGGTTCTGCGCATTCTTTGGAATACTACCGCGCGTTGCCATCACGAGTGAGGGCTTTGGTCGATGCTTCTGGGTTCACCATTTTCATCCGGCTTCTGACAGTGACTAGGACGGATCGCAAGCTGATACGAGCTCTGGCGGAGAGGTGGTGGGATACTACCAACACTTTCCACTTCAGATTCAGGGAGATGACGATCACTCCCCTTGACTTTGCTGCGATCACCGGTCTGAGAGTCGGAGGTGAGCCTATCCCGTTTGACTCGGAGCTATATTTGGACACTGCTGCCGTTGAGCACTACCTGGGGAGGAGGCTTGGAGGTATTGATCCGGGGGTGAGGTATACTGTTTTGGTGGGTTTCTGGGACCACGAGCCAGAGTCAGAGGAGGAGGCTAGGCAGATGGCGAGGGCCTATTTGTTATACCTCTTTGGTGCCTCCCTGTTTCCGAACAGGCAGGGCATGGTGCACTTGGGTTGGTTGCCTGCACTGGAGAGTTTGGAGACTGCTGGGAGGTTTGACTGGGGTGGCGCCGGCCTGTGTACTGTGTACTGCTTCCTTGGTTGCGTGTGCCGTGGTGTAGGCACGAGCCTTGGTGGTTACTGGAGGGTGCTAGAGGTAAAACTTTTGCTTGTATTCCTCTTTCAATGATCATGATAATGCTTTTATCCATGTTTCTTGACTTGACGGTTTTCTGAACATGCAGGTGTGGCTTATGAGGTGCTGGGTGTATTTGCCCCAGCCAATTCGCATAGCAATGAGGATGTGCTCCCACGTGCCGAGAAGTGGGGGTCAGAGTACACAGGAGGCGGCGATCATAAGGGAGATTTGAGGACTTTTCGGCTTTTTCTGGACTCTACTACGGGGGATAGGGTGAGCCTTTTCCATGATTTCAAATGTTCATGCTTTCTTGTTTTCCTTTATCCTTGAAACTGACAAACCTTTCTCTCTTATAGGTGAGGTGGAACGTTTGGCATAGGATGCGCAGAGATTACTTGGTCAGGAGCAGGGAGCTGACACAGAGTCGAGTGCTGCTGGAGTGCCCTTACGGTTGGCGATGGTACTTGGGTGACAGGGTTTCTCGTCAGTCCCTCGGGATTGACCATTTCAGAGTGCCTTCGCCGTTGCCTCCACTTGTTCAGAGGACTGAGGAGTACACCCGAGCTGAGATAGAGAGATACACGGTGCCGACAGAGGTGACCTTCAGTCCTTCGATAGATTATGAGGGTTACTTGAGCACGCACTTGGCCTATGATCTGGACATGGAGAACCGTTTGAGGGCCGGTCCTGCTTTACCTGAGTTGAGGAGAGAGATTGAGGTGGTGACCGTTGACGGCGCACTTGGAGTGGTGACGATGCCTCACATTACTCCTACAGTTACTCTTGCCACGACAGAGGTGACTCTTGATTATTATGCTTGCTTCAATTACTTGTTTATACCAGTATCTCATGTATTGCTGACGCCTCTTTTGAATTTCAGATTCCTGTTGAGTGGGCGGCGGCGTCGTACCAGCTGGCGCAGGACTTGCAGGCCATGGTCCGTCAGTTCGTGATGGGCATGGCTCCAGAGGTGCGCCCGCGGGCTGAGCCAGGAGTTGTACTTGGTCGTGGTCAGAGAGCCACCAGAGGGAGGGCGCCGGCCCGTGGTGTTGGAGAGGCTAGCAGAGGTAGAGAGACCAGCCGAGGCACTCGCAGGAGGAGGGAGAGTACTAGCAGTGAGAGAGGAGCTAGCCGAGGGGCCACCCCTAGTGCCGGGGCTGCTGAGGTATACATTGGACTTGTCTTTCCTTTCTGTTTGATCATGCATGCCTTTCATTGTATTCTGACAAATTTTGTTGCTTGTGTAGGGAGCGTCAGGCTCCGGGAGTGCCAGGCGTTCCACGCCTCGAGTTACTTCGGTGACTCCGCCTTCAGCCCGAGTGCTCCGTTCTTCTGAGAGACGGAGAGAGAGTGTACAGCAGAGGGAGGAGCCTGCGGAGAGCAGTAGTACTGATGACGATCATGTTACGCCAGAGGAGTATAGACCTCGGGGGTCCGAGCCTCCGAAGCGTCCTCGTACCTGAGACAGTAGTTAGTGGTAGCATTCTACTAGGTGGGGCCTGCGTGCCTTGTTTTGATTTGGGCACTTGTTTAGCCCTCTGTATAGATGGCCGGCGAGCCGTAGTAGTTGATGATGTATTGGGCCTCTTTGCCCCTGGATATGGTTACACTTATCATTGGGATATTTAGATCTTGGTTTTATAAAAATTTGCATTTTAGTCATGTTGTCATTCATATTGGCAATGAACTTGGAAAATCAAAGTTTGCACGCGAGTGTTTAACTTAAAGCAACCGAATTTGAGACCAACAAACTTGTATGTGGAAAGCTTGGTTTTGCATTTATGGTTGTGACTCATAGGACTCAATGAAATGGAACTAAACTTTTAACCTCATATGTGCAATGTATGGACTAACGACAAGAGAATGACGCTTGTTGCGCACCTACGCCGGCATTGCCGTTGACAAACGAACGGAATGACTCATGGATATGACATGTTACACCTGAATTGACCACGCTCGTGGGGTGGCATTATCATGAAGTATAGCTCGCCGATACTTCCATTCTTTGGTATTCAAGTCTTCGAGACCTTTGATCATTGATTTTCGGTTGAGGTTGCCAACCGACCCTTCCAATAGGTCGTAGGTGCGCGCCATGGCTTGCATGTGTAAGCTTTGTGCCAAAGAGAAGCGTGGAATGAGCCCCGGATGCTCAAAACTGAATTTTGCTTGGAATCTGGCCAGTTGTGCCGTGCGGCACCAAAACTGTGCCGTGTGGCACTCTTAGTGTGCCGTACGGTACACGCCTGATAGTGCCAAAAAATCTGCCACTTGCAGCGGATTTCTGGCCTTTCCTTTTGGCGTTTCATCACTTCAACGCACGTCCTAGGGACTTGAAGAGCCATTGTGAGGCACCCTTTGAGGAGACTTACCATTTTTAGCATGATTCCTTGCGGTTTTCGAGTTGGCACGTTTTTCGAGGTGGCCTTTCTTTGGAACTTGAAACTTTGTATTGTTCCTCATGCATGGTGGCTATAAAAAGCTGTTCATTCCCTCCCTTATTTGCATTCCAAATTCATAAACTCTTTCCTTGTTAACCCCCCTTTCATAATGGCGGTGAGCTTCTCGGCCTTGATGCGCCCCTGGCTCGATGATCTCGATGGCTTGGACTGGCTGCACTTTCGGGGTCATAGGCTGACTTCCCTTCGTTATATTCGAGACGTGTCCATACTTCCGGAGTTGTTGCGAGCTGCAACACAATTCTGGGACCCTGAGGTGCATGTCTTCCGCTTCGGTCTCCACGAGTTATGCCCCACTGTGGAAGAATTCTTCGCATACCTTGGAGGTTTTGATTTGGCGGAGCTCATTGTTCCTCTTTACGGAGTTGGTTTTGCCCCAGTGTTGTCTTCCAAGCTAGAGATAAGTAACAATGCGGCTAGGTCCTTGATTCGTGGAGGTTTTCTGAACATCCCACGCCTGATTGAAGGATTCCGCTCCAACAACTTTGCTCTATGCTTGTGTTTACTGGCCGCATTCTTGTTCGTGCAATCTGATGGTCAAGCAAGCTCTTCCCTGGTTGGTGTGGCTATGCAAATTGAGGAACGTAAGGATGTAGCTCCCATGGTTCTGGCTGAAACTTTGATGGGTCTGGATGGGGTTCATGCTGGTAGGACCGACGTCTTTGAAGGTAGTCCGCTGCTCCTACAGGTAGGCTTCTCACTCAGCTCTCCTTTTTCTGGCTTTTCACTCGTTCCCATTTTACCTCAGCGCTCAGTTCAAAGCTGTCTAAGGCTTCTTACTTGTTTTGTCTCTTTCACACAGTTGTGGTTATGCGACAAGGCTAATCTGCTGGAGCCTGTGCCAAGAAACCGGGTTCATGAAACTCAAGGGTTCGTTATCAGGAATTTCAGGGAGGTTTTTGATGGTGTGGGAGGTTGGATTCGGGTTCTCTCCCAGCTCACAGAAGAGGTGATCTCTTGGCGTTTGACTTGGATTGACCTTCCTGACATGGCTATTAGCAACATGGGGCGTCAGCGAGTGATTCTGGCAGGTTTGACCCGATGGACCTTCTATATTCCAAACCGCATCCTCCGTCAACTTGGAGCTCGTCAAGTACCGCCGCCTGCGGGTTCTGAGGATTTCGTCCTACCGAATTTCAATGTCGCTACCTTCAGGGCTTACCAGAGCAATTGGAGGGAGCGTACGACCATTCCAAGAGACCTATATCCCAGTGTTCTTCTTCCGGCACGCTATAAGAGATGGTTGACAAGAGATAATGGAAACTAAGACAGACTTTAGACTCGATCTTAATGTGCCTGAAATAAGTTGTGCACCCAGTGTTATGGATGTTTTTATTTCTTTTGTTTGAAAGTTTCATGCTCAGCCATGTAATCGAAGAAGCTTTGTTTGAATAAAACTTTGAGTTTTGAGAATTTTCCGCTCTTGATTCTTACTGGTTCTGCCTGCGAAATGTGTATGAGGACTTGGAATCGACTCGAAAGATTGCGACCGAACCTCGGGATGAGGCTGCCTATGTATCCCTTGTAGAAAGGAATCAGGTCATGACGTAGTTCAGGACTACAATTGTTTGGTTAGGGTTCGCTCGGGTATTTACACTTTCCTTTTGCGCTCTGAATTTTGCCTAGTACCGCCCTTTCTGGTTTTCGGTCTAGCGAGCTCTTGATTGTTTTTAGCCTTATCTTTTGCCTAAGCCGCCCTTTTGGGTTTTCGACCTAGCAGGCTTTCGCTCTAATTTTTGCCTGGAACTGCCCGCCCTTGCGGTTTTCAGTCCAGCGAGCTTCTCTCAGGGGTAATATCTCTTGAGTTGATCCATGTTGACCAAAGTAGAAAACTCGTTGCCGTCAAGATCAATGAGTTGTGTTGCACCTCCGGACAAGATCTTCTTGATAATGTAGGGCCCGGCCCATTTTGGTCGAAATTTCCCGCGCGGATCGAACACCGGAGCTTGAATCTCCTTCAAAACCATGTCGCCTTCCTGTAAATCTCTGGACTTCACCTTCTTGTTAAAAGCACGGGCTATTCGGCGTTGATATCCCTGAACATGATATAAAGCTTTAAGCCGTCTTTCATCGAACAACATGAGCTCTTCAAACCTTGCGTTTTGCCATTCTGCTTCACCGATTCTTGACTCTGCCATGATCCTCAAAGACGGGATTTCGAGTTCGATGGGAAGAACAGCCTCCATGCCGTAAACCAAAGAATAGGGTGTTGCCCCTGTCGGAGTTCGAATGGACGTCCGGTATCCCCATAATGCCAAAGGCAGTTGTTCGTGCCAATCTCGCGCAGACTCGATGGTCCTCTCTAGTATAGACTTGATGGTTTTGTTGGTCGCTTCCACAGCTCCATTGGTTTGCGGTCGATAAACAGTTGACTTATGAACTTGAATCCCGAATTCTTCAAGAGTCTCTGCCGCTCTCCCCTTGAAATGAACCCCGTTATCTGACACGAAAGCCTGAGGGACCCCGTACCTGTAGATGACGTTCTGCTTGATGAAATGAGCAACCTGGACCGCTGCGAGGGTCGTGTAGGAAGCAGCTTCAACCCACTTGGTAAAGTAATCAATTGCAACTAAGATGAACTTGTTCCCATTTGACGCTGCTGGCGTGATTCTGCCGATAACATCTATGCCCCAGACAGAAAAGGGTCGAGGTGCCAGCCATTATTTGTGACCCATTGGGGATACTCAGTTAATGACCTCGCGTTCTTCTGCCGCTGAATTTTCTTCTTGATTTTCAACACCCAGCCAGGCCTTGTCTTCCTTAACTTCTGCTTGACAGGTTTTGCATCTGGATACAGCGGGATTCGATGCTCCACAATTTCTGGATCAATTCCGGGCATGTCCGCGTGAGACCATGCAAAAACATCTTGAAATTCTTTCAGAAGATCTGAGTGAGCTTTAAATTCCTCTGGAGATAGCCCAGAACCAATTTGAACCATTCGCGGATCACTCTCTCCTCTCAGATTTATTGAAATTACTTCTTCCTTTAGAGGCTGAGCATGCCTTTCATTTTCTCGTTCGATTAGGGATCGGAGTTCTTTTGGAATTTCTTCCTCAAACTCAATCCCATCATCGTCCGGGTTAACACAATTTATTTCAGACACAGCAAGATAAGCAAAGTCAATTTCATTCATTGCAAAAGAGGTGGCCCCAGGGGCGTGATACATGAGAGTGGACTCAAATTCAAAAGAAAAATGATGACGTGGAGGACTGACAGACACATGCATTGACTCAGAAGTGGACCCGAACTCAGTGCTAAACTCAGACTCAATGCTAGATTCTGACTTAGACTCAAATTCAGTGCCAATGTAAACAATTTTAGGTAGAAAAGTGCAGTTTTTATAAATTCCGTTGGCATCCACAATGAGTGAGGTCACATCTCCAAGGGCTTCTTGGCTTAGCATCATCAGCTCCATGTCTCCAACAGGTTCCAAACCAATTGTTATGGCAGCAGACCTGTCCTCGACCGTACCTATTGGACTTCGATCCCAAACAGTGATATCAGATTCCCTGAGTCAAAAACCCTGAGAGTGAGAACTGCCCCAAGCAGTAGCGAAAGAGAATCTTCCGAGAGTGACATCATCCATAGCCCACTTCTTGTTTTCAGTGACATCCACCCATCTAGGCTTTTGTGCTTTGGTACTTTTAAGGAAGCAAATTCCGAGATCCTCTGGCATCAGGACAGTTGGCTCTGGCTCGGTGGCTGGTATGCTGTATTTGAGAGAGACTGGATTAACTTGGATATTGGGCTTGTGTTCAGGCATGGGACTGGGAGCAGTGTTTGGTATTTTGGGAGATAGCGGAAAGGTGATGGTTTTGTTGTCAATGAGATTCTGAATTCTGTGACGAAGACGATGGCATTCATCGGTATCATGGCCGGGCATTTGGTGGAATGCACAGAAGGCTTTGGGGTTATGGTAAGATGGAAGCTTCTGAGGAAGAGGAGTTGGAAAGAGCGGTTTGATACGGTCGGTTTTGAGGAGCTTTTCATAAATCGAGGACAGAGGCTCAGAGAATTGGGAAAAAGCTCTTTTGGAGTTTGTGGAGCTGTCATGTTGGTGTATTTCCAGATTTTCGATACCGGGGATAGCTTCAAAGCTCATGAGATTGGATTCTTTCAATTCAGAAATTTTTGCCAAAGCTGCGGCCATTTCCGGGCTCTTTTTAGGTCGTTGGGGGTCCTTTTGGATTGGTGGAAGATGGTTACAGATGTCTTGTACCACGATTGTGAGCTGGGTAATCCGTTTATCCATGTCACTCAGGGTCTTCTTGAGCTCCTTGATCTCAACCTGAACTTCCATGTTTGTTGCTTCGTGAGGTGTCGACATAGCCGAAGGACCTGCTGAACCTGACCGTACTGTTTTTGACTCAGTTTGAACCAATCGCCGTTTGGGAGTTCTAGTCCAACTAGGTACAGTACTCTTCTCACCTTCTCAATGATTAAAAACTCCTTCTTATGGAAACAGAATGAATTAGTGACCAGTGCAAAAAATGCAATGTGCATGCTTCTTCTTTTTTTTTTTTTTTTTTTTTTGAAAAAAGAGTTTATATGTAAATGGAAAAATGATGCATGATGCAATATGCAATATCTACACCACAGTCCTAGAAAGGATTGCCCCAATTTTCAGTGCTTTGTTGAATATATTCAAATCCCCATTTTATATGAAAAATTTTTTGCAAAACAAGGGCCGAACCTTTTTAGGGGTTGCCTACGTATCCCCATTTCGGAGGAATCAGGCCGTGACGTAGTTCGGGACTACAACTAGCTCAACATAACTGAAGTATAAAAATGAGATTTTTGTTTATTGGAAGGAAGAGAACCAGTTGCAGCATTTATTTTGGGAAGAGGATTTTGTATATTCAACAGAGCATTTGATTATTGGGATAATCTTTCTTATTACTGTGGAGGAGAAGTGACAACCTAAGATGAAAACTACCATGAAAGTGCATGCAGACAGGCAAACAGTAAACAACAAGTAGTTAACAGGATGTATCACATAATCCTAACCTGCGGGTTCCTGTCCTAGGTTGGATGATTCTAGGTTATCTATATGCAAAGGCCGGTTTTGGTTTAGGGGGTTCCCCAGACTAGAGCCAATATTTGCCTCCCAGTGCCAAGTGTACTGCATGGCAAAGGTCAAGCGGCAGGCTGACTCATCACGGTCCAAGGTTGCTGAGCATCCGGGGATGTCCTAACACCAGTGAACTGGGTAGGGTAACCAAGACGCAGCAGCGGGGTTTATCCAACATCGATGCAAGTGATGCAAAAGTTCAGCAATAAAATTGTTTTCAAAAATCCCACAAATATTTTTCAAGCTTGGCTCTCCAAATTAATTTCTTCTTTGATATCTTTATACAGACAAACAACCAAAAAGCTCCAGTCAGGATGGCCGGGCGAGGCCCTGTTAGTCCGCCATTCCTTCCTTGCGATAGCGCTAGGCATTTTCGTTTTGACAAGCTTTCGGGAAGTTCATAAGTATAAAAACACCAAATTAGAGATTAATTTGAGAATCCCCAGCAGAGTCGCCATTTTGTGGACGGTCGACCTCCACGCGGTTCAAGCAATGGTTTTCGAAACGGTTCGAAAAACAAGGATTTTAGAGTCGCCACCCGGGTTTTGGGAAAGTAGTTTGGGACCCGAGAAACCAATTTGAAAATGATGATTTGAGAGAATGACTTATAAAACCAATTGAAAACCAGAGATTCGTTTTGGATCCGGGAGCCAGGTTACGAACAGGGAAGGGTTTTAATGCACCCTGTTCGCCCGATTAAAATCGGTCTTTACTAAATATTTGTGAGATTTTATTAGAAAACAATTTTATTGCTGAACATTAACGGATAAACATTTAAGTTAAACAAAACAGATGATAATAACGAGAAAAACAGATGACTGATATGTAATTGACGGAAATCAAACGAAAATCCAAACTTCAAACTGTTCCTGCAGGGGGAATGTTCAAATTTCACATTTTATCAGAAAAGTGTGCCGTGCGGCACACAAAGTGTACCGTGCGGTACAGAAAGTGTGCCGTGCGGCACAGTTGGCCAGATTTCCAAAAGTGTACCGTACAGCACTCCAACTGTGCCGTGCGACACATGGAGAGTGCCGTGCGGCATTATTTCCTTCGCAAACAGTTCAAACTTTGGTTTTTCGATATGATTGAATATAGGCACATACAAGGTATGAAATGCATTCAAAATGAACTACTTTAAAGGGAGAAAGCAGTGTATTGAGTATGGGATGTCCCTCCTCGTTGAATCGCTCCGTACGAGGCGATGTTTTCACCGTACGACGCGACCGGGAGGTGTGAAATGAAACTGGACTTGCTGTAATTTGGGCATACCAAGCATGGAAATGATACAAGGAATCATTCCACCCTTGGTACCCCTCCCCTCAGGGTACCAAATTCAAGGAATTTGGCGAAACGGGTTTATACCTTCGGTTTCGAACTCTCGGATTGAGCGTCGGATTGAACTTCCGAATGCTGCTTGAACCTTCTCTGGACCTCACTTTCACTCTAGTATAGTGGTAAGAGGGATTGAAGGCTTAAACTTTGGTCAATTTGGAATGGTTAACTCACGGCTTTGGAGCCAAAAACAGGGGATGGGTCTCTACCTCAGGTTTGGCTTTGGCAGAGAGGATGATATTGGATTCTCTATAGTGGAGATGGTAGCTAAGAGGTTTTGGCAATGAAAATGGTACTCAAGAGTGGAGTTTCGTGGGCAATTTTACACCGAAATTCTCTGGGATGGGATTTTGGGGGCCTTTTTCCCATTGGGCTCGAACGGTTTATATAGAGGGTGAGGGAGCCGAATGTAGTCTCCAACCCCTTCTTGATTCTTGCTCATGGAGACAATGGCATGGGGAGTAGCATATTCCTTTCGGCCATGATCTTCCCTTTCGGCCACGACCAGCAGGACGGGGGAACCAATCTCGTCAACGTTTTCGGCTGCTGGGAATTCGCAAAAACTGGGAACCCGTAAACAGTACCGTACGGTACACAAACTGTGCCGTGCGGCACAACTTGTGTACCGTGCGGCACAACTGGCCGTCAAAATTCAACAATCTGCTGTACGTGACTCTGGCTGTCCCGTGCGTTGAGAGATGAGTACCGTGCGGTACTGTTGACTGAGTTGACTTGGAGAGTTCCAATCCGAGAGTTCTTCCGGGTGTTTCCGTTCATCATTGGGGATTAAAATGTACGTGAACGTTCATTTTGGGGTGTCTACAGCCAGAGAGTTGAGCGCTCAACCCCTTCCAACCACCTTGAGCGCTCAAGGTAGTGAGCTTGAGCGCTCAACCCACATTGAGCGCTCAAGGCCTGCAGAAACAGCAGCAGATAGCAGCAGCAGAACTTTGGCCCGTTCGATGCCCGAAACCTTTTCTAAGCCTCCTAACCCTCATTTAACACCCGAGACAAGTCCCAACAAGCATTTATGACTTGACGAAGCGGTTCTCGAGACAATTCTTTGGTTATACAAGGTTTTGAGGTTTCGACGGCCAACCCAAGCAATGGAATGGCGGCCGTCATTATGTCAAAAATGGATCCAAGGGTTTTCTTACCAAATTGTGACGATCACAGGGGCATTTTCGTCATTTATGACTTGGGCAAAGCAGTAATGCGGCAATTCATCATGTTAAAGCAGGCTCACGAAGCATTTTATTTTCAAATAAGCCTTATGAACATCAAATTCCGTTCTAAGGTCATTTTGTGTAGTTAGATATCGGTTGTACATATGTGAGGAGTGTGTCAAGTCGCATGGCATGTAAATACATCTTTCGGTTGAACATAAATTCAAATAATCATGTTCCGACCAAATTTTCGAACATGTTAGCTTTTCTTTGAAGTTGAATTTTAAACTTTGTATTTGGATACTTGGATTCAAAGTTTTGTGAATAAACTATATACATTCTACAGCAGGTTGGTTCATTTGCGCATCAAAAGCGAGAGAGCAGTGCAATAAACAATGAAAGTGCAAATCATGTATATACTCTGATCAAAATCCATGAAAAATCAAAGCATCAAGTCTGAACATCATCACTAACTAACGGGGCACACAACGCCCAATAAAGGAATCCGCAACTGGGGCACGCAGGCCCAATTCACCTATCTACCGGGGCACGCAGGCCCAATCAAAAGAAAAGACAAAAAGTAAAAGCAGGACTCTAAAGCTACTCTATGTCTACTATGTACTACTCGGACTCATCCATCGTCTCATCCGAGCTCTCAGTCTCATCCCCGCGCCGCTGTTCTAGTCGCTCCTGCCGGGAAGAGGGGTAGTTGGTGTCGCTGACACTGTCATCATCACTCGAGCTCGCCTCAACTACCCTCTCAGGAGCTATCTCCACCCTCTGACGAGTCGATCTCCGCGGCCCTTCCTCCTCTACAGGCTTTGAACGCCCGAGTCGCACGGTCGTGTCTCCAGGACCGCCGGCTCCGTCATGGGGCCTCTTCCTGATCACAGGCGGCTGCATCATCAAGCAAACAAGAAAAGGAATCAGTACACGATATAATCAATTGAAAGGACAAGGGATGTAAGTAGCATACCGGTGCAACTCTCGGGCGAGAAGGCCCAGGGGCAGCGGGAGGTGCTGGATCGCCCTCCAAGCGGATGGCAACCTCCTGTCCCGCTAGGAGGCGACGTATCAGGACACGAAGTCCCCGGTTCTGCTCATACATCGTCTGTGCCGCCTCCTGTGAAACCTGCAAGCAAATTCAAGATTCAGTTCATTAGTGCGTTTGAACAATCATTATCAAGGCATGCAATATGGAACAAATGGAATGCTTCTTACCGGTGCCAAGAGCGGCGGGAAGTCAGCTGGTGGTCTCGGTATGTCTATGACCCCCGCTTCCCCACCAGCAGAGGTGATGTGCACCCACCACCTAGCCGCCTCTGTCTCCTCAGTCAGGGTACCAGCACCCTCACCCTGACTTCCTGCTACTCCTCCAGCCGAGGCGCGTGCCTTCATGGCCTTCTCTCTCTCCACTTTCTCCCTCCACTCAGCCGCCTTCAGTGAACCAGCCAGATACCTCCTCCGGTAGTCAATATAGCTCAAGGCTGGTCGCAAGTGCTGGCTCAGGTCAAGATCAGGCGTCGTATAACGCTCAATCTCTGCCAGTGTGTACCGGGACGTCATCAGCACTCGAGGAGGAAGGCGCCCTGGAACCCGAGGTACCTCAGCCCGCATCGACTGGTGCAGCACCCTGTCACCAAGGTACCAGAACCAGCCATACTGGCACTCCAGTAGGACCCTCCCCCTCGTGATCTCTCTACTCCGAGCAAGGTAAGGTTCGTCGACGGCATCCCACACATCCCAACGGACCTGCAAGGAGTATTCAAACGTCAGCAATCGAATGCATGGCAATGAACAAATTGAAAGCAAATTGAATACATGTGAGAATTCAACGCTTACCAGAGAAGCAGGGAGTCTGTCCAGTGAAACTCGGAGGACCTGGAGGTTCCCCCGTGCTAAACCACCATAACGGTAACCCTCACCCCAGCACAGTGCTCGAGGGATGACATCCGGATTTGGATGGCGCGTCTCAGGGGGGTGTAACCCCAGCACCTCGTAAGCCCAGAGCTGCAATACAAACAACAAGTCAGTCAGTCAATGCGAGTTTTGATAATCAAGTGCAAGTATTGAAATGTATGCATGCTAAAGTTGAAATCAAGGTTTTTGAATTCTACCTCCCAAACGCTCCATAGTCCTGATATGCCAGTCCCTTTCCGCCTCGAGACGGCATTCATGAACGCATAGCAGCTCCCGAGTGCTGCTCCACCCCAGTCATACTTCGCCGCCCTGGCGAAGTCCCTCAACCCTCCAAGATAGGAGAGGTGCACCCTGTTACGCCTATTGGGGTACAGAGAAGCCCCAAATAGGTATAACAGGTAGCACCTCGCCTTCCGTGCTGCATCCTCCTCGTCTGTCGGCACACCCAGTCTGGTCATCTTGAACTGGCCATATGTGGACGTCTCCCCCTCCCTGGTGGGCACGAAGCCCAGAAACCACCTCAGCGCAGCCTCGTCCCTGCCTATCCCTGAGTCGAACGGGATCGGGTCTCCTCCTACCCGCAACCCCGTGAGTGCTGAGAAGTCCAGCGGCGTCATCGTCGCCTCTCCGAAGATAAGGTGAAAAGAACTCGTAGAGTCCCTCCACCTCTCTGCCAATGCCGTCACCACGGCATGGTCGTGCTGTGTGCTCGAGAGAGTCGGAATGAACGCCCCGAACCCTGCCTGATCCACCAATGCCTTCACAGAAGCATGCAGCTGCTGGTAAATCTCCCAACTAGAGCCCATACCTCCATGAGCCTTCAAGCGCAAGTTTCTCTGCAAAACAGACAACAAACAGGCAAACAATCAGGCATTAGTCCAATCAATCATTCAGTCATCGATTCAGTCATCAATCAAGCAGTAATTCAATCATTCAATGCAAATTAGGATTTCTAGCTATTGAAAGTGCGTGGGAGCGATAAATTGGAAATCAAAACAAGCATACCGTCAGGCAGTCAGTCGAAAGGTGGACCTCGGGGTCCAGTAACACCTCCTCTCCAAAGTACAACTCCCGGCGGGGAGTGTAGTCCTCTGAACCTGACGGCACAAAGAGGTGCACTGGTGGAGCGTAAGTCTCTGCGTCAAAAGCTGGCCTCCCCCTCCTCAGCTGCTGTCTCGCAGCCTGGACCACTGTCACCCTCAGTCCGGCCGCCCTCTCCTCCTCCTCAGCCTGTAGCCTAGCCTTCTCTGCTGCCTCCTCTGTCTCAAACTCCTCCCAAAAAGCCCTCGCCGCCGCGTCCTCATCCGCCGCCCCCCGTAGCAGCTCTGCCTCCCTCTCCCTACTCTCTACTATGGCCTCCCTCGCCAAGTCTAAAATCCCCGGGGCATCCGCAGCGGCCGCCATCACTACCTCCTGTGGCGCGTGCTCAAGGTAATCCTCTCGCGAGATCCCTATCGGCCCCTGAGCCGACGGCCCACCGCTCGTCCTCTGAGTCGTCGACTCATCACCCATCACTACCGCCTTCCCCCTATCTCCCCCACTAGGCTGCTGGCTGGGCCTAGGCTCCACTCTCCAACGGGGTGCCCTAGTCCTAACTACCTCGCTCGTACCCTCCGCCCTGTCACCACCACTACCACCACCAGTCCCTCTCTCATCAACCGTCTCCTCACTACCACTGCTACTAGTCTCGCTCGCACTCACAATCTCCACCACCTCCCTATCTCTCTCCTCAACCCTCTCCAACATCCCCGCATCATCACCACCACCTAAACCACCACCCCCACTACCCTCTCTCACACCCTCACCACCACTCCTCTCCACATCATCACCACCATTACCATCACCATCACCACCAGCCACCACCGTCTTGGTGGCTGGGTTTTCTCCACTGCCGGAGGCCGCCGGATCCCCACCGCCGCTACCATCTTCCTCCCTTTCCTTTTCCTTCTCTCCCTCTCCATCTCTCCCTGTTGTTTCTGTGATTGTGGGTGGTGTGGGACCCACCCAGTCCCCTGTAAATCTCCTTGAGCGCTCGGGCTCGTCGATGGTGGCACCACAGTACTGCCACCGCCCCTCTCCTCCGTCGGCGAAGCCACCGGAGACCGTGATCCACTTGTATCCTCCATGAAATCAACCAATCGAACACAAATCGAACCCTAACCGACTGCAATCAAACCGAAATTAACCGAGAATCGTACGGATGAACCCTAGGATTTGGGGGTTTTCGATTTTGCAGAAATTTGAGTGAGAAAATGCCTGGGTTTGTTTCGGAATCGCGAGAGAGGTGTGAGGATTTGATTTCTGAAGTTTCTGAAACGTTATGAAGGTTGATCGGTTTAAAATCAGAGTTAAATCGAACGTTACGATTCTGAACCGTCGTCTCCGTTCAGGGGTTCAAGCGCTTAAGTTGGACTCTTTGAGCGCTGGAGGGCCAAATCCAGGTTTGAGCGCTCAAGGCTTTGAGGTTGAGCGCTCAAGGTAGGGTTGAGCGCTCAAAGGGACTTCCCTGAGCGCTCAAGGCCAATCCTGGCAGAGGTTTTTGGCTCCTTTTGCAAGCTTTGCAGGGGCATTTCAGATATCCCTTGTGTTTTGTTGGTGAACTTTGGACTCAGTAGTCCCAATCATTTGAATCCACATTTATCCATGAATTTTAATATTTGATCGTGCTAGATCGAAGCGTGTTATGTACATGTGTCTTGTGTTAGCGTATGCACGAAGTAGTTTAAATCATTTTCTGAGAGCCACGTGCTCGTTTAAATCGTCCTGAGAGCCACGTGCTCGTTTAATCATTTTCCTGAGAGCCACGTGCTCGTTTAAATCATTTTCCTGAGAGCCACGTGCTCGTTTAAATCGTCCTGAGAGCCACGTGCTCGTTTAAATCATTTTTCTGAGAGCCACGTGCTCGTTTAAATCATTTTTCTTGAGAGCTTTGCACTCGTTTAAATCATTCTGAGAGCTTTATGCTCGTTTAAATCATTTTCTGTTTGAGGTGTATTGCGGGGGACAAGTTGGGCTGTCTGTATCTTGGACGTCACTCATACCAAAACAATGGTATTGAGTCTCATCCAAGAGGGGCAACTGTAGACACCCCAATTTTGAACCCGATATGCGCTCGAGCATTTCCAATGATGAAACGGACCAATCATGACTACCAGGAACTTGTGAGAGTGACTTGAACTTGATCAAAATTAACCAAACAGCAACCAAAACAGCTCAAACCAACCCAAGCAGTGTTGAACAAAGCCAAGCCAACAATTGCCATCAAGCACCTTGAGCGCTCAAGCTCTTGGCCTTGAGCGCTCAACCCTGGGAAGACACCTTGAGCGCTCAAGCCCGCATCCTTGAGCGCTCAACTCTGAACCAGTCAGGAATCTGCAGAATATCTAATCATGAGATTTTCTGCATGGGAGCGTCCAAGGTGATCTTCTACGATCCTTATACGTACTATACAGCCTAAATCTACTCCTAAACTACTCCTAAACTACCCCTAACCCACTTTCAAAAACCAAAACCCACTTCCTCTCTCTCCTCTCCTCCCTCCCACTCACTGTATAAATCCACCCACTACCCCCGATTTGAGGGGTAATCAGTTCTCACACTCCAGCTCCCAAAATCCTCCAGAAAATCGATCATCTCTCTCTCTCTCTACAAAACCACTCTTTTACCATCAAAACCACTAGCAAAACCACTCTTTAAATCCAGAAATTTAGTTCTTGATCATCAATCAATCACCTACATTGTCCATTTCGTCCAGAGTATAAACCAAAAACATCCATAATTATCATCCCCAAGCCCAGAATCAAGCTCAAAATTACAAGTCTTTCCAAAAAGGTAGTGAAACATGTGATATATTCACTGTTTCGGGTCTTCTGAGGAAGACCAGTGAGTTCAAGCAAGTTCTTTGTACTTGCCTTGAATTCATAGAGGTCTAAACATTGTTCAAAAACATTTTTCAATTCTGCAGTTGCAATGGGGGTTGAGCGCTCAAGCCTCAAGCCTTGAGCGCTCAAGCCCAGTTTTGAATAAGTTTCTGTTTTGCTGATTTTCGTGCTCTCTTGGTTCTGATCATTATTCAGGAAGTTAACTATGTTCATGTAGCCTTCTAAAAAAAAAAAAACTTATTTCTACTTCAAAATCACATGCATGAACTTTAGTTAACTATATTATGATGATCAAAGATCAATATCTTTGTAAAGTTACATTTTGAATGCAAAACAGTGACTGGATCATCTTCTGTTACTCTTGTTTTAAGCTTTCAAATCCTGAGAATCATCGAGCATCTATTTTAAAGCCAGAAATCAGAGAGCCAGAATATGGCTTGAGCGCTCAATGTCGTTAACTTGAGCGCTCAAGCTGTTCTTGAGCAGTTTGCGGATTATTCGTTGATTCGATGATGGATCCTGGTGTAACTTGTTAATTGTGTGTGTGAGTTATTGTGGTTATGCTCAAGATCTGGATTTCCCTCCTTTCCTTTATTTTCAAACATTTCCTTGTTGATTCATCGAAATTATGTTCTTTTCATTCTTCTTTATGAGGTCGATCGATTTACTCTTACCTGTTTCTCCTGAGGAAGTCCTTAACTAGTGATCGACCTCACAAAGAAGTTATAAAAGGGTGTAATTTCATAGAAGCCAGGAACTGGTTTGAGCGCTCAACCTATGATCCTTGAGCGCTCAAACTGGTTTGAAGAGGTTGAGCGCTCAAGTCATGATCCTTGAGCGCTCAATCCCTATCCTGGAATCCAGTGTGCAAAACAGTTTATTTGGACCTCAATGTTTGTATTTTCATGAAGTGTTGTATAGTTTCTGTATTTTCTCATTTCTTGTAAATATTTGTATGATTTCACTCGTGATCATCATCATCACTCATGAAAAACATCAAGCACAAGCACCCACTTTAGATATACATTTTATTTTATTTTTTTATTGTTTATGTGATCCCCGTTCCCAATTCCCGTTTTCGTGAATAGAGTCCAATTTCAAACATTTTCAAAATCCCACAAAAACATTGAGTAGAGGCCGGTTCACGGATCGGGCGAGAGGGGTGCCGTAAAACCCTTCCCCTCTTGTAACCAAACCCCCGAATCCGAGAAATCTTTGGTTTTATCAAGATCAGTAAAATCCTTTTTTTTTTAATGGGCAACGAGTCATATCTTTATCGGTTTCTCGGGTTCGGACCTCAAATCCGGGTGGCGACTCTAACAAACAATCAATCCTTTTTTTTTAAAAAACACTAACCGCACCGAATCTTCGTGGGCTGTCTACAGTATCGATACAGGTCTTTCCCTGTATCGATACCGGGTGCCTTAAAACCAGCTGTTTGACCTGCCATGTGTGTTGACTTCGGGTGGTTATAAATACTTCCTTTTTAGGTCGAATTAGGGTTCGAACATTGTTTAATCTTTGCTCCGAAGTAGTAGCCGTTCTTCCTTTTGGAGATTTGATTTTCCGGAGGCTTTTCCATCGAAGTTTTGAAGTTTTGTTGACAGATTTGCTTATTGCTTCGGGTATTTCTTGTTTATTTTCGTTAACTCTTATTTCGCGGGAGTTTGTCCGCGTTTTACGTTTGGATCTTCGTTTCAATCAATATTCAACATGTTTAATTTCGAAATCTTGTTAGTTGGTTCAGTTATTATGTGTGAGTAGTTCCATAAGTATGGTCGCGGGGTGATTAACACACCGTGGCCAGGCCCGGATCTGTTCTGCTCCTATTTTCTAAATTAACCAAGGAAAGAGCAATTTTAGGTTATTAAAGAGCTTCCGTTAGACGTGTCCGGGCATTGTCGGAGCCCATGTAACGCGGGGAACGGGGGACCAAAACTTGTTCTCCACTGTACATGGGTAAACGGCGACCACAAGGATTCGCATCTTTCGGGGTACCTTTTTCTCTCTAAAATCAAATGTTTCTAGAACACTGAACAGAGCTGAACTGTCTGGACCTGGTCACTTGTGTTATGACCCCTACGACCGTACTTCCTTTTAAATAATTTAATTAAAATCAGTTTTCCCTTAGTTAAGTTAATTCACCAATCAAATCACAAGGGTGGCTACCTAAGAGCCGTGTCAAACTAGCAACCCGAGTACTTAGTAAGCACTCTTCGCCTTCTCTGTGGATTCGATTCCGGTCTTACCGGGTATTGTGCTACACCGGTCTCCGCCCTACGCTTGGGGCAACCCATTAATTAAGTCTAGGTAATCGGTCAAGCACAAAGAATAGTGGAATTTTTCAGAACATTTTTTTGATGAAATTGTATGGAAAAATCAAGCAAATAAAATGCATAAAATAATGATAACAAATAGTAAAAACGCGACAAAAACATTTTAAATCGAAATTAACTAAATTACCTTTGAATTGCAAAGAATAATAGTATTTTGCAAAACATTTTTTAAATGAAATTGTATGCAATAATCAAGCAAATAAAATGCATAAATTGATGATAATAAATAGTAAAAATGCGACAAAATCATTTTAAATCGAAATTAACTAAATTAATTTTGAATTGCAAAGAATAGTGGAGTTTTGCAGAACATTTTTTTGATGAAATTGTATGCAAAAATCAAGCAAATAAAATGCATAAAATGATGATAACAAATAGTAAAAATGCGACAAAATCATTTTAAATCGAAATTAACTAAATTACTTTTGAATAGCAAAGAATAATAGTATTTGCAGAACATTTTTTAATGAAATTGTATGCCAAAATCAAGCAAATAAAATGCACAAAATGACAAGAATAAATAGAAAATGTGCGACAAAATCATTTTAAATCGAAATTAACTAAATTACTTTTGAATTGCAAAGAATAATAGTATTTTGCAGAACATTTTTTAAATGAAATTGTATGCAATAATCAAGCAAATAAAATGCATAAAATGATAATAATAAATAGTAAAAATGCGACAAAATTCATTTTAAATCGAAATTAACTAAATTAATTTTTAATTGAAAAGAATAGTGAAATTTTGCAGAACATTTTTTTGATGAAATTGTATGCAAAAATCAAGCAAATAAAATGCATAAAATAATGATAACAAATAGTAAAAATGCGACAAAATCATTTTAAATCGAAATTAACTAAATTATTTTTGAATTGCAAAGAATAATAGAATTTTGCAGAACATTTTTTAATGAAATTCTATGCAAAAATAAAACAAATAAAATGAAAAAAATGATGATAATAAATAGTAAAAATGCGACCAAATCATTTTAAATCGAAATTAACTAATTTACTTTTGAATAGCAAAGAATAATAGTATTTTGCAGAACATTTTTTAATGAAATTGTATGCAATAATCAAGCAAATAAAATGCATAAAATGATGATAATAAATAGTAAAAACGCGACAAAATCATTTTAAATCGAAATTAACTAAATTAATTTTGAATTGCAAGGACTAATGGTATTTTGCAAAACATTTTTCAATGAAATTGTATGCAAAAATCAAGCAAATATAATGCATAACATGATGATAATAAATAGTAAAAATGCGATAAAATCATTTCAAAACGAAATTAACTAAATTACTCTTGAATTGCAAAGAATAATAGTATTTTGCAGAACATTTTTTAATGAAATTGAATGCAATAATCAAGCAAATGAAATGCATAAAATGATGATAATAAATAGTAAAAATGCGACAAAATAATAATCTAGCAAACAAAATGAATAAAATGATGATAATATATAGTAAAAATGCGACAAAATCATTTTGAATCGAAATTTACTAAATTACTTTTGAATTGCAAAGAATAATAGTATTTTTTGCAGATCATTTTTTAATGAAATTCTATGCAATAATCAAGCAAATAAAATGCATAAAATGATGATAATAAACAGTAAAAATGCGGCAAAATCGTTTTAGGTCAAAATTATCTAAATCAATTTTGAATTGCAAAGACTAATGGAATTTTGGAGGACATTTTTAAATGAAATTGTATGCAAAAATCAAGTAATAAAATACATAAAATGATGATAATAAATAATAAAAATGCGACAAAATCATTTAAAATCAAAATTAACTAAATTAATTTTGAATTGCAAAGAATAATAGAATTTTACAGAACATTTTTTAATGAAATTGTATGCAATAACCAAGAAAATAAAATGCATGAAATGATAATATTAAATAGTAAAAATGCGACAAAATCATTTTAAATCGAAATTAACTAAATTACTTTTGAATAGCAAAGAATAATAGTATTTGCAGAACATTTTTTAATGAAATTGTATGCCAAAATCAAGCAAATAAAATGCATAAAATGACGAGAATAAATAGAAAATATGCGACAAAATCATTTTAAATCGAAATTAACTAAATTACTTTTGAATTGCAAAGAATAATAGTATTTTGCAGAACATTTTTTAAATGAAATTGTATGCAATAATCAAGCAAATAAAATGCATAAAATGATAATAATAAATAGTAAAACTGCGACAAAATTCATTTTAAATCGAAATTAACTAAATTAATTTTTAATTGAAAAGAATAGTGAAATTTTGCAGAACATTTTTTTGATGAAATTGTATGCAAAAATCAAGCAAATAAAATGCATAAAATAATGATAACAAATAGTAAAAATGCGACAAAATCATTTTAAATCGAAATTAACTAAATTATTTTTGAATTGCAAAGAATAATAGAATTTTGCAGAACATTTTTTAATGAAATTCTATGCAAAAATAAAACAAATAAAATGAAAAAAAATGATGATAATAAATAGTAAAAATGCGACCAAATCATTTTAAATCGAAATTAACTAATTTACTTTTGAATAGCAAAGAATAATAGTATTTTGCAGAACATTTTTTAATGAAATTGTATGCAATAATCAAGCAAATAAAATGCATAAAATGATGATAATAAATAGCAAAAACGCGACAAAATTATTTTAAATCGAAATTAACTAAATTAATTTTGAATTGCAAGGACTAATGGTATTTTGCAGAACATTTTTCAATGAAATTGTATGCAAAAATCAAGCAAATATAATGCATAACATGATGATAATAAATAGTAAAAATGCGATAAAATCATTTCAAAACGAAATTAACTAAATTACTCTTGAATTGCAAAGAATAATAGTATTTTGCAGAACATTTTTTAATGAAATTGAATGCAATAATCAAGCAAACGAAATGCATAAAATCATGATAATAAATAGTAAAAATGCGACAAAATAATAATCAAGCAAATAAAATGAATAAAATGATGATAATATATAGTAAAAATGCGACAAAATCATTTTAAATCGAAATTTACTAAATTACTTTTGAATTGCAAAGATTAATAGTATTTTTTGCAGATCATTTTTTAATGAAATTCTGTGCAATAATCAAGCAAATAAAATGCATAAAATGATGATAATAAACAGTAAAAATGCGGCAAAATCGTTTTAGGTCGAAATTATCTGAATCAATTTTGGATTGCAAAGACTAATGGAATTTTGGAGGACATTTTTAAATGAAATTGTATGCAAAAATCAAGTAATAAAATACATAAAATGATGATAATAAATAATAAAAATGCGACAAAATCATTTTAAATCGAAATTAACTAAATTAATTTTGAATTGCAAAGAATAATAGAATTTTGCAGAACATTTTTTAATGAAATTCTATGCAATAATCAAGAAAATAAAATGCATGAAATGATAATATTAAATAGCAAAAATGCGACAAAATCATTTTAAATCGAAATTAACTATATTAATTTTGGATTGCAAAGAATAATGGAATTTTGCAGAACAGTTTCTAATGAAATTGTATGCAATAATCAAGTAAATAAAATGCATAAAATTATGATAATAAATAGGAAAAATGCAAAAAAAATCATTTCAAATCGAAATTAACTAAATTAATTTTGAATTGCAAAGAATAGTGGAATTTTTCAGAACATTTTTTTGATGAAATTGTATGGAAAAATCAAGCAAATAAAATGCATAAAATAATGATAACAAATAGTAAAAACGCGACAAAATCATTTTAAATCGAAATTAACTAAATTACCTTTGAATTACAAAGAATAATAGTATTTTGCAAAATATTTTTTAAATGAAATTGTATGCAATAATCAAGCTAATAAAATGCATAAATTGATGATAATAAATAGTAAAAATGCGAAAAATCATTTTAAATCGAAATTAACTAAATTAATTTTGAATTGCAAAGAATAGTGGAATTTTGCAGAACATTTTTTTGATGAAATTGTATGCAAAAATCAAGCAAATAAAATGCATAAAATGACGATAACAAATAGTAAAAATGCGATAAAATCATCTCAAATCGAAATTAACTAAATTACTTTTTAATAGCAAAGAATAATAGTATTTGCAGAACATTTTTTAATGAAATTGTATGCCAAAATCAAGCAAATAAAATGCATAAAATGACGAGAATAAATAGAAAATATGCGACAAAATCATTTTAAATCGAAATTAACTAAATTGCTTTTGAATTGCAAAGAATAATAATATTTTGCAGAACATTTTTTAAATGAAATTGTATGCAATAATCAAGCGAATAAAATAAATAAAATGATAATAATAAATAGTAAAAATGCGACAAAATTCATTTTAAATCGAAATTAACTAAATTAATTTTGAATTGCAAAGAATAGTGAAATTTTGCAGAACATTTTTTTGATGAAATTGTATGAAAAAATCAAGCAAATAAAATGCATAAAATAATGGTAACAAATAGTAAAAATGCGACAAAATCATTTTAAATCGAAATTAACTAAATTATTTTTGAATTGCAAAGAATAATAGAATTTTGCAGAACATTTTTTAATGAAATTCTATGCAAAAATCAAGCAAATAAAATGAAAAAAATGATGATAATAAATAGTAAAAATGCGACCAAATCATTTTAAATCGAAATTAACTAATTTACTTTTGAATAGAAAAAGAATAATAGTATTTTGCAGAACATTTTTTAATAAAATTGTATGCAATAATCAAGCAAATAAAATGCATAAAATGATGATAATAAATAGTAAAAACGCGACAAAATCATTTTAAATCGAAATTAACTAAATTATTTTTGAATTGCAAGGAGTAATGGTATTTTGCAGAACATTTTTCAATGAAATTGTATGCAAAAATCAAGCAAATATAATGCATAACATGATGATAATAAATAGTAAAAATGCGATAAAATCATTTCAAAACGAAATTAACTAAATTACTCTTGAATTGCAAAGAATAATAGTATTTTGCAGAACATTTTTTAATGAAATTGAATGCAATAATCAAGCAAACGAAATGCATAAAATGATGATAATAAATAGTAAAAATGCGACCAAATCTTTTTAAATCGAAATTAACTAATTAACTTTTGAATGGCAAAGAATAATAGTATTTTGCAGAACATTTTTTAATGAAATTGTATGCAAAAATAAAACAAATAAAATGAATAAAATGATGATAATAAATAGTAAAAATGCGACAAAATCATTTTAAATCGAAATTAACTAAATTACTATTGAATTGCAAAGAAAAATAGTATTTTGCAGAACAATTTTTAATGAAATTGTATGTAAAGATCAAGCAAATAAAATGCATAAAATGATGATAATAAACAGAAAAAATGCGACAAAATCATTTTAAATCGAAATTAACTAAATTAATTTTGAATTGCAAGGACTAATGGTATTTTGCAGAACATTTTTCAATGAAATTGTATGCAAAAATCAAGCAAATATAATGCATAACATGATGATAGTAAATAGTAAAAATGCGATAAAATCATCTCAAAATGAAATTAACTAAATTACTCTTCAATTGCAAAGAATAATAGAATTTTGCAGAACATTTTTTAATGAAATTGAATGCAATAATCAAGCAAATGAAATGCATAAAATGATGATAATAAATAGTAAAAATGCGATAAAATAATAATCTAGCAAATAAAACGAATAAAATGATGATAATATCTTGTAAAAATGCGACAAAATCATTTTGAATCGAAATTTACTAAATTACTTTTGAATTGCAAAGAATAATAGTATTTTTTGCAGATCATTTTTTAATGAAATTCTATGCAATAATCAAGCAAATAAAATGCATAAAATGATGATAATAAACAGTAAAAATGCGGGAAAATCGTTTTAGGTCGAAATTATCTAAATCAATTTTGGATTGCAAAGACTAATGGAATTTTGGAGGACATTTTTAAATGAAATTGTATGCAAAAATCAAGTAATAAAATACATAAAATGATGATAATAAATAATAAAAATGCGACAAAATCATTTTAAATCAAAATTAACTAAATTAATTTTGAATTGCAAAGAATAATAGAATTTTGCAGAACATTTTTTAATGAAATTGTATGCAATAATCAAGAAAATAAAATGCATGAAATGATAATATTAAATAGTAAAAATGCGACAAAATCATTTTAAATCGAAATTAACTAAATTACTTTTGAATAGCAAAGAATAATAGTATTTGCAGAACATTTTTTAATGAAATTGTATGCCAAAATCAAGCAAATAAAATGCATAAAATGACGAGAATAAATAGAAAATATGCGACAAAATCATTTTAAATCGAAATTAACTAAATTACTTTTGAATTGCAAAGAATAATAGTATTTTGCAGAACATTTTTTAAATGAAATTGTATGCAATAATCAAGCAAATAAAATGCATAAAATGATAATAATAAATAGTAAAAATGCGACAAAATTCATTTTAAATCGAAATTAACTAAATTAAATTTTAATTGAAAAGAATAGTGAAATTTTGCAGAACATTTTTTTGATGAAATTGTATGCAAAAATCAAGCAAATAAAATGCATAAAATAATGATAACAAATAGTAAAAATGCGACAAAATCATTTTAAATCGAAATTAACTAAATTATTTTTGAATTGCAAAGAATAATAGAATTTTGCAGAACATTTTTTAATGAAATTCTATGCAAAAATAAAACAAATAAAATGAAAAAAATGATGATAATAAATAGTAAAAATGCGACCAAATCATTTTAAATCGAAATTAACTAATTTACTTTTGAATAGCAAAGAATAATAGTATTTTGCAGAACATTTTTTAATGAAATTGTATGCAATAATCAAGCAAATAAAATGCATAAAATGATGATAATAAATAGCAAAAACGCGACAAAATTATTTTAAATCGAAATTAACTAAATTAATTTTGAATTGCAAGGACTAATGGTATTTTGCAGAACATTTTTCAATGAAATTGTATGCAAAAATCAAGCAAATATAATGCATAACATGATGATAATAAATAGTAAAAATGCGATAAAATCATTTCAAAACGAAATTAACTAAATTACTCTTGAATTGCAAAGAATAATAGTATTTTGCAGAACATTTTTTAATGAAATTGAATGCAATAATCAAGCAAACGAAATGCATAAAATCATGATAATAAATAGTAAAAATGCGACAAAATAATAATCAAGCAAATAAAATGAATAAAATGATGATAATATATAGTAAAAATGCGACAAAATCATTTTAAATCGAAATTTACTAAATTACTTTTGAATTGCAAAGATTAATAGTATTTTTTGCAGATCATTTTTTAATGAAATTCTGTGCAATAATCAAGCAAATAAAATGCATAAAATGATGATAATAAACAGTAAAAATGCGGCAAAATCGTTTTAGGTCGAAATTATCTGAATCAATTTTGGATTGCAAAGACTAATGGAATTTTGGAGGACATTTTTAAATGAAATTGTATGCAAAAATCAAGTAATAAAATACATAAAATGATGATAATAAATAATAAAAATGCGACAAAATCATTTTAAATCGAAATTAACTAAATTAATTTTGAATTGCAAAGAATAATAGAATTTTGCAGAACATTTTTTAATGAAATTCTATGCAATAATCAAGAAAATAAAATGCATGAAATGATAATATTAAATAGCAAAAATGCGACAAAATCATTTTAAATCGAAATTAACTATATTAATTTTGGATTGCAAAGAATAATGGAATTTTGCAGAACAGTTTCTAATGAAATTGTATGCAATAATCAAGTAAATAAAATGCATAAAATTATGATAATAAATAGGAAAAATGCAAAAAAATCATTTCAAATCGAAATTAACTAAATTAATTTTGAATTGCAAAGAATAGTGGAATTTTTCAGAACATTTTTTTGATGAAATTGTATGGAAAAATCAAGCAAATAAAATGCATAAAATAATGATAACAAATAGTAAAAACGCGACAAAATCATTTTAAATCGAAATTAACTAAATTACCTTTGAATTACAAAGAATAATAGTATTTTGCAAAATATTTTTTAAATGAAATTGTATGCAATAATCAAGCTAATAAAATGCATAAATTGATGATAATAAATAGTAAAAATGCGAAAAATCATTTTAAATCGAAATTAACTAAATTAATTTTGAATTGCAAAGAATAGTGGAATTTTGCAGAACATTTTTTTGATGAAATTGTATGCAAAAATCAAGCAAATAAAATGCATAAAATGACGATAACAAATAGTAAAAATGCGATAAAATCATCTCAAATCGAAATTAACTAAATTACTTTTTAATAGCAAAGAATAATAGTATTTGCAGAACATTTTTTAATGAAATTGTATGCCAAAATCAAGCAAATAAAATGCATAAAATGACGAGAATAAATAGAAAATATGCGACAAAATCATTTTAAATCGAAATTAACTAAATTGCTTTTGAATTGCAAAGAATAATAATATTTTGCAGAACATTTTTTAAATGAAATTGTATGCAATAATCAAGCGAATAAAATACATAAAATGATAATAATAAATAGTAAAAATGCGACAAAATTCATTTTAAATCGAAATTAACTAAATTAATTTTGAATTGCAAAGAATAGTGAAATTTTGCAGAACATTTTTTTGATGAAATTGTATGAAAAAATCAAGCAAATAAAATGCATAAAATAATGGTAACAAATAGTAAAAATGCGACAAAATCATTTTAAATCGAAATTAACTAAATTATTTTTGAATTGCAAAGAATAATAGAATTTTGCAGAACATTTTTTAATGAAATTCTATGCAAAAATCAAGCAAATAAAATGAAAAAAATGATGATAATAAATAGTAAAAATGCGACCAAATCATTTTAAATCGAAATTAACTAATTTACTTTTGAATAGAAAAAGAATAATAGTATTTTGCAGAACATTTTTTAATAAAATTGTATGCAATAATCAAGCAAATAAAATGCATAAAATGATGATAATAAATAGTAAAAACGCGACAAAATCATTTTAAATCGAAATTAACTAAATTATTTTTGAATTGCAAGGAGTAATGGTATTTTGCAGAACATTTTTCAATGAAATTGTATGCAAAAATCAAGCAAATATAATGCATAACATGATGATAATAAATAGTAAAAATGCGATAAAATCATTTCAAAACGAAATTAACTAAATTACTCTTGAATTGCAAAGAATAATAGTATTTTGCAGAACATTTTTTAATGAAATTGAATGCAATAATCAAGCAAACGAAATGCATAAAATGATGATAATAAATAGTAAAAATGCGACCAAATCTTTTTAAATCGAAATTAACTAATTAACTTTTGAATGGCAAAGAATAATAGTATTTTGCAGAACATTTTTTAATGAAATTGTATGCAAAAATAAAACAAATAAAATGAATAAAATGATGATAATAAATAGTAAAAATGCGACAAAATCATTTTAAATCGAAATTAACTAAATTACTATTGAATTGCAAAGAAAAATAGTATTTTGCAGAACAATTTTTAATGAAATTGTATGTAAAGATCAAGCAAATAAAATGCATAAAATGATGATAATAAACAGAAAAAATGCGACAAAATCATTTTAAATCGAAATTAACTAAATTAATTTTGAATTGCAAGGACTAATGGTATTTTGCAGAACATTTTTCAATGAAATTGTATGCAAAAATCAAGCAAATATAATGCATAACATGATGATAGTAAATAGTAAAAATGCGATAAAATCATCTCAAAATGAAATTAACTAAATTACTCTTCAATTGCAAAGAATAATAGAATTTTGCAGAACATTTTTTAATGAAATTGAATGCAATAATCAAGCAAATGAAATGCATAAAATGATGATAATAAATAGTAAAAATGCGATAAAATAATAATCTAGCAAATAAAACGAATAAAATTATGATAATATCTTGTAAAAATGCGACAAAATCATTTTAAATCGAAATTTACTAAATTACTTTTCAACTGCAAAGAATAATATTATTTTTTGCAGATCATTTTTTTAATGAAATTGTATGCAATAATCAAGCAAATAAAATGCATAAATTGATGATAATAAATAGTAAAAATGCGACAAAGTAATTTTAAATCGAAATTAACTAAATTAATTTTGAATTGCAATGAATAATCGAATTTTGCAGAACATTTTTTAATCAAGTTGTATGCAAAAATCAAGCAACTAAAATGCATAAAATGATGATAATAAATAGTAAAAATGCAACCAAATCTTTTTAAATCGAAATTAACTAATTAACTTTTGAATGGCAAAGAATAATAGTATTTTGCAGAACATTTTTTTAATGAAATTGTATGCAAAAATAAAACAAATAAAATGCATAAGATGATGATAATAAATAGTAAAAATGCGACAAAATTATTTTAAATCGAAATTAACTAAATTACTATTGAATTGCAAAGAAAAATAGTATTTTGCAGAACAATTTTTAATGAAATTGTATGCAATGATCAAGCAAATAAAATGCATAAAATGATGATAATAAATAGAAAAAATGCGACAAAATCATTTTAAATCGAAATTAACTAAATTAATTTTGAATTGCAAAGAATAATAGAATTTTGCAGAACATTTTTTAATGAAATTGTATGCAATAATCAAGAAAATAAAATGTATGAAATGATAATATTAAATAGTAAAAATGCGACAAAATCATTTTAAATCGAAATTAACTATATTAATTTTGGATTGCAAAGAATATTGAAATCTTGCAGAACATTTTCTAAGGAAATTGTATGCAATAATCAAGTAAATAAAATGCATAAAATGATGATAATAAATAGTAAAAATGCAAAAAAATTATTTTAAATCGAAATTAACTAAATTAATTTTGAATTGCAAAGAATAGTGGAATTTTGCAGAACATTTTTTTGATGAAATTGTAATCAAAAATCAAGCAAATAAAATGCATAAAATGATGATAACAAATAGTAAAAATGCGACAAAATCATTTTAAATCGAAATTAACTAAATTAGTTTTGAATTGCAAGGACTAATGGTATTCTGCAGAACATTTTTCAATGAAATTGTATGCAAAAATCAAGCAAATATAATGCATAACATGATAATAATAAATAGTAAAAATGCGATAAAATCATCTCAAAACGAAATTAACTAAATTTCTCTTGAATTGCAAAGAATAATAGAATTTTGCAGAACATTTTTTTAATGAAATTGAATGCAATAATCAAGCAAACGAAATGCATAAAATGATGATAATAAATAGTAAAAATGAAACAAAATAATAATCTAGCAAATAAAATGAATAAAATGATGATAATATATAGTAAAAATGCGACAAAATCATTTTAAATCGAAATTTACTAAATTACTTTTGAATTGCAAAGAATAATAGTATTTTTTGCAGATCATTTTTTAAATGAAATTGTATGCAATAGTCAAGCAAATAAAATGCATAAATAGATGATAATAAATAGTAAAAATGCGACAAAATCATTTTAAATCGAAATTAACTAATTAACTTTTGAATAGCAAAGAATAAGAGTATTTTGCAGAACATTTTTTAATGAAATTGTGTGCAAAAATCAGGCAAATAAAATGCATAAAATAATGATAACAAATAGTAAAAATGCGACAAAATCATTTTAAATCAAAATTAACTAATTAACTTTTGAATAGCAAAGAATAAGAGTATTTTGCATAACATTTTTTAATGAAATTGTATGCAAAAATCAAGCAAATAAAATGCATAAAATGATGATAATAAATAGTAAAAATGTGACAGAATCATTTTAAATCAAAATTAAATAAATTACTATTGAATTGCAAAAAATAATAGTATTTTGCATAACATTTTTTAATGAAATTGTATGCAAAAATCAAGCAAATAAAATGCATAAAATGATGATAATAAATAGTAAAAATGTGACAGAATCATTTTAAATCGAAATTAACTAAATTACTATTGAATTGCAAAAAATAATAGTATTTTGCAGAACATTTTTTTTATGAAATTGTATGCAAAAATCAAGGAAATAAAATGCATAAAATGATGATAATAAATAGTAAAAGTGCGACAAAATCATTCAAAATCAAAATTAACTAAATTACTTTTGAATTGCGAAAAATAATAGTATTTTGCAGAACATTTTTTAATGAAATTGTATGCAATAATCAAGCAAATAAAATTCAGAAATTGATGATAATAAATAGTAAAAATGCGGCAAAATCCTTTTAAATCGAAATTAAGTAAATTAATTTTGAATTGCAATGAGTAATGGAATTTTGCAAAACATTTTTTAATGAAATTGTATGCAAAAATCAAGCAAATAAAATGCATAAAATGATGATAATAAAAAGTAAAAATGCGACCAAATCATTTTAAATCGAAATTAACTAATTAACCTTTGAATAGCAAAGAATAATAGTATTTTGCGGAACTTTGTTTAATGAAATTGTATGCAAAAGTAAAGCAAATAAAATGCATAAAATGATGATAATAAAAGGTAAAAATGCGATAAAATCATTTTAAATCGAAATTAACTAAATTACTATAGAATTGCAAAGAAAAATAGTATTTTGCAGAACATTTTTTAATGAAATTGTATGCAATAATCAAGCAAATAAAATGCATAAAATGATGATAATAAATAGAAAAAATGTGATAAAATCATTTTAAATCAAAATTAACTAAATTACTTTTGAATTGCAAAGAATAATAGTAGTTTTCAGAACATTTTTTAAATGAAATTGTATGCAATAATCAAGCAAATAAAATGCATCAAATGATGAGAATAGATAGTAAAAATGCCACAAAATCATTTTAAATCGAAATTAACTAAATTACTTTTGAATTGCAAAGAATAATAGTAGTTTTCAGATCATTTTTTAAATGAAATTGTATGCAATAATCAAGCAAATAAAATGCATAAATTGATGATAAAAAATAGTAAAAATGCGACAAAATCATTTTAAATCGAAATTAACTAAATTAATTTTCAATTGCAATGAGTAATGGAATTTTGCAGAACATTTTTTAATGAAATTGTATGAAAAAGGCAAGCAAATAAAATGCATAAAATGATGATAATAAATAGTAAGAATGCGACCAAATCATTTTAAATCGAAATTAACTAAATTACTTTTGAATTGCAAAGAATAATAGTATTTTGCAGAACATTTTTTAATGAAATTGTATGCATAAATCAAGCAAATAAAATGCATAAAATGATGGTAATAAATAGTAAAAATGCGACAAAATTATTTTAAATCGAAATTAACTAAATTACTTTTGAATTGAAAAGAATAATAGTATTTTGCAAAACATTTTTTAATGAAATTGTATGCAAAAAATGATGATAATAAATGGCAAAAATGCGACAAAATCATCTTAAATCGAAATTAAGTAAATTAATTTTGAATTGGAAAGAATAATAGTATTTTGCAGAACATTTTTTAATGAAATTGTATGCAATAATCAAGTAAACAAAATGCATAAAATGATGATAATAAATAGTAAAAATGCAAAAAAATCATTTTAAATCGAAATTAACTAATTTAATTTTGAATTGGAAGGAATAATGGAATTTTGCAGAACATTTTTTTAATGAAATTGAATGCAATAATCAAGCAAACGAAATGCATAAAATGATGATAATAAATAGTAAAAATGCGACAAAATAATAATCTAGCAAATAAAATGAATAAAATGATGATAATATATAGTAAAAATGCGACAAAATCATTTTAAATCAAAATTTACTAAATTACTTTTGAATTGCAAAGAATAATAGTATTTTTTGCAGATCATTTTTTAAATGAAATTGTATGCAATAATCAAGCAAATAAAATGCATAAATTGGTGATAATAAATAGTAAAAATGCGACAAAATCATTTTAAATCGAAATTAACTAATTAACTTTTGAATAGCAAAGAATAAGAGTATTTTGCGGAACATTTTTTAATGAAATTGTGTGCAATAATCAAGTAAATAAAATGCATAAAATAATGATAATAAATAGTAAAAATGCAAAAAAATCATTTCAAATCGAAATTAACTAAATTAGTTTTGAATTGCAAAGAATAGTGGAATTTTGCAGAACATTTTTTTGATGAAATTGTACGGAAAAATCAAGCAAATAAAATGCATAAAATAATGATAACAAATAGTAAAAATGCGACAAAATCATTTTAAATCGAAATTAACTAAATTACCTTTGAATTAGAAAGAATAATAGTATTTTAGAGAACATTTTTTAAATGAAATGTATGCAATAATCAAGCAAATAAAATGCATAAAATGATGATAATAAATAGTAAAAATGCGACCAAATCATTTTAAATCGAAATTAACTAAATTACTTTTGAATTGAAAAGAATAATAGTATTTTGGAAAACATTTTTTAAATAAAATTGTATGCAATAATCAAGCAAATAAAATGCATAAAATGATGATAATAAATAGTAAAAATGCGACCAAATCATTTTAAATCGAAATTAACTAAATTACTTTTGAATTGCAAAGAATAATAGTATTTTGCAGAACAATTTTTTTATGAAATTGCATGCAAAAAATGATGATAATAAATGGCAAAAATGCGACAAAATCATTTTAAATCGAAATTAATTAAATTAATTTTGAATTGGAAAGAATAATAGTATTTTACAGAACATTTTTTAATGAAATTGTATGCATAAATCAAGCAAATAAAACGCATAAAATGATGGTAATAAATAGTAAAAATGCGACAAAATTATTTTAAATCGAAATTAACTAAATTACTTTTGAATTGAAAAGAATAATAGTATTTTGGAAAACATTTTTTAAATAAAATTGTATGCAATAATCAAGCAAATAAAATGCATAAATTGATGATAAAAAATAGTAAAAATGCGACAAAATCATTTTAAATCGAAATTAACTAAATTAATTTTCAATTGCAATGAGTAATGGAATTTTGGAGAACATTTTTTAATGAAATTGTATGAAAAAATCAAGCAAATAAAATGCATAAAATGATGATAATAAATAGTAAGAATGCGACCAAATCATTTTAAATCGAAATTAACTAAATTACTTTTGAATTGCAAAGAATAATAGTATTTTGCAGAACAATTTTTTTATGAAATTGCATGCAAAAAATGATGATAATAAATGGCAAAAATGCGACAAAATCAATTTAAATCGAAATTAATTAAATTAATTTTGAATTGGAAAGAATAATAGTATTTTACAGAACATTTTTTAATGAAATTGTATGCATAAATCAAGCAAATAAAATGCATAAAATGATGGTAATAAATAGTAAAAATGCGACAAAATTATTTTAAATCGAAATTAACTAAATTACTTTTGAATTGAAAAGAATAATAGTATTTTGCAAAACATTTTTTAATGAAATTGTATGCAAAAAATGATGATAATAAATGGCAAAAATGCGACAAAATCATCTTAAATCGAAATTAAGTAAATTAATTTTGAATTGGAAAGGATAATAGTATTTTGCAGAACATTTTTTAATGAAATTGTATGCAATAATCAAGTAAACAAAATGCATAAAATGATGATAATAAATAGTAAAAATGCAAAAAAAATCATTTTAAATCGAAATTAACTAATTTAATTTTGAATCGGAAGGAATAATGGAATTTTGCAGAACATTTTTTTAATGAAATTGAATGCAATAATCAAGCAAACGAAATGCATAAAATGATGATAATAAATAGTAAAAATGCGACAAAATAATAATCTAGCAAATAAAATGAATAAAATGATGATAATATATAGTAAAAATGCGACAAAATCATTTTAAATCAAAATTTACTAAATTACTTTTGAATTGCAAAGAATAATAGTATTTTTTGCAGATCATTTTTTAAATGAAATTGTATGCAATAATCAAGCAAATAAAATGCATAAATTGGTGATAATAAATAGTAAAAATGCGACAAAATCATTTTAAATCGAAATTAACTAATTAACTTTTGAATAGCAAAGAATAAGAGTATTTTGCGGAACATTTTTTAATGAAATTGTGTGCAATAATCAAGTAAATAAAATGCATAAAATGATGATAATAAATAGTAAAAATGCAAAAAAATCATTTCAAACCGAAATTAACTAAATTAGTTTTGAATTGCAAAGAATAGTGGAATTTTGCAGAACATTTTTTTGATGAAATTGTACGGAAAAATCAAGCAAATAAAATGCATAAAATAATGATAACAAATAGTAAAAATGCGACAAAATCATTTTAAATCGAAATTAACTAAATTACCTTTGAATTAGAAAGAATAATAGTATTTTGCAGAACATTTTTTAAATGAAATGTATGCAATAATCAAGCAAATAAAATGCATAAAATGATGATAATAAATAGTAAAAATGCGACCAAATCATTTTAAATCGAAATTAACTAAATTACTTTTGAATTGCAAAGAATAATAGTATTTTGCAGAACAATTTTTTTATGAAATTGCATGCAAAAAATGATGATAATAAATGGCAAAAATGCGACAAAATCATTTTAAATCGAAATTAATTAAATTAATTTTGAATTGGAAAGAATAATAGTATTTTACAGAACATTTTTTAATGAAATTGTATGCATAAATCAAGCAAATAAAATGCATAAAATGATGGTAATAAATAGTAAAAATGCGACAAAATTATTTTAAATCGAAATTAACTAAATTACTTTTGAATTGAAAAGAATAATAGTATTTTGGAAAACATTTTTTAAATAAAATTGTATGCAATAATCAAGCAAATAAAATGCATAAATTGATGATAAAAAATAGTAAAAATGCGACAAAATCATTTTAAATCGAAATTAACTAAATTAATTTTCAATTGCAATGAGTAATGGAATTTTGCAGAACATTTTTTAATGAAATTGTATGAAAAAATCAAGCAAATAAAATGCATAAAATGATGATAATAAATAGTAAGAATGCGACCAAATCATTTTAAATCGAAATTAACTAAATTACTTTTGAATTGCAAAGAATAATAGTATTTTGCAGAACAATTTTTTTATGAAATTGCATGCAAAAAATGATGATAATAAATGGCAAAAATGCGACAAAATCATTTTAAATCGAAATTAATTAAATTAATTTTGAATTGGAAAGAATAATAGTATTTTACAGAACATTTTTTAATGAAATTGTATGCATAAATCAAGCAAATAAAATGCATAAAATGATGGTAATAAATAGTAAAAATGCGACAAAATTATTTTAAATCGAAATTAACTAAATTACTTTTGAATTGAAAAGAATAATAGTATTTTGCAAAACATTTTTTAATGAAATTGTATGCAAAAAATGATGATAATAAATGGCAAAAATGCGACAAAATCATCTTAAATCGAAATTAAGTAAATTAATTTTGAATTGGAAAGAATAATAGTATTTTGCAGAACATTTTTTAATGAAATTGTATGCAATAATCAAGTAAACAAAATGCATAAAATGATGATAATAAATAGTAAAAATGCAAAAAAAATCATTTTAAATCGAAATTAACTAATTTAATTTTGAATCGGAAGGAATAATGGAATTTTGCAGAACATTTTTTTAATGAAATTGAATGCAATAATCAAGCAAACGAAATGCATAAAATGATGATAATAAATAGTAAAAATGCGACAAAATAATAATCTAGCAAATAAAATGGATAAAATGATGATAATATATAGTAAAAATGCGACAAAATCATTTTAAATCAAAATTTACTAAATTACTTTTGAATTGCAAAGAATAATAGTATTTTTTGCAGATCAATTTTTAAATGAAATTGTATGCAATAATCAAGCAAATAAAATGCATAAATTGGTGATAATAAATAGTAAAAATGCGACAAAATCATTTTAAATCGAAATTAACTAATTAACTTTTGAATAGCAAAGAATAAGAGTATTTTGCGGAACATTTTTTAATGAAATTGTGTGCAATAATCAAGTAAATAAAATGCATAAAATGATGATAATAAATAGTAAAAATGCAAAAAAATCATTTCAAATCGAAATTAACTAAATTAATTTTGAATTGCAAAGAATAGTGGAATTTTGCAGAACATTTTTTTGGTGAAATTGTACGGAAAAATCAAGCAAATAAAATGCATAAAATAATGATAACAAATAGTAAAAATGCGACAAAATCATTTTAAATCGAAATTAACTAAATTACCTCTGAATTAGAAAGAATAATTGTATTTTGCAGAACATTTTTTAAATGAAATGTATGCAATAATCAAGCAAATAAAATGCATAAAATGATGATAATAAATAGTAAAAATGCGACGAAATCATTTTAAATCGAAATTAACTAAATTACTTTTGAATTGCAAAGAATAATAGTATTTTGCAGAACAATTTTTTTATGAAATTGCATACAAAAAATGATGATAATAAATGGCAAAAATGCGACAAAATCATTTTAAATCGAAATTAATTAAATTAATTTTGAATTGGAAAGAATAATAGTATTTTACAGAACATTTTTTAATGAAATTGTATGCATAAATCAAGCAAATAAAATGCATAAAATGATGGTAATAAATAGTAAAAATGCGACAAAATTATTTTAAATCGAAATTAACTAAATTACTTTTGAATTGAAAAGAATAATAGTATTTTGCAAAACATTTTTCAATGAAATTGTATGCAAAAAATGATGACAATAAATGGCAAAAATGCGACAAAATCATCTTAAATCGAAATTAAGTAAATTAATTTTGAATTGGAAAGAATAATAGTATTTTGCAGAACATTTTTTAATGAGATTGTATGCAATAATCAAGTAAACAAAATGCATAAAATGATGATAATAAATAGTAAAAATGCCAAAAAAATCATTTTAAATCGAAATTAACTAATTTAATTTTGAATCGGAAGGAATAATGGAATTTCGTAGAACATTTTTTTAATGAAATTGAATGCAATAATCAAGCAAACGAAATGCATAAAATGATGATAATAAATAGTAAAAATGCGACAAAATAATAATCTAGCAAATAAAATGAATAAAATGATGATAATATATAGTAAAAATGCGACAAAATCATTTTAAATCGAAATTTACTAAATTACTTTTGAATTGCAAAGAATAATAGTATTTTTTGCAGATCATTTTTTAAATGAAATTGTATGCAATAATCAAGCAAATAAAATGCATAAATTGGTGATAATAAATAGTAAAAATGCGACAAAATCATTTTAAATCGAAATTAACTAATTTGACTTTTGAATAGCAAAGAATAAGAGTATTTTGCAGAACATTTTTTAATGAAATTGTGTGCAATAATCAAGTAAATAAAATGCATAAAATGATGATAATAAATAGTAAAAATGCAAAAAAATCATTTCAAATCGAAATTAACTAAATTAATTTTGAATTGCAAAGAATAGTGAAATTTTGCAGAACATTTTTTTGATGAAATTGTACGGAAAAATCAAGCAAATAAAATGCATAAAATAATGATAACAAATAGTAAAAATGCGACAAAATCATTTTAAATCGAAATTAACTAAATTACCTTTGAATTAGAAAGAATAATAGTATTTTGCAGAACATTTTTTAAATGAAATGTATGCAATAATCAAGCAAATAAAATGCATAAAATGATGATAATAAATAGTAAAAATGCGACCAAATCATTTTAAATCGAAATTAACTAATTAAACTTTGAATAGCAAAGAATAATAGTATTTTGCAGAACATTTTTTAATGAAATTGTATGCAAAAGTAAAGCAAATAAAATGCATAAAATGATGATAATAAATAGTAAAAATACGACAAAATCATTTTAAATCGAAATTAACTAATTAACCTTTGAATAGCAAAGAATAATAGTATTTTGCAGAACATTTTTTAATGAAATTGTATGCAAAAGTAAAGCAAATGAAATGCATAAAATGATGATAATAAATAGTAAAAATGCGACAAAATCATTTTAAATCAAAATTAACTAAATTACTATTGATTTGGAAAGAAAAATTGTATTTTGCAGAACATTTTTTAATGAAATTGTATGCAATAATCAAGCAAATAAAATGCATAAAATGATGATAATAAATAGAAAAAATGCGACAAAATCATTTTAAATCAAAATTAACTAAATTACTATTGATTTGCAAAGAAAAATTGTATTTTGCAGAACATTTTTTAATGAAATTGTATGCAATAATCAAGCAAATAAAATGCATAAAATGATGATAATAAATAGAAAAAATGCGACCAAATCATTTTAAATCGAAATTAACTAATTAACCTTTGAATAGTAAAGAATAATAGTGTTTTGCAGAACATTTTTTAATGAAATTGTATGCAAAAGTAAAGCAAATAAAATGCATAAAATGATGATAATAAATAGAAAAAATGCGATAAAATCATTTTAAATCGAAATTAACTAAATTACTTTTGAATTGCAAAGAATAATAGTAGTTTTCAGAACATTTTTTAAATGAAATTGTATGCAATAATCAAGCAAATAAAATGCATAAAATGATGAGAATAGACAGTAAAAATGCGACAAAATTATTTTAAATCAAAATTAACTAAATTACTTTTGAATTGCAAAGAATAATAGTAGTTTTCAGAACATTTTTTAAATGAAATTGTATGCAATAATCAAGCAAATAAAATGCATAAATTAACGATAATAAATAAAAAAAAAGCGACCAAATAATTTTAAATCGAAATTAACTAATTAACCTTTGAATAGCAAAGAATAATAGTATTTTGCAGAACATTTTTTAATGAAATTGTATGCAAAAGTAAAGCAAATAAAATGCATAAAATGATGATAATAAATAGTAAAAATGCGACAAAATAATTTTAAATCGAAATTAACTAAATTACAATTGAATTGCAAAGAAAAATAGTATTTTGCAGAACATTTTTTAATGAAATTGTATGCAATAATCGAGCAAATAAAATGCATAAAATGATGATAATAAGTAAAAAAAATGCGATCAAATCATTTTAAATCGAAATTAACTAATTAACCTTTGAAAAGCAAAGAATAATAGTATTTTGCATAACATTTTTTAATGAAATTGTATGCAAAAGTAAAGCAAATAAAATGCATAAAATAATGATAATAAATAGAAAAAATGCGATAAAATCATTTTAAATCGAAATTAACTAAATTACTTTTGAATGGCAAAGTGTCACGCCCTCAAAATTTAAAAGGATAATTCATTAAGATAATCCACGTGGACGGTCAACCAGTCCACGTGCCACGTCAAAATCCAAATAGGATAGTCAAAGTTTACGTCAAAGTATACAAAGGCTGAGGGATACCCGTACCCCAAAATGAGAAAGACCAATGTATAGTTATTACAACCCCAATGTCAAAAATGAGAAATTTAATTAAGTGACAAAATCCTCTTAACAAAGTACAAGTTCTAATTTGATAATATAACTCCTCCATTGGCTTCAAAACAATGCATGCATGCACTCCAAGCACTCCATATCATGCTCCTTTGTGAGTACCTGAAACTTGTAAGGTTGAGCTCACTAGCCCAGTAGAGAAATTTCTAACAATTCTAAATGAAATGAAATATACGTGGGTGATAGACAAGATAACATAAGTCAAGTAACAAGTGTTTAAAGGGAGTTCGAATAGTCAAAGAACTTGAAAGAAATCACATAATCGGTTAGATTTCATTTACCCCCGTCATTCATGCCCAACTAGTGCCTGACGCACACACAACACGTCTCATATGTTTCACACAACATCCATATCCATTTCATTTCCTTTCCAAACATTTGATCATTTTCCGGGCATGCCATATAGGCCCCGTGTCACTCCGGGCATGCCATAAAGGCCCCGTGTCACTCCGGGCATACCCTTTCGGGCCCCGTGTCATCAATACCACATTCATACTTCATTTAATGCTCATTAATATCATTTCAATATCCACATGTCCCATCACCTTAGTTTCAAGTGTTAGTTTCACGCCAACGTAATGTTTCGTATTACCCGAACGTGCCAATAAGGACATTTCAACCTGAGTGTCAACGGTAGTCTCCATGACCCTTCCGAATAACGTTATACAACCAATAACTTCGAATGAACAAGACTTGATAAGTGAAATAAGGTCCAAACTCTTTTTCATGAACTAAAGGGGTCCTATGGATAGGGGGTCAGGTCCTATGGATAGGACTGGGATCAGATTGGCCACCCTTTGAAACAACACAAGCTCCTATGGATAGGAGAAAAGTCCTATGGATAGGGCATCAGAGGCTCCTATGGATAGGAGAAAAAGTTCTATGGATACGGGGGCCATCAGATTGGCCAAAACGCAAGGAGACACGCTCCTATGGATAGGACGTGGAGTCCTATCCATAGGACAGTAGCAGAACCAAAAATTTTCAAGCAATGAAATGATCAATTGGGCTTCCTTTGGGCATTTCCTTGGTTCCAAATGAACATATTAAGAAGATAAGGAGGTTCAAACAACAAGTTACCACAACACATCACCCATTTACAAGATTAGCTATCTTCCCCAAATTCAAGAAATTGATAAAAGATGGGTTTCAAGTAATCCACCAACATCACCATGAAATTAAGCAACAATGGGATATATTATCACCCAAATCAAGTGAAGAACAACATAGGAGCTAGAGGATGGTGAGTTACAATACCAATTTGACAAGAGGGTGGTTTTCTCTTAAGCAAATCAACAAGACATGAAAAATTTAGCAATCAATTGACTATACACACACATACACTACATTTACACATAGAAGAGCAAGAAATTTCCCTACCTCAAGTGTGGAAGCTTGAAACCCAACTCAAAATCAAAACCCTAGTCTTCACACTAAGCTCCAAGCCAAAAACCCACCTCCTGGAACGAATTGAGCACCACCCGAGCTTCCTAACGCGTAGAGGAGGTGATTTTGTGAAGGGGTTGTGAAGGAACTTAGGGGATTGAGTGAGATTTGGAGGTGTGAGGAGATGAAAATGGAGAAGGAGAGGGAGAGAGAGAGTAACGGCTGGGGAAGGGGAGAGAGAGGGAGTGAAATCCTCTCTTCTCTAACACACCACACATTTAAAGACATCAACTAATTGCACTCCAAGTCCAAGATTTGCTTGTGTAATGCAAATGCGTCCCAACTAATTTCAAACACAAATCCACCCAACACTTAAACATTTTAAACATTGCCTCACATTTTCCCAACTTTATTTCCAGAAAAATAATTAAAATTACGGGTCTTTACACAAAGAATAATAGAAGTTTTCAGAACATTTTTTAAATGAAATTGTACACAATAATCAAGCAAATAAAATGCATAAATTGATGATAATAAATAGTAAAAATGCGACAAAATCATTTTAAATCGAAATTAACTAAATTACTATTGAATTGCAAAGAAAAATAGTATTTTGCAGAACATTTTTTAATGAAATTGTATGCAATGATCAAGCAAATAAAATGCATAAAATGATGATAATAAATAGAAAAAATGCGACAAAATCATTTTAAATCGAAATTAACTAAATTACTTTTGAATTGCAAAAAGTAATAGTGGTTTTCAGAACATTTTTTAAATGAAATTGTACGCAATAATCAAGCAAATAAAATGCATAAAATGATGAGAATAGATGGTAAAAATGCGACAAAATCATTTTAAATCGAAATTAACTAAATTACTTTTGAATAGCAAAGAATAATAGCATTTGCAGACCATTTTTTAATGAAATTGTATGCAAAAATCAAGCAAATAAAATGCATAAAATGACGAGAATAAAGAGAAAAAATGCGACAAAATCATTTTAAACCGAAATTAACTAAATTACTTTTGAATTGCAAAGAATAATAGTATTTTTTCTGGATCATTTTTTAATGAAATTGTATGCAATAATCAAGCAAATAAAATGCATAAAATGATAATAATAAATAGCAAAAATGCGACAAAATCATTTTAAATCGAAATTAACTAAATTAATTTTGAATTGCAATGAATAATGGAATTTTGCAGAACATTTTTTAATGAAATTGTATCAAAAAATCAAGCAAATATAATGCATAACATGATGATAATAAAGAGTAAAAATGCGATAAAATCATTTCAAAACGAAATTAACTAAATTACTCATGAATTGGAAAGAATAATAGTATTTTGCAGAATATTTTTTAATGAAATTGTATGCAATAATAAAGCAAACGAAATGCATAAAATGATGATAATAAATAGTAAAAATGCGACAAAATAATAATCAAGCAAATAAAATGAATAAAATGATGATAATATATAGTAAAAATGCGAGAAAATCATTTTAAATCGAAATTTACTAAATTACTTTTGAATTACAAAGAATAATAGTATTTTTTGCAGATCATTTTTTAAATGAAATTGTTTGCAATAATCAAGCAAATAAATGCATAAATTGATGATAATAAAAAGTAAAAATGCGACAAAATCATTTTAAATCGAAATTAACTAAATTAATTTTGAATTGCAATGAATAATGGAATTTTGCAGAACATTTTTTAATGAAATTGTATGCAAAAATCAAGCAAATAAAATGCATAAAATGATGATAATAAATAGTAAAAATGCGACCAAATCTTTTTAAATCGAAATTAACTAAATTACTATTGAATTCCAAAGAAAAATAGTATTTTGCAGAACATTTTTTAATGAAATTGTATGCAATAATCAAGCAAATAAAATGCATAAAATGATGATAATAAATAGAAAAAATGCGACAAAATCATTTTAAATCGAAATTAACTAAATTACTTTTGAATTGCAAAAAGTAATAGTAGTTTTCAGAACATTTTTTAAATGAAATTGTACGCAATAATCAAGCAAATAAAATGCATAAAATGATGAGAATAGATGGTAAAAATGCGACAAAATCATTTTAAATCGAAATTAACTAAATTACTTTTGAATAGCAAAGAATAATAGTATTTGCAGAACATTTTTTAATGAAATTGTATGCAAAAATCATGCAAATAAAATGCATAAAATCACGAGAATAAAGAGAAAAAATGCGACAAAATCATTTTAAACCGAAATTAACTAAATTACTTTTGAATTGCAAAGAATAATAGTATTTTTTCCGGATCATTTTTTAATGAAATTGTATGCAATAATCAAGCAAATAAAATGCATAAAATGATAATAATAAATAGTAAAAATGCGACAAAATCATTTTAAATCGAAATTAACTAAATTAATTTTGAATTGCTATGAATAATGGAATTTTGCAGAACATTTTTTAATGAAATTGTATGCAAAAATCAAGCAAATATAATGCATAACATGATGATAATAAAGAGTAAAAATGCGATAAAATCATTTCAAAACGAAATTAACTAAATTACTCCTGAATTGCAAAGAATAATAGTATTTTGCAGAACATTTTTTAATGAAATTGTATGCAATAATCAAGCAAACGAAATGCATAAAATGATGATAATAAATAGTAAAAATGCGACAAAATAATAATCAAGCAAATAAAATGAATAAAATGATGATAATATATAGTAAAAATGCGAAAAAATCATTTTAAATCGAAATTTACTAAATTACTTTTGAATTGCAAAGAATAATAGTATTTTTTGCAGATCATTTTTTAAATGAAATTGTTTGCAATAATCAAGCAAATAAAATGCATAAATTGATGATAATAAATAGTAAAAATGCGACAAAATCATTTTAAATCGAAATTAACTAAATTAATTTTGAATTGCAATGAATAATGGAATTTTAAAGAAACATTTTTTAGTGAAATTGTATGCAAAAATCAAGCAAATAAAATGCATAAAATGATGATAATAAATAGTAAAAATGCGACCAAATCTTTGTAAATCGAAATTAACTAAATTACTATTGAATTGCAAAGAAAAATAGTATTTTGCAGAACATTTTTTAATGAAATTGCATGCAATAATCAAGCAAATAAAATGCATAAAATGATGAGAATAAATAGAAAAAATGCGACAAAATCATTTTAAATCGAAATTGACTAAATTACTTTTGAATTGCAAAAAGTAATAGTAGTTTTCAGAACATTTTTTAAACGAAATTGTACGCAATAATCAAGCAAATAAAATGCATAAAATGATGAGAATAGATGGTAAAAATGCGACAAAATCATTTTAAATCGAAATTAACTAAATTACTTTTGAATAGCAAAGAATAATAGTATTTGCAGAACATTTTTTAATGAAATTGTTTGCAAAAATCAAGCAAATAAAATGCATAAAATGACGAGAATAAAGAGAGAAAATGCGACAAAATCATTTTAAACCGAAATTAACTAAATTACTTTTGAATTGCAAAGAACAATAGTATTTTTTCCAGATCATTTTTTAATGAAATTGTATGCAAAAATAAAGCAAATAAAATGCATAAAATGATGATAATAAATACTAAAAATGCGACCAAATCTTTTTAAATCGAAATTAACTAAATTACTATTGAATTGCAAAGAAAAATAGTATTTTGCAGAACATTTTTTAAATGAAATTGTACGCAATAATCAAGCAAATAAAATGCATAAAATAATGAGAATAGATAGTAAAAATGCGACAAAATCATCTTAAATCAAAATTAACTAAATTACTTTTGAATAGCAAAGAATAATAGTATTTGTAGAACATTTTTTAATGAAATTGTATGCCAAAATCAAGCAAATAAAATGCATAAAATGACGAGAATAAATAGAAAATATTCGACAAAATCATTTTAAATCGAAATTAACTAAATTACTTTTGAATTGCAAAGAATAATAGTATATTTGCAGAACATTTTTTAAATGAAATTGTATGCAATAATCAAGCAAATAAAATGCATAAAATGATAATAATAAATATTAAAAATTCGACAAAATCATTTTAAATCGAAATAAACTAAATTAATTTTGAATTGCAAAGAATAGTGGAATTTTGAAGAGCATTGTTTTGATGAAATTGTATGCAAAAATCAAGCAAATAAAATGCATAAAATAATGATAACAAATAGTAAAAATGCGACAAAATCATTTTAAATCGAAATTAAAATGATGAAATTGTATGCCAAAATCAAGCAAATAAAATGCATAAAATGACGAGAATAAATAGAAAATATGGGACAAAATCATTTTAAATCGAAATTAACTAACTTACTTTTGAATTGCAAAGAATAATAGTATTTTGCAGAACATTTTTTAATGAAATTGTATGCAAAAATAAAGCAAATATAATGCATAACATGATGATAATAAATAGTAAAAATGCGATAAAATCATTTTAAAACGAAATTAACTAAATTACTCTTGAATTGCCAAGAATAATAGTATTTTGCAGAACATTTTTTAATGAAATTGTATGCAATAATCAAGCAAACGAAATGCATAAAATGATGATAATAAATAGTAAAAATGCGACAAAATAATAATCAAACAAAATAAAATGAATAAAATGATGAACATATGTAGTAAAAATGCGAAAAAATCATTTTAAATCGAAATTTACTAAATTACTTTCGAATTGCAAAGAATAATAGTATTTTTTGCACAACATTTTTAAATGAAATTGTATGCAATAATCAAGTAAATAAAACGCATAAAATGATGATAATAAATAGTAAAAATGCAAAAAAATCATTTTAAATCGAAATTAACTAAATTAATTTTGAATTGAAAAGAATAGTGGAATTTTGCAGAACATTTTTTGATGAAATTGTATTCAAAAATCAAGCAAATAAAATGCATAAAATATTGATAACAAATAGTAAAAATGCGACAAAATCTTTTTAAATCGAAATTAACTAATTAACTTTTGAATAGCAAAGAATAATAGTATTTTGCAAAACATTTTTTAATTAAATTGTATGCAAAAATCAAGCAAATAAAATGCATAAAATGATGATAATAAATAGTAAAAATGCGACAAAATCTTTTTAAATCGAAATTAACTAAATTACTTTTGAATTGCAAAGAATAATAGTATTTTCCAGAATATTTTTTAATGAAATTGTATGCAAAAAATGATGATAATAAATAGTAAAAATGCGACAAAATCATTTTAAATGAAAATTAAGTAAATTAATTTTGATTTGGAAAGAATAATAGTATTTTGCAAAACATATTTTAATGAAATTATATGCAATAATCTTGTAAATAAAATGCATAAAATGATGATAATAAATAGTAAAATGCGACAAAATCATTTTAAATCGAAATTAAGTAAATTAATTTTGAATTGGAAAGAATAATAGTATTTTGCAAAACATTTTTTAATGAAATTGTATGCAAAAAATGATGATAATAAATGACAAAAATGCGACAAAATCATTTTAAATCGAAATTATGTAAATTAATTTTGAATTGGAAAGAATAATAGTATTTTGAAGAACATTTTTTAAAGAAATTGTATGCAATAATCTAGTAAATAAAATGCATAAAATGATGATAATAAATAGTAAATATGCGACAAAATCATTTTAAATTGAAATTAACTAAATTACTTTTCAATTACAAAGAATAATAGTATTTTGCAGAACATTTTTTAAAAGAAATTGTATGCAATAATCAAGCAAATAAAATGCATAAAATGATGATAATAAATAGTAAAAATGAAAAAAAAATCATTTTAAATCGAAATTAACTAAATTAATTTTGAATCGGAAAGAATATTGGAATTTTGCGGAACATTTTTTAATGAAATTGTATGCAATAATCAAGTAAATAAAATGCCTAAAATGATGATAATAAATAGTAAAAATGCAAAAAAATTATTTTAAATCTCAAATTAACTAAATTCCTTTTGAATTGCAAAGAATAATGGTATTTTGCAAAACATTTTTTAATGAAATTGTATGCAAAAAATGATGATAATAAGTGGCAAAAATGAGACAAAATCATTTTAAATCGAAATTAAGTAAATTAATTTTGAATTGGAAAGAATAATAGTATTTTGCAGAACATTTTTTAATGAAACTGTATGCAAAAAATGATGATAATAAGTGGCAAAAATGCGACAAAATCATTTTAAATCGAAATTACGTAAATTAATTTTGAATTGGAAAGAGTAATAGTATTTTGCAGAACATTTTTTTAATGAAATTGTATGCAATAATCTAGTAAATAGAATGCATAAAATGATGATAATAAATAGTAAAAATGCGACAAAATCATTTAAAATCGAAATTAACTAAATTACTTTTGAATTGCAAAGAATAATAGTATTTTCCAGAACATTTTTTAAAGAAATTGTATGCAAAAAATGATGATAATAAATGGCAAAAATGCGACAAAATCATTTTAAATCTAAATTAAGTAAATTAATTTTGAATTGGGAAGAAAAATAGTATTTTGCAGAACATTTTTTGATGAAATTGTATGCATAAATCAAGCAAATAAAATGCATAAAATGATGATAACAAATAGTAAAAATGCGACAAAATCATTTGAAATCGAAATTAACTAAATTACTTTTGTATTGCAAAGAATAATAGTATTTTGCAAAACATTTTTTAATGAAATTGTATCCAAAAAATGATGATAATAAATGGCAAAAATGCGACAAAATCATTTTAAATCGAAATTAAGTAAATTAATTTTGAATTGGGAAGAAAAATAGTATTTTGCAGAACATTTTTTGATGAAATTGTATGCATAAATCAAGCAAATAAAATGCATAAAATGATGATAACAAATAGTAAAAATGCGACAAAATCATTTTAAATCGAAATTGACTAAATTACTTTTGAATTGCAAAAAGTAATAGTAGTTTTCAGAACATTTTTTAAATGAAATTGTACGCAATAATCAAGCAAATAAAATGCATAAAATGATGAGAATAGATGGTAAAAATGCGACAAAATCATTTAAAATCGAAATTAACTAAATTACTTTTGAATAGCAAAGAATAATAGTATTTGCAGAACATTTTTTAATGAAATTGTATGCAAAAATCAAGAAATAAAATGCATAAAATGACGAGAATAAAGAGAGAAAATGCGACAAAATCATTTTAAACCGAAATTAACTAAATTACTTTTGAATTGCAAAGAATAATAGTATTTTTTCCAGATCATTTTTTAATGAAATTGTATGAAAAAATAAAGCAAATAAAATGCATAAAATGATGATAATAAATACTAAAAATGCGACCAAATCTTTTTAAATCGAAATTAACTAAATTACTATTGAATTGCAAAGAAAAATAGTATTTTCCAGAACATTTTTTAAATGAAATTGTACGCAATAATCAAGCAAATAAAATGCATAAAATAATGAGAATAGATAGTAAAAATGCGACAAAATCATCTTAAATCGAAATTAACTAAATTACTTTTGAATAGCAAAGAATAATAGTATTTGCAGAACATTTTTTAATGAAATTGTATGCCAAAATCAAGCAAATAAAATGCATAAAATGACGAGAATAAATAGAAAATATTCGACAAAATCATTTTAAATCGAAATTTACTAAATTACTTTTGAATTGCAAAGAATAATAGTATTTTGCAGAACATTTTTTAAATGAAATTGTATGCAATAATCAAGCAAATAAAATGCATAAAATGATAATAATAAATATTAAAAATTCGACAAAATCATTTTAAATCGAAATTAACTAAATTAATTTTGAATTGCAAAGAATAGTGGAATTTTGCAGAACATTTTTTTGATGAAATTGTATGCAAAAATCAAGCAAATAAAATGCATAAAATAATGATAACAAATAGTAAAAATGCGACAAAATCATTTTAAATCGAAATTAAAATGATGAAATTGTATGCCAAAATCAAGCAAATAAAATGCATAAAATGACGAGAATAAATAGAAAATATGCGACAAAATCATTTTAAATCGAAATTAACTAAATTACTTTTGAATTGCAAAGAATAGTAGTATTTTGCAGAACATTTTTTAATGAAATTGTATGCAAAAATAAAGCAAATATAATGCATAACATGATGATAATAAATAGTAAAAATGCGATAAAATCATTTTAAAACGAAATTAACTAAATTACTCTTGAATTGCCAAGAATAATAGTATTTTGCAGAACATTTTTTAATGAAATTGTATGCAATAATCAAGCAAACGAAATGCATAAAATGATGATAATAAACAGTAAAAATGCGACAAAATAATAATCAAACAAAATAAAATGAATAAAATGATGATAATATATAGTAAAAATGCGAAAAAATCATTTTAAATCGAAATTTACTAAATTACTTTCGAATTGCAAAGAATAATAGTATTTTTTGCACAACATTTTTAAATGAAATTGTATGCAATAATCAAGTAAATAAAACGCATAAAATGATGATAATAAATAGTAAAAATGCAAAAAAATCATTTTATATCGAAATTAACTAAATTAATTTTGAATTGAAAAGAATAGTGGAATTTTGCAGAACATTTTTTGATGAAATTGTATGCAAAAATCAAGCAAATAAAATGCATAAAATATTGATAACAAATAGTAAAAATGCGACAAAATCTTTTTAAATCGAAATTAACTAATTAACTTTTGAATAGCAAAGAATAATAGTATTTTGCAAAACATTTTTTAATTAAATTGTATGCAAAAATCAAGCAAATAAAATGCATAAAATGATGATAATAAATAGTAAAAATGCGACAAAATCTTTTTAAATCGAAATTAACTAAATTACTTTTGAATTGCAAAGAATAATAGTATTTTCCAGAATATTTTTTAATGAAATTGTATGCAAAAAATGATGATAATAAATAGTAAAAATGCGACAAAATCATTTTAAATGAAAATTAAGTAAATTAATTTTGATTTGGAAAGAATAATAGTATTTTGCAAAACATATTTTAATGAAATTATATGCAATAATCTTGTAAATAAAATGCATAAAATGATGATAATAAATAGTAAAATGCGACAAAATCATTTTAAATCGAAATTAAGTAAATTAATTTTGAATTGGAAAGAATAATAGTATTTTGCAAAACATTTTTTAATGAAATTGTATGCAAAAAAATGATGATAATAAATGACAAAAATGCGACAAAATCATTTTAAATCGAAATTATGTAAATTAATTTTGAATTGGAAAGAATAATAGTATTTTGAAGAACATTTTTTAATGAAATTGTATGCAATAATCTAGTAAATAAAATGCATAAAATGATGATAATGAATAGTAAATATGCGACAAAATCATTTTAAATTGAAATTAACTAAATTACTTTTGAATTACAAAAAATAATAGTATTTTGCAGAACATTTTTTAAAAGAAATTGTATGCAATAATCAAGCAAATAAAATGCATAAAATGATGAAAATAAATAGTAAAAATGAAAAAAAAAATCATTTTAATTCGAAAATAACTAAATTAATTTTGAATCGGAAAGAATATTGGAATTTTGCGGAACATTTTTTAATGAAATTGTATGCAATAATCAAGTAAATAAAATGCCTAAAATGATGATAATAAATAGTAAAAATGCAAAAAAATTATTTTAAATCTCAAATTAACTAAATTCCTTTTGAATTGCAAAGAATAATGGTATTTTGCAAAATATTTTTTAATGAAATTGTATGCAAAAAATGATGATAATAAGTGGCAAAAATGCGACAAAATCATTTTAAATCGAAATTAAGTAAATTAATTTTGAATTGGAAAGAATAATAGTATTTTGCAGAACATTTTTTAATGAAACTGTATGCAAAAAATGATGATAGTAAGTGGCAAAGATGCGACAAAATCATTTTAAATCGAAATTACGGAAATTAATTTTGAATTGGAAAGAGTAATAGTATTTTGCAGAACATTTTTTTAATGAAATTGTATGCAATAATCTAGTAAATAGAATGCATAAAATGATGATAATAAATAGTAAAAATGCGACAAAATCATTTTAAATCGAAATTAACTAAATTACTTTTGAATTGCAAAGAATAATAGTATTTTCCAGAACATTTTTTAAAGAAATTGTATGCAAAAAATGATGATAATAAATGGCAAAAATGCGACAAAATCATTTTAAATCGAAATTAAGTAAATTAATTTTGAATTGGGAAGAAAAATAGTATTTTGCAGAACATTTTTTGATGAAATTGTATGCATAAATCAAGCAAATAAAATGCATAAAATGATGATAACAAATAGTAAAAATGCGACAAAATCATTTTAAATCGAAATTAACTAAATTACTTTTGTATTGCAAAGAATAATAGTATTTTGCAAAACATTTTTTAATGAAATTGTATGCAAAAAATGATGATAATAAATGGCAAAAATGCGACAAAATCATTTTAAATCGAAATTAAGTAAATTAATTTTGAATGGGAAAGAATAATAGTATTTTGCAGTACATTTTTTAATGAAATTGTATGCAATACTCAAGTAAATAAATGCATAAAATGATGATAATAAATAGTAAGAATGCAAAAAAAAATCATTTTAAATCGAAATTAATTAAATTACTTTTGAATAGCATAGAATAACAGTATTTGCAGAACATTTTTTAATGATATTGTATGCAATAATCAAACAAATAAAATGCATAAAATGATGAGAATAAATAGTCAAAAATGCGACAAAATCATTTCAAATCGAAATTAACTAAATTAATTTTTAATTGCAAAGAATAATGGAATTTTGAAGAACATTTTTTAATGAAATCGTATGCAAAAATCAAGCAAATAAAGTGCATAAATTGACGAGAATAAATAGTAAAATGCGACAAAATCATTTTAAATCGAAATTAACTAAATTACTTTCGAATTGCAAAGAATAATACTATTTTGCAGAACATTTTTTAAATGAAATTGTATGCAATAATCAAGCAAATAAAATGCATAAAATGATAATAATAAATTGTAAAAATATGACAAAATCATTTTCAATCGAAATTAACTAAATTACTTTTGAATTGCAAAGAATAATACTATTTTGCAGAACATTTTTTAAATGAAATTGTATGCAATAATCAAGCAAATAAAATGCATAAAATGATAATAATAAATCGAAGTTATCTAAATTAATTTTGAATTGCAAAGAATAGTGGAATTTCGCAGAACATTTTTTTGATGATATTGTATGCAAAAATCAAGCAAATAAAATGCATAAAATAATGATAACAAATAGTAAAAATGCGACAAAATCATTTTAAATCGAAATTAACTAAATTACTTTTGAATTGCAAAGAATAATACTATTTTGCAGAACATTTTTTAAATGTAATTGTATGCAATAATCAAGCAAATAAAATGCATAAAATGATAATAATAAATAGTAAAAATGCAACAAAATCATTTTAAATCGAAATTAAATAAATTAATTTTGAATTGGAAAGAATAATGGAATTTTGCAGAGCATTTTTTAATGAAATTGTATGTAATACTCAAGTGAATAAAATGATGATAATAAATAGTAAGAATGGAAAAAAATATATTTTAAATCGAAATTAACTAAATTAATTGTGAATTGCAAAGAATAGTGGAATTTTCCAGAACATTTTTTTGATGAAATTGTACGCAAAAATCAAGCAAATAAAATGCATAAAATAATGATAACAAATAGTAAAAATGCGACAAAATCATTTTAAATCGAAATTAACTAATTAACTTTTGAATAGCAAAGAATAATAGTTTTTTGCAGCACATTTTTTAATGAAATTGTATGCAAAAATCAAGCAAATAAAATGCATAAAATGATGATAATAAACAGTAAAAATGCGACAAAATCTTTTTAAATCGAAATTAACTAAATTACTTTTGAATTGCAAAGAATAAAAGTATTTTCCAGAAAATTTTTAATGAAATTTTATGCAAAAAATGATGATAATAAATAGTAAAAATGCGACAAAATCATTTTAAATGAAAATTAAGTAAATTAATTTTGATTTGGAAAGAATAATTGTATTTTGCAGAACATTTTTTAATGAAATTATATGCAACAATCTAGTAAATAAAATGCATAAAATGATGATAATAAATAGTAAAATGCGACAAAATCATTTTAAATCGAAATTCTGTAAATTAATTTTGAATTGGAAAGAATAATAGTATTTTGCAGAACATTTTTTAATGAAATTGTATGCAAAAAATGATGATAATAAATGGCAAAAATGCGACAAAATCATTTTAAATCAAAATTAAGTAAATTAATTTTGAATTGGGAAGAAAAATAGTATTTTGCAGAACATTTTTTGATGAAATTGTATGCATAAATCAAGCAAATAAAATACATAAAATGATGATAATAAATAGTAAAAATGCGACAAAATCATTTTAAATCGAAATTAACTAAATTACTTTTGTATTGCAAAAATAATAGTATTTTGTAAAACATTTTTTAATGAAATTGTATGCAAAAAATGATGATAATAAATGGCAAAAATGCGACAAAATCATTTTAAATCGAAATTATGTAAATTAATTTTGAATTGGAAAGAATAATAGTATTTTGCAGAACATTTTTTAATGAAATTGTATGCAATAATCTAGTAAATAAAATGCATAAAATGATGATAATAAATAGTACATATGCGACAAAATCATTTTAAATCGAAATTAACTAAATTACTTTTGAATTACAAAGAATAATAGTATTTTGCAGAACATTTTTTAAATGAAATTGTATGCAATAATCAAGCAAATAAAATGCATAAAATGATGATAATACATAGTAAAAATGCAAAAAAATCATTTTAAATCGAAATTAACTAAATTAATTTTGAATTGGAAAGAATAGTGGAATTTTGCAAAACATTTTTTTGATGATATTGTATGCAAAAAATCAAGCAAATAAAATGCATAAAATAATGATAACAAATAGTAAAAATGCGACAAAATCATTTTAAATCGAAATTAAGTAATTAACTTTTGATTAGCAAAGAATAATAGTATTTTCCAGAACATTTTTTAAAGAAATTTTATGCAAAAAATGATGATAATAAATGGCAAAAATGCGACAAAATCATTTTAAATCGAAATTAAGTAAATTAATTTTGAATTGGGAAGAAAAACAGTATTTTGCAGAACATTTTTTGATGAAATTGTATGCATAAATCAAGCAAATAAAATGCAAAAAATGATGATAATAAATAGTAAAAATGCGACAAATCATTTTAAATCGAAATTAACTAAATTACTTTTGTATTGCAAAGAATAATAGTATTTTGCAAAACATTTTTTAATGAAATTGTATGCAAAAAATGATGAGAATAAATGGCAAAAATGCGACAAAATCATTTTAAATAGAAATTATGTAAATTAATTTTGAATTGGAAAGAATAATAGTATTTTGCAGAACATTTTTTAATGAAATTGTATGCAATAATCTAGTAAATAAAATGCACAAAACGATGATAATAAATAGTACATATGCGACAAAATCATTTTAAATCGAAATTAACTAAATTACTTTTGAATTACAAAGAATAATAGTATTTTGCAGAACATTTTTTAAATGAAATTATATGCAATAATCAAGCAAATAAAATGCATAAAATGATGATAATAAATAGTAAAAATGTAATAAAATCATTTTAAATCGAAATTAACTAAATTAATTTTGAATTGCAAAGAATAGTGGAATTTTGCAGAACATTTTTTTGATGATATTGTATGCAAAAATCAAGCAAATAAAATGCATAAAATAATCATAACAAATAGTAAAAATGCGACAAAATCATTGTAAATCGAAATTAACTAATTAACTTTTGAATAGCAAAGAATAATAGTATTTTGCAGAACATTTTTTAATGAAACTGTATGCAAAAAATGATGATAAGAAATGGCAACAATGCGACAAAATCATTTAAAATCGAAATTATGTAAATTAATTTTGAATTGGAAAGAGTAATAGTATTTTGCAGAACATTTTTTAATGAAATTGTATGCAATAATCTAGTAAATAAAATGCATAAAATGATGATAATAAATAGTAAAAATGCGACAAAATCTTTTTAAATCGAAATTAACTAAATTACTTTTGAATTGCAAAGAATAATAGTATTTTCCAGAACATTTTTTAAAGAAATTGTATGCAAAAAATGATGATAATAAATGGCAAAAATGCGACAAAATCATTTTAAATCGAAATTAACTAAATTAATTTTGAATTGGGAAGAAAAATAGTATTTTGCAGAACATTTTTTGATGAAATTGTATGCATAAATCAAGCAAATAAAATGCATAAAATGATGATAATAAATAATAAAAATGCGACAAAATCATTTTAAATCGAAATTAATTAAATAACTTTTGTATTGCAAAGAATAATAGTATTTTGCAAAACATTTTTTAATGAAATTGTATGCAAAAAATGATGATAATAAATGGTAAAAATGCGACAAAATCATTTTAAATCGAAATTAAGTAAATTAATTTTGAATGGGAAAGAATAATAGTATTTTGCAGAACATTTTTTAATGAAATTGTATGCAATACTCAAGTAAATAAAATGCATAAAATGATGATAATAAATAGTAAGAATGCAAAAAAAAATCATTGTAAATCGAAATTAACTAAATTACTTTTGAATAGCATAGAATAACTGTATATGCAGAACATTTTTTAATGAAATTGTATGCAATAATCAAACAAATAAAATGCATAAAATGATGAGAATAAATAGTAAAAATGCGACAAAATCATTTCAAATAGAAATTAACTAAATTAATTTTGAATTGCAAAGAGTAATGGAATTTTGCAGAACATTTTTTAATGAAATCGTATGCAAAAATCAAGCAAATAAAGTGCATAAATTGACGAGAATAAATAGTAAAAATGCGAGAAAATCATTTTAAATCGAAATTAACTAAATTACTTTTGAATTGCAAAGAATAATACTATTTTGCAGAACATTTTTTAAATGAAATTGTATGCAATAATCAAGCAAATAAAATGCATAAAATGATAATAATAAATATTAAAAATGCGACAAAATCATTTTCAATCGAAATTAACTAAATTACTTTTGAATTGCAAAGAATAATACTATTTTGCAGAACATTTTTTAAATGAAATTGTATGCAAAAATGAAGCAAATAAAATGCATAAAATGATGATAATAAATAGTAAAAATGCGACAAAATCTTTTTAAATCGAAATTAACTAAATTACTTTCGAATTGCAAAGAATAATAGTATTTTCCAGAACATTTTTTAAATGAAATTGAATGCAATAATCAAGCAAATAAAATGCATAAAATGATAATAACAAATAGTAAAAATGCGACAAAATCATTTTAAATCGAAATTATCTAAATTAATTTTGAATTGCAAAGAATAGTGGAATTTTGCAGAACATTTTTTTGATGATATTGTATGCAAAAGTCAAGCAAATAAAATGCATAAAATAATAATAACAAATAGTAAAAATGCGACAAAATCATTTTAAATCGAAATTAAGTAATTAACTTTTGAATAGCAACGAATAATAGTATTTTGCATAACATTTTATAATGAAATTGTATGCAAAAATAAAACAAATAGAATGCATAAAATGATGATAATAAATTGTAAAAATGCGACAAAATCATTTTAAATCGAAATTTACTAAATTACTTTTGAATTGCAGAGAATAATAGTAGTTTTCAGAACATTTTTTAAATGAAATTGTATGCAATAATCAAGCAAATAAAATGCATAAAATGATGAGAATAGATAGTAAAAATGCGACAAAATCATTTTAAATCAAAATTAACTAAATTAATTTTTAATTGCAAAGAATAATGGAATTTTGCAGAACATTTTTTAATGAAATTGTATGCAAAAATCAAGCAACTAAAATGCATAAAATGACGAGAATAAATAGTAAAAATACGACAAAATCATTTTAAATCGAAATTAACTAAATTACTTTTGAATTGCAAAGAATAATAGTATTTTGCAGAACATTTTTTAATGAAATTGTATGCAATAATCAAGCAAATAAAATGCATAAATTGATGATAATAATCAGTAAAAATGCGACAAAATCATTTTAAATCGAAATTAACTAAATTAATTTTGAATTGGAAAGAATAATGGAATTTTGCAGAACATTTTTTAATGAAATTGTATACAATAATGAAGTCAACAAAATGCATAAAATGACGATAATAAATAGTAAGAATGCAAAAAAAATCATTTTAAATCGAAATAACGTAAATTAATTTTGATTTGGAAAGAGTAATAGTATTTTGCAGAACATTTTTAAATGAAATTGTATGCAATAATCTAGTAAATAAAATGCATACAATGATGATAATAAATAGTAAAAATGCGACAAAATCATTTTAAATCGAAATTATCTAAATTACTTTTGTATTGCAAAGAATAATAGTATTTTGCAAAACATTTTTTAATGAAATTGTATGCAAAAAATGAGGATAATAAATGGCAAAAATACGACAAAATCATTTTAAATCGAAATTAAGTAAATTACTTTTGAATTGGAAAAAATAATAGTATTTTGCAGAACATTTTTTTAATGAAATTGTTTGCAATAATCAAGCAAATAAAATGCATAAAATGATTATAATAAATATAAAAAATGCGACAAAATCATTTTAAATCAAAATTAACTAAATTAATTTTGCATTGCAAAGAATAATAGAATTTAGCAGAGCATTTTTTAATGAAATTGTATGCAATAATTAAGTAAAGAAAATGCATAAAATGATAATAATAAATAGTAAAAATGCAAAAAAATCATTTTAAATCGAAATTAACTAAATTAATTTTGAATTGCAAAGAATAGTGGAATTTTGCAGAACATTTTTGTAATGAATTGTATGGAAAAATCAAGCAAATAAAATGCATAACATATTGATAACAAATAGTAAAAATGCGACAAAATCATTTTAAATCGAAATTAACTAATTGACTTTTGAATAGCAAAAAATCATAGTATTTTGTAGAATTTTTTTTAATGAAATTGTAAGCAAAAATCAAGCAAATAAAATGCATAAGATGATGATAATAAATAGTAAAAATGCGACAAAATCATTTTAAATCGAAATTACCTAAATTACTGTTGAATTGCAAAAAATAATAGTATTTTGCAAAACATTTTTTAATGAAATTGTATGCAAAAATCAAGCAATTAAAATGCATAAAATGACGATAATAAATTGTAAAAATGCGACAAAATCATTTTAAATCAAAATTAACTAAATTAATTTTTAATTGCAAAGAATAATGGGATTTGGAAGAACATTTTTTAATGAAATTGTATGCAAAAACCAAGGAAATAAAATGCATAAATTGACGAGAATAAATAGTAAAAATTCGACAAAATCATTTTAAATCGAAATTAGCTAAATCACTTTTGAATTGCAAAGAATAATAGTATTTTGCAGAACATTTTTCAAATGAAATTGTATGCAATAATAAAGCAAATAAAATGCATAAATTGATAATAATAAATAGAAAAAATGCGACAAAATCATTTCAAATCGAAATTAACTAAATTACGTTTGAATTGCAAAGAATATTAGTATTTTGCAGAACATTTTTTAAATGAAATTGTATGCAATAATCAAGCAAATAAAATGCATAAATTGATGATAATAAATAGTAAAAATGCGACAAAATCATTTTAAATCGAAATTAACAAAATTAATTTTGAATTGCAATGAATAATGGAATTTTGCAGAACATTTTTTAATGAAAATGTATGCAAAAATTAAGCAAATAAAATGCAAAAAATGACGATAATAAATAGCAAAAATGCGACAAAATCATTTTAATTCGAAATTAACTAAATTACTTTTGAATTGCAAATAATAATAGCATTTTGCATAACATTTTTTAAATGAAATTGTATGCAACAATCAAGCAAATAAAATGCATAAAATAATGATAATAAAAAGCAAAAATGCGACAAAATCATTTTAAATCGAAATTAACTAAATTAATTTTGCATTGCAAAGAATAATAGAATTTCGCAGAACATTTTTAATGAAATTGTATGTAATAATCAAGCAAATAAAATGCATAAAATGACGAGAATAAATAGTAAAAATACGACAAAATCATTTTAAATCAAAATTAACTAAATTACTTTTGAATTGCAAAAAATAATAGTATTTTGCAGAACATTTTTTAATGACATTGTATGCAAAAATAAAGCAAATAAAATGCATAAAATGATGATAATAAATTGTAAAAATGCGAAAAAATCATTTTAAATCGAAATTTACAAAATTACTTTTGAATTGCAAAGAATAATAGTAGTTTTCAGAACATTTTTTAAATGAAATTGTATGCAATAATCAAGCAAAAAAAATGCGTAAAATGATGAGAATAGATAGTAAAAATGCGACAAAATCATTTTAAATCGAAATTAACAAAATCAATTTTTAATTGCAAAGAATAATGGAATTTTGCAGAACATATTTTAATGAAATTTTATGCAATAATCAAGTAAATAAAATGCATAAAATTGTGATAATAAATATTAAGAATGCAAAAAAAAATCATTTTAAATCGAAATTAACTAAATTAATTTTTAATTGGAAAGAATAGTGGAATTTTGCAGAACATTTTTTTGATGAAATTGTATGCAAAAATCAAGCAAATAAAACGCATAAATTGACGAGAATAAATAGTATAAATGCGACAAAATCATTTTAAATCGAAATTAACTAAATTACTTTTGAATTGCAAAGAATAATGGAATTTTGCAGAACATATTTTAATGAAATTTTATGCAATAATCAAGTAAATAAAATGCATAAAATTGTGATAATAAATATTAAGAATGCAAAAAAAATCATTTTAAATCGAAATTTACTAAATTAATTTTTAATTGGAAAGAATAGTGGAATTTTGCAGAACATTTTTTTGATGAAATTGTATGCAAAAATCAAGCAAATAAAACGCATAAATTGACGAGAATAAATAGTATAAATGCGACAAAATCATTTTAAATCGAAATTAACTAAATTACTTTTGAATTGCAAAGAATAATAGTATTTTGCAGATCATTTTTTAAACAAAATTGTATGCAATAATTATGCAAATAAAATGCATAAAATGATAATAATAAATAGAAAAAATGCGACAAAATCATTTTAAATCGAAATTAACTAAATTACTATTGAATTGCAAAGAATAATAGCAGTTTTCAGAACATCTTTTAAATGAAATTGTATGAAATAATCAAGCAAATAAAATGATAATAGATAGTAGATAATAGATAGTAGAAATGCGACAAAATCATTTTAAATCGAAATTAACTAAATTAATATCGAATTGCAAAGAATAATGGAATTTTGCAGAACATTTTTTAATGAATTTGTATGCAATAATCAAGTAAATAAAATGCATAAAATGATAATAATAAACAGTAAAAATGCGACAAAATCATTTTAAATCGAAATTAACTAAATTACTATTGAATTGTAAAGAATAATAGCATTTTGCAGAACATTTTTTAACGAAATTGTATGCAAAAAATGATGGTAATAAATGGCAAAAATGCGACAAAATCATTTTAAATCGAAATTAAGTAAATTAATTTTGAATTGGAAAAAATAATGGTATTTTGCAGAACATTTTTTAATGAAATTGTAAGCAATAATCAAGCAAATAAAATGCATAAAATGATGATAATAAATTGTAAAAATGCGACAAAATCATTTTAAATCGAAATTTACTAAATTACTTTTGAATTGCAAAGAATAATAGTAGTTTTCAGAACATTTTTTAAATGAAATTGTATGCAATAATCAAGCAAAAAAAATGCATAAAATGATGAGAATAGATAGTAAAAATGCGACAAAATCATTTTAAATCGAAATTAACAAAATCAATTTTTAATTGCAAAGAATAATGGAATTTTGCAGAACATATTTTAATGAAATTTTATGCAATAATCAAGTAAATAAAATGCATAAAATTGTGATAATAAATATTAAGAATGCAAAAAAAATCATTTTAAATCGAAATTAACTAAATTAATTTTTAATTGGAAAGAATAGTGGAATTTTGCAGAACATTTTTTTGATGAAATTGTATGCAAAAATCAAGCAAATAAAACGCATAAATTGACGAGAATAAATAGTATAAATGCGACAAAATCATTTTAAATCGAAATTAACTAAATTACTTTTGAATTGCAAAGAATAATGGAATTTTGCAGAACATATTTTAATGAAATTTTATGCAATAATCAAGTAAATAAAATGCATAAAATTGTGATAATAAATATTAAGAATGCAAAAAAAAATCATTTTAAATCGAAATTAACTAAATTAATTTTTAATTGGAAAGAATAGTGGAATTTTGCAGAACATTTTTTTGATGAAATTGTATGCAAAAATCAAGCAAATAAAACGCATAAATTGACGAGAATAAATAGTATAAATGCGACAAAATCATTTTAAATCGAAATTAACTAAATTACTTTTGAATTGCAAAGAATAATAGTATTTTGCAGATCATTTTTTAAACAAAATTGTATGCAATAATTAAGCAAATAAAATGCATAAAATGATAATAATAAATAGAAAAAATGCGACAAAATCATTTTAAATCGAAATTAACTAAATTACTATTGAATTGCAAAGAATAATAGCAGTTTTCAGAACATCTTTTAAATGAAATTGTATGAAATAATCAAGCAAATAAAATGATAATAGATAGTAGATAATAGATAGTAGAAATGCGACAAAATCATTTTAAATCGAAATTAACTAAATTAATATCGAATTGCAAAGAATAATGGAATTTTGCAGAACATTTTTTAATGAATTTGTATGCAATAATCAAGTAAATAAAATGCATAAAATGATAATAATAAACAGTAAAAATGCGACAAAATCATTTTAAATCGAAATTAACTAAATTACTATTGAATTGTAAAGAATAATAGCATTTTGCAGAACATTTTTTAACGAAATTGTATGCAAAAAATGATGATAATAAATGGCAAAAATGCGACAAAATCATTTTAAATCGAAATTAAGTAAATTAATTTTGAATTGGAAAAAATAATGGTATTTTGCAGAACATTTTTTAATGAAATTGTAAGCAATAATCAAGCAAATAAAATGCATAAAATGATGATAATAAATTGTAAAAATGCGACAAAATCATTTTAAATCGAAATTTACTAAATTACTTTTGAATTGCAAAGAATAATAATAGTTTTCAGAACATTTTTTAAATGAAATTGTATGCAATAATCAAGCAAAAAAAATGCATAAAATGATGAGAATAGATATAGTAAAAATGCGACAAAATCATTTTAAATCGAAATTAACAAAATTAATTTTTAATTGCAAAGAATAATGGAATTTTGCAGAACATATTTTAATGAAATTTTATGCAATAATCAAGTAAATAGAATGCATAAAATTGTGATAATAAATATTAAGAATGCAAAAAAAATCATTTTAAATCGAAATTAACTAAATTAATTTTTAATTGGAAAGAATAGTGGAATTTTGCAGAACATTTTTTTGATGAAATTGTATGCAAAAATCAAGCAAATAAAACGCATAAATTGACGAGAATAAATAGTATAAATGCGACAAAATCATTTTAAATCGAAATTAACTAAATTACTTTTGAATTGCAAAGAATAATAGTATTTTGCAGATCATTTTTTAAACAAAATTGTATGCAATAATTAAGCAAATAAAATGCATAAAATGATAATAATAAATAGAAAAAAATGCGACAAAATCATTTTAAATCGAAATTTACTAAATTACTTTTGAATTGCAAAGAATAATAGTAGTTTTCAGAACATTTTTTAAATGAAATTGTATGCAATAATCAAGCAAAAAAAATGCATAAAATGATGAGAATAGATAGTAAAAATGCGACAAAATCATTTTAAATCGAAATTAACAAAATCAATTTTTAATTGCAAAGAATAATGGAATTTTGCAGAACATATTTTAATGAAATTTTATGCAATAATCAAGTAAATAAAATGCATAAAATTGTGATAATAAATATTAAGAATGCAAAAAAAAATCATTTTAAATCGAAATTAACTAAATTATTTTTGATTTGCAATGAATAATAGAATTTTGCAGAACATTTTTCAATGAAATTGTACGCAAAAATCAAGCAAATAAAATGAATAAAATGATGATAACAAATAGTAAAAATGCGACCAAATCATTTTAAATCGAAATTAACTAAAGAATAATGGAATTTGGAAGAAGATTTTTTAATGAAATTGTATGCAAAAATCAAGCAAATAAAACGCATAAATTGACGAGAATAAATAGTAAAAATGCGACAAAATCATTTTAAATCGAAATTAACTAAATTACTATTGAATTGCAAAGAATAATAGCAGTTTTCAGAAAATCTTTTAAATGAAATTGTATGAAATAATCAAGCAAATAAAATGCATAAAATGATGATAATAGATAGTAGAAATGCGACAAAATCATTTTAAATCGAAATTAACTAAATTAATATCGAATTGCAAAGAATAACGGAATTTTGCAGAACATTTTTTAATGAATTTGTATGCAATAATCAAGTAAATAAAATGCATAAAATAATGATAATAAATAGTAAAAATGCGGTAAAATCATTTTAAATCGAAATTAAGTAAATTAATTTTGAATTGGAAAGAATAATAGTATTTTGCAAAACATTTTTTAATGAAATTGTATGCAAAAAATGATGATAATAAATGGCAAAAATGCGACAAAATCATTTTAAATCGAAATTAAGTAAATTAATTTTGAATTGGAAAAAATAATAGTATTTTGCAGAACATTTTTTAATGAAATTCTATGCAATAATCTAGTAAATATAATGCATAAAATGATGATAATAAATAGTAAAAATGCGACATAATCATTTTAAATCGAAATTTACTAAATTACTTTTGAATTGCAAAGAATAATAGTAGTTTTCAGAACATTTTTTAAATGAAATTGTATGCAATAATCAAGCAAAAAAAATGCGTAAAATGATGAGAATAGATAGTAAAAATGCGACAAAATCATTTTAAATCGAAATTAACAAAATCAATTTTTAATTGCAAAGAATAATGGAATTTTGCAGAACATATTTTAATGAAATTTTATGCAATAATCAAGTAAATAAAATGCATAAAATTGTGATAATAAATATTAAGAATGCAAAAAAAATCATTTTAAATCGAAATTAACTAAATTAATTTTTAATTGGAAAGAATAGTGGAATTTTGCAGAACATTTTTTTGATGAAATTGTATGCAAAAATCAAGCAAATAAAACGCATAAATTGACGAGAATAAATAGTATAAATGCGACAAAATCATTTTAAATCGAAATTAACTAAATTACTTTTGAATTGCAAAGAATAATAGTATTTTGCTGATCATTTTTTAAACAAAATTGTATGCAATAATTAAGCAAATAAAATGCATAAAATGATAATAATAAATAGAAAAAAATGCGACAAAATCATTTTAAATCGAAATTAACTAAATTACTATTGAATTGCAAAGAATAATAGCAGTTTTCAGAACATCTTTTAAATGAAATTGTATGAAACAATCAAGCAAATAAAATGATAATAGATAGTAGATAATAGATAGTAGAAATGCGACAAAATCATTTTAAATCGAAATTAACTAAATTACTATTGAATTGCAAAGAATAATAGCAGTTTTCAGAACATCTTTTAAATGAAATTGTATGAAATAATCAAGCAAATAAAATGATAATAGATAGTAGATAATAGATAGTAGAAATGCGACAAAATCATTTTAAATCGAAATTAACTAAATTAATATCGAATTGCAAAGAATAATGGAATTTTGCAGAACATTTTTTAATGAATTTGTATGCAATAATCAAGTAAATAAAATGCATAAAATGATAATAATAAACAGTAAAAATGCGACAAAATCATTTTAAATCGAAATTAACTAAATTACTATTGAATTGTAAAGAATAATAGCATTTTGCAAAACATTTTTTAACGAAATTGTATGCAAAAAATGATGATAATAAATGACAAAAATGCGACAAAATCATTTTAAATCGAAATTAACTAAATTACTATTGAATTGCAAAGAATAATAGCAGTTTTCAGAACATCTTTTAAATGAAATTGTATGAAATAATCAAGCAAATAAAATGATAATAGATAGTAGATAATAGATAGTAGAAATGCGACAAAATCATTTTAAATCGAAATTAACTAAATTAATATCGAATTGCAAAGAATAATGGAATTTTGCAGAACATTTTTTAATGAATTTGTATGCAATAATGAAGTATATAAAATGCATAAAATGATAATAATAAACAGTAAAAATGCGACAAAATCATTTTAAATCGAAATTAACTAAATTACTATTGAATTGTAAAGAATAATAGCATTTTGCAGAACATTTTTTAACGAAATTGTATGCAAAAAATGATGATAATAAATGGCAAAAATGCGACAAAATCATTTTAAATCGAAATTAAGTAAATTAATTTTGAATTGGAAAAAATAATGGTATTTTGCAGAACATTTTTTAATGAAATTGTAAGCAATAATCAAGCAAATAAAATGCATAAAATGATGATAATAAATTGTAAAAATGCGACAAAATCATTTTAAATCGAAATTTACTAAATTACTTTTGAATTGCAAAGAATAATAGTAGTTTTCAGAACATTTTTTAAATGAAATTGTATGCAATAATCAAGCAAAAAAAATGCATAAAATGATGAGAATAGATAGTAAAAATGCGACAAAATCATTTTAAATCGAAATTAACAAAATCAATTTTTAATTGCAAAGAATAATGGAATTTTGCAGAACATATTTTAATGAAATTTTATGCAATAATCAAGTAAATAAAATGCATAAAATTGTGATAATAAATATTAAGAACGCAAAAAAAATCATTTTAAATCGAAATTAACTAAATTATTTTTGATTTGCAATGAATAATAGAATTTTGCAGAACATTTTTCAATGAAATTGTACGCAAAAATCAAGCAAATAAAATGAATAAAATGATGATAACAAATAGTAAAAATGCGACCAAATCATTTTAAATCGAAATTAACTAAAGAATAATGGAATTTGGAAGAAGATTTTTTAATGAAATTGTATGCAAAAATCAAGCAAATAAAACGCATAAATTGACGAGAATAAATAGTAAAAATGCGACAAAATCATTTTAAATCGAAATTAACTAAATTACTATTGAATTGCAAAGAATAATAGCAGTTTTCAGAAAATCTTTTAAATGAAATTGTATGAAATAATCAAGCAAATAAAATGCATAAAATGATGATAATAGATAGTAGAAATGCGACAAAATCATTTTAAATCGAAATTAACTAAATTAATATCGAATTGCAAAGAATAATGGAATTTTGCAGAACATTTTTTAATGAATTTGTATGCAATAATCAAGTAAATAAAATGCATAAAATAATGATAATAAATAGTAAAAATGCGGCAAAATCATTTTAAATCGAAATTAAGTAAATTAATTTTGAATTGGAAAGAATAATAGTATTTTGCAAAACATTTTTTAATGAAATTGTATGCAAAAAATGATGATAATAAATGGCAAAAATGCGACAAAATCATTTTAAATCGAAATTAAGTAAATTAACTTCGAATTGGAAAAAATAATAGTATTTTGCAGAACATTTTTTAATGAAATTGTATGCAATAATCAAGCAAATAAAATGCATAAAATGATGATAATAAATAGTAAAAATGCGACATAATCATTTTAAATCAAAATTAACTAAATTACTTTTGAATTGCAAAGAATAATAGTATTTTGCCGAATATTTTTTAATGAAATTGTTCGCAAAAAAAGATGATAATATATGGCAAAAATGCGACAAAATAATTTTAAATCGAAATTAAGTAAATTAATTTTGAATTGGAAAAAATAATAGTATTTTGCAGAACATTTTTTAAATGAAATTGTATGCAATAATCAAGCAAATAAAATGCATAAAATGATGATAATAAATAGTAAAAATGCGACATAATCATTTTAAATCAAAATTAACTAAATTACTTTTGAATTGCAAAAAATAATAGTATTTTGCAGAACATTTTTTAATGAAATTGTATGCAAAAATAAAGCAAATAAAATGCATAAAATGATGATAATAAATTGTAAAAATGCGAAAAAATCATTTTAAATCGAAATTTACTAAATTACTTTTGAATTGCAAAGAATAATAGTAGTTTTCAGAACATTTTTTAAATGAAATTGTATGCAATAATCAAGCAAAAAAAATGCGTAAAATGATGAGAATAGATAGTAAAAATGCGACAAAATCATTTTAAATCGAAATTAACAATATCAATTTTTAATTGCAAAGAATAATGGAATTTTGCAGAACATATTTTAATGAAATTTTATGCAATAATCAAGTAAATAAAATGCATAAAATTGTGATAATAAATATTAAGAATGCAAAAAAAATCATTTTAAATCGAAATTAACTAAATTAATTTTTAATTGGAAAGAATAGTGGAATTTTGCAGAACATTTTTTTGATGAAATTGTATGCAAAAATCAAGCAAATAAAACGCATAAATTGACGAGAATAAATAGTATAAATGCGACAAAATCATTTTAAATCGAAATTAACTAAATTACTTTTGAATTGCAAAGAATAATGGAATTTTGCAGAACATATTTTAATGAAATTTTATGCAATAATCAAGTAAATAAAATGCATAAAATTGTGATAATAAATATTAAGAATGCAAAAAAAATCATTTTAAATCGAAATTAACTAAATTAATTTTTAATTGGAAAGAATAGTGGAATTTTGCAGAACATTTTTTTGATGAAATTGTATGCAAAAATCAAGCAAATAAAACGCATAAATTGACGAGAATAAATAGTATAAATGCGACAAAATCATTTTAAATCGAAATTAACTAAATTACTTTTGAATTGCAAAGAATAATAGTATTTTGCAGATCATTTTTTAAACAAAATTGTATGCAATAATTAAGCAAATAAAATGCATAAAATGATAATAATAAATAGAAAAAATGCGACAAAATCATTTTAAATCGAAATTAACTAAATTACTATTGAATTGCAAAGAATAATAGCAGTTTTCAGAACATCTTTTAAATGAAATTGTATGAAATAATCAAGCAAATAAAATGATAATAGATAGTAGATAATAGATAGTAGAAATGCGACAAAATCATTTTAAATCGAAATTAACTAAATTAATATCGAATTGCAAAGAATAATGGAATTTTGCAGAACATTTTTTAATGAATTTGTATGCAATAATCAAGTAAATAAAATGCATAAAATGATAATAATAAACAGTAAAAATGCGACAAAATCATTTTAAATCGAAATTAACTAAATTACTATTGAATTGTAAAGAATAATAGCATTTTGCAAAACATTTTTTAACGAAATTGTATGCAAAAAATGATGATAATAAATGACAAAAATGCGACAAAATCATTTTAAATCGAAATTAAGTAAATTAATTTTGAATTGGAAAAAATAATGGTATTTTGCAGAACATTTTTTAATGAAATTGTAAGCAATAATCAAGCAAATAAAATGCATAAAATGATGATAATAAATTGTAAAAATGCGACAAAATCATTTTAAATCGAAATTTACTAAATTACTTTTGAATTGCAAAGAATAATAGTAGTTTGCAGAACATTTTTTAAATGAAATTGTATGCAATAATCAAGCAAAAAAAATGCATAAAATGATGAGAATAGATAGTAAAAATGCGACAAAATCATTTTAAATCGAAATTAAGAAAATCAATTTTTAATTGCAAAGAATAATGGAATTTTGCAGAACATATTTTAATGAAATTTTATGCAATAATCAAGTAAATAAAATGCATAAAATTGTGATAATAAATATTAAGAATGCAAAAAAAATCATTTTAAATCGAAATTAACTAAATTATTTTTGATTTGCAATGAATAATAGAATTTTGCAGAACATTTTTCAATGAAATTGTACGCAAAAATCAAGCAAATAAAATGAATAAAATGATGATAACAAATAGTAAAAATGCGACCAAATCATTTTAAATCGAAATTAACTAAAGAATAATGGAATTTGGAAGAAGATTTTTTAATGAAATTGTATGCAAAAATCAAGCAAATAAAACGCATAAATTGACGAGAATAAATAGTAAAAATGCGACAAAATCATTTTAAATCGAAATTAACTAAATTACTATTGAATTGCAAAGAATAATAGCAGTTTTCAGAAAATCTTTTAAATGAAATTGTATGAAATAATCAAGCAAATAAAATGCATAAAATGATGATAATAGATAGTAGAAATGCGACAAAATCATTTTAAATCGAAATTAACTAAATTAATATCGAATTGCAACGAATAATGGAATTTTGCAGAACATTTTTTAATGAATTTGTATGCAATAATCAAGTAAATAAAATGCATAAAATAATGATAATAAATAGTAAAAATGCGGCAAAATCATTTTAAATCGAAATTAAGTAAATTAATTTTGAATTGGAAAGAATAATAGTATTTTGCAAAACATTTTTTAATGAAATTGTATGCAAAAATGATGATAATAAATGGCAAAAATGCGACAAAATCATTTTAAATCGAAATTAAGTAAATTAACTTTGAATTGGAAAAAATAATAGTATTTTGCAGAACATTTTTTAATGAAATTGTATGCAATAATCTAGTAAATATAATGCATAAAATGATGATAACTAATAGTAAAAATGCGACAAAATCATTTTAAATCGAAAATAACTAAATTACTTTTGAATTGCAAAGAATAATAGTATTTTGCCGAATATTTTTTAATGAAATTGTTCGCAAAAAAAGATGATAATATATGGCAAAAATGCGACAAAATAATTTTAAATCGAAATTAAGTAAATTAATTTTGAATTGGAAAAAATAATAGTATTTTGCAGAACATTTTTTAAATGAAATTGTATGCAATAATCAAGCAAATAAAATGCATAAAATGATGATAATAAATAGTAAAAATGCGACATAATCATTTTAAATCAAAATTAACTAAATTACTTTTGAATTGCAAAAAATAATAGTATTTTGCAGAACATTTTTTAATGAAATTGTATGCAAAAATAAAGCAAATAAAATGCATAAAATGATGATAATAAATTGTAAAAATGCGAAAAAATCATTTTAAATCAAAATTTACTAAATTACTTTTGAATTGCAAAGAATAATAGTAGTTTTCAGAACATTTTTTAAATGAAATTGTATGCAATAATCAAGCAAAAAAAATGCGTAAAATGATGAGAATAGATAGTAAAAATGCGACAAAATCATTTTAAATCGAAATTAACAATATCAATTTTTAATTGCAAAGAATAATGGAATTTTGCAGAACATATTTTAATGAAATTTTATGCAATAATCAAGTAAATAAAATGCATAAAATTGTGATAATAAATATTAAGAATGCAAAAAAAATCATTTTAAATCGAAATTAACTAAATTAATTTTTAATTGGAAAGAATAGTGGAATTTTGCAGAACATTTTTTTGATGAAATTGTATGCAAAAATCAAGCAAATAAAACGCATAAATTGACGAGAATAAATAGTATAAATCCGACAAAATCATTTTAAATCGAAATTAACTAAATTACTTTTGAATTGCAAAGAATAATGGAATTTTGCAGAACATATTTTAATGAAATTTTATGCAATAATCAAGTAAATAAAATGCATAAAATTGTGATAATAAATATTAAGAATGCAAAAAAAATCATTTTAAATCGAAATTAACTAAATTAATTTTTAATTGGAAAGAATAGTGGAATTTTGCAGAACATTTTTTTGATGAAATTGTATGCAAAAATCAAGCAAATAAAACGCATAAATTGACGAGAATAAATAGTATAAATGCGACAAAATCATTTTAAATCGAAATTAACTAAATTACTTTTGAATTGCAAAGAATAATAGTATTTTGCAGATCATTTTTTAAACAAAATTGTATGCAATAATTAAGCAAATAAAATGCATAAAATGATAATAATAAATAGAAAAAAATGCGACAAAATCATTTTAAATCGAAATTAACTAAATTACTATTGAATTGCAAAGAATAATAGCAGTTTTCAGAACATCTTTTAAATGAAATTGTATGAAATAATCAAGCAAATAAAATGATAATAGATAGTAGATAATAGATAGTAGAAATGCGACAAAATCATTTTAAATCGAAATTAACTAAATTAATATCGAATTGCAAAGAATAATGGAATTTTGCAGAACATTTTTTAATGAATTTGTATGCAATAATCAAGTAAATAAAATGCATAAAATGATAATAATAAACAGTAAAAATGCGACAAAATCATTTTAAATCGAAATTAACTAAATTACTATTGAATTGTAAAGAATAATAGCATTTTGCAGAACATTTTTTAACGAAATTGTATGCAAAAAATGATGATAATAAATGGCAAAAATGCGACAAAATCATTTTAAATCGAAATTAAGTAAATTAATTTTGAATTGGAAAAAATAATGGTATTTTGCAGAACATTTTTTAATGAAATTGTAAGCAATAATCAAGCAAATAAAATGCATAAAATGATGATAATAAATTGTAAAAATGCGACAAAATCATTTTAAATCGAAATTTACTAAATTACTTTTGAATTGCAAAGAATAAAAGTATTTTGCAGATCATTTTTTAAACAAAATTGTATGCAATAATTAAGCAAATAAAATGCATAAAATGATAATAATAAATAGAAAAAAATGGGACAAAATCATTTTAAATCGAAATTAACAAAATTAATTTTTAATTGCAAAGAATAATGGAATTTTGCAGAACATATTTTAATGAAATTTTATGCAATAATCAAGTAAATAAAATGCATAAAATTGTGATAATAAATATTAAGAATGCAAAAAAAATCATTTTAAATCGAAATTAACTAAATTATTTTTCATTTGCAATGAATAATAGAATTTTGCAGAACATTTTTCAATGAAATTGTACGCAAAAATCAAGCAAATAAAATGAATAAAATGATGATAACAAATAGTAAAAATGTGACCAAATCATTTTAAATCGAAATTAACTAAAGAATAATGGAATTTGGAAGAAGATTTTTTAATGAAATTGTATGCAAAAATCAAGCAAATAAAACGCATAAATTGACGAGAATAAATAGTAAAAATGCGACAAAATCATTTTAAATCGAAATTAACTAAATTACTATTGAATTGCAAAGAATAATAGCAGTTTTCAGAAAATCTTTTAAATGAAATTGTATGAAATAATCAAGCAAATAAAATGCATAAAATGATGATAATAGATAGTAGAAATGCGACAAAATCATTTTAAATCGAAATTAACTAAATTAATATCGAATTGCAAAGAATAATGGAATTTTGCAGAACATTTTTTAATGAATTTGTATGCAATAATCAAGTAAATAAAATGCATAAAATAATGATAATAAATAGTAAAAATGCGGCAAAATCATTTTAAATCAAAATTAAGTAAATTAATTTTGAATTGGAAAGAATAATAGTATTTTGCAAAACATTTTTTAATGAAATTGTATGCAAAAAATGATGATAATAAATGGCAAAAATGCGACAAAATCATTTTAAATTGAAATTAAGTAAATTAACTTTGAATTGGAAAAAATAATAGTATTTTGCAGAACATTTTTTAATGAAATTGTATGCAATAATCTAGTAAATATAATGCATAAAATGATGATAATAAATAGTAAAAATGCGACAAAATCATTTTAAATCGAAATTAACTAAATTACTTTTGAATAGCAAAGAATAATAGTATTTTGCCGAATATTTTTTAATGAAATTGTTCGCAAAAAAAGATGATAATAAATGGCAAAAATGCGACAAAATAATTTTAAATCGAAATTAAGTAAATTACTTTTGAATTGCAAAAAATAATAGTATTTTGCAGAACATTTTTTAATGAAATTGTATGCAAAAATAAAGCAAATAAAATGCATAAAATGATGATAACAAATTGTAAAAATGCGACAAAATCATTTTAAATCGAAATTTACTAAATTACTTTTGAATTGCAAAGAATAATAGTAGTTTTCAGAACATTTTTTAAATGAAATTGTATGCAATAATCAAGCAAAAAAAATGCATAAAATGATGAGAATAGATAGTAAAAATGCGACAAAATCATTTTAAATCGAAATTAACAAAATCAACTTTTAATTGCAAAGAATAATGGAATTTTGCAGAACATATTTTAATGAAATTTTATGCAATAATCAAGTAAATAAAATGCATAAAATTGTGATAATAAATATTAAGAATGCAAAAAAAATCATTTTAAATCGAAATTAACAAAATTATTTTTCATTTGCAATGAATAATAGAATTTTGCAGAACATTTTTCAATGAAATTGTACGCAAAAATCAAGCAAATAAAATGAATAAAATGATGATAACAAATAGTAAAAATGTGACCAAATCATTTTAAATCGAAATTAACTAAAGAATAATGGAATTTGGAAGAAGATTTTTTAATGAAATTGTATGCAAAAATCAAGCAAATAAAACGCATAAATTGACGAGAATAAATAGTAAAAATGCGACAAAATCATTTTAAATCGAAATTAACTAAATTACTATTGAATTGCAAAGAATAATAGCAGTTTTCAGAAAATCTTTTAAATGAAATTGTATGAAATAATCAAGCAAATAAAATGCATAAAATGATGATAATAGATAGTAGAAATGCGACAAAATCATTTTAAATCGAAATTAACTAAATTAATATCGAATTGCAAAGAATAATGGAATTTTGCAGAACATTTTTTAATGAATTTGTATGCAATAATCAAGTAAATAAAATGCATAAAATAATGATAATAAATAGTAAAAATGCGGCAAAATCATTTTAAATCAAAATTAAGTAAATTAATTTTGAATTGGAAAGAATAATAGTATTTTGCAAAACATTTTTTAATGAAATTGTATGCAAAAAATGATGATAATAAATGGCAAAAATGCGACAAAATCATTTTAAATTGAAATTAAGTAAATTAACTTTGAATTGGAAAAAATAATAGTATTTTGCAGAACATTTTTTAATGAAATTGTATGCAATAATCTAGTAAATATAATGCATAAAATGATGATAATAAATAGTAAAAATGCGACAAAATCATTTTAAATCGAAATTAACTAAATTACTTTTGAATAGCAAAGAATAATAGTATTTTGCCGAATATTTTTTAATGAAATTGTTCGCAAAAAAAGATGATAATAAATGGCAAAAATGCGACAAAATAATTTTAAATCGAAATTAAGTAAATTACTTTTGAATTGCAAAAAATAATAGTATTTTGCAGAACATTTTTTAATGAAATTGTATGCAAAAATAAAGCAAATAAAATGCATAAAATGATGATAACAAATTGTAAAAATGCGACAAAATCATTTTAAATCGAAATTTACTAAATTACTTTTGAATTGCAAAGAATAATAGTAGTTTTCAGAACATTTTTTAAATGAAATTGTATGCAATAATCAAGCAAAAAAAATGCATAAAATGATGAGAATAGATAGTAAAAATGCGACAAAATCATTTTAAATCGAAATTAACAAAATCAACTTTTAATTGCAAAGAATAATGGAATTTTGCAGAACATATTTTAATGAAATTTTATGCAATAATCAAGTAAATAAAATGCATAAAATTGTGATAATAAATATTAGGAATGCAAAAAAAATCATTTTAAATCGAAATTAACTAAATTAATTTTTAATTGGAAAGAATAGTGGAATTTTGTAGAACATTTTTTTGATGAAATTGTATGCAAAAATCAAGCAAATAAAACGCATAAATTGACGAGAATAAATAGTATAAATGCGACAAAATCATTTTAAATCGAAATTAACTAAATTACTTTTGAATTGCAAAGAATAATAGTATTTTGCAGATCATTTTTTAAACAAAATTGTATGCAATAATTAAGCAAATAAAATGCATAAAATGATAATAATAAATAGAAAAAATGCGACAAAATCATTTTAAATCGAAATTAACTAAATTACTATTGAATTGCAAAGAATAATAGCAGTTTTCAGAACATCTTTTAAATGAAATTGTATGAAATAATCAAGCAAATAAAATGATAATAGATAGCAGATAATAGATAGTAGAAATGCGACAAAATCATTTTAAATCGAAATTAACTAAATTAATATCGAATTGCAAAGAATAATGGAATTTTGCAGAACATTTTTTAATGAATTTGTATGCAATAATCAAGTAAATAAAATGCATAAAATGATAATAATAAACAGTAAAAATGCGACAAAATCATTTTAAATCGAAATTAACTAAATTACTATTGAATTGTAAAGAATAATAGCATTTTGCAGAACATTTTTTAACGAAATTGTATGCAAAAAATGATGATAATAAATGGCAAAAATGCAACAAAATCATTTTAAATCGAAATTAAGTAAATTAATTTTGAATTGGAAAAAATAATGGTATTTTGCAGAACATTTTTTAATGAAATTGTAAGCAATAATAAAGCAAATAAAATGCATAAAATGATTATAATAAATATAAAAAATGCGACTAAATCATTTTAAATCGAAATTAACTAAATTAATTTTGCATTGCAAAGAATAATAGAATTTAGCAGAACATTTTTTAATGAAATTATATGCAATAATCAAGTAAATAAAATGCATAAAATGATAATAATAAATAGTAAAAATGCGACAAAATCATTTTAAATCGAGATTAACTAATTTACTTTTGCGGCAAGAATAATAGTATTTTGCAGAACATTTTTTAAATGAAATTGTATGCAATAATCAAGCAAATAAAATGCATAAAAGGATGATCATAAATAGTTAATGCGACAAAATCATTTTAAATCAAAATTAACTAAATTACTTTTGAATTGCAAAAAATAATAGTATTTTTCAGAACATTTTTTAATGAAATTATATGCTAAAAATGATGATAATAAATGGCAAAAATGCTACAAAATCATTTTAAATCGAAATTAAGTAAATTAATTTTGAATTGGAAAGAATAATAGTATTTTGCAGAACATTTTTTAATGAAATTGTATGCAATAATCTAGTAAATAAAATGCATAAAAATAATGATAATAAATAGTAAAAATGCGGCAAAATCATTTTAAATAAAAATTAAGTAAATTAATTTTGAATTGGAAAGAATAATAGTATTTTGCAAAACATTTTTTAGTGATATTGTATGCAAAAAATGATGATAATAAATGGCAAAAATGCGACAAAATCATTTTAAATCGAAATTAAGTAAATTAATTTTGAATTGGAAAAAATAATAGTATTTTGCAGAACATTTTTTAATGAAATTGTATGCAATAATCTAGTAAATAAAATGCATAAAATGGTGATAATAAATAGTAAAAATGCGACAAAATCATTTTAAATCGAAATTAACTAAATTACTTTTGAATTGCAAAGAATAATAGTATTTTGCCGAACATTTTTGAATGAAATTGTTAGCAAAAAATGATGATAATAAATGGCTAAAATGCGGCAAAATCATTTTAAATCGAAATTAAGTAAATTAATTTTGAATTGGAAAAAGTAATAGTATTTTGCAGAACATTTTTTAAATGAAATTGTATGCAATAATCAAGCAAATAAAATGCATAAAATGATGATAATAAATAGTAAAAATGCGACAAAATCATTTTAAATCAAAATTAACTAAATTACTTTTGAATTGCAAAAAATAATAGTATTTTGCAGAACGTTTTTTAATGAAATTGTATGCAAAAATAAAGCAAATAAAATGCATAAAATGATGATAATAAATTGTAAAAATGCGACAAAATCATTTTAAATCGAAATTTACTAAATTATTTTTGAATTGCAAAGAATAATAGTAGTTTTCAGAACATTTTTTAAATGAAATTGAATGCAATAATCAAGCAAAAAAAATGCATAAAATGATGAGAATAGATAGTAAAAATGCGACAAAATCATTTTAAATCGAAATTAACAAAATTAATTTTTAATTGCAAAGAATAATGGAATTTTGCAGAACATATTTTAATGAAATTTTATGCAATAATCAAGTAAATAAAATGCATAAAATTGTGATAATAAATATTAAGAATGCAAAAAAAATCATTTTAAATCGAAATTAACTAAATTAATTTTTAATTGGAAAGAATAGTGGAATTTTGCAGAACATTTTTTTGATGAAATTGTATGCAAAAATCAAGCAAATAAAATGCATAAAATAACGATAACAAATAGTAAAAATGCGACAAAATCATTTTAAATCGAAATTAACTAAATTATTTTTGATTTGCAATGAATAATAGAATTTTGCAGAACATTTTTCAATGAAATTGTACGCAAAAATCAAGCAAATAAAATGAATAAAATGATGACAACAAATAGTAAAAATGCGACCAAATCATTTTAAATCGAAATTAACTAAATTAATTTTTGATTGCAAAGAATAATGGAATTTGGAAGAACATTTTTTAATGAAATTGTATGCAAAAATCAAGCAAATAAAACGCATAAATTGACGAGAATAAATAGTAAAAATGCGACAAAATCATTTTAAATCGAAATTAACTAAATTACTTTTGAATTGCAAAGAATAATAGTATTTTGCAGATCATTTTTTAAACGAAATTGTATGCAATAATTAAGCAAATAAAATGCATAAAATGATAATAATAAATAGAAAAAATGCGACAAAATCATTTTAAATCGAAATTAACTAAATTACTATTGAATTGCAAAGAATAATAGCAGTTTTCAGAACATCTTTTAAATGAAATTGTATGAAATAATCAAGCAAATAAAATGCATAAAATGATGATAATAGATAATAGAAATGCGACAAAATCATTTTAAATCGAAATTAACTAAATTAATATCGAATTGCAAAGAATAATGGAATTTTGCAGAACATTTTTTAATTAATTTGTATGCAATAATCAAGTAAATAAAATGCATAAAATGATAATAATAAACAGTAAAAATGCGACAAAATCATTTTAAATCGAAATTAACTAAATTACTATTGAATTGCAAAGAATGATAGCATTTTGCAGAACATTTTTTAACGAAATTGTATGCAAAAAATGATGATAATAAATGGCAAAAATGCGACAAAATCATTTTAAATCGAAATTAAGTAAATTAATTTTGAATTGGAAAAAATAATGGTATTTACCAGAACATTTTTGAATGAAATTGTAAGCAATAATCAAGCAAATAAAATGCATAAAATGATTATAATAAATATAAAAAATGCGACAAAATCATTTTAAATCGAAATTAACTAAATTAATTTTGCATTGCAAAGAATAATAGAATTTAGCAGAACATTTTTTAATGAAATTGTATGCAATAATCAAGTAAATAAAATGCATAAAATGATAATAATAAATAGTAAAAATGCGACAAAATCATTTTAAATCGAGATTAACTAATTTACTTTTGCGGAAAGAATAATAGTATTTTGCAGAACATTTTTTAAATGAAATTGTATGCAATAATCAAGCAAATAAAATGCATAAAAGGATGATCGTAAATAGTTAATGCAACAAAATCATTTTAAATCAAAATTAACTAAATTACTTTTGAATTGCAAAAAATAATAGTATTTTGCAGAACATTTTTTAATGAAATTGTATGCTAAAAATGATGATAATAAATGGCAAAAATGCGACAAAATCATTTTAAATCGAAATTAAGTAAATTAATTTTGAATTGGAAAGAATAATAGTATTTTGCAGAACATTTTTTAATGAAATTGTATGCAATAATCTAGTAAATAAAATGCATAAAATAATGATAATAAATAGTAAAAATGCGGCAAAATCATTTTAAATCAAAATTAAGTAAATTAATTTTGAATTGGAAAGAATAATAGTATTTTGCAAAACATTTTTTTAATGAAATTGTATGCAAAAAATGATGATAATAAATGGCAAAAATGCGACAAAATCATTTTAAATCGAAATTAAGTAAATTAATTTTGAATTGGAAAAAATAATAGTATTTTGCAGAACATTTTTTAATGAAATTGTATGCAATAATCTAGTAAATAAAATGCATAAAATGGTGATAATAAATAGTAAAAATGCGACAAAATCATTTTAAATCGAAATTAACTAAATTACTTTTGAATTGCAAAGAATAATAGTATTTTGCCGAACATTTTTTAATGAAATTGTTCGCAAAAAATGATGATAATAAATGGCAAAAATGCGACAAAATCATTTTAAATCGAAATTAAGTAAATTAATTTTGAATTGGAAAAAATAATAGTATTTTGCAGAACATTTTTGAATGAAATTGTATGCAATAATCTAGTAAATAAAATGCATAAAATGGTGATAATAAATAGTAAAAATGCTACAAAATCATTTTAAATCGAAATTAACTAAATTACTTTTGAATTGCAAAGAATAATAGTATTTTGCCGAACATTTTTGAATGAAATTGTTCGCAAAAAATGATGATAATAAATAGTAAAAATGTGACAAAATAATTTTAAATCGAAATTAACTAAATTACTTTTGAATTGCAAAGAATAATTGTATTTTGCAGAACATTTTTGAATGAAATTGTATGCAATAATCAAGCAAATAAAATGCATAAAATGATGATCATAAAGAGTAAAAATACGACAAAATAATAATCAAGCAAATAAAATGAATAAAATGATGACAATAAAAAGTAATAATGCGAGAAAATAATTTTAACTCGAAATTAATAAAATTAATTTTGAAATGCAAACAATAATAATATTTTGCAGAACATTTTTTAATCAAAGTGTATGCAATAATCAAGCAAATTAAATGCATATAATGATGATAATATATAGTAAAAATGGGACAAAATAATTTTAAATTGAAATTAACTAAAATAATTTAGAATTAAAAGGAATAATAATATTTTACAGAACATTTTTTAATAAAATTGTATGCAATTATCAAGCAAATAAAACGCATAAAATGATGATAATAAATAGTAGAAATGCGACAAAATCATTTTAAATCGAAATTAACTAATTTACTTTTGAATAGCAAAGAATAATAGTATTTTGCAGAACATTTTTTAATGAAATTGTATGCAATAATCAAGCAAATAAAATGCATAAAATGTTGATAATAAATAATAAAAATGCGACAAAATCATTTTAAATCGAAATTAACTAAATTACTTTTGAATTGCAAAGAATAATAGTATTTTGAAAAATATTTTTTAATGAAATTGTATGCAATAATCAAGCAAATAAAATGCATAATTGTAGACACCCCAATCCGGACCTACAGGATTCCGAAACTTCCCCGATGATGAAAATGCCTAATGAGGACAGACAAGGTTTGATCAAAGACTTGAAAAACCACACCAATAATCTCCCATCAAATCACCAAAATATCCCTTAGAACTCTGGAATGTCCCAAAAACCTTGAAATGCATGCACTTGGATTGGCCTTCAGGCACCTGGATTGGTCAAATCCAGGCGCCTGGAAGGGGTTCAGGCGCCTGGATTCCATGGTCCAGGCGCCTGGATTAAGTCCAGGCGCCTGGAAATGCACAATCCAGGCGCCTGGAAATGCACAATCCAGGCGCCTGGATATCAGTCCAGGTTGAGTGTGTTTTAAGTTGTTAGTGGGCGGGAACGAGATCTTGGGAGATTTTTCTGCAGAGTTAGTTGGAAGGGAGTGTGGGGGAGATCATTGCACCTACACCTTGCCCCCTAGGTGACCCCTTGCCCTTTCTAAAGGTCCAAGTGGCCCTTTATGGACCCTTGTTTGCCTATAAAACCAACTCTCCTCTTCCATTTTCAGAGGGCTGAAGAACTACTCCCTCATTTTGGCTGTTACTCTGTCAAAATAACCCCAGAATTTCCTATTTCATCAATTACCTCTCAAACTCAACCCATTTTACCCTTAAAAACCATCTCTTCACTTCTTAAATCCATCATCTATGTACTCTCATCAACCAAAAATCCATCAAAACTTCCACAAACTTTCTTACATAGCCTTGTAAAACCAAAAATCAGTAGCTATATCCCTACAAAATCCATTCAAAAGAACCATTTCAAGCCTTTGATCAAGCCAAAAAGGTAGACATTCTACCAATTTGTTCAAATAGGCCCTGAGGGGGACTTAATCAAGCTCTCTCTGGTCTTCTATACCAGTAGGAGATTTGAGAGAAGTCAGAAAATCATCAAGAGAAAAGAATCAGTTTGTGCATCAGAGTTTGATTCAGGCGCCTGGACCATCCCCTTCCAGGCGCCTGCATTAGGTCCAGGCGCCTGGATTCATCTCATGCAGGCGCCTGGACTCCCTTTTCCCCATCATGTTTTCTGTTTCTTTCATGTTCTGATCAATTTTAGTATATCATTTGCATGCCTTAATCCATGTTTCATTATATTTCCTGTTCTGATCCTCATTCAAAAGTTCTTTTGAAGTGTTTTGAGCTTATAATCATGCTTTAAAAAGGGGGATTACATATGAGAGAATGGGTTAAATGAGCTTATATGCCATTTGTAGTTTCTGATCATTTAGTTTTTAAGAAGGCCAAGACAAGATTCTCTATGTCATATAAGCATGTCCTCTCATAAGTATCCAAGATGAGCATAATCAATGTATTTTTGTTGTATTTTAGCACCATTTCATGGTATTTGAGTTACATTCAAGTTTAAACCTGTCGCTATGTAGTTAAACATTGTCCAGAATGCATGAGAGTCAATTGGAACATTGATTTTGCTGGTTTTTGCAAGAAAATGAGAGTTTAAGGTTTCTGTCTGGATGGCATCCAGGCGCCTGGATTGACCCCTTCCAGGCGCCTGGACACAATCTAGGCGCCTGGACTCACCCTTTCCAGGCGCCTGGACTCCCTCCAGGTCCACATCTTATGATCAGTTTCTGAGGTATTTTAGGGCATTTTGGGGATGTTTTAGTGTAATTTCTGTATCTTTTGTGCATAAATCATCCATTCATAACATTTTGTACAAGCATCCATGTTCATCTCATTACTTTTGTTGACTCATTTATGTGCTCTCATATGAATTTGTAACCAAAGTCCATTCAAGCAATATCTTCAAAATCCTTTAAGCATTTAGTAGAGACCGGTGGTTACACTGGGCGCGAGGGGTGCTTTAAATTCCTTCCCCTCGCGTAACCTAGCTTCCGGACCCGAGAAATCTCATTTTAAAAGACCGGTAAAGTATTTTCCATTTCAAGGGCAAAAGAGTCATTTTTCAAATGGTTTCTCGGGTAAGGTCCTCAAATCCGGGTGGCGACTCTATTCAATCAATCAAACCGTTTAATCAAAACCGTTTTTCAAACCAAACAATCGATTTCGTGGATACCGCCTCCGCTGGGTGTCCACAAGCTGGCGACTCTGCTGGGGACTCTGGTTAATATATATATATTTTAGTATTATTACACTTATGTGTGATTTTATTAAAATGTGTATTAATCATCGAGAGCTAAGCTTGAAAAATGTTTTAAAGATTTTTGAAAATGTTGTTTTTATGGACTTTTTGCATTACACGTGCATGGTTACTAGCCTCCGCTGGCGTGTTTCGGCAATCCCGCCCGGCTTGCCGGTGACGGGGAATCCCGAAATGCCCAGCACCCCCCGACTGTGATAAGTCACAATTGTCGTTATTACCATCGCCTTGCGGGATCCTTGGCGGTGGGAGACAGCTTTGGCTTTGAGTCCGGGGTACCCTCTCAAACCAAAACCGGCCTTTGCATGTAGTTAACCATAGAACCCCACGTTAGTTAACCAACCCAAGTATTAGGATTATGTGCTCCATCCTATTTCGTGCTATGTGTTACCGTCTTTCAAAGCATGCCATGCTGCATACATGCATATACTTACATCCGTACATATTCTTGTTATGTTGCTGATATAGTATAAGTTAGGTTCCCGGCAGTTAGTAGAAGGTTGCTCCGGCCCAATGATGAGTCGTGCATCCCGTATGCACGTTGTTTTTACAAGTTGGCCTTTAGGATGATCGGACGTGGGAAAATTTGGATTATCAGTTTCCTAACAATGATCTAAACGGGTTTAAGGGACCTTGGCCCGAGGAGGGCCAATCGCCCTTAGGCATCTGATTCTAGATCATTGCCGGAATACGTGTGAATCATAATTTCCCAAATCCGATTATCCAATATCAAGGACATGTTACTTAAAAGAAAACTTGAGGATTGGGGCAACCTTCCAAAACAGTCGTGTTCAGTCTAGGAGACTTTAAATCCTTGGAGTTTGAGATACCTCCGGTGTTGGTCGTGCCCAAACGGCCGCCCGTGATTCAAACTAGCCTTGAGATCATTTGTATCTGGATTGCAACATCCAAATTGCTTTGTCTCGGATGACCAGGAAAAGTGCTATGGCGTCAAAACATTTAGGCTTTAGGTTGAAGCGCCGTATCTACCGAGTAATGGTTTACCCGGGGTGTTGGAAATCTTCTGTGCAATGGTTTTAAGTGAGATTTGGATCCGGTAGACTAACCCTAGGTTGTACATGAAGTCTAGGAGACTTTAAATCCATGGAGTTTGAGATACCTCCGGTGTTGGTCGTGCCCTAACGGCCACCTGTGTTTCGGACTAGCCTTGGAATCGCTTGTAATCTGGATGGCGACACCTCATTGCTCTGTCTCGGATGGTCAAGAAAAGCACTACGGCGTCAACAATTTAGGCTTTAGGTTTATACGCCGTATTTGCCGAGTAAACGACCTACCCGTGGTGTTGATACAATCTTCTGTGTAAACGATTCTAAGTGAGATCCGAAACCAGTAGCTTGATCCCTAGGCTTAGAAGTAGGACTAATTTTGGGCGAGGAGTGGCACGCGCATCATAGGCACCCTTTTGTTTGTACTTGGTAATCAAAGGCTATAAACTGAGTCAAGACTTTGCTTTTATGATAGAGTTTTGAACCATTGGGCCTGCAAAGAAGAAGAAGACCTTACCTATTTGGACTCGACCTCCAGGACAGAGATTGTCTCGATCTTTATCACCAAAGTCTGAAACAAGTATGGCGGCAGAGCAGGAACAAGATCCCCCAAATGAGTTTGAACGATTAAGGAAGGAGATGCACGATGAGAGGGTTCGGAATGACACTCGAATCACTCAACTCATGGCAATTATGATAAACATCCAGAGTCGACTCCCCCTACCTCAACAACAAATACCCGATGGTGGAGCACAGGATCAAGAGGTTCCTAACGATGAGCATCCGGAACAGCCACCACCTCCTGAAAATCCTCAATTGGCTAAAATGCTAGCGAAAATACTCAAACTGGAAGAGTCAGTGGCCAAAAGTGAGAAGCGAGCCATTACCGGTTTTGACATGAGTAAACTTTGCATCTTCCCAGGCGCTAAGCTCCCCAAGAAATTTAAGCATGTAGATTTTGAAAAGTTTGATGGGATTGGGGATCCGAGAGGACATATTCAGGCGTATGTAAGCTCTCTCTCTCTGCAAGATGTTGATGAGCTTGCTATGGCACAGATGTTTCACGAAACGCTCACAGGGCCTGCACTCCAATGGCTCTTATCACTTGATATCTCAAAGAGACAAACATGGGAGGAAATGGTGGCTGCTTTCATTAAGCAGTATGAGTATAATGTCCAACTCAAAGTCACTACTCGCGAATTTGAGAGTATCAAGATGAAAGAAAAGGAATCATTCGCAGATTTTGTGAAAAGATGGAGAGCAAAGGCCGCGCAAATGACTGATCGTCCCAGTGACAAAGATCAAATGCATATCATAACCAAGAACCTCCAACCAGATTTGGCCCAATACATGGTGACGGCTCAAGCGCACAACTTTGAGACCTACTTTGAGACGGGTCTATCAATTGAAGAAGCCTTGCAAAGTGGGGTTTTGAAGAAAGGAGATCCAATCCCCAAGCCTAAACGCAATTATATCGGGAATACTTCGTCTCTATATGCAAACCCTAGTTATACAGCCGACACCTCATCCAACACCATGAATCACCAGTCCTATAAAACCGAGCCCATAAATGCTATCCTATCCCAACCAGCTCAACCAACTCAACCATTTCAAAACCCCAGAGGACGTCGTGTTTTCACTCCTCTTCCCCTACCTCTGCCTGTGGTCTTTGAACGGCTTGTTCAGCAGGAAAAAATTAAACCACTCCAACCAACCCCACCTCCACAAAATCCTCCGCCATCTTATAACCCAAACACCTTCTGCGTTTTCCACCAAACGCCTGGCCACCCTACTGAAAGATGTCAGCGGCTGCGTCATGAGATTCAAGATCTCATCGACAATAAACAAATCCGAGACCCCACCGAAAAACCCAATGTTGTCACAAACCCTTTGCCAGCTCACAAAAGAAATGGTGGTATAGGCCAGATAACCCTTAGCTCCACTCAAAAAGACCAAGACTCCAATCCATTCGACCCTAGCCAATTCATTGTGCCAGAAACAGATCCTAAGCCCATTGTACCTATCCCAGCCGAACATGAAACATGTTTTCTCGAAGCTCATTTGGATCCCACAGTATGGCAAGAATGGGGTGGCTTGATAATGGCTATGGAGGCTCGGGAGTACGAACAGATGGTAGCCAATGATGTAGCAAATGAAGAAGTTTGGCCACATGATGAACAGATTATTGAAGAACCCCCGCTTGGTGCCATGATGAACCTACTTTTGAATCCAATGCTTGAAGATCCGCTTGATGGGTTTGCGCTTCTCAATCTTTTTGAACTATTGCCGATGGTACAAAATCAACAACTTGCGGAAGAAGGACAGGGACAGAATTGGCAAGAAGAGAATGAGGCACTCAATGGTGCACAGGAAGATGAGTGGGATCCCACACCCAATGAATGGCAGCTCATGGACCCCAATGATCCTTTGGATGGGTCTACACTCCCTATGGTCTTTGATGAAACATATTTTCCGATGCCACCATTGTGGGAGGGCCGCCCTGATTTTCCATGATGAGTGAGCATGCCATAAATCGAATGACAGAGGGGATAGAGTTCACACCATATGATTACATAATTGACGAGAGTCTTCCCGCACCACAGGTACAAATCCCTGAGAATTGCAACATTATGGTAATGAATGGCGGATTACCCGATGTTTGGGAGCAGCAAATGCAAGAGAATGTTTTGGCTAATGTATGGGCCAGTCCAAATGAGGGAATAACACTATCACCATTATGGGTTGGAAATGACGAGGTTTGGGCTGTCAATGAAGCTGCGATGGAAAACGGAGATGTATGGAGCGAAGTGACTGTGGAGGGGATTACCAAGGGTTTGGAGGAAGCCAGCATCGCGAAGGGGAAGAGAAAGGCGGAGGGCGATCTTGTTGATTTGTACACCGACTTCACTGATTTGTGGGGGGGATGATATTGACTTTGTTCTTCACCTGCTTCGGAGTGGACGGTTTTACCAACCACCTCAGATGTACACTGGAAACACCTCTAACCCATCTCCTAACTCCCTAAACCAACCCCCTTTAAACCAAACTCCACAGAATAACTCGATTCCATTAAATAACTCAACTCCACCAAATAACCCCATTGACCCAATTGCCAACCCTACCGATTTCCAAACCCTTTTTAACCCACCAGTTGACCAATCCAACACTACTTCTGCAGCCAACAGCCGTGTACCTCGTCCAAAACCTTTGCCAACCGCTGAAGAAAACCCCATCCAAAAGCAGCTTGAGAAAACCCCAGCTGCCTTAACCATTTGGGGATTACTCATGAGCTCCAGCGAGCATCGACAGAAGCTTGCTCAAGCGTTGTCCTGTATGAAAATCGCTCCTGACACTACCCCTGAAGCCATGATGGCCGCCATTGCCACCAAACCTACCATTGCCACCAAACCCACTAAACCCACCGTAACCTTCACTGAAGCTGACTTACCTCTCGAGGGAACAGACCACAACAAACCGTTGCATGTCACCATGAAGTGCATGGGAAAGTGGATCCCAGTTGTATTGGTGGATAATGGGTCTGCGCTCAACGTCTGTCCTCTCCGAACAGCTTTATGCTTGGGGCTTAAACCAAAGGATTTTACACCATCTGATCTCACTGTCCGGGCTTATGACAATACCCGCCGCAATGTGCTTGGGACTGTGGAAATGGAGATTGCTGCAGAAGGATTCAAATCGACAGTAGAGTTTCATGTGCTCGAGATCCCAGCTTCGTTTAATTTGTTATTGGGACGTCCTTGGATGCATCATCCCGATATTATGGCAGTTCCATCCACTTTGCATCAGAAGGTTTTGCTTGGGTTGGAAAGCGGGACAGTCGCTCTCTATGGGGATACGGGCATTCGCCCTCATGATGAAGATAATGCTCCCCTACTAGAAATTATGCATGATGAAAATGATGTTCAACTTGGGGGTTTTGCTTTTGATACATCCGGTGGTGTGTTCACACTTCGCATCGATGATGATTTCTCAATCAGCACTACCGTTCTTGAAATGATGAGGAGGATGTCATATCTACCAGGCACTGGTTTAGGATGAACTCGTCAAGGGGTGACTCAGTTTCCGGAATTTCCTTCTCAGTAAGGTCATTTTGGATTAGGGTATGAACCCACATTGAAGGAGGTGCAGAGAGGAAAAACCAATGAGGCAGAAAGTAGTGCCGATCGCCAGATCCGCTTTGTTAAAGAAGGGTCAAAAGCGCCATATCACGGCCAGCCTGAGCCGTTTGTAAATAAAATAAGTGGAGAGGCACACCCTGGATTTGAAATCTTCGCTAATGATGCTTGGGATAGTGAAGATGAGCAAAAGGTCGAAAAATTGGTGAAAGATCTAAAGGCGGACTGGATTGAAGCTTTGGATGGTGGGATCTTGATGTCAATGTTTGACAAGGTCTGTCTAACAGGTAAGGATGAAGAGGAGTCAGCGGTGATGATGCTTGGGCAGGAGGTCTTTGAAGACCCCAGTGTGCTGATTGTGGATGCTATAGGACAATATAAGAATTGCACTTTCACACCTGTTGTAAAATTCACTGGCACCTTCACCGAGTCTGAGTCTAATTCCGAGTTTGAGTCTGTATCTGTCATTGAGTCGGAGATCGTGCCTCGTGCCACTCCATGTTATCACTTTTCCTTCGAGTTTGAGTCCACCGCAATGTATTGCACCCCTGAGGGTTTCATGAATGAAATGGATTGTGATTTCGCTTACTTTGCTGTTCCTGAAATAAATTGTGTCGACCCCGATGATGATGAGGCTGAGCTCGAGGGAGAAATACCCTAAGAGCTTAAGTCTCTAATCGAAAGGGAAAATGAAAGGCATGCTCAGCCAATAAAAGAAGAAGTTATTTCAATAAAATTGAGAGATGAGGAAAATCCTCGCATGGTTCAAATCGGTTCCGGGCTATCTTCGGAGGAACAAGAATCGCTCATTGATTTGCTGAAAGAATTTGAAGATGTTTTCGCTTGGTCCCACGCAGATATGCCCGGAATCGATCCTGAAATCGTGCAACACCGAATTCCCTTGTACCCCGATGCAAAACCAGTAAAGCAGAAGTTGAGAAAAATCAGGCCAGATTGGATTGAAAAGGTCAAGGAAGAGGTTACCAAACAATTCAACGCCGGTTTTCTGATGGTAACTGAATATCCACAGTGGGTTGCCAACATAGTGCCGGTGCCCAAAAAGGACGGAAGAGTCAGGGTCTGTGTAGATTTCAGAGATTTGAACAAGGCCAGTCCGAAGGACGACTTTCCTTTACCTCATATCGATGTACTGGTGGACAACACGGCGGGACATGCATTGCTGTCATTCATGGATGGCTTTTCGGGGTATAATCAGATTCTGATGGCACCAGAGGATCGAGAGAAGACGACTTTCACCACTGAGTGGGGGACATTCTGTTATCGGGTCATGCCCTTCGGATTGAAAAATGCCGGTTCAACTTACCAGCGAGCTGCAACAACGCTGTTGCACGACATGATGCATAAAGAGGTCGAGGTGTATGTGGACGATATGATTGTAAAAGCAAAAGAGAGAGAAGGACATCTCCCGGCATTGCGTAAGTTCTTTGAAAGGATCCGTAAGTACCGGATGCGCCTCAATCCACAAAAGTGCACGTTTGGAGTCACTGCTGGGAAAATGCTGGGATTCATGATCACCACCAGGGGAATTGAGGTAGATCCATCAAAAATTAAAGCCATTCTCGATATGGAGCCACCAAGGACGGAAAAGGAGGTACGGAGCTTTCTTGAAAAAATCCAGTTCATCAGCAGATTCATCGCAAAGTTAACATCGACTTGTGAGCCGATGTTTCATCTATTGAAGAAAGGAATACCATTCAAGTGGGATGACAAGTGCCAGAAAGCCTTCGGGTCAATCCGGCAATATCTTCAAAATCCCCCTGTATTGATGCCGCCGACACCCGGGAAGCCTCTGATTCTGTATTTATCAGTAACGCAGTTTGCAATGGGTTGCATGTTGGCACAAGAAGGAGAAGCAGGCATTGAAAAGGCGGTATATTATTTGAGCAAGAAGATGGTCGGAGCTGAAGAAAGATACACGCCTTTAGAGAAAACCTGTTGGGCTCTTGTATGGGCTTCCAAAAAGTTGAGGCACTACATGTTAGCCTATTCAGTAACGTTGATCTCTCGGATGGACCCTCTCAAATATCTATTCGAGAAGCCAGCACTCACCGGAAAGTTGGCGCGATGGTTGCTTTTATTGGCCGAATTTGAACTCAAATATGTAACGAGAAAATCAGTGAAAGGGAGAGCTGTGGCGGAGTTCCTAGCAGATCATCCAATTGAAGGGCCAGAAGATACGGAATTTCAATTTCCTGATGAACACGTTATGGCAGTGACAGATGATATTTGGAAGTTGTATTTTGATGGGGCCGCAAATCAAAGAGGGTTTGGAATTGGTATACTGTTGGTTTCGCCAGAAGGGCCGCATATTCCCCTTTCTTTCAAGTTAAACTTTGAAGTTACCAATAATTAGGCGGAGTATGAGGCGTGTATTGTTGGAATGGAAGCTGCCTTTGAAATCGGGGTGAAAAAGTTGGAGGTGGTAGGAGATTCAAATTTGGTAGTTTCTCAAGCTAATGGTGATTGGAAGGTGCGGGAAGAAAAGCTGAAGCCATACCATAAGGACCTCGACGATTTGATTCATCAATTTGAGCAAGTCACGTTTACTCATATCCCAAGAATGAAGAATCAATTCGCCGATGCACTCGCTACTCTCGCATCCATGGTGGAATTACCAGTGGGGGTAAGAACGAGGCCTGTTATGATCGAACAAAGAAATAAGCCGGCTTACGAATATGTGATGAATGTTGGAGAAATTGACGATGGTTTGCCCTGGTATCACGATATCTGGAATCTGGTTGAGAAGGGAGAATATTCGGAAGGAGCGAATAAGAAAGATCGGATAGCATTGCAAAGGTTGGCGTCACAATACATCATCTGTGGTGGAAGGTTGTACAAAAGATCATATTGTGGCATGCACAAGCTGTGCATCTGTGGTGATGACACAAAGAGGGTAATGGAAGAAATCCATGAAGGAATCTGTGGTCCCCACATGAGTGGATTGATGATGGCAAAGAAGATTTTAAGACAGGGATATTTCTGGTTGACTATGGAAACGGATTGTGTTCAATATGTGCGAAGATGTCATAAGTGCCAGGTCCACGCTAACCTCATGCATGTTCCGCCATCTGAACTTCATACGATGGCAACACCTTGGCCTTTCTCAGTGTGGGGAATAGATGTGATCGGGAAAATCACGCCGCCAGCATCGAATGGACACAAGTTTATATTGGTGGCGATCGATTACTTCACCAAATGGGTAGAGTCAGCTTCTTTTGCTACACTGACCGCGGTACAAGTGGCTCATTTCATTAAACAAAATATCATTTACCGTTACGGGGTCCCCAATGCCTTCGTGTCAGACAATGGTGTGCATTTCAAAGGAAGAGCAGCAGAGATACTTGAAGAGTTCAATGTTCAGGTTCACAAGTCAACGGTGTATAGGCCACAAACTAACGGAGCCGTGGAAGTAGCAAACAAATCAATCAAGAATATCTTGGAGAAAACCATCGAGTCGTCCAGGGATTGGCATGAGAAGCTGCCATTAGCATTGTGGGGATACCGCACTTCTATCCGAACTCCAACAGGGGCAACACCCTATTCTCTAGTCTATGGTATGGAAGCAGTACTTCCCATTGAGCTTGAAGTGCCATCACTGAGGGTGATGATAGAAAGTGAAATCGATGAGGCTGACTGGTTAAGCGACAGATTCGCGGAGCTAATGTTATTTGATGAAAGGAGATTGCGGGCATTGTATCACATTCAGGGATATCAGAGAAGGATTGCTCGCGCATTCAACAAGAAGGTAAAATCCAGGGATCTGATCGAGGGAGATATGGTGGTGAAAGAGATTCGAGCACCAATATTCGATTCACGGGGAAAATTCAGGCCGAAATGGGCAGGACCGTACATCATCAAGACTATCCTTGACGGTGGGGCAGCAATGATCATTGACTTGGATGGTAACGAGTTCAGCAATCTTGTCAACCTGGACCAACTAAAGCGATATTACCCTTGAGAGATGCTCGTTGGGCGGAAAATCGCAAGGGCGAGCCGACCCAAGCAAAATTCAGAGCAAGCCTGCTAGGCTGAAAACCCACACTGGGCGGTCTAGGCAAAATCTAAGGCAAAATATTCAAAAAGAGCTCGCTGGACCGAAAACCTGAAAAGGCGGCACCAGGCAAAATTTAGAGCGCAAAAGGAGAGTGTTAATACCCGAGTGAACCTTTGCCTGAACTACGTCATGACCTGATTCCCTGAAAAGGGATACGTAGGCAACCTTATCTTGAGGTTCGGTCAAAATCTAATGAATTGGTCCTCGTTCTCACAATGTCCAAAGGAGAAAGCATACGGAATCAAAATGAACCAAGAGGGGGAAACCCTTCATCGTTCAATCTTATTCAAATCACTCCTTCGATTACATAAGTTGAGCAAAAAAAAAAAAAAAAAGGGATACACCATTTATTTTGGGAAACAGCTTAGTTGAGTTGAGAGAGTCAGTCCACGTTGCTACCGAATCTTGCTTCCAATTCCCCTCTAAGCCATTGGCGGTACCTTCCTCGCAAATGAATGCTTGGATACTGGTCTCAAACCCAAGTTACTCTACCTCCCCAATCACGGCGGTAAACCTCGATTACTGAATGTTTGAATTCAGGAAGGTGGAAATCAGCAGGATATGGGAACTGCACGTCTTGGCGAATTCCAAACTGGCGAAGGATGCGCTGAGGAAAGTAAAAAGTGAAGCCTGTCAACCCGGCCAAAACCACCCATGAATGTCCCATATGTGCGGCTGTCATGTCTGGCAGGGGCAGCCAATGACACCTCCAAACGACATGTTCCTCTTCCACCGCCATAAAGAAGTCCAACCATTCCTCCACATTGTGACGAATCTCCACAAAGCCTCTGCTTCTCCAACCCCTAGCCTGATAAATCCAGTCATTTGCCGGATCAGCAACCAACTTCATTTTGTCACATAGCCACATCTGCCAAGCCAAAGCCAAAAACCATAAATCCCAAAACTAAGTCCAGAAATACACAAGCTAAAAATCCAAAACCAAATCCAAATACCAAAAACCAAAATGCAAACCTGAAGTAGGAGGGGACTCCCAGCAAAAATGCTTGTTCTTCCTGATTTCACTGCATCCAAGCCCATGAGAGTTTCTGCTAAAACCATGGGGACAACATCCCTTCGTTGTTCAATTTGCGCAGCAACCGAAATGATTGAAGGATTAGGATTGCCGTCATTTGGGACCAACAAATAAGTGGCAAGGAGGCACATGCACAAGGCGAACATACGGCAATTCTGAACTGTGTAGTCCAACGGATTGCCCCGAGGACTGAAATCAGCAAAGAGGCGAAGAATGTCGAGCGAACTACCGCGAATCAAGTGCCTAGCAAGACCATCACTCACACCGAGTTTTTCCTTGAGGATTTTAACCAAGTTAGCACGGATTGAAGGGACCACTGGTTCGGTCTCGGGACGAGTTTCAAGGTATGCATGAAACTCCTCGATAGTTGGGCAAAGCTCTTGTAAGCCGAAACAAAACACATGGAACTCGGGATCCCAAAATTGGGCAGCAGCATGCAAAAGCTCGGGACGAATAGGAATGGAATGGATATGACGTAAGGAGTTGAGATGGTGACCTCGAAAGTTGAACCAATCAATGTTTTCAAAGCTTGCGATCCATGGTTGAAGCACGGCTGACGTGAGCATGGCCATGACGTAGAGTTGAAAGAGAAAACGGTGGGGAATGAAAGTATAAAAGTGGGATAATGAAAATGGGTGTGGAGAAAATGCTTGGCAAGGCATGATATTTATAGGAGGAGCATGATGAATAATGACAATTTTGCATGCAAGGATGGGTGAAGGAAATTCAAGTCTCAAAGAATTCAAAGTTCATTTTCAAGAATTTTTCATGGGAAATCATAAGAAAATCTTGGAAAGAGGTGGCATTTATTGAAAAATGGAGAGGAAAACTTTGGAAAAGTGTATGAGAGGCTTGGAAAGGAAATTTGAACAGTTTATGTGCAATTTGGGGCAGATGAACGCCATGCAAAGGGCAAGAAAATGCCTTGGGAAGAACAAACCTCAGCCAGGGAGCAAGTCCAGGCGCCTGGACTTGCCCTTTCCAGGCGCCCAGACTCAATCCAGGCGCCTGGATTGAGTGATTCCAGGCGCCTGCGCCCCATCCAGGCGCCTGGACCAGCCTGATGCAGGCACCTGGAAACCAAATATTAGCACTCCATTTTTAACCCCCAAACTCATTTCCAGGCATTTCGGGCAAGTTTCATTGATTCCAACATGTTCTAACGGACATTTATGACTTGCGGTGAGGTTTTATTTATGAAAGATCCGGGAAATGAGACATTTAGACCAAGTTTTCCGCGAAACAAACTCGGTTTAATGTTTCAAAATCAGAGTTAAGGATTGCAAGAGGATTTTACCAAGTTCAAAAGGTCGGTTTGGTCAAATATGACTTCACAAAAGCGGTGGGATGTTTGTTCTTGGGAAAGAACACGTGGCATTGGAAGACCGTCATTTCAAACAAGCTCTATGGATGCCAAATTCTATCCTAGGGTTATTTGTGTCATTTAATTCATTTAGATGAATTGTATATACAGTTTTGAGTCATGTGAAGGTGTCAATAACATTTGTTGTCATACCCATTGTATGTTGGAGTCATTTATGACAATATTTGTTCATTAAATGTGTTTCGAGCAAATTCACGAACACTTGCGTCAATAACCATCTCTTTCCATGCTACTTGTTTATACTTGTTCATTACAGTTATGGAAATCTGTTTCTTGTTATTTTTGAGTTTTACAGCCGGTGTTTTGTTATGATAGAACACATGAGCAACATGTAAAGTGCAAATCATGTATCAAAGCATAGTATCCATAAGAAAGTCAACGCAAGTCAGATATCAAGACATAATCTGTACTGGGGCAAACATACGCCCAAACAAACAAAAACAGGCGTGCAAACCTGATCTAAGGACTACTATGGCACGCAGGCCCGAAATGGTAAAAGAAAAAGCTGATCATGAAGCAAAAGCAAAACTCATAATATCCTAAGATCACCTAAGTACTAACTACGGGTCACCTATCTCCTCGTCATCCTCGCCCTCGTCCTCGCTCTCCACTGTGTCCTCTGGGACAGGCTCCTGCGGGAGAGGCTCATCGGCAACGGTCTCTGTACCTGGCTCCTCAACTGCAGTAGAAGGCTCACCGACTCTCTGGCGAACTGATCTCCCACTGCCGTCCTCCTCCTCGGTCTCTCTCATCGCGACATAGCCTACTTCCTTTGAGCGGAACAGGCGGATAGTCGTCGAGCCAGGACCAGCAACGCCACCTCTCTCTCGCCTCCGGGGCACCTGCAAGCAAAATCAAAACACAGAGGAAATCACAGCAATAGAAAAGTGTAGCACACCGTTTAAACATGTCAGAGCCTCTCTCTCTAGGCGATTCCTCTGAAACCCTAGATTGAAGGATCCTTCTGCTCCTAACATGGCGGACGGGACTCTGTCTATCACGGACGGCCTGGGGCTCAAAGTAGTAGACTCCATTCAAGTGCATAAAGCTCGCCAACAAACCCAACCGCAGCATTTCCAACAATCAAATGTGTACCCCCAAAGAGAACGATCTGGCTCAGAGTCATCTTCGCACCTCTCTAACTCCAGAAATACTACTCTACCCAAGTCCTATCAACCGGTTCGTGGGTCAAAAAACCCTAGCCAGGTAGAAGATATCCAATCTGCACACCTTACCTCTCTCGTGCAAAACCCTAACTCAACCTCCTCAAACCCCTGCTCGCAAGATCTGGCCTATCCCCACAGCCCTACAACAGCTAAATCCAGCCCGTCCCGCAAGCTGCAACAAGTTTTTCTTCAGGAGAGTGATCGTTTGGCCTCAGAAGAAAAAATTTCCACCATTGTTAGATCGCTAGAGGACGAGATGCAAAACTCAGACATCCGAGTTGACTGTTCAGAGCTCAGATCTCAGTTGTCTCGTCTCAAAGAGGCTTACAAGGAAGGTGATTTGACTCCAGAAGGAGAGGTAGGGGAGCACGCCCTTAAGATCGACCTCTCTCACCCCAAGCTAGTCACAACAGAAGAAAAGCCCAAACATGCTGCTCACGCTGCTCAAGATCCTACCCGTAAGCCAGTCAACAACCGTGATGCAGGTAAAAATAAGAATTGGGCGGCCTTATTTAATGCTCAAGAACCCTCAAAAGTCATGAAATTAGAACACTACCCTGATTTGCAAAAAGGAAAGAATGCGGTTGTTGAATTGGATGAATCTCACATAGATGATAGGAACTGGAATCATTGTCTCTATGGCTATTTTCTGGATGGAAGAATGCCATTTGCTCTGTTAAGAGCTACGGCACAAGCAGCATGGAAGGACTGTGCTCCCTTGTCAATTAAACAGGTGGGATCCTGTTTCTTCTTTGAGTTCAAAGATGAGGCAACAAAATTGAAGATTCTTGAAGGTGGCCCATACTTCTTCTCGAGAAGGTATTTGGTATTGAAGGATTGGAGAAGAATGCTCATACCCTCTACGGATCACCCTTCCTCTATTCCAGCGTGGATTAAGATTCATAAACTTCCTTTGGAGTGTTGGACAGAGGCAGGGCTTAGTCGCATAGCAAGTTCAGTTGGTAAACCCATTCATGTGGATAATGCTACTGCTAAAAGACAAAGGCTAGATTTTGCTAGAGTTTGCGTGGAAATTGAAGCTGGAGAAGATTTACCAACTGAAGTTCAAGTAAAGGTCAATGGTGAGTCTGTGGTGGTCCCAATTGAATATCAATGGCTTCCATCACTGTACCATGTGCAAGATCTTTGGTCACACAACAGCTTCATGTTCAATCAAGCAATCCAATGCTCCATCCTCCAGCTCCACTGTTGAAGAAGTAGTCAGCATTTCTACTACACCAAAGGAGGAATGGCAGGTCATAGGGAGGAAAGCAGCTTTGGAAAAAGGTGGTATCACAGCACTTGAAGTTGTCACTAAATTTGTCCCTATCACCACTGATACAACTCATGGGGGCAATTCATCAGTTGATCCTATTTCAGATGTTGAGAGTGAAGCTCTGGATGAGGAGTTTATTGTGGATGATAAGCCCCCAGACATTTTAGTGCAAAATGCGCCTAGAGTTAAAGTAGATTCTAAATCGGTAACTGGCTCTAAATCTCTTACCTCAGATATGGAAGACAACATTGGGGTGGCAGACTCGGGTACTACTAAAGTTGAAACGCATCAAGTGTGGGGGAAAGAGACTTCATCCCCCCAATCCAATCCACACAAGCCATCCAGCAGTAACAAAAAGAAGAAGAACAAACATAAATTCAGCCCAGGGAACAATCAAGGGGGGAATAAAGCTTCCCCTCTCCAAGGAAGGTAACATTTCATTCCCTTAAGTAGCATATCAATACTTCCTATCATATGCCTTTTTGATGTCTAAAACACCTCTACATTTTGGATGTTGGAATATGAGGGGTCTTAATGATCCTATTAAACAAAAAGAGGTCGTTTCTTTTGTCAAGTCAAATAAATTATCACTTTTTGGACTTATCGAGCACAAAATAAAAGAAACTAACTGTTCTAGGACCTTTCAATCTATGTTTCCATTTTGGTCTTGTGCTCATAATTCTACTATTGCTCCTGGTGGTAGGATTTGCGTGGTTTGGGACCCTGCTATTATTAATATGAGCATATTAAGTACATCTTCCCAAGCCATTCATTGTAATATCCAAACCTTGACTGGGGATCTTAAGTTTAAAGCCACTTTTGTGTATGGCTCTAACCTCTACCTGGAGAGGGAAGAGCTCTGGCATGACTTAACCAACTGGATTAGTACTGATCCCTGGATAATTTTGGGGGATTTCAATGCTATTAGATTTCCATCTGAGAAGGTTGGTGGTGATAAGAGTTGGCCTCCCCACATGGAGGATATCAATAAGTGTATTGCTTCCACTGAACTCACTGACCTTAGATATACGGGATGCCAATTTACCTGGTCTAACAAACAATCCTCCACACAACACATTGCCTCCAAGCTTGACAGGGTTTTAGTTAATGAGCATTGGATCAAAGCTTACACTTGCTCTAATGCTCATTTCTTTCCACCGGGGATCTCTGATCACTGTCCTGCTATTGTGTTTTTGAACCCTAAAATTAGGAAAGGCCATAAACCTTTCAAATTCTTCAATTTTCTGGCTGAGCACCATGATTTTTTACCTACTGTCCAGAAAGTGTGGAGAAGTGTAATCATTGGTAATCCTATGTATGTTACTTGTGAGAAGCTCAGACTCCTTCAGAGTGAACTTAAGAAACTTAAACACTAGGGAGTTCAGTGATATATCCAAAAGAACTTTGGCTGCCAAATTTCAGCTTGATCAAGTTCAGAATGAATTAGGTCCTGATCCCACTAATTCAATTAAGCAGACACTCGAAAGAGACTTGTGTAAGCAGTACCTTTTCCTGGCCAGGGCTGAGGAAAGCTTTGCTAATCAGAAGTCTAGGATCCAGTGGCTTAAATTGGGGGATCAATGTACTTCCTATTTCTTCAAATCCATATCTCGCAACAGAAACAAGAATAAAATAACTAGCCTTGTTCTCCCCAGTGGTACTATCACTCATGATCCTATTGAGGTTAAATCTACATTTGTAGACTATTACACCTCCCTCTTGGGGACTGCCCATGTTTCTGGTTATTCTGGTTTTTCTAGGGTTAATCAATTGGTTTCCACCAAACTAGTAGATTCCCAAAGGGATGCCATGATTTCTGAGATTACCAATCAGGAAATCAAAGAGACATGAATGTCTCTTAATCCCAACAAAGCCCCTGGCCCGGACGGGTACAATGCTGGGTTCTTTCAGAAGTCCTGGAGTGTTGTTGGTAATGATGTTACTTCTGCTGTGAGAAATTTCTTTAGGTCTGGCAGACTCCTAACTAAGGCTAACTCTACTTCAATTGCCCTTGTCCCCAAGGTTCCCAATCCCACCAGGGTTGGGGATTATAGATCCATCTCATGTTGTAATACTATTTACAAATGCATCGCTAAAATTCTTGCAAAGAGAATTCAAACTGCTCTGCCTCATGTCATTGATCCAGTTCAGTCTGGGTTTGTGAAAGGTAGAAGAATCACTGACAACATCTTTCTCACCCAAGAAATCATGAGGGATTATCATAAGGCCTCCCCTTCACCTAAATGTCCTCTTAAAGTAGATATTATGAAGGCCTACGATAATGTTAGATGGGATTTCTTATGGGATACTCTTATCTCTATGAATTTCCATCCCCTAATGATTAAATGGATCCAGGCCTGTATTACCACTGCTAATTACTCCTTGAGTATTAATGGAGATGCCACGGGTTCCATTATGGGCAAGAAAGGTCTGAGACAAGGTGATCCACTGTCTTCCTACCTTTTTGTCATTGTTATGGAAGTTCTTACTCAACTCCTTAAAGAGAAATCCCAAAGTCCTAATTTTCACTTCCACTGGAGATGTGATAAAACTAAAATAATTAATTTGTGCTTTGCTGATGATCTCATGATCTTCTGCAAAGGGGAACTTAGCTCCATTCTTTGCATCCAGGAAGCTCTCTCTGAGTTTGAGGCTCTATCTGGCCTCTCCCCTAGTCCTGGGAAGAGCAACATCTTCTTCTCTGGTGTTCCTCCCACTATCAAACAAGCTATACTTGATGCTTTGCACTTTCAAGAGGGTTTTCTCCCTGTGAGATATCTTGGAGTTCCCCTTATTTCTACTAAGCTCAAGTACTCTGACTGCCAAGCCTTGATCGATAGAATCACAAATCGTACTAAATCTTGGGCAAATAAATATCTTTCTTATGCTGGGAGAATCCAGTTGGTTAAGTCTGTCCTATTCTCCATGCAAACCTATTGGTCATCTATCTTTATTCTGCCTAAGAAGGTGGCCAAGGATATTGAAAGTATCCTTAGATCCTTCTTCTGGACTGGCTCCGATCTCAAGCACTCTTGGTGCCAAAGTTTCTTGGGAACATTTGTGCTCTCCTAAGAAAGAGGGAGGTTTAGGATTCAAATCACTGCAAATCTGGAACAAGGCTGCCATGGCCAAGCACATCTGGTTCCTTGTATCGGGAGGTGAGCAATCCATGCGGTGCCAATGGGTTAAATCATACTTACTTAAAGGGAGAAGTTTCTGGCACATTAAGACTCCTAACAGTCCCTCTTGGACTTGGAGAAAGCTACTTCAGCTTCGTTCCCTCATTCAACCCTTTATTAAATTTCAAGTTGGGGATGGATCTTCCATTTCATTATGGTATGACAATTGGCACCCCTCTGGGCCTCTTGTTCGTCACTTTGGTACTCGTGTGATCTATGATTCTGGGCTGCCTGATAACACCATGGTGTCCTCTATTTTAAGTGCCACTAATCAGTGGATCTTCCCCGTTACACAGACCTGGGAGTTAAATGAGATAAGATCCCATCTTCCTACTCTTAATAATTCCTCCCCTCCTCCTGCTGACTCTTGCAAATGGACACTTACCCAGGATGGTCTTTTCTCCATTTCCTCATTGTGGGAAGAGCTGAGACCCAAATTTCCCACCATTGGTTGGAGTAGTAGTATCTGGTTTCCCCCACACATCCCTAAATGTAGTTTGATTAGCTGGATTGCTATTCAGAACAGGTTATCCACTGAGGACAGACTAGTGCTGTTTGGCCTTAAAAGCACATCTTGTTGTAGTTTCTGCCCTGCTGAGGAATCCATTGATCACCTTTTCTTCAACTGTCCATTCACTAAACAGGTGTGGGATACTGTATCCCTTAAATCCCAGCTCATGTGGCAACCTCAATCCCTTATCAATCTTGCCAGCCTTGTATCTAGCACTGGGGGTAAGGGTCTCAAGAGTACATTGACCAAATTAACATTCACAGTCTCCATCTATCAGATTTGGATTGAAAGGAATCTTAGGAAATTCCAGAATTTGAGTCATAGTGCTCCTTCTTTAGTTGCTAAGATTTGCACTGAGATCAGGTGCAGGTTGTTGTCCTTACACAAAATACCAAATGGCCCAATTACCTTACTTGATGCATGGAACATCCCATCACAGTCCAACGTTTAACATATTGCTGAAACATGTGGGGAACAGATTTTGGGATTTAACTTGGTAAAACAGGGGTGGAATTTGTATAACCTGCTTGTAAGGCTGTACCATGTAATGCTAGACTGCATGTTATTGTGCAAATCTGCTAGTGTTGTATCCAGGATACCATTAAATTACAGCTGCTGCTACTGTATCTGCTGCAAAGAGGATTTCTTGGGCTGCTATGCACTGCTGCCCTCTCCAAGGTTTGATTCATGATGAGATGGCTTTGGCTTGCTGATGTGAGATGGCTTTTGGCTTGCTACTGGTATATTCTATACTTACTTGCTTGCACTTGAATTTTCATGTTTCTATAGCAAGGGTTGTTGCTATAGTTACTTAATTGCTTGCTTATACTTGAATTATGCTCATTAAGTGGGTTGCAAGGGCTGTTGCAACCTACATACTTACTTGCTTGCTCTTGAACCTTCATGTTATACTATAGCAAGGGCTGTTGCTATAGATACTTGCTTGCTTGCTTATCTGTTTCATTGTATACTTACCAGTAGACTTGCTTGTTAATGCTTAGAGTTGTTGGGCATCATCTGGACTGCTGTGTGTCTGATCAGCATCCACGATGTTGTTTGGCATCATCATTGTATAGCTTCATCTTTACTGTTTGTACAGTGGTGGATTAGGCCTAGCCATGGGGGGTTGTCCCTGGCACTGTTTGATCCCCTTTTGGGAGGGGGCTTCCTCCTGTACCTAGCCTGGGGGGGTTGTCCCCTGGCATGTATGACCCCTTGGGGAGGGGGCTTCCTCCCATTTGAGGTGAAGTTTCACCTATATTGCTCAGGATGCCATTCCAGAATCCCTCCATGTCATCACACTTCATTACACTTCTATTGTTGCAACTGTCTCACTGTTTCTGATGCTGCAATCTGCTACTTCTGTTACTGCTGCAAACTGCTGCTGCAGCAATTGCTACTGTTACTGTTAATGCTGCTGCACATATTACTGTTGCTACTGCTGTACTGCTGCACATACCAATGCCTTCTGCTGCTACACTGCTCTGTTGAATACTCTTGAATACTCCTGCTGCTGCATACTACTGTTGCATATTGCTGTTGTATCTGTTTTCTGTTTTCTGAGATCACTACTGCTGTATGGCTCCTGCTGTACTGCTGATGTGCTGGTACTGCTGCACACAGCCACTGATTCTGGGATTTTCAAATTTCAAACGTCACTCTGCCCAAATTTCTAAGACTTAGCTCTGGTGGTTCTACTACAATTGGTGGTGGTGCTACATTGCAATGGTACATCAGCAGTCATGGATCACCAGGTGCTACTTCTTCCCCAAGTGTATGTTCAAACCTCAAGTCTCTTAGCCAAGCATCAAGCTTCATGATTATGTTCAAGCTGCCATGTTCAAAATTCATTTTGTTGTCTGTTTCCTTATCATCTTGTTAGAAGGTTAGGAAACATTCAAACTACTTACTCTTAGATAATTGTAGCCAGTTGGCGTAGGATCCTATTTTTATTGTTCCCTACTTTTCCTTTCTTTCGTTTTGTTTTATTTTGTCCTCCTGGGGTATGCCCCTTGTAGGCTGTAAATTCGGTTAGCCCTTTTTATTTCAAGCTTCTTTTACCCAAAAAAAAAAAAAACACAGAGCATATCAAGTATTCTGCAATCAAGCATGTGTCAGAATCAAATCCAAGAAGTTAAGAGGAATACCGGGATAGTCCTGGAAAGAGGAGGACTAGGGACAACTGGAGGGGGTAGGTCGCCCGGTCGCCGAAGTACCACGTCTGCCCCGGCCACCAGCTGTGAGTAACAGTTTTAACAAAAGAGTTTCAACATCGATAAAAAGCTGAATGGAATAATGAAACTTTGCATACCGGGCCAACAGGAAGCGGAAGGTCAGCAGCTGGTCGAGGGATATCAACATACCCTCTCTCTCCCTCAGGTGTCTGCACAGAAACCTGCCACAACCTCATAGCCTCGTAGGCTGACCTCCTAGAAGGCTCAGCCTCCCCTGCTGTGGCACCACCCCATCTCTCTCTGAGGACAGGCGTAAGTCCACTCCCTCCAGGCACCACCTCCTCTCTCCCCTCCTCCTGAACACCAGCTCCCTCGAGAGGGACGTCCTCCATCTGCACGTCCTCACTCACTCTCTCTCTCTCCCTCACTCTCTCTCTCTCACCTCCAGTAGAAGATCCCCCCCTCTCTCTCACAACAGAGGGACCAGCTCCCTCTCTCACTCCAGCATCACCACTAGCCTATCCCTCGACTCTCGCCCTCTCCGCCTGCTCAGCAGCCAAAGCCTCAGCAGCCTCCAACGCGGCAGCCTCCCGTGCAGCTCTGGCTCTCTCTCTGAACCCCGCCACGTCAAGTGGGCCAGCAAGGTACCGACGCCTATACTCATCGTAATCCCCTGTCGGTCGGAGGTACTGGTCCAAGGCCGTGTCCAGAACGGTGTACCGCTCTATCTCCGCCAGAGTATAGCTCTCAGTCCTCAGAACTAGTGGCGGGAGAGGTCCTGGCACCACCTGTGCTGGGGCACGTATCGACTGGCGTAGTACCCTGTCTCCAAGATACCACTGCCAGCCGTACGCACACTCCAACAACACTCTCCCCCGTGTCAGCTCTCTACTCGGCGCGAGGTACTCGTCATGAATCCCGTCCCACACCTGCCAGTGTACCTGTGCAGAAAACCAGAGGTTCATGAGACAGCATGCAATAAGTGAACAACAAACATTAAAACGGGATTTGGGAGTCAGTACATACCCCTGCATAGGTAAGGCGGTCAAGCTCTCCCCGAAAGAAGTCAAGTTGGCCGCGCACAGCGCTCTTTCCTCTGTATCCTTGACCCCAGCGAAGAGCTCGAGGGATCACGCGTGGGTCCCGGTAGGAGGACTCCGGGGACGACAGTCTCAGCACCTCGTAAGCCCACATCTGCAAAACAGTGTTGGAATGGTCAGTAAACGTACAATGTGCAAACAAACAGGAATTCAATGAAACATAACATTGAAATGTGAAGTTAATTGATTTACCTCCCAAGCTGACCATAATCCTCCTATACTTGACGCCACGCCTCGAGAAACGGACCCCATAAAAGCATAGCACGAGGCCAGAGCCCAACCCCCCCAGTCATATCTGGCAGCCCGCTCAAAGTCCCTCAATGCCGCCAAGTAACCCAGGTGCACATGGTGGCGTCGGTTCGCGAACAGGGTCGTGCCGAACATATAAAGCAAGTAGCACCAGGCCTTCTGCTCCGCAGCAAGCCGAGACGTGGGTCTCCCAAGACAATGGTCAGCAAACTGACCGTAACCAGCAGAGTCAGCCCCGTGATTGGGCTTCCAGCCCAAGTAGTACCGCAACGCATCGTCACTCTGGGCAATCCCTGAATCGAAAGGCAAAGGCTCTCCACCCACTCGCAAGCCCGTGATCGCTGAGAAGTCTAAAGGTGTCATCGTAGCCTCGCCAAACTGTAGGTGAAGGGTATTGGTGGAATCCCTCCACCTCTCTGCTAGGGCTGTCACCACGGTGTGGTCACGCAACGTCCTCGTCTGCATCACTATAAATGGCTCAAAGCCCGCAAGCGCCACCAACTCTCTCACATTGAGATGAAGATCCACAAAGAGAGACAATGTCCTCCCGGATGAGCCATTCACCCTCAAGCACATGTTCACCTATTCAGACAGAGATACATTTCATCAATACATGAGTTCATGAAGTTCATATATCCACAATGCATAATCTATAATGAATTCGACAAATGAAAGTGCGAAAAATCGAGCTTGTACCTCCAAGCAGTCACGAGAGAGGTGCCTCCCAGGGTCCAGCAGGACCTCCTCTCCGTCATATCTCTCCTGCAGTGAGGTGTATCTGTCTATCGTTGAAGGAATAATATGGTGCACTGGCGCGTCATAAGTATCAGCGTGAAAAATCAGCCTCCCCAACAATGCCCTTCGGGCCACCTCTACTACAGACACTCCCGGGCCTCTCTCTCTCTCCCTCTCCTCGGCCTCGACCTCCCTCAAAACCTCAGAAACAGTCTCCTCAGTAGGGCTGCACAAAAAAACCGGTGAACCGTGAATCCGGTCCGGACCGAACCGATCCGCGCGTTTTGGATTTTAACCGTGGATTAATGGTCCGGACACGGATTGAAAAATTAGTAAATCGTGACTCGCGGTCCGGACACGGATTTTGATTTCGAAACCGTGGATTAACCGATCCGGACCGTGAGATTTTTATTATATATAAATTTTAAAAATATATATATACACACACACACACATAATTTTACACAAACTTCTACTACACAGACTAGGGCGTAAACTGTGATCTCTTTCAAAACTTAGGGGTTAAACTATTACACTAACTTCTACTATATGCACTTTTTATCTATTTCTGTGGTAAATTGTGATCTCTTTCTGTGGTAAATTGTGATCTCTTTCAAAACTAGGTTGATAACCGTGTTTGGATGTGTATTTTTATTGATGACCCATGGAAGCAATCTAATATTGCCCATCTGGAGTAAATAAACTCAGGATTTGTGACAACATATAGTAGATTCATTTAGTAGTTGTGTATTTGTGTTTACACCATTAGTGTAAGATTCCAACGAAAACCTCTTCTCTAATTAGTTGTGTTTTACACCATTAGGTAAAATTTCAATTATATAACTTTGTTACTTGTTTATATATAACATGTAATCCGTGGATAAAACCGGAACCGATCCGTGACTCGCGGATCAGATTGGAACCGATCCGTGAGACTTTTGGTCCAGACACGGATTGTATTTTCTAAAAACCGTGACTCGCGGATTAGGATTGGATTCATGCTAATCCGATCCGATCCGGACCGTGTACACCCCTACTCCTCAGTCACTGGAGGAGCGTCCGCCGTCTCCATAGCAATCCCCTTCCCCTTATCCAGCCTACTCGTCCCCACTCCAGAATCCCCAATAAGATCACTGGGACCCGAACCATCACCTGTGCCCCCACCAGCAGCCTCACCAACACCACCCGTCAAGCCATCACTATCTCTCTCCCCTGTACCCAAATCCTCAATCACAACGTCATCTACACCACCCAAACTCAAAACTTGCTCGCCGGTGTCGCTAACACCTCTATCAACACCCCCAGTATCACCACCCCTATGTCCTATACCACCTGAACCTCCGCCGGCAGCATCTCCGCTCACCAAACCACTCAAACCACCATCACCGCCCGTCAAACCACTACCACCAACATCACCACCACCCGAACTACCCACAGCCACCAAATCAACAGCAGGCATAGCAAATAAGGTACTACTACTAACAGGAGCATCATCAACGTTATGTAAATCGCTCACAGTGCTCAGAACGGTCTCAGTTTCACTTACCCGGACTGGAATGTCGATCTCGGTGGGATTTTGGGCTTGCACGGGGTCCACTGCCCCTTCCCTTGTGCCGCCGGCAGCCGTGGTGGCTGGCTGGACCTCCTCCACCCCGGTCGGGGTCTCCTGAACGCCGTGGGTCTCACCCACGGCCTCTTCCGTCGCTGCTATGTCACCCATGGTGGTCTCCACCGCCGGTGGGACCACCTCGACCCTCCCCTCTGCACCGCCGGCATCAGAGGGACCCATAGGAGGGTCATGAGAACTCGAATCTGCCATGGAAATGTGATTTGTAAACCGAAATAGTGCAAAACCGAGTGGATTTGAGATTTTGGTTTGAAAAATCAAGTTTTTGGTGGAAGATTTGTGAGAGAATCGCGAATTTCGGACTGAAAGGGTTGAAAGAGAAGAGAGAGGCGATCGGGTTATGTCGGAGAAGAAGGGAAATGACTGAGAAATGTAAACCTGGACGTGTTTTGATCACACCCGAACGGTCGCGACTGTTCACGGTCTCGGGAGTCCAGGCGCCTGAAGTGATTCCAGGCGCCTAGATTGAGTTGGTTCAGGCGCCTGAAGTGATTCCAGGCGCCGGGATTACGCTGAAGTGGGTGCCTCTTACGGGATCCAGGTGCAGTGCAGTGCTATCCGATTGAAATTGTTTGGAACTTGTGAGGATTCCTTAGACTTTTTGGAACATTTCCAGAGAGATTTTAGCTCAAATCATGATTGGCACATGTGTGTCGTGCAACCAAACAGATCATCATTTGTGATGATGAGGCAATGTATTTCATTAAATTATTTCAATAAGATTTTCAAATCATTTTCTGAGGATTTATAATTAAATCCATTTAAATCATTTTCTGAGGATTTATGATTAAATCCATTTAAATCATTTTCTGAGGATTTATGATTAAATCCATTTAAATAATTTTCTAAGGATTTATGATTAAATCCATTTAAATCATTTTCTGAGGATTTATAATTAAATCCATTTAAATCTTTGAGCACGACCAAATTTCTAATATTTTCGCGTGTTTTGAAAGTTTTAAGGCAATGTTTTGGGGGGTGTCTTTATCTTTGACAATACTCACATCAAATCAATGATGTCGAGTCATGTCAAAGAGGGGCAACTGTAGACACCCCAATCCGGACCTACAGGATTCCGAAACTTCCCCGATGATGAAAATGCCTAATGAGGACAGACAAGGTTTGATCAAAGACTTGAAAAACCACACCAATAATCTCCCATCAAATCACCAAAATATCCCTTAGAACTCTGGAATGTCCCAAAAACCTTGAAATGCATGCACCTGGATTGGCCTTCAGGCACCTGGATTGGTCAAATCCAGGCGCCTGGAAGGGGTTCAGGCGCCTGGATTCCATGGTCCAGGCGCCTGGATTAAGTCCAGGCGCCTGGAAATGCACAATCCAGGCGCCTGGATATCAGTCCAGGTTGAGTGTGTTTTAAGTTGTTAGTGGGCGGGAACGAGATCTTGGGAGATTTTTCTGCAGAGTTAGTTGGAAGTGAGTGTGGGGGAGATCATTGCACCTACACCTTGCCCCCTAGGTGACCCCTTGCCCTTTCTAAAGGTCCAAGTGGCCCTTTATGGACCCTTGTTTGCCTATAAAACCAACTCTCCTCTTCCATTTTCAGAGGGCTGAAGAACTACTCCCTCATTTTGGCTGTTACTCTGTCAAAATAACCCCAGAATTTCCTATTTCGTCAATTACCTCTCAAACTCAACCCATTTTACCCTTAAAAACCATCTCTTCACTTCTTAAATCCATCATCTATGTACTCTCATCAACCAAAAATCCATCAAAACTTCCACAAACTTTCTTACATAGCCTTGTAAAACCAAAAATCAGTAGCTATATCCCTACAAAATCCATTCAAAAGAACCATTTCAAGCCTTTGATCAAGCCAAAAAGGTAGACATTCTACCAATTTGTTCAAATAGGCCCTGAGGGGGACTTAATCAAGCTCTCTCTGGTCTTCTATACCAGTAGGAGGTTTGAGAGAAGTCAGAAAATCATCAAGAGAAAAGAATCAGTTTGTGCATCAGAGTTTGATTCAGGCGCCTGGACCATCCCCTTCCAGGCGCCTGCATTAGGTCCAGGCGCCTGGATTCATCTCATGCAGGCGCCTGGACTCCCTTTTCCCCATCATGTTTTCTGTTTCTTTCATGTTCTGATCAATTTTAGTATATCATTTGCATGCCTTAATCCATGTTTCATTATATTTCCTGTTCTGATCCTCATTCAAAAGTTCTTTTGAAGTGTTTTGAGCTTATAATCATGCTTTAAAAAGGGGGATTACATATGAGAGAATGGGTTAAATGAGCTTATATGCCATTTGTAGTTTCTGATCATTTAGTTTTTAAGAAGGCCAAGACAAGATTCTCTATGTCATATAAGCATGTCCTCTCATAAGTATCCAAGATGAGCATAATCAATGTATTTTTGTTGTATTTTAGCACCATTTCATGGTATTTGAGTTACATTCAAGTTTAAACCTGTCGCTGTGTAGTTAAACATTGTCCAGAATGCATGAGAGTCAATTGGAACATTGATTTTGCTGGTTTTTGCAAGAAAATGAGAGTTTAAGGTTTCTGTCTGGATGGCATCCAGGCGCCTGGATTGACCCCTTCCAGGCGCCTGGACTCCCTCCAGGTCCACATCTTATGATCAGTTTCTGAGGTATTTTAGGGCATTTTGGGGATGTTTTAGTGTAATTTCTGTATCTTTTGTGCATAAATCATCCATTCATAACATTTTGTACAAGCATCCATGTTCATCTCATTACTTTTGTTGACTCATTTACGTGCTCTCATATGAATTTGTAACCAAAGTCCATTCAAACAATATCTTCAAAATCCTTTAAGCATTTAGTAGAGACCGGTGGTTACACTGGGCGCGAGGGGTGCTTTAAATTCTTTCCCCTCGCGTAACCTAGCTTTCAGACCCGAGAAATCTCATTTTAAAAGACCGGTAAAGTATTTTCCATTTCAAGGGCAAAAGAGTCATTTTTCAAATGGTTTCTCGGGTAAGGTCCTCAAATCCGGGTGGCGACTCTATTCAATCAATCAAACCGTTTAATCAAAACCGTTTTTCAAACCACACAATCGATTTCGTGGATACCGCCTCCGCTGGGTGTCCACAATAATGTGATGATAATAAATAGTAAAAATGCGACCAAATCATTTTAAATTGAAATTAACTAATTTACTTTTGAATAGCAAAGAATAATAGTATTTTGCAGAACATTTTTTAATGAAATTGTATGCAATAATCAAGCAAATAAAATGCATAAAATGATGATAATAAATAGCAAAAATGTGACAAAATCTTTTTAAATCGAAATTAACTAAATTAATTTTGCATGGCAAAGAATATTGGAATTTTGCAGAACATTTTCTAATGAAATTGTATGCAATAATCAAGTAAATAAAATGCATAAAATGATAATAATAAATAGTAAAAATGCGACAAAATCATTTTAAATCGAAATTAACTAAATTACTATTGAATTGCAAAAAATAATAGTATTTTGCAGAACATTTTTTAATGAAATTGTATGCAAAAATCAAGCAAATAAAATGCATAAAATGATGATAATAAATAGTAAAAATGCGACAAAATCATTTTAAATCAAAATTAACTAAATTACTTTTGAATTGCGAAAAATAATAGTATTTTGCAGAACATTTTTTAATGAAATTGTATGCAATAATCAAGCAAATGAAATGCATAAATTGATGATAATAAATAGTAAAAATGCGACAAAATCATTTGAAATCGAAATTTACTAAATTACGTTTGAATTGCAATGAATAATAGAATTTTGCAGAACATTTTTTAATGAAATTGTATGCAAAAATCAAGCAAATAAAATGCATAAAATGATGATAATAAATAGTAAAAATGCGACTAAATCATTTTAAATCGAATTTAACTAATTAACTTTTGAGTTGCAAAAAATAATAGTATTTTGCAGAACATTTTTTAATGAAATTATATGCAATAATCAAGTAAATAAAATGCATAAAATGATAATAATAAATAGTAAAAATGCGACAAAATCATTTTGAATCGAAATTAACTAAATTAATTTTGAATTGCAAAGAATAATGGAATTTTGCAGAACATTTTTTTCTGAAATTGTATGCAATAATCAAGTAAATAAAATGCATAAAATGATGATAATAAATAGTACAAATGCAAAAAAATCATTTTAAATCGAAATTAACTAAATTAATTTTGAATTGCAAAGAATAGTGAAATTTTGCAGAACATTTTTTTTCATGAAATTGTATGAAAAAATCAAGCAAATAAAATGCATAAAATAATGATAACAAATAGTAAAAATGTGACAAAATCATTTTAAATCGAAATTAACAAAATTACCTTTGAATTGCAAAGAATAATAATATTTTGCAGAACATTTTTTAAATGAAATTGTATGCAATAATCAACCAAATAAAATGCATAAAATGATGATAATAAATAGTAAAAATGTGACAAAATCATTTTAAATCAAGATTAACTAATTTACTTTTGCGCAAAGAATAATACTATTTTGCATAACATTTTTTAAATGAAATTGTATGCAAAAATCAAGCAAATAAAATGCATAAAATGATGATAATAAATAGCAAAAATGCGACAAAATCATTTTTATTCGAAATTAACTAAATTAATTTTGCATTACAAAGAATAATAGAATTTTGCAGAAAGTTTTTTTAATGAAATTGTATGCAATAATCAAGTAAATAAAATGCACAAAATGATGATAATAAATAGTAAAAATGCGACAAAATTATTTTAAATCGAAATTAACTAAGTTAATTTTCGATTGCAAAGAATAATGGAATTTTGCAGAACATTTTTTAACGAAACTGTATGCAAAAATCAAGCAAATAAAATGCATAAAATGACGAGAATAAATAGTAAAAATGCGACAAAATCATTTTAAATCGAAATTAACTAAATTACTTTTGAATTGCAAAGAATAATAGTATTTTGTAGAACATTTTTTAAATGAAATTGTATGCAATAATCAAGCAAATAAAATGCATAAAATGATAATAATAAATAGTAAAAATGCGACAAAATCATTTTAAATCGAGTTTAACTAATTTACTTTTGCGCAAAGAATAATAGTATTTTGCAGAACATTTTTTAATTTAAATTGTATGCAATAATCAAGCAAATAAAATGCATAAAATGATGATAATAAATAGTAAAAATGTGACAAAATCATTTTAAATCGAGATTAACTAATTTTCTTTTGCGCAAAGAATAATACTATTTTGCATAACATTTTTTAAATGAAATTGTATGCAATAATCAAGCAAATAAAATGCATAAAATCATGATAATAAATAGTGAAAATGTGACAAAATCATTTTAAATCAAAATTAACTAAATTACTTTTGAAATGCAAAAAATAATAGTATTTTGCAGATTATTTTTTAATGAAATTGTATGCAAAAAATTATGATAATAAATGGCAAAAATGCGACAAAATCATTTTAAATCGAAATTAAGTAAATTAATTTTGAATTGGAAAGAATAATAGTATTTTGCAGAACATTTTTTAAATGAAATTGTATGCAATAATGAAGCAAATAAAATGCATATAATCATGATAATAAATAGTAAAAATGTGACAAAATCATTTTAAATCAAAATTAACTAAATTACTTTTGAATTGCAAAAAATAATAGTATTTTGCAGAACATTTTTTAATGAAATTGTATGCAAAAAATGATGATAATAAATGGCAAAAATGCGACAAAATCATTTTAAATCGAAATTAACTAAATTACTTTTGAATTGCAAAGAATAATAGTATTTTGCAGAACATTTTTTAATGAAATTATATGCAAAAAATGATGATAATAAATGGCAACAATGCAACAAAATCATTTTAAATCGAAATTAAGTAAATTAATTTTGAATTGGAAAGAATAATAGTATCTTGCAGAACATTTTTTAAATGAAATTGTATGTAATAATCAAGCAAATAAAATGCATAAAATGATGATAATAAATAGTAAAAATGCGGCAAAATCATTTTAAATCAAAATTAAGTAAATTAATTTTGAATGGGAAAGAATAATAGTATTTTGCAAAACATTTTTTAATGAAATTGTATGCAAAAAATGATGATAATAAATGGCAAAAATGCGACAAAATCATTTTAAATCGAAATTAAGTAAATTAATTTTGAATTGGAAAGAATAATAGTATCTTGCAGAACATTTTTTAAATGAAATTGTATGCAATAATCAAGCAAATAAAATGCATAAAATGATGATAATAAATAGTAAAAATGCAAAAAAATCATTTTAAATCGAAATTAACCAAATTAATTTTGAATTGGAAAGAATAATTAGAATTTTGCAGAACATTTTTTAATGAAATTGTATGCAATAATCAAGTAAATAAAATGCATAAAATGATGATAATAAATAGTAAAAATTCAAAAAAATATTTTTAAATCGAAATTAACTAAATTAATTTTGAATTGCAAAGAATAGTGGAATTTTGCAGAGCATTTTTTTATAAAGTTGTATGCAATAATGATGCAAATAAAATGCATAAAATGATAAAAATAAATAGTAAAAATGCGACGAAATCATTTTAAATCGAAATTAACTAAATTACTTTTGAATTGCAAAAAATAATAGTATTTTGAAAAACATTTTTTAAGGAAATTGTATGCAATAATCAAGCAAATAAAATGCATAATGTGATGATAATAAATAGTAAAAATGCGACCAAATCATTTTAAATTGAAATTAACTAATTTACTTTTGAATAGCAAAGAATAATAGTATTTTGGAGAACATTTTTTAATGAAATTGTATGCAATAAACAGGCAAATAAATTGCATAAAATGAGGATAATAAATAGTTAAAATGCGACCAAATTATTTTAAATCGAAATTAACTAATTTACTTTTGAATAGCAAAGAATAATAGTATTTTGCATAACATTTTTTAATGAAATTGTATGCAATAATCAAGCAAATAAAATGTATAAAATGATGATAATAAATAGTAAAATTGCGGCAAATTCCTTTAAAATCGAAATTAACTATATTACTTTTGAATAGCAAAGAATAATAGTATTTGCAGAACATTTGTTAATGAAATTCTATGCAATAATCAAGCAAATAAAATGTATAAAATGATGATAATAAATAGTAAAAATGCGACAAAATCTTTTTAAATCGAAATTAACTAAATTAATTTTTCATTGCAAAGAATAATACGGAGTAGTATTTTTCATTTTAAATTGAAATTAACTAAATTGCTTTTGAATTGCAAAGAATAATAGTATTTTGCGTTACATTTTTTAATGAAATTGCGTGCAATAATCAAGCAAATAAAATGCATAAAATGATGATCATAAAGAGTAAAAATACGACAAAATAATAATCAAGCAAATAAAATGAATAAAATAATGATAATATATATTAAAAATGTGACAAAATAATTTAAATTGAAATTAACTAAATTAGTTTAGAATTTCAAGGAATAATAATATTTTACAGAACATTTTTTAATGAAATTGTATGCAATAATCAAGCAAATGAAATGCATAAATTGATGATAATAAATAGTAAAAATGCGACAAAATCATTTGAAATCGAAATTTACTAAATTACTTTTGAATTGCAATGAATAATAGAATTTTGCAGAACATTTTTTAATGAAATTGTATGCAAAAATCAAGCAAATAAAATGCATAAAATGATTATAATAAATAGTAAAAATGTGACAAAATCATTTTAAATCAAGATTAACTAATTTACTTTTGCGCAAAGAATAATACTATTTTGCATAACATTTTTTAAATGAAATTGTATGCAAAAATCAAGCAAACAAAATGCATAAAATGATGATAATAAATAGCAAAAATGCGACAAAATCATTTTTATTCGAAATTAACTAGATTAATTTTGCATTGCAAAGAATAATAGAATTTTACAGAATTTTTTTTAATGAAATTGTATGCAATAATCAAGTAAATAAAATGCACAAAATGATGATAATAAATAGTAAAAATGCGACAAAATTATTTTAAATCGAAATTAACTAAATTAATTTTCGATTGCAAAGAATAATGGAATTTTGCAGAATATTTTTTAACGAAATTGTATACAAAAATCAAGCAAATAAAATGCATAAAATGATGATAGTAAATAGTAAAAATGCGACAAAATCATTTTAAATCGAAATTAACTAAATTAATTTTCAATTGCAAGGACTAATGGTATTTTGCAGAACATTTTTCAATGAAATTGTATGCAAAAATCAAGCAAATATAATGCATAACATGATGATAATAAATAGTAAAAATGCGATAAAATCATTTAAAACGAAATTAACTAAATTACTCTTGAATTGCAAAGAATAATAGTATTTTGCAGAACATTTTTTAATGAAATTGTATGCAATAATCAAGCAAACGAAATGCATAAAATGATGATAATAAACAGTAAAAATGCAACAAAATAATAATGAAGCAAATAAAATGAATAAAATGATGATAATATATAGTAAAAATGCGACAAAATCATTTTAAATCAAAATTTATTAAATTACTTTTGAATTGCAAAGAATAATAGTATTTTTTGCAGATCATTTTTTAATGAAATTGTATGCAATAATCAAGTAAATAAAACGCATAAAATGATGATAATAAATAGTAAAAATGCAAAAAAATCATTTTAAATCGAAATTAACTAAATTAATTTTGAATTGCAAAGAATAGTGGAATTTTGCAGAGCATTTTTTTATAAAGTTGTATGCAATAATGAAGCAAATAAAATGCATAAAATGATGAAAATAAATAGTAAAAATGCCACAAAATCATTTTAAATCGAAATTAACTAAATTACTTTTGAATGGCAAAGAATAATTGTATTTTGCAGAACATTTTTGAATGAAATTGTATGCAATAATCAAGCAAATAAAATGCATAAAATAATGATCATAAAGAGTAAAAATACGACAAAATAATAATCAAGCAAATACAATGAATAAAATGATGAAAATAAAAAGTAATAATGCGAGAAAATAATTTTAACTCGAAATTAATAAAATTAATTCTGAATTGCAAACAATAATAATATTTTGCAGAACATTTTTTAATCAAAGTGTATGCAATAATAAAGCAAATTAATTGCATAAAATGATGATAATATATAGTAAAAATGGGAAAAAATAATTTTAAATTGAAATTAACTAAAATAATTTAGAACTGCAAGGAATAATAATATTTTATCGAACATTTTTTAATAAAATTGTATGCAATAATCAAGCAAATAAAACGCATAAAATTATGATAATAAATAGTAAAAATGCGACAAAACCATTTTAAATCGAAATTAACTAATTTACTTTTCAATAGCAAAGAATAATAGTATTTTGCAGAACATTTTTTAATGAAATTGTATGCAATAATCAAGCAAATAATATGCATAAAACGATGATAATAAATAGTAAAAATGCGACAAAATCATTTTAAATCGAAATTAACTAAATTACTTTTGAATTGCAAAGACTAATAGTATTTTGAAAAACATTTTTTAATGAAATTGTATGCAATAATCAAGCAAATAAAATGCATAATGTGATGATAATAAATAGTAAAAATGCGACCAAATCATTTTAAATTGAAATTAACTATTTACTTTTGAATAGCAAAGAATAATAGTATTGTGCAGAACATTTTTTAATGAAATTGTATGCAATAAACAGGCAAATAAATTGCATAAAATGATGATAATAAATAGTTAAAATGCGACCAAATTATTTTAAATCGAAATTAACGAATTTACTTTTGAATAGCAAAGAATAATAGTATTTTACAGAACATTTTTTAATGAAATTGTATGCTATAATCAAGCAAATAAAATGCATAAAATGATGATCATAAAGAGTAAAAATACGACAAAATAATAATCAAGCAAATAAAATGAATAAAATGATGATAATATATAGTAAGAATGCGACAAAATAATTTAAATTGAAATTAACTAAATTAGTTTAGAATTTCAAGGAATAATAATATTTTACAGAACATTTTTTAATGAAATTGTATGCAATAATCAAGCAAATAAAATGCATAAGATGATGATAATAAATAGTAAAAATGCGACAAAATCATTTTAAATCGAAATTAACTAAATTAATTTTGAATTGCAAGGACTAATGGTATTTTGCATAACATTTTTCAATGAAATTGTATGCAAAAATCAAGCAAATATAATGCATAACATGATGATAATAAATAGTAAAAATGCGATAAAATCATTTTAAAACGAAATTAACTAAATTAATCTTGAATTGCAAAGAATAATAGTATTTTGCAGAATATTTTTTAACGAAATTGTATGCAATAATCAAGCAAGCGAAATGCATAAAATGATGATAATAAATAGTAAAAATGCGACAAAATAATAATCAAGCAAATAAAATGAATAAAATGATGATAATATATAGTAAAAATGCGACAAAATCATTTTAAATCGAAATTTACTAAATTACTTTTGAATTGCAAAGAATAATAGTATTTTTTGCAGATCATTTTTTAATGAAATTGTATGCAATAATCAAGTAAATAAAATGCATAAAATGATGATAATAAATAGTAAAAATGCAAAAAAAATCATTTTAAATTGAAATTAACTGAATTAATTTTGAATTGCAAAGAATAGTGGAATTTTGCAGAGCATTTTTTTATAAAGTTGTATGCAATAATGAAGCAAATAAAATGCATAAAATGATGAAAATAAATAGTAAAAATGCCACAAAATCATTTTAAATCGAAATTAACTAAATTACTTTTGAATGGCAAAGAATAATTGTATTTTGCAGAACATTTTTGAATGAAATTGTATGCAATAATCAAGCAAATAAAATGCATAAAATAATGATCATAAAGAGTAAAAATACGACAAAATAATAATCAAGCAAATACAATGAATAAAATGATGAAAATAAAAAGTAATAATGCGAGAAAATAATTTTAACTCGAAATTAATAAAATTAATTCTGAATTGCAAACAATAATAATATTTTGCAGAACATTTTTTAATCAAAGTGTATGCAATAATAAAGCAAATTAATTGCATAAAATGATGATAATATATAGTAAAAATGGGAAAAAATAATTTTAAATTGAAATTAACTAAAATAATTTAGAACTGCAAGGAATAATAATATTTTATCGAACATTTTTTAATAAAATTGTATGCAATAATCAAGCAAATAAAACGCATAAAATTATGATAATAAATAGTAAAAATGCGACAAAACCATTTTAAATCGAAATTAACTAATTTACTTTTCAAAAGCAAAGAATAATAGTATTTTGCAGAACATTTTTTAATGAAATTGTATGCAATAATCAAGCAAATAATATGCATAAAACGATGATAATAAATAGTAAAAATGCGACAAAATCATTTTAAATCGAAATTAACTAAATTACTTTTGAATTGCAAAGACTAATAGTATTTTGAAAAACATTTTTTAATGAAATTGTATGCAATAATCAAGCAAATAAAATGCATAATGTGATGATAATAAATAGTAAAAATGCGACCAAATCATTTTAAATTGAAATTAACTATTTACTTTTGAATAGCAAAGAATAATAGTATTGTGCAGAACATTTTTTAATGAAATTGTATGCAATAAACAGGCAAATAAATTGCATAAAATGATGATAATAAATAGTTAAAATGCGACCAAATTATTTTAAATCGAAATTAACGAATTTACTTTTGAATAGCAAAGAATAATAGTATTTTACAGAACATTTTTTAATGAAATTGTATGCTATAATCAAGCAAATAAAATGCATAAAATGATGATCATAAAGAGTAAAAATACGACAAAATAATAATCAAGCAAATAAAATGAATAAAATGATGATAATATATAGTAAGAATGCGACAAAATAATTTAAATTGAAATTAACTAAATTAGTTTAGAATTTCAAGGAATAATAATATTTTACAGAACATTTTTTAATGAAATTGTATGCAATAATCAAGCAAATAAAATGCATAAGATGATGATAATAAATAGTAAAAATGCGACAAAATCATTTTAAATCGAAATTAACTAAATTAATTTTGAATTGCAAGGACTAATGGTATTTTGCATAACATTTTTCAATGAAATTGTATGCAAAAATCAAGCAAATATAATGCATAACATGATGATAATAAATAGTAAAAATGCAATAAAATCATTTTAAAACGAAATTAACTAAATTAATCTTGAATTGCAAAGAATAATAGTATTTTGCAGAATATTTTTTAACGAAATTGTATGCAATAATCAAGCAAGCGAAATGCATAAAATGATGATAATAAATAGTAAAAATGCGACAAAATAATAATCAAGCAAATAAAATGAATAAAATGATGATAATATATAGTAAAAATGCGACAAAATCATTTTAAATCGAAATTTACTAAATTACTTTTGAATTGCAAAGAATAATAGTATTTTTTGCAGATCATTTTTTAATGAAATTGTATGCAATAATCAAGTAAATAAAATGCATAAAATGATGATAATAAATAGTAAAAATGCAAAAAAAATCATTTTAAATTGAAATTAACTGAATTAATTTTGAATTGCAAAGAATAGTGGAATTTTGCAGAGCATTTTTTTATAAAGTTGTATGCAATAATGAAGCAAATAAAATGCATAAAATGATGAAAATAAATAGTAAAAATGCCACAAAATCTTTTTAAATCGAAATTAACTAAATCACTTTTGAATGGCAAAGAATAATTGTATTTTGCAGAACATTTTTGAATGAAATTGTATGCAATAATCAAGCAAATAAAATGCATAAAATAATGATCATAAAGAGTAAAAATACGACAAAATAATAATCAAGCAAATACAATGAATAAAATGATGAAAATAAAAAGTAATAATGCGAGAAAATAATTTTAACTCGAAATTAATAAAATTAATTCTAAATTGCAAACAATAATAATATTTTGCAGAACATTTTTTAATCAAAGTGTATGCAATAATAAAGCAAATTAATTGCATAAAATGATGATAATATATAGTAAAAATGGGAAAAAATAATTTTAAATTGAAATTAACTAAAATAATTTAGAACTGCAAGGAATAATAATATTTTATCGAACATTTTTTAATAAAATTGTATGCAATAATCAAGCAAATAAAACGCATAAAATTATGATAATAAATAGTAAAAATGCGACAAAACCATTTTAAATCGAAATTAACTAATTTACTTTTCAATAGCAAAGAATAATAGTATTTTGCAGAACATTTTTTAATGAAATTGTATGCAATAATCAAGCAAATAATATGCATAAAACGATGATAATAAATAGTAAAAATGCGACAAAATCATTTTAAATCGAAATTAACTAAATTACTTTTGAATTGCAAAGACTAATAGTATTTTGAAAAACATTTTTTAATGAAATTGTATGCAATAATCAAGCAAATAAAATGCATAATATGATGATAATAAATAGTAAAAATGCGACCAAATCATTTTAAATTGAAATTAACTATTTACTTTTGAATAGCAAAGAATAATAGTATTGTGCAGAACATTTTTTAATGAAATTGTATGCAATAAACAGGCAAATAAATTGCATAAAATGATGATAATAAATAGTTAAAATGCGACCAAATTATTTTAAATCGAAATTAACGAATTTACTTTTGAATAGCAAAGAATAATAGTATTTTACAGAACATTTTTTAATGAAATTGTATGCTATAATCAAGCAAATAAAATGCATAAAATGATGATCATAAAGAGTAAAAATACGACAAAATAATAATCAAGCAAATAAAATGAATAAAATGATGATAATATATAGTAAGAATGCGACAAAATAATTTAAATTGAAATTAACTAAATTAGTTTAGAATTTCAAGGAATAATAATATTTTACAGAACATTTTTTAATGAAATTGTATGCAATAATCAAGCAAATAAAATGCATAAGATGATGATAATAAATAGTAAAAATGCGACAAAATCATTTTAAATCGAAATTAACTAAATTAATTTTGAATTGCAAGGACTAATGGTATTTTGCATAACATTTTTCAATGAAATTGTATGCAAAAATCAAGCAAATATAATGCATAACATGATGATAATAAATAGTAAAAATGCGATAAAATCATTTTAAAACGAAATTAACTAAATTAATCTTGAATTGCAAAGAATAATAGTATTTTGCAGAATATTTTTTAACGAAATTGTATGCAATAATCAAGCAAGCGAAATGCATAAAATGATGATAATAAATAGTAAAAATGCGACAAAATAATAATCAAGCAAATAAAATGAATAAAATGATGATAATATATAGTAAAAATGCGACAAAATCATTTTAAATCGAAATTTACTAAATTACTTTTGAATTGCAAAGAATAATAGTATTTTTTGCAGATCATTTTTTAATGAAATTGTATGCAATAATCAAGTAAATAAAATTTATAAAATGATGATAATAAATAGTAAAAATGCAAAAAAAATCATTTTAAATTGAAATTAACTTAATTAATTTTGAATTGCAAAGAATAGTGGAATTTTGCAGAGCATTTTTTTATAAAGTTGTATGCAATAATGAAGCAAATAAAATGCATAAAATGATGAAAATAAATAGTAAAAATGCCACAAAATCTTTTTAAATCGAAATTAACTAAATTACTTTTGAATTGCAAAGAATAATTGTATTTTGCAGCAAATTTTTGAATGAAATTGTATGCAATAATCAAGCAAATAAAATGCATAAAATGATGATCATAAAGAGTAAAAATACGACAAAATAATAATAAAAAAAATAAAATGAATAAAATGATGATAATAAAAAGTAATAATGCGAGAAAATAATTTTAACTCGAAATTAATAAAATTAATTTTGAATTACAAACAATAATAATATTTTGCAGAACATTTTTTAATCAAAGTGTATGCAATAATCAAGCAAATTAAATGCATAAAATGATGATAATATATAGTAAAAATGGGACAAAATAATTTTAAACTGAAAATAACTAAAATAATTTAGAATTGCAAGGAATAATAATATTTTGCAGAACAGTTTTTTTAATAAAATTGTATGCAATAATCAAGCAAATAAAACGCATAAAATTATGATAATAAATAGTAAAAATGCGACAAAATCATTTTAAATCAAAATTAACTAATTTACTTTTGAATAGCAAAGAATAATAGTATTTTGCAGAACATTTTTTAATGAAATTATATGCAATAATCAAGCAAATAAAATGCATAAAATGATGATAATAAATAGTAAAAATGTGACAAAATCATTTTAAATCGAAATTAACTAAATTACTTTTGAATTGCAAAGAATAATAGTATTTTAAAAAACATTTTTTAATGAAATTGTATGCAATAATCAAGCAAATAAAATGCATAATGTGATGTTAATAAATAGTAAAAATGCGACCAAATCATTTTAAATTGAAATTAACTAATTTACTTTTGAATAGCGAAGAATAATTGTATTTTGCAGAACATTTTTTTAATGAAATTGTATGCAATAATCAAGCAAATAAAATGCATAAAATGATGATAATAAATAGTTAAAATGCGACCAAATTATTTTAAATCGAAATTAACGAATTTACTTTTGAATAGCAAAGAATAATAGTATTTTGCAGAACATTTTTTAATTGTAGACACCCCGATTTTGAACCCGGGATACGCTCGAGCATTCCCGATGATGAAAATGAACTTTCAAACACGTTTTAGAGCTTAGAAGGGATGATTGAAATCTATCCAAAACCCTATAAAACACTTCCAAACCAAAAACCAAAAGAAACCGTCAAACCTATTCCATGCACCTGAAGCACTCCCTTCAGGCACCTGAACCTTCCTCTTGCACCTGAAGCACATCCCTTCAGGCGCCTGAACCATCCTTAAGGCACCTGAAGCATATCCCTTCAGGCGCCTGAACCCATCTCTTGCACTTGAAGCACTCCCTTCAGGCGCCTGAACCCATCTCTTGCACCTGAAGCCTTCCCTTTAGGCGCCTGAAGGGCCCTTTTAGGCGCCTGAAGGGCCCCCTTTAGGCGCCTGAAGCATTTTTCCAAAGTTTTAAATTTTGAGTGGGTGTAATGATTATGATGCGATTTTGGCTGATTCTGCAAGAGAGGAGCGTCTATGGCCTAAGTGAACCCCTAAAATGACCCCTAATAGGTCAAAACAACCTTTGAAAGCCTTATAAATACCCCCACACCCCTCATTTGAAGGGGTTCCACCACTTTTCTGAAAAATCCAGCCAAAATCAGCCATTTCTCTCTCTAAGAAACCATTAACATCAACCAAACATCACCTCCAATCCATCCTTCTTCCACCTAAAACACATTTTACTCAAGTTCTACCATTTTCCTCTCAAGAAACTACCCAAAAACCAACCTCTAATCTGATCTAAGCCACCCACCATCCATCCAAAATCTATTTCTATTGCCCAATCTTCCATCTCAAGCTCTAAAAGGTAGTGATTCTACCAAATCAGTGTGAAAAAGTTCTTATTGAGGGAAGTCAGTAGGCTCATGTTGGTTATTAATACCAATAATGGGTTTACAATGACTTGAACATATCAAAAAAAGCTTTTTTGTTCGACACCTGAAGCAGTAGCTTCAGGCGCCTGAAGCAACTGGAGCAACAGCTTCAGGCACCTGAAGCAACAGCTTCAGGCCTTGTTCATTTTTGTCGCTTTCTTTCTTAAAATGCTTTCTTTTGGTCTATTTTTATGATGATGATGGTTTAAATCCTAGGAACAATCTGCTTGCTTTCTATTTTTCACTCCAAGAGGTGAAAATCAAGCTTTTTTAAGGAAGAAAATGATTTTCAATCTAGTTAAAAATCAAGTATTTATCACAAATCTCTATTGGAGGTCATTTTCTTTCCATGTAAGAGTGAAAAGCCTCTGTTTTGCTATTTGAATGTATGAAAAACATGTTTTTATGAGATATAAATGGTGTTACATGGTTCAAATGAGTTGTTAGATGAAGCTTTCTAGTTTGTTTGCCTCTCAAAAGAGTTTTAACATCATTATTTTACCTGTTCCAGTAGCAAAACATAGGTGAAAGTTGGTTTGATCAAGCACCTGAAGCAGTAGCTTCAGGCGCCTGAAGCCCCTTTCAGGCGCCTGATCCTCTCAGCTTCAGGCTTTGAAACATGTTTTCAGGTGCATGGAGAAAAGTTCAAATATTAGATTGTGTTTTTCCAAAAATGGTCCCAAGTGGTTTATTCTACCAGTTTCAAAGTCAAAACAGTGGCAAAAAAGAGTTTGAGCAAGCACCTAATGCATTGGCTCTAGGCACCTGAAGCAGTAGCTTCAGGTGCCTGAAGCCCTTTTTAGGCGCCTGATCCTCTCAGCTTCAGGCGCCTGAAGCACTCCTTTAGGTGCTTGAAAGAAAATGGAAGGATCAAATTTGATTTTACCAAAAGGGTCCCTAAAAGCTTTTTGTTTCATTGTATATACAGTTTGTAGTTGTTCTTTCTGTCATTCATGTCATTTCATCATCATGTTATATCATCTACATGATCACAAGCATACACTTTCATATGATAAATTGTGATGATCTTTGTATGTTTATCTCCTTTACCTTGTTTATGTGACTGAGTCTAAGAAATGAATGTTCTCTAAAAATCCCTTAAGTATTTAGTAGAGACCGGTTTCTATAAACGGGCGAGGGGGGTGCCTTAAAAACCTTCCCCCCTCGTAACTTAGCTCCCGAACCCGAGAAATCCTGGTATCGATGTGCCGGTAAAAGTTTTTTCCAAAGTAAGGGCAAAAGAGTCATTTTCAAACCGGTTTCTCGGGTACGGTCTTTAAACCCGGGTGGCGACTCCAAAATCAAAATCATGTTTTCAAAGCCATTCAGAGAATTTCCGAGGGGTGTTCACAAGCTGGCGACTCTGCTGGGGACTCTGGTTAATGTATATTTTTATTTAATTACACTTGTGTAATTACTTTGAAATATGCATTGATTTAGAGAGCTAGACTTGAAAAGTGCTTAAGGGATTTTCAAAAACATTTGTTTCTAAACTTTTGCATTGCACGTGCATTATTCCTAGCCTCGCTAACGTGTTTCAGCAATCCTGCCCGGCTTGCCGGTGACGGGGAATCCCGAAATGCTTAGCACCCCCCGACCGTGATAAGTCACAATTGTCGCTATTGCCATCACCTTGCGGGATCCTTGGTGGTGGGAGACAGCTTTGGCTTTGAGTCCGGGGTACCCTCTCAAACCAAAACCAGCCTTTGCATATAGATAACCATAGAACCCCACGTTAGATAACCAACCAATGTATTAGGATTATGTGTTTTATCCTGTTACGTGCTATGTATTACTATTTTCCTCAGCATGCCATACTGCATACATGCACGCATTTGCATCTATACATACAGTCCTTAGTGTCTTGTGCACCGTTAGTTTAGTATAAGTCGGTCCCCGGCGGTTAGTAAAAGGTTGCCTCGGCCCGATGATGAGTCGTGCATCCCACATGCATGTTGTTCTTACAAGTTGGTCTTTAGGACGACCGGACGTGGGAAAATTTGAATCGTCAGGTTCTTGATAATGATCTAAACGGGTTTAAGGGACATTAGCCCGAGAAGGGTTAATCGCCCTTAGGCATCTAATTCTAGATCATTGTCGGAATTCGTATGAGTCATGATTTCCCAAATCCGATCATCCAATATCAAGGACGTGTTACTTAAAAGAAAACTTGAGGATTGAGGCAACCTCCCAAAGCTGTCAATGCAGTCTAGGAGACTTAAAATCCATGGAGTTTGAGATACCTCCGGTGTTGGTCGTGCCCGAACGGCCGCCGTGATTCGAACTAGCCTTAGGATCGTTAGTATCTGGATTGCAACACCCAAATTGCTCTGTCTCGGATGGTCAAGAAAAGCAATTGGCTCTGATTCCAACAAGTTTGGAATTTAACCTGCCGAGTAATGACTTACCCGGGGTGTTGGAAAATCTTCTGTGCAATGATCTTAAGTGAGATTTGGGTCCGGTAGATTAACCCTAGGTTGTACATGCAAGTCTAGGAGACTTAAAATTCATGGAGTTTGAGATACCTCCGGTGTCTGCCGTGCCCAAACGGCTCCCCGTGTCTCGAGCTAGCCTTAAGTGCAGTTGTATCCGGATTTCAACAACTTTATTGCTCTGTCTCGGATGGTCTATAAGGAGATTGGCTCTGATTCAACGATGCTTGGAATTCAACCTGCCTGAAACGACTTACCCGTGGTTGTTGTTTTTAACATCTATGCAATGTTTTAAGTGAGACCGAGACCGGTAGTCTAGATCTTAGGACGACATGACAACAACGCATGCACGGCATTTCCTTCAATAAAACCAGGGGCACAATCTGAGTTCGACCTTTTTGCTTTACTGTCAGTTCCGAGTCGTTCGTTCCAAGAAAGAAACCTTACAACTTCCTGAGCGAAAGTTGACTCAACTCAAAACATGGATGTTCCGACTGAAATCAAAGGGCTCAAGATGGCTGTGAACAACCTGGGTAATCAAATCACCCAGCTCATGATCATGGTGCAAGACATCTGTGACCGTCTCCCACAGGTCCAAGAGAATCTCCAACGACCCAGAAAAAGCCCAGAAATGGCCGCAGCTTTGGCCAAGATCTCTGAACTAGAAGAATCTATCATGGAAGGATTTAAACCCATAGGCGCCACGAATTTCATTGGCACTAGAGATGTGGAGATACACCACTGGGACGTCGAAAAGGACAACCTCACTCCGGAAGGTGAAAAGGTCTACTCCGAGAAGGATAATACACTATTCGCCAACAACAACCATGCAAACGCCATCCCCAGTAAAGCCAAACCAACCACGACCATAATCCAAATCAACCGGCCCAAAGACCAACCAAGAAAATTCTCCCAATTCCCCACACCTCTGTCCTCGGTCTATGAGGAGCTTCTCATGGCCGGTCTTCTTAAACCACTCCCTCCAACTCCTCTACCTCGAAAGCTCCATGTTTACCATGATCCAAACGCCTTCTGTGCCTTCCATCAAATGCCCGGTCATGCTACAGATGATTGTCAACGCCTTCGTCACGAGATTCAAGATCTCATTGACAATAAAACTATCTCTCTTTTGTCACTAGAATCTAACACCATATCAAACCCCACGCCTCAACATAAACAAAATCTCAACATCAATGAAATCACCCTCACGTCCACTAAAAATGCCTCTTCGACCTCCACCAATAATGATCCCAACCAAACTGAACCAATCAACAAGATCATGACCCAAACTAACCGACAAAACCAGCGAAGAAAATTTTCCCAACTCTCTGCACCTTTGCCCTCGGTCTATAAAGAGCTTCTCATGGCTGGTTTCCTCAAACCACGTCAACCAACCCCACCTCCACAAAATCCTCCACCTTCCTACAACCCAAATACATTCTGCATCTACCACCAAACACCCGGTCACCCTACCGAGAGATGCCAGCGCCTTCGTCACGGAATACAAGATCTCATTGACAATGGATCCATCTCTGCTCCACTGGCAAAACCAAACACCTCGCCAAATCAATGAACCATCGATGGCCATGCAATGATTCAATCTTCCACAAGTCCTGGAAGTCTTCAAGTGTCAAGTCAAGTTTTCACTTCTGATTGAGTCAGTTTGTATTTCGAGTCTGCTTATGTTTTTGTTTTCCTCGTCTATGTGTTTTCATCTTGGAGTCTGTAATGTCTTGTTATTATTGTCAAAAAAAGAAAGAAAAGACCAAAAATAGAGTCAACTTTGTAGTCTCAAACTACGCACGGCCTGATTCCTTGCAAAAGGATACGTAGGCAACCCTTAGTGGTTCGGCCGCTTCAATTTCAAAAATCAATGTCACGCTGTTGAGTTGAAATTGTTGTCATAAACTTGGATTTTTGTGATGATCCCTCAACTTGAAATTGTTTTCCACCATCATTTGAGAAACATGATAATCACTTCAAAACACGAGATGAATTTTGATTGAACCCTCGCCCCACACAAGGAGGACTACCAAGGGACCATTCTCCGATGCCATCAAGAAGCAATGCTTTGACACAGGAAAAGCCTGCTAGGTCGAAAACCCGCAAGGGCGGCCTAGGAAAAAGTTAAGGCAAAAAGCTCGCTAGATCAAACTTCCAAAAGATGTGATCTAGGCAAAAGTTAGAGCAAACATGAGTTCTCGCTATCAGGTTGCACAATTCAAGATGAAGAAAGGCATTCTTTGCTTTTATTCCCCACACAAATATCCATTGCAAAGCCCCTTTGAGCCTGAATCAATTTCTTTGGAAAAGAACCCAGCTAGGCAGCTATCCCCCACACTGGGGCAAAAAGGAAAGAATGAAAAGAGTTAAAGATGTAGGCGTGTGAAAATTCAAGGCATCTCAAGAATGAAAGTCCAAGCTGATAAACGTGTGAAAACACCAAACAAGTGGGCGCAACAAGGAAATGAAACGGAAACAATCAAATGGAAAGAAAGTGCCAATAAAAAACAGGCACAAAAGAAGAAGAAAAGAAGAAGCGTCCATCAAAAAGCCAAAAGGGCACAGATAAAGTCTGAGATAGCTGCTAGCTATGATAACCCAACGAAAAAGAAATTGTTGAGCCTATTATCCTTCCTTTGTTAGGCCCATAACCTTGGCCCCATCATAACCTAGATAAAAGTCCTTTCAGATTGGAAAGTGCAACTTGATAGTGAGAATTCAAGTCAAAAGGGAACAGTCTAATCTCCCTTGAAAATCAAAAGTCAAAGTATTATGCAAACGCTGACGTTATGCAAAGCAAAAATCCAAATTGGGGCATATCAACGGGTCTTCATTAGCAGCCCTTTAAATTGGGGCATTTTGAAGGAAAATCAATAAGGCATCATCAGCAATCTGGGGCATGGGTTCATGACAAGAAAATCTTGTGTTTTGATAAGAAGATTTGAATGAACATCACTTAATGGAGTAAAACAATCACAAAATCAAAATCCAATTTTATCATGACAATTTCGACATCAATGGTGAGGCATGTTTGCCATCTTTTAGAACTTCGAGTCAACGTAGTCTTCCATATCTTTTGAGTCAACACGTTCTTATTCGTCAGGTCAATATGGTCAATCAAATTCCTCAAGCCTTGTCAGTCAAAGTCCACCCTTCCTGTCCAAAAGGCCGATCAAATTCCTTGGCCTTGTCAATCTTATCGATGTCCACCCTCTTGTCAAAAGGCCGATCAAATTCCTTAGCCTTGTAAAAAAATCCACCTTTTTGGTCAACCATGTCGCCTTAGTCTTGTCTATCCTTGACTCATGGAATCGACTTCAATGCATCAAAGAACTCGCATTTGGGTACATGGTCAATTGGTCGCCAAAACCATCAGCAGAGGCGAGAATGAAAATCAGAATTGAGGTTCATCATCTGTGAAGGCACGTCAACCCAAAATTGGGGCATGTTAGCCTAATGCCATTTCTAGGGGAAACATACACCCAAATCCAGGACTGGGGCATAGGAGCCTAAAAGTCTAAAACCAATCCAAAACTCAAGTCTTGCCAAGCGCAAACCCAAAACCTTGGCTAAAGGGAAAGACAGTAAAAGCAAAAGAACCACCCCATTGAGCCTCATACTTTTTAAAGAAGGAATGTTATCGTTGTTGTCGTCAAGTGTCGATGCACGAGTCACATGCAATCGTCCTGAGGGACCAAACTTTTAAATCAATCGTCCTGAGGGACCAAACTTTTTAAATCGATCGTCCTGAGGGACAAAGTTTTGAATCAATCATCCTGCAGGACAGCTTTTCAATCAAACCGTCCTATGGGACAATATTTCAATTAATTTTGAGTTAGATCCCTCACCCCGTTTTCTAGAGGGTAGATTAGTTACTGTTGATTTAAGTTCCCTCGCCATGTTGGCCAAGGGATAGATTTCTCGCTGTTACTTGGAGATAGATTTCTCACCTGTCATAGCCGCCTAGCTGGCGCACCCCAATCATTTTAGCCACCTAGCTGGTGCATCAATCATATCAAGTTGATAGTTGTCTTAATCACTCAGTGATTTTCATCAGTTGATCTGAGTATTTGTTGTGGATGAACCATCGTGTCGCTAAGTCCATCACATAAATGTGTTTGGTTCAGTAGCGTATTGATTGCCTCTTTGCTCAGAAGGTGATCACATTTCCTCGATTGTCTCGTTACTCAGTAGACAATCATCTTATCATTGGCCATCTTGTTGCTCAAGGGATAGCCACCGTCAGATTTAGCCTCCCCGTTGATCAGAGGGTAGCTTTACACGACATGAGTTGTTTTAGCCACCTAGCTGGTGCATTTGATTGGTTTATGCTTTGTTTGTATCATTGTTGATTGCCTCTTTGCTCAGTAGGCGATCACATTTCCTCGATTGTCTCGTTGCTCAGTAGACAATCATCTTATCATTGGCCATCTTGTTGCTCAAGGGATAGCCATCGTCAGATTTAGCCTCCCCGTTGCTCAGAGGGTAGCTTTGTTTAATCATGTCATGGTATGAGTTTTTTTTTTTTTTTAGCCACCTAGCTGGTGCATTTGATTGGTTCATGCTTTGTTTGTGTCGCCTCTTTGCTCAGTAGGCGATCACTCGATTGTCTCATTGCTCAGTAGACAATCATTTTATCACTGGCCATCTTGTTGCTCAAGGTATAGCCACCATCAGATTTAGCCTCCCTGTTGCTCAGAGGGTAGCTTTGTTTAATCATGTCACGGTATGAGTTGTTTTAGCCACCTAGCTGGTGTATACGTTTGAATGAGTAGTTGGTTGGATTTAATTGATTCGTTTGTTTGGCATTTCACGACCCGGGAAGGCTCGTCAATTCGCATGATTTTGTTTGTTTCACGGGCCAGGAAAACCTGTTGAACTTGTTTGCATATGCCCCGAAGAACTACGCCGGTCTGATCCCTACAATGGGGTACGTAGGCAGCTCGTAGAGCACGACCGATTGATCTTTAAAGTTTTCCTTTGTGGCTTGAGATGTATCGCGGGGAATGAGTCGGGTTGTCTATGTCTTGGACGTCACTCATACCAAATCAATGGCATCGAGTCCCGTCCAAGAGGGGCAACTGTAGACACCCCGATTTTGAACCCGGGATACGCTCGAGCATTCCCGATGATGAAAATGAACTTTCAAACACGTTTTAGAGCTTAGAAGGGATGATTGAAATCTATCCAAAACCCTATAAAACACTTCCAAACCAAAAACCAAAAGAAACCGTCAAACCTATTCCATGCACCTGAAACACTCCCTTCAGGCACCTGAACCTTCCTCTTGCACCTGAAGCACATCCCTTCAGGCGCCTAAACCATCCTTAAGGCACCTGAAGCATATCCCTTCAGGCGCCTGAATCCATCTCTTGCACCTGAAGCACTCCCTTCAGGCGCCTGAACCCATCTCTTGCACCTGAAGCCTTCCCTTTAGGCGCCTGAAGGGCCCCTTTAGGCGCCTGAAGCATTTTTCCAAAGTTTTAAATTTTGAGTGGGTGTAATGATTATGATGCGATTTTGACTGATTCTGCAAGGGAGGAGCGTCTATGGCCTAAGTGAACCCCTAAAATGACCCCTAATAGGTCAAAACAACCTTTGAAAGCCTTATAAATACCCCCACACCCCTCATTTGAAGGGGTTCCACCACTTTTCTGAAAAATCCAGCCAAAATCAGCCATTTCTCTCTCTAAGAAACCATTAACATCAACCAAACATCACCTCCAATCCATCCTTCTTCCACCTAAAGCACATTTTACTCAAGTTCTACCATTTTCCTCTCAAGAAACTACCCAAAAACCAACCTCTAATCTGATCTAAGCCACCCACCATCCATCCAAAATCTATTTCTATTGCCCAATCTTCCATCTCAAGCTCTAAAAGGTAGTGATTCTACCAAATCAGTGTGAAAAAGTTCTTATTGAGGGAAGTCAGTAGGCTCATGTTGGTTATTAATACCAATAATGGGTTTACAATGACTTGAACATATCAAAAAAAGCTTTTTTGTTCGACACCTGAAGCAGTAGCTTCAGGCGCCTGAAGCAACTGGAGCAACAGCTTCAGGCACCTGAAGCAACAGCTTCAGGCCTTGTTCATTTTTGTCGCTTTCTTTCTTAAAATGCTTTCTTTTGGTCTATTTTTATGATGATGATGGTTTAAATCCTAGGAACAATCTGCTTGCTTTCTATTTTTCACTCCAAGAGGTGAAAATCAAGCTTTTTTAAGGAAGAAAATGATTTTCAATCTAGTTAAAAATCAAGTATTTATCACAAATCTCTATTGGAGGTCATTTTCTTTCCATGTAAGAGTGAAAAGCCTCTGTTTTGCTATTTGAATGTATGAAAAACATGTTTTTATGAGATATAAATGGTGTTACATGGTTCAAATGAGTTGTTAGATGAAGCTTTCTAGTTTGTTTGCCTCTCAAAAGAGTTTTAACATCATTATTTTACCTGTTCCAGTAGCAAAACATAGGTGAAAGTTGGTTTGATCAAGCACCTGAAGCAGTAGCTTCAGGCGCCTGAAGCCCCTTTCAGGCGCCTGATCCTCTCAGCTTCAGGCTTTGAAACATGTTTTCAGGTGCATGGAGAAAAGTTCAAATATTAGATTGTGTTTTTCCAAAAATGGTCCCAAGTGGTTTATTCTACCAGTTTCAAAGTCAAAACAGTGGCAAAAAAGAGTTTGAGCAAGCACCTAATGCATTGGCTCTAGGCACCTGAAGCCCTTTTTAGGCGCCTGATCCTCTCAGCTTCAGGCGCCTGAAGCACTCCTTTAGGTGCTTGAAAGAAAATGGAAGGATCAAATTTGATTTTACCAAAAGGGTCCCTAAAAGCTTTTTGTTTCATTGTATATACAGTTTGTAGTTGTTCTTTCTGTTATTCATGTCATTTCATCATCATGTTATATCATCTACACGATCACAAGCATACACTTTCATATGATAAATTGTGATGATCTTTGTATGTTTATCTCCTTTACCTTGTTTATGTGACTGAGTCTAAGAAATGAATGTTCTCTAAAAATCCCTTAAGTATTTAGTAGAGACCGGTTTCTATAACCGGGCGAGGGGGGTGCCTTAAAAACCTTCCCCCCTCGTAACTTAGCTCCCGAACCCGAGAAATCCTGGTATCGATGTGCCGGTAAAAGCTTTTTCCAAAGTAAGGGCAAAAGAGTCATTTTCAAACCGGTTTCTCGGGTACGGTCTTTAAACCCGGGTGGCGACTCCAAAATCAAAATCATGTTTTCAAAGCCATTCGGAGAATTTCCGAGGGGTGTTCACATTAATGAAATTGTATGTAATAATCAAGCAAATAAAATACATAAAATGATGATCATAAAGAGTAAAAATACGACAAAATAATAATCAAGCAAATAAAATGAATAAAATGATGATAATATATAGTAAAAATGCGACAAAATAATTTAAATTGAAATTAACTAAATTAGTTTAGAATTTCAAGGAATAATAATATTTTACAAATTTTTTTTTAATGAAATTGTATGCAATAATCAAGCAAATAAAATGCATAAAATGATGATAATAAATAGTAAAAATGCGATAAAATCATTTTAAATCGAAATTAACTAAATTAATTTTGAATTGCAAGGACTAATGGTATTTTGCAGAACATTTTTCAATGAAATTGTATGCAAAAATCAAGCAAATATAATGCATAACATGATGATAATAAAAAGTAAAAATGCGATAAAATCATTTTAAAACGAAATTAACTAAATTACTCTTGAATTGCAAAAAATAATAGTATTTTGCAGAACATTTTTTAATGAAATTGTATGCAATAATCAATCAAACGAAATGCATAAAATGATGATGATAAATAGTAAAAATGCGACAAAATAATAATCAAGCAAATAAAATGAATAAAATGATGATAATATATAGTAAAAATACGACAAAATCATTTTAAATCGAAATTTACTAAATTACTTGTGAATTGCAAAGAATAATAGTATTTTGCAGAACATTTTTTAATGAAATTGTATGCAATAATCAAGCAAATAAAATGATGATAATAAATAGTTAAAATGCGACCAAATTATTTTAAATCGAAATTAACGAATTTACTTTTGAATAGCAAAGAATAATAGTATTTTGCAGAACATTTTTTAATAAAATTGTATGCAATAATCAAGCAAATAAAATGCATAAAATGATGATCATAAAGAGTAAAAATACGACAAAATAATAATCAAGCAAATAAAATGAATAAAGAGGATAACTTTGCCTTAGGTCATTACATCATGTCTGCATACATGAGGATTGCCCTGACAATCGCACTTATTTCGTCGAATATACGATAATTCCTCATCAAAAAAAAAAAATCACAAAATCACAAAATCAAAATCACAAAAAAATGCTACAACTGGCTCTGTTTCCCAAAATGAAATGCGCATTTCTTTTATGGTAGAGTCATTATGTCTGGAGGACCTTACAAGCGATTCAAGTCTACCCTCACCACCCACCAAGGGGCGCCCGTGTGGATAATCGAGGAAGTTCTGCCCGAGCAACCTCCATGCAAACCAGAGGAGCCTCAACTGGGGAAGCTCAACATAGAAGACCATATGGGGGAAGATCTCGATCAAAAACTCAGTTTGTTGGCCGAAGCCAACTTGCCAGGTGTGTCTCTCCAATGGGATGCGAATGAAGGATGGAAATTCTGCTTCCCGGAGGAGCCGGAACCAATGTCAGAAAAGATCACCTTGATGATGGAGCAAGATGACGGGAAGCTCACGACCATGCCACCTGTGAAATACTTTGATGCCAACGGTCAGCCCGTCTACTACTTTGAAGACCCGGTCACGGGCCACAAGTATTGGGACGAATGCGAATGTGACGTGTGCTTTGCAGATTGCCTCCTCAATAACGATGGCATTACCCCGCAGCAGCTCAAGGATCAGGCTAAATGGGAGAAGAAGGAAGACCCCAAGGGAAAAGGAAAAGTTGATGAAACAGGATCCTCTGCAAGGTCAACATCTCCAAATCATCCATCCTCATAAGAACAGCTTGTAAAGCCAGAAGTAGTCATGGAATGAACAAATCAAGCCAAAAAGGGTTTCTTTTGAAGAATCAAGTCAGTCTGTGGTTCTTGTCTGTTATCGAGTCTGTTGCTGTTTAATTATCGAGTCTGTTGCCAGATGTGAATATCCACCGACTTAATCCAGCCAGCAGGGCTTCTTTTGAAGAATCAAGCCAGCTTGTGATTCTTGGTACTTTGATTATCGAGTTTGTTGTTGTTTGCTTATCGAGTCTGTTCAATCATCGAGTTTGTTGTCAAGTCGGTAGTTGTGCCAGTTTGTAAAAACTCCTTGCTTTTAATGAAAAGATCTTTTGGGAAAAAGAGCCAAATTGTAGTCCCGAACTACGTTATGGCCTGATTCCTCTCTATGGGGATACGTAGGCAACCTCCGGTCCGGCCGTTGTTTTCATAAATCATGGGAATTTAAATATATCCAACAAAATAAAAGGAAAATTGGGGCAATCCTTTCATGCATCATGCATCTTTCTTTTGTACATAGACTCTCTTTCATTTTGCACATGCATTACGCACTGCATCCCTGAGTTCAATTTGTGCATATTCATCAGTACTAACCATTGGCAAGAAGAAGAAGAACCTCACACCGGGTTGGACCCGAATCCCCGAACAGCGATTGGTTCGAATTGAGTCAGGAACAGAACAGTCAACCGGGGGTTTAGCCATGGCAGAAGAAAAGGATAAAATTCAGCTTCTCGAAGATGCTTTGGAGGAACAGAAAACCAACAACGCCAAACAGATGGCCCAAATGATGCTCATGATCCAGAAATTAACTGCTCAACTCCCTCCACCGGTAGGAAGCTCAAACAGTCAGAACATGGAGTTAGTACTGACCAAATTAGCCAAACTCGAGGAGTCTGTTCAGAAACAGGAGAAGATAGCGGCTACAGGGATTGATATGGAGAAGTTGTGCCTCTTCCCAGATGCAAAGCTCCCTGATAAGTTCAAACCGATAGATTGGGACAAGTTTGATGGCAGCGGTGACCCGAAAGCTCATCTGCAAACATATGTGGGCACTTTGTCCATGTATGACGTTGGAAAGGATGCGATGGGCCAGATGTTTCAACAAACTCTAACTGGACCTGCACTTCGCTGGTTTCTGAATCTGGACATCTCCAAGAAAAGGACATGGGAAGATATTGGGGCAGCCTTTGTCACCCAATATAATTACAACATTCAGCTTGAGATGACTGTCCGGGAACTGGAATCAACCAAGATAGGGAAGAATGAGTCCTTTGCTGACTTTGTTAAGAGATGGAGAGGGAAAGCTTCCCAGATGATGGAAAGGCCTTCAGAAAAGGAACAGATGAGAATTATTACGAGAAATCTGGAACCAGACTTTGCCAAGCACTTGGTGGTCTTTCAGACCACCGCTGACTTCAAAACCTTCTATGAAGCCGGCCTAGCAGTTGAAGATGCCCTCCGAAGCGGCATATTTGAGAAAGGAGAATCTGCCCCTAAATCAAGACGAGTTTACTCTGGCAACAGCAGCACCTTGTTTGGACCCAACAACTACAATCAAAACCAAGCCAGCTCTTCCAATCCCAAACCAGCCAAAACCGAACCTGTTAACCAGATTGCAACCCAATCACAGTTCCCACAAGCAACTCCCCCACCGAGAAGAGTATTCCATCCACTCCCCTTCCCTCTTGTCACAGTGTACAAAAACCTCCTTGACAAAAACCTCATCCAACCACTCGAGCCTCGAGAATTACCCAAAGAACCCTCTCCTAACCACAATCCAAATGCCTATTGTGCCTACCACCAGATGCCTGGCCACCATACCAATAACTGCGTTCGTCTCAAACATAAAATACAAGATCTGGTGGACGACGGAACCCTTCCACTTCCTAACCAAAAGCCTAACACCATTTCCAATCCTCTGCCTAATCATAAGCAAAACACCCAAGTCGGCCAGATATCCCTCATCCCCACTGCAAGAGACCTTACCTTCGCCAAATTTGACCCTAGCCTCTACATCATTGCAGCTACTGAACCAAAACCTGTCGTCCCCCTGCCAGAAGGTCTTGAGGTCCATCTCCTTTCATATGCCAGTACAATGCAAAAGCCGAAGGGGAGTGAAATCGTGGAAGAAGAAGAATGGTCCTTGAGCGATCAAGATTGGGAGGAATCCCGACAAGCATTGTTCGGTTCTTTGCTAATCTCTGGGGACCCAAGTCAATTCATTGTCCCCAAATTCCTGGATAAGCCTATTGTTCATATACCAGAAAGTTCTCATGTCCGCCAGATTGATACAACAGGAAGCATTTCTGAACAGGGCAAAGAAGGAAGGAATATAAATCCTCTAGGAGAAGTGTTGACTCCAGACAGACATCCTGTGGATCATGTCTCACCACTCGCACATTTCAGAGAAGAAGGCCATTCTGTCGTAGAAGCCGCCTTCGGAAACCAAGATTGGCTCCCACAGGCATATATCAGTGACGGGTCTTCTCCCTAACCGTCGGTGCCATTCTCGCCGTCATCCGACGTATCAGTACTGGTCACTGACCCCATGGCTACCATTTGGGATGAAGAAGCAGTGGTCGATATCCGAGTGAGCAATGATGAAGTGTGGACTGTCAACAAAGCTATGCTAGATCCGTCCTTTTAGCAAGACTCCGAAGTAGACAACCTCCAGACAAAAATGGAAGCGGTTGAAATCAAGGAACAAAGGACCAGAAGTGATCTGATGAATTTTTGGACTGAAGATCAAGAAACCATGCAGAAAAGGGAAGCCATCAGGGCCGACAAACGGAAAGTTAATGAAGAATACATAAATTTCTGGGGTGAAAATCAAGGGTTATGGGAAGAAACGGTCAACCGAATAACCAGGAGCGGTCGAATCTACCAGCCAGCCCACCTCCAAGGTGGGAATCCCTCCAACCATGCTGCAACAGGAGATTTCGCTTGGGATGATTCCATTCTCAAGGACACGATTTCTGACCATCCAGAAGTCATCATTCAACAGAATTCCGCTGCTAGGCCTCCTCCGAAGAATCCCCCAGTAACAAATGATCCAATTCAAAAGCAACTTGAAGAAACCCCAGCCACAGTGTCTATTTGGGGGTTACTCTCTTCATCTCGAGAACACCGTCAAAAGCTAATCAGGGCTTTGTCAAACATGGAGGTACCGCCGGACACTCCTCCTGAAACAATGATAGCTCTGCTTACGCCAACCCGCGCAAAGCATGTCGTAGTCTTCACTGAAAAGGATCTGCCGCCAGAAGGAGCTGGTCACAACAAGCCATTGCACATCACCTTGAAATGCATGGAAAAATGGGTCCCGGTTGTGCTACTAGATAATGGATCTGCCTTGAATGTCTGTCCCCTGCGTACATCTTACTGTTTGGGTTTCAAGAACAAGGATTTCCAGCCATCAAACCTTGGAGTGCGTGCTTATGACAATACTCGACGAGATGTGATTGGGACAATTCAGATGGAAATAATAATCGAAGATTTTGAGACCAATGTTGAGTTTCATGTGCTCGACATTCCCTCATCATTCAACCTGCTGCTGGTAGGCCATGGCTCCATCGATCAGACATCATGGCTGTGCCTTCCTCTCTACATCAGAAAGTTCAGCTCGGGTTGGCCACAGGAACCTTGACCATCTATGGAGATTCTGGAATTCATCTGCATGTCCCCGATAATGCTCCCCTACTTGAGATTGCCCACGAAGAGGAAGACATCACTCTCGGAGAATTTTCCTTTGATACTTTTGACGGTGTATTTACTATCAAGATGGACGAGGATTTCTCGATAAGATCAACGGCCTTGGACATGATGCTGAAAATGGAGTATTTGCTCGGCTTAGGGCTTGGTCGCAACAATCAAGGAGTAGCAGAATTTCCTAAGTTTCTAACAAACAATCACCGTTTCGGCCTTGGTTATGAAATAACTGGCAACAAACCTGGTCATGGTAAAAAAGTACAAGCTTGTGCTAAGAAAGGGCCTCTCCAATTTGTAAAAGTTCCAGAAGCTACTTATCAGGGGGACCCAGAGCCATTCTGGGACATGGAAACAAAATCCAAGCTGCCAGGATTCGAAATCTTTGTTGACAACACCTGGGAGAGCGATGATGAGATAGAAGCATGGAAAGCGCCAGCTAAGATGCCCCACATTGACTGGATTGAGGTTCTTAACTCAGGGAATCTTTTATCGCTGTTTGGGGAGGAGAATCCGCTAGGTATGAGAGAGGACGAACCTGCTGCAACGTTTGTTGGTTTAAAGCCTGTTGAAGATATGGAGCTGATGATGCTGGGTCAGGAAGCTCTGGAGGATGTCACTGCACTCATTATTGATGCCTATGGAACTTATAAAAATTGCACATTCGTACCTAAGATCATTTACAATGGCACTAATTCTGAGTTGGAGTCTGAGTCTGGCACTGAGTCTGAGTCCAGCATTGAGTCGGAACATGAGTCTGCCATCATTCCGCGTCATCACTTCTCTTTTGAATTTGAGTCTGCACTCATGTATCATGCCCCTGGGGCCCCCTTCTTGGCAATAAACGAAATCAACTTTGCTTACCTTGCTGTATCTGAAATAAATTGTGTTGACCCTGACGATGAAGAGATTGAATTTGAGGAAGAAATTCCGAAAGAACTCCGATCCCTAATTGAAAGGGAAAACGAAAGGCATGCTCAGCCTATAAAAGAAGAAGTAATTGCAATAAACTTGAAAAATGAGAATAATCCGCACATGGTTCAAATCGGCTCCGGATTAACTCCAGAAGAATTTAAGGCCCACTCAGATCTCCTGAAAGAATTCGAAGATGTCTTTGCATGGTCGCACGCAGATATGCCTGGTATTGATCCCGAAATTGTGGAACACCGAATCCCGTTATACCCTGATGCAAAGCCTGTCAAGCAGAAGCTGAGGAAGATGCGGCCAGATTGGGTGTTGGAAATCAAGAAAGAGGTTCAGCGGCAGATAGATGCAGGTTTTCTTATGGTAACAGAATACCCCCAGTGGGTTGCGAATATTGTTCCCGTCCCTAAAAAGAATGGAAAAATCAGAGTCTGTGTGGATTTCAGGGATTTAAACAAAGCCAGTCCAAAAGATGACTTTCCTTTGCCACACATCGACGTTTTAGTGGATAACACTGCGGGGCACGCACTACTTTCTTTCATGGATGGGTTTTCAGGTTACAATCAGATTCTCATGGCTCCAGAAGATCGTGAGAAAACTACCTTCACCACAGAATGGGGCACCTACTGTTACAGGGTCATGCCGTTTGGGTTGAAAAATGCAGGGTCTACCTACCAGAGAGCAGCCACAACCTTGTTACACGACATGATTCACAAAGAAGTGGAAGTATATGTAGATGACATGATCGTCAAAGCCAAGGAAAGGGAAGAGCATCTACCTAACCTCCGAAAGTTTTTTGAAAGGATCCGCAAGTACAAATTGCGTCTCAATCCCGAGAAGTGTACATTTGGGGTCACCGCAGGGAAAATGCTTGGATTCATGATCACCACACGGGGAATCGAAGTGGATCCGTCGAAAATCGAAGCCATCTTGGAAATGGAACCGCCTCGAACAGAGAAGGAAATACGCAGCTTCCTGGGAAAAATTCAGTTTATCAGCAGATTCATCGCTAAGTTAACCTCGACTTGCGAGCCAATGTTTCGTCTATTGAAGAAGGGTGTACCATTCAGATGGGATGATAAGTGCCAGAAAGCTTTCGATGCCATCAAAAAGTGCCTCCAGAACCCTCCAGTATTGATGCCACCCATCCCGGGGCAACCTCTTATTCTGTACTTATCCGTCACTCCATCAGCCATGGGATGCATGCTAGCACAAGAAGGAGAAGGGGGAAGCGAAAAAGCCGTGTACTACATCAGCAAGAAAATGATGGGATGTGAGGAACGCTACACTTCATTAGAAAAAGTTTGTTGGGCACTGGTTTGGGCTTCCAAAAAGCTTAGACACTACATGCTAGCTTATTCTGTAAAGCTGATCTCCCAGATGGATCCTCTTAAATACTTGTTTGAGAAACCGGCACTCACTGGCAAGTTGGCACGGTGGTTACTCATGCTGGCTGAATTCGATATCAAGTACGTCACCCGTAAGTCAGTAAAGGGGAAAGCAGTTGCAGAATTCCTAGCAGACCATCCTGTGGAAGGGCCAGATGATGTGGAGTTCGAATTCCCAGATGAGAATGTAATGACAGCAACCAACGACGTCTGGGTGTTGTATTTTGACGGAGCCGCCAATCAGAAAGGGTTCGGAATCGGAGTGTTGCTAGTCTCGCCAGAAGGGTCGCACATCCCCCTTGCTTTCAAATTGAATTTTGAGGTCACTAACAATCAGGCAGAATATGAGGCATGTATCGTCGGAATGGAGGCTGCCCTAGAAATCGGAGTCAAAAGACTGGAGGTAGTCGGTGATTCTAATTTGGTTGTATCTCAAGCCAACGGAGAGTGGAAGGTAAGAGAAGACAAGCTCAAACCTTATCATAAAGATCTCGAGGATCTAATTCCACAATTTCAAACGGTCACATTCACTCATGTGCCAAGGTTGAAGAACCAGTTTGCAGATGCTCTGGCTACCCTAGCCTCGATGGTGGAGATACCAGATGGAATTAAACTAAGACCAATCACAATCGAGCAAAGGGATAAGCTTGTCTTCGAATACGTCATGGCAGTTGATGAACCAGATGACGGTATGCCGTGGTACCATGACATTTGGAATTTTATCAAAAGAGGCGAATATCCAGCAGGGACGGATAAGAAGGATCAAATCGCTCTCCGAAGATTGGCTTCTCAGTACATCATCTATGGAGGAAAATTGTATCGACGATCGCACTGTGGAGTGCATAAACTATGTGTGCACGGTGGAGAAGCCACCACGATTATGGAAGAAATCCACGAAGGTGTCTGTGGTCCTCATATGAACGGTATGATGCTTGCTAAGAAGATTCTCCGTCAAGGATACTACTGGTCCACCATGGAAACCGAATGTGTCGAATATGTGCGACGATGCCATAAATGCCAAATTCACGCCAATCTCATGCATGTACCACCATCCGAGATGCACTCCATGACCTCGCCTTGGCCTTTCTCCACCTGGGGGATCGATGTTATAGGCAAGATTACACCTGCTGCGTTAAACGGGAACAAATTCATCTTGGTTGCTATCGACTATTTTACAAAATGGGTCGAGGCTGCCTCATACACTACTCTCACAGCGGTCCAGGTCGCTCACTTCATCAAACAAAACATCATTTACCGGTACGGTGTCCCTCAAGCTTTTGTATCAGACAACGGGGTTCATTTCAAGGGAAGAGCAGCAGAAGTGCTTGAAGAGTTCAGTATTCAAGTCCATAAATCGATTGTCTACCGGCCACAGACTAACGGAGCCGTCGAAGCAGCAAACAAGACTCTCAAGACGATACTTGAGAGAACCACTCAATCTGCAAGAAATTGGCACGAACAGTTGCCATTAGCCTTGTGGGGGTATCGAACATCCATCCGCACTCCGACAGGGGCAACACCATACTCTTTGGTTTATGGCATGGAGGCCGTCCTCCCAATTGAGCTTGAGGTACCATCTCTAAGGGTCATGATCGAATCAGAGGTCAATGAAGCAGAATGGCGAAACGCGAGGTTTGAAGAGCTCATGTTGTTTGACGAGAGGCGGCTTAAGGCTTTGTACCACGTTCAGGGGTATCAGCGCCGAATTGCGCGGGCATTCAATAAAAAGGTCAAATCCAAGAACTTACAAGAAGGAGACATGGTTTTGAAGGAGATCCGAGCTCCAGTTTTTGATCCTCGAGGGAAATTCCGACCGAAATGGGCAGGGCCCTATATAATCAAGAAAGTTCTATCCGGAGGCGCAACTCAACTTATCGATCTTGACGGTAACGAATTCTCCACTTTGGTCAACATGAACCAGCTCAAGAGATATTACCCATGAGAGAAGCTCGCTGGACTAAAAACCGCAAGGGCGGGCAGTGCCAGGCAAAATTCAGAGTAAGCCTGCTAAATCGAAAACCCACATTGGGCGGTCTAGGCAAAAGATAAGGCAAAAATATTCAAATAAGCTCGCTAGACCGAAAACCCGAAAGGGCGGTACTAGGCAAAACTGAGAGCATTAAAAGGAGAGTGTTAATACACGAGTGAACCCTAGCCAAATTTGTTAGCCTGAACTACGTCATGACCTGATTCCTTTTTTCAAGGATACGTAGGCATCCTCACCTTGAGGACCGGTCACAACTTTTCGAAAATCTCTTGAGTTGATCCAAAGCTATCATTTGCATGCACAATCATTGAGAATCAAAGCGGAAGAACTCTCATAATTCGGTTTATTAAACTTTTTCGATTACAAGGCTGAGCATGAAGCTTTCATAAACAAAATAACACAAGCATTGGCCCCCACGGGTCCGCAATTTATTTCAGGCACATTAAGGTCGAGTCAAAGTCAATTTTGGTGTCCATTTTCTCTTTCTTCAATATCCTTCAGCAGCCATTTTATGTATCGCCTCGTAAGTAGAACAGTGGGATAGTCATCTCTTGGAACGGTCACTCGCTCCCTCCAAGTGTTTTGATAAGCTCGAACAGTCGCGTGATTGAAGTTTGGCATGATGAAGTTTTCAGAATTGGCCGACGGAACTATCTGACGGACACCAAGTTGGCGGAGAATGCGGTAGGGGATGTAAAAGGTCCAACCAGTCAGACCAACCAGAACCATTCGCTGGCGTCCCATATTGCTCAAAGCCATGGTCGGACGGTCAAGCCAAGACAGACGCCAAGAAATCATCTCCTCAGTAAGCCGGGAAAACACCTGAACCCAACCTTGGGCGTTCTCGTGAAACTCCTGAAAATCCCTTTGAACAAAGCCCTGTGTTTCGTGAATGCTATTTCTCGGTACTGCTTCCAACAGATTAGCCTTGTCACAAATCCAAGTCTACAAGAGAGAGAAAACAAGTCAGCAACTATAGAAAGCCTAAACCCGAGCGTTGAGGTAAAATAAGAACGAGAGATAAACCAGAAAAAGGAGAGCTGAGTGAGAAGCCTACCTGTAGGAGCAAAGCACTTCCTTCAAAAATGTTTGTCTGACCAGCACAAACTCTGTCTAATCCAATCAAAGTCTCAGCAAGAACCATGGGAGCCACGTCCTTGCGTTCTTCAATTTGCATGGCCACTCCAACAAGTGCAGAGTTGGCTTGACCGTCCGTTCGAACAAACAAGAATGCTAAGGCACAGTGCAAAACCCTCGGGACGAAACTGGCTGATAAGACGTGCAATATTTATCATGCCTCCTTCCATCATGAACCTTGCAGCGTTATTACTCAAGCCGAGTTTTCAGGACAAGATTTCAGCATAACCTATCCCGTAAACAGGAACCACGGGGATGTCCAAGTCAAAACCGCCAAGGTATGCATGAAATTCTTCCACCGTCGGGCATAATTCATGAAAGCCGAAGCGAAACACATGTACCTCAGGATCCCAGAATTGCACGGCCGCGTGCAACAATTCCGGACGTATGGTTACGTCTCGAACATAGCGCAATGAATGAAGCCTGTGGTTCCGGAAGTTTAACCAACCCATGCCGTCGAGCTCGTCGAGCCATGGTCGAATTAAGGCTGAAATGCTAATTGCCATGAGAGAAGTATGGAAGCAAAGAAGTGTTACATTTTGACACTGTAAAAGAAGCTTAAGGTTTGCACGAACAAGGAACATGCAACAAAGGCCCGCCTTTGTAAAGAGAAAGGAGTGCCTCGGAATGCGTGCCGTCATTGGGTAATGTGAAGATTGCATAGGATGAATGGAAATCTGCGAAATAGGCCTTCCCTAGGCCTATCAAGTCTGAAGTATGCTCAGGTGCAAGCAAAAGGCCAAACGGAGGTCCAGAAGTCAGAAGCCAGAGCCAGAACTGTAACATTTGCATACATGAACCGCACGGTTCATGTACACAAGCCGCACGGCTTGCATATAAGAGCCGTGCTAGGAGCCGCACGGCTCCCCCCTTTGAGGTTTTCAAAAGACAAATTCCAGTTTAGCACTCCCCGGACCATTTCAGGCATATTTTTGGCACTTTTCTTGCTCATTCAAGTCATAATGGATGTTTCAAGGTTATTGGAACAATCATTTGAGATTTTTGGTCGAATTTGGGCGGTTGGGCATTCCGAGATCTCAGATACGGCAAAACCGGCAAAAATCAGCAGACGGGACGCCGTCATCTCTATTTCTAGGACACCAATGACTCCCGAGAGTCACAATACGTGTTTGCAACATTGACGCAAGGTTGTTGGGAGGATTTGGTGTGAAGTGTGAAATTCAGGCGTCGGCGAGTCGAAATTGGTTCGGGCGACATTCTTCTTTATTTCATTGGCTCAAGCAAGTTATAAAACACATTTATGACCTATTGGAAGTATCGTTTGGCATTTATCAAGCAAATTGCAAGTTCGAGCATGTCAGGCCCTGTGTCGCTCGATCCCTTTTTTATTTTACATACAAAATTCAAGTTTGTTTGTATTGTCACTCCACAGTCATATATTCTCATAGCCTCAGAGGCGTTTGCCATATTTGTCAGTTTCAGTCATTTGTGCATCAAATTCAGACTTTGAACTCAGAAAATGCCAAAGTAAAAGACAACATGTACAAAGTAACATATGCATCATGAAAAGCAAACGTACGTCTATCCGGGGCAAACAGGCCCAACATCTACAGCTAACTCGGCACGCAGGCCGTATCCATGAGCGAAAAGCAAAAGAAAGGGCAAACAAGCACCCGAACCAAAAATCGAGCACGCAGGCTCGTCCTAAATAAAAATCTATCTCCTATACATAAACTGTCAGGTGCTGCTACTCATCAGAGGAACTCAGGTGGTCGCTCTCAGTCTGGTCCTCGTCATGGTCACTACTACCCTCTGAATCTCCTACTCGCAAGCGCCAACTCCCGGGTCCCTCCACCGAAGAGCGGCTACTCCGCAAAACCCTGCCTGGAACTGGGGCTGAAGGCTGAATGTGCACTGGACCACCCCCGGCATTCTTCATCAAAGGCCTGGTACGGCGCGGTGGAGAAGAAAGCACGTCTTGTACAAGGGGAAAATTCAGTAACAAACATTTCAAGCATTCAAATTTCTAAAGCCATAATAAAAGACATACCCGGTCTGCCTCACTGCCAGCTGAACTACCTCACCTCGGCCTCTGTCGACGCCCAGACTGGTCTGTCTCACTGCCTGCGGAACGGTCACGTCGTGACCTACGGCGACTCCCAGACGCGCCACCAGCGCCACGACTACTACTGGCCCCACGGCCACCAACTCCAGCTCCGCCGCCCCTGCGCTAACCTCCGCGGTCACCTCTCGCTCTGCCTCCTGAGCCACGCCCACCTCTACGGGCACCTCCGCCTCTGCACCCGCCTCTAGCTCCGGCATCTCCACCATCACCACTGTCGTCATCACCTGCCTGCGGCACAATGCCAGGCTCTGCTCTGGGTCGCACCTCTGGTATATTGCCTATCATAAGGCGACGAACCAAGGCCTCCAAGTCACGTACCAGCTCAACCTGGGACGTGACCCACTCAACAGGAAACTGCAAACAAAAAGCATTAGCAGGTGACAGAGCAAGAAATTCAAATTTGAAATAAAAGACTGACTATTGCTATTTGTCATTTCAGGTTACCTCTCTCGTTGTCAACACCACCGGATCAGTCACCCGGGGAACATCTATCACCCCCATAACCCCACCAGCCGTCATCACCTCTATCTCTCTCCTCGCCACGGGTAGAGCAGCGTCCGCCGCTGGAGCAGGACCAGCCAACCGAGCCTCCATGCGCAAGTCATGGGCGAGCGTGGTCGTCACGTAGTGGTCATAAGGGTGAAAAGTCCAGGACGTGTCCAGCACAGTGAACGCCTCTATCTCAGCCAGAGTATACTCATGCGTACGCAGAATACGCGACGAAAGTGAAGCAGGTACTCTAAAGTGGCCTAACCCCCAGGACTGACGTGCCACTCTATCTCCCAAATACCACTGCCAACCAAAGGGGGACTCCAGCAGTATACGCCCCCATGTCACTGTCCGGCTCCTGGCCAAGAAAGGACGATCCAGCCTGTCCCACACATCCCAGCGCACCTGCAAGCAACTTTGGGTTATTCTTGGAAAACCAACAGAAGAGTTTGAAATGAAATCTCAGAAGGTTTGTGACATCATACCGTCTCACCCATAGACCGGTCAAAGAAGAGGCGACAGAACCTCAAATCCCTGTTCTCTGCTTGCTTTCCCAAGGAGGCTTTTCCCCACCTCATCGCACGCGGGAGCACTCGGTCGTCGTGGTAAGAATTCTCCGGGCCTGGAACTCCAAACACCTCGTAAGCCCATATCTGCATTTTCAAAGAAACTCATCAGTAAAAGAAGCAGAAATGACCAAATACATTGCAAAGTATATGAAGCAAGGATATGCGATGTTTTACCTCCAGTATCCTCCAGTAGCCAGCAATGGTGTTCGCCGCACCGCGAACTACTGAACCCAAGAAACAGTAAAGTGAGCACAAAGCAGAGCCACCCCAGTCAAACCGCCCAGCCGTCTCCAACTCTCCCAAAGCAGGCAACCAACCTAAGTGAACCATGTGCCGACGGTTCGGAAACAGAGACTGTCCGAACATATATAACAAGTAGGTTCTGGCCATCTGACGTGCCTCCAGATCAGTCTCAGGCACATGGTCCCAAAGGACTGGCAAGTGGTCGCATCTCACCATCGGCTCATCCCCCATCTCTCTCCCCAAATAGTGCCGAATCGCTGCTCTGTCCAAGTACAAACCTGAGTCGAAAGGGATCAGATCTCCTTCAACTCTCAAACATGTAGTCGCTGCAAAGTCCAGTGGAGTGATCGTCATCTCCCCAAACCTGAAGTGGAAACTGTTGGTGGTGTCCCACCAACGCTCCACCAGAGCTCTCACCAACTGTCTGTTCCCCCGAGTCTCCATCAAAGTCTGGATAAATGGAGTAAAACCTGAGGCATCCACGAACCACCTCACCCTCTCAGGCAACATGCCATACTGCTCCAAGCAATCTGAAGAACCACCGTATGCAAGCAACCCCCTTGTAGACACCCCAAAATGAGCGTTCACGTGCATCTTAATCCCCAATGACGAAAGGAAACGCCTGGAAGAACTCTCGGATTGAAATTCTCAAAGTCAACTCAGTCAATAGTACTGCACGGCACTCATCTCTCACGCACGGAACAGCCGGAGTCACGCACGACAACTTTTTGAATTTTGGCGGTCAGTTGTGCCGTACGGCACAGTTGGTGTACCGTACGGTACAGTTTGTGTGCCGAACTGTGCCGTACGGCACTGTCATGCAATTTCGGGCGAAGATAAAATGCAGCCCCAAATGCAGCCCCTTTTGTTGACTGTGGCAGCCCACTGCTCAATGCGATTTCGGGCGAAGACAAAGGCTACCTCCTAGCCATCATTACCATGGGTAGGCATCAAGCAAACTTGGGAGCCAAGCTCTCCTCTCGCCTATAAATCCCGATCAAAACCAACGGAGAAAAAAGAACGAAAAAAAAATGGTGAAGAGGAAGCCATGAAACCTTACCTCTAAACCCCTTGTCAAAACACCATATCTACTGCAAATCACCTCCATTACCATCCCTAATCTCCAGAAGATCAATCTAATCCTATTTCCAAGCAAAACTCAATTCTAAACCCGATCCCCTGTTTTCGGTCCAAAGCCGTGAAGTAGCCATTTCAAGTTTCTCCAAACCAAAGCCTTCAATCCTCCTTGTCACTACTCCACTGTGAAGTTGAAGTCCAAAGGAAGCTCAAATCATACTCAGAAGTTCCAGAGAGAAGCTCAATCCGAGAGTTTCGAAACCGAGGTATAAACCCGTTTCGCCAAATTCCTTGAGTTTGGTACCCTGAGGGGAGGGATACCAAGTATGGGATGATCCCTTGTATCATTTCCATGCTCGGTATACCCCTGTTATATCAAAATCAGCTTCATTTCATACCTCCCGGTCGCGTCGTACGGTGAAAACATCGCCTCGTACGGAGCGATTCAATGAGGAGGAACATTCCCCGTTTGAACATACTGTTTTCTCATTCAAAGTAGTCCATTTTCAATCATATTCCATACCTTGTATGTGCCTATATTCAGTCATATCGAAAAACCAAAGTTTGAACTGTTTGCGAAGGAAATAGTGCCACACGGCACTCCCCATGTGTCGCACGGCACAGTTGGAGTGTTGTACGGTACACTTTTGGAAATCTGGCCAACTGTGCCGCACGGCACACTTTCTGTACCGCACGGTACACTTTGTGTGCCGCACGGCACACTTTTTTTCAAATTTGAATTTTAAATCAGTTTCCTTTATAAACAGTTTGAGAATATGGTTTTTCCTTTTAATTAGTTATTGTTACTTGATTGCTCATATCAATTGTTGTTTATTTCAATATTTAAATTATTTGTTTTTCATGATTTAATTGCTTATTTGAATAAGGTTTGGCATCAAAATATTTTCTAAAAATCCCACAAATGTTTAGTAAAGACCGATTTTTAATCGGGCGAATGGGGTGCATTAAAACCCTTCCCTGTTCGTAACCTGGCTCCCGGATCCAAAACGAATCTCTGGTTTTCAATTGGTTTTATAAGTCATTCTCTCAAATCATCATTTTCAAATTGGTTTCTCGGGTCCCAAACTACTTTCCCAAAACCCGGGTGGCGACTCTAAAATCCTTGTTTTTCGAACCGTTTCGAAAACCATTGCCTGAACCGCGTGGAGGTCGACCGTCCACAAAATGGCGACTCTGCTGGGGAATCTCAAATTAATCTTTAATTTGGTATTTTTATACTTATGAAACTTCCCGAAAGCTTGTCAAAACGAAAATGCCTAGCGCTATCGCAAGGAAGGAATGGCGGACTAACAGGGCCTCGCCCGGCCATCCTGACTGGAGCTTTTTGGTTGTTTGTCTGTGTAAAGATATCAAAGAAGAAATTAATTTGGAGAGCCAAGCTTGAAAAATATTTGTGGGATTTTTGAAAACAATTTATTGCTGAACTTTTGCATCACTTGCATCGATGTTGGATAAACCCCGCTGCTGCGTCTTGGTTACCCTACCCAGTTCACTGGTGTTAGGACATCCCCGGATGCTCAGCAACCTTGGACCGTGATGAGTCAGCCTGCCGCTTGACCTTTGCCACGCAGTACACTTGGCACTGGGAGACAAATATTGGCTCTAGTCTGAGGGACCCTTTCAACCAAAACCGGCCTTTGCATATAGTAAACCTAGAACCGTCCAACCTAGGACAGGAACCCACAGGTTAGGATTATGTGATTTGTCCTGTTATGTGTCTGCTGCTTTCCATCATTCTGCATGCATTTGTATTATCATGGTTAGTTGGACACTATGCTGTCACGTTTTGCTGCGATCTTAAGAGGTTGCCCTGCCCGATGAAGAGTCGTGCATTCCAATGCACGTTGTTCAGATCAATTCAGTCCTTAGAATAACAGGGCTTAGGAAATCAAATCTACTCGGTCCTTGACAATCCCTTGGCAATGACCTAACAGAAATTAGGAACAATTGACCCAAGTTGGAGCAATTGTCCCTAAAATCAAAGTTAGACCCTTGAGAAGGAATCATCAAGAACCAAGTTATTTGAATTTTCCCGAATCCTGCTATCCTAACAAAGGATACACTGCAAAAGAAACGCTGAGGACCGGGGCAGCCTTTTTAGACCTATTTTTGCATAGTCTAAGAGACTTTAAATCTTTGGAGTTTGGAACACCTCCAGTGTCAGCCGTGCTCGAACAGCTCCTTGTGATCTAATCACATTTCTTTCCAGATTTCGACAGCCTTATTGCTTTGCCTTGGATGGTCACGAAAGTTGATTGGCTCTGGTTCCAACACACAGGAACTATACCTACTGAGTAGTCGACCTACCCGGGCTGTTGAAATAATTTTGAGACTTAGATTTGCATACATGATGACATAAATGTGACATTCCCATTCTTTTCAAAATAAAACAAACAGGGGCATTTTTGAGTTTTGCTTTACTGTCAATCCTTAGCCATTCAGCCAAACAAGAAAAACACCCCCAGCTCCACAAACAAGCATTCCAAAAACACAAGCCCCATGCTCAAGCCAGCCAAATCTCCCTTTGCTCCACTGCAAATGAACAAAGCTCCACAACCCAAATTTTCAACCAAGCCATACCTGTGAATGAGATCATTACTCAAACCAATCACTCTCAGAAGCTTCAAAGAACCATTTCCCAATTCTCTGAGCCTCTGTCCTTAATTCATGAGAAGCTCCTCAGAACCGGCCATGTCAAACAACTCCTTCCAACACCTCTACCTCAAAAGCTTCCATCTTACCCTAACCCAAATGCCTTTTGTGCATTCCACCAAATGCCTGATCATGCTACCGATGAGTGCCACCGCCTCCGTCATGAAATGCAAGATCTCTTGGACAACGAATCCATCTCTGCTCCACTGAAGAAGCCAAACCAGTGAACCATCAAGGATCATGCAATGGACCAGTTTTTCGCGAGTTTTGGGAATTTTCAAGTTCCGAGTCAGAGTCGTCTCTTTTATTGAGTCAGTTTGTATTTCTATTTCTGCTTTGGTGTCTGTTTTCAAATTCAAGTCTATAATGTTTTGTTGTCTAAAAAAAAGAGAAAAACCAAAAATAGAGTCAGCATTGTAGTCCCGAACTACGCACGACCTGATTCCTTGCACATGGATACGTAGGCAACCCTCAGCGGTTCGGTCGCAACTTTCATAAATCAATGTCACACTTTTGTGTTAGAATTGTCATAATAAACTTGAGTTTTTGCAAAAATCCTTGAAAATGAAATTGTTTTCCACCATCATTCGAGATTCACGATAATCACTTCAAAACACGGGATGATTTTTGATATAATTCTGAGCTCTCACAAGAAGAAGGAGTTCCAGGCGCCATTCTCCAACGCCATCAAGGAGCAATGCTTTGACAACAAAAAAAGAAAAAGAAAAAAAAAAAAGAGAGAAAGAGCCTGCTAGGTTGAAAACCCGAAAGGGCGGCCTAGGCAAAAGTTAAGGCAAAGCTCGCTAGATCAAAACTTTGAAGTATGATCCAGGCAAAAGTTAGAGCATATACAGATTCCTTCTATCAAGTTGTGCAATTCAAAATGAAGAAAGGCATTCTTTGCTTTTATTCCCCAGATAAATATATCCCTTGATAGCCCTTTTGAGCCTGAATCATTTTCTTTGAAAAAGAACCCAGCTAGGCAGCTATCCCCCACACTGGGGCGAATTAAGAGAAATGAAAGTGCCAAGTTATCAGCAAGATGTCAAGATGAAAGTGCCGAGCACATGATCATCAGAGAAATGTCAATTTTCAAAAGTACCAAATGCATGGTTGCCAGTGGCACGTCAGAATGAAAAACGCCAAGTTCATGGGCACAACCAAATGTGAAACATTGAAAAAAAAAAAAAAAAAAAAAAAAAGAGAAGGCACACAACAAGAGTTCAAGATAGCTGCTAGCTCTAATAACCCAGAAAGAATGAAATTTTTGAGCTTTTATCCTTTCTTTGTCAACCCCAAAGCCTTGGCCCCGTTACAACCTAAATAAAGTCCTTTCAGATTGAAAAGCACAGCTTGATAGCGAGGATTCTGTAGGACAGTATCATTAAAAATCAAAAGTCAAAAGTCAAAGCATTGCACAACACCAGTCTGCCGGAAGCAAAAGTCCAAACCGGGGCACCTCAGATGCTCATTAGCAACCCGGGGGCAAAAAAATCAGAACATTGCACAACACCAGCATCTGCCAGAATCAAAAGTCCAAACCGGGGCACCTCAAATCCTCATCATCAACCCGGAGGCAAAAGTCCAAGCCAGGGCACCTCAATGGAAAATCAGTGAATCAGCATCCCAGGGGCATGGGTTCACAACAAGAATTCTTGTGTTTTGATAAAACAATCGATTTAAATGAACATCATTTGATGGAGTGAAATAATTTCAAAATGAAAAGACTCAAGTTTAGGACAATTTCAAACACCAATTGTGGGGCACATTATGCCATTTCCCGAATTCTCGAGTTTGTCATCAATGGTCTTTTCAGGTTGACATAGTCTTGTCAGAGTCCGTTCCTTTGTCACAAAGTCGATCCATTAACAAAATAACCCGCGTCTACCAAATTCATGAGTATGACATCTCTGCCCAAACCGGGGGCATTTTTGGTAAAGTCACTCGAATCATCTGGGCCTTGTCCAAATTCACACAAGGTCTTTTGTCCAATCAACCCTTGGTGGTCTTGATATTCTCAAACTCGTGAAAGACGGTTTCAATGCATGGATGAGCCTATGTTTGGATAATACAAGTCAATCGGTTCAGAATTGAAAGTTTGTCATCTATTGGGGCACATTTGTCCAAGACTGAGGCACGTTGGCTCAATGCCATCTACTGGGAGAAGCACATACACCCAAATTCAAGACTGGGGCAGGAAAGCCCAAAAAGGTCAAACCTCAACCTAAAGCCTGAAAGCTCAAGCTCATTGATCAAGTGTAACTTCAAATCCAGACCCTGTCTGGAAGGAAAGATAGTAAAGCAAAAAAGAGATACCCTGTTGCACCACCAAGTTTCTAAAAACAGGAATGTTGTCATTGTGTCATCAAGTGTCGAAACCTGAGTCTCACACTAAAGTCCTCATGAACAATCTTCAATCAACTGTCCTTCGGGACAAGTTTTTTTCAATCGTCCTTCCGGGACATTTTTTTAATCAATCATCCTTTGGGATAGTTTTTCAATCAATCATCCCTCGGGACATGTTTTCAATCAATCGTCCTTCTGGACAGTTTTTCAATCAATCGTCCTTCGGGACCGTTTTTCAATCAATCGTCCCTCGGGACATGTTTTCAATCAATAGTCCCTCGGGACAGTTTTTCAATCAATCGTCCTTCGGGACAGTGTTTTTCAATCAATCGTCCCTCGGGACATGTTTTCAATCAATCGTCCTTCGGGACAGTTTTTCAATCAATCGTCCTTCGGGACAGTTTTTCAATCAATAGTCCCTCGGGACAGTTTTTCAATCAATCGTCCTTCGGGACAGTTTTTCAATCAATCGTCCCTCAGGACATGTTTTCAATCAATTGTCCTTCGGGACAGTGTTTTTCAATCAATCGTCCTTCGGGACAGTTTTTCAATCAATTGTCCTTCGGGACAGTTTTTCAATCAATCGTCCTTCGGGACAGTTTTTCAATCAATTGTCCTTCGGGACAGTTTTTCAATCAATCGTCCCTCGGGACATGTTTTCAATCAATCGTCCCTCGGGACATGTTTTTCAATCAATCGTCCTTCGGGACAGTTTTTCAATCAATCGTCCCTCGGGACATGTTTTCAATCAATCGTCCCTCGGGACATGTTTTCAATCAATCGTCCCTCGGGACATGTTTTTCAATCAATCGTCCTTCGGGACAGTTTTTCAATCAATCGTCCCTCGGGACATGTTTTCAATCAATCGTCCCTCGGGACAGTTTTTCAATCAATCGTCCCTCGGGACATGTTTTCAATCAATCGTCCTTCGGGACAGTTTTTCAATCAATCGTCCCTCGGGACATGTTTTCAATCAATCGTCCCTCGGGACAGTTTTTCAATCAATCGTCCTTCGGGACAGGTTTTCAATCAATCGTCCTTCGGGATAGTTTTTCAATCAATCGTCCTTCGGGACATGTTTTTCAATCAATCGTCGCTCGGGACATGTTTTCAATCAATCATCCCTCGGGACATGTTTTCAATCAATCGTCCTTCGGGACAGTTTTTCAATCAATCGTCCTTCGGGACAGTTTTTCAATCAATTGTCCTTTGGGACAGTTTTTCAATCAATCGTCCCTCGGGACATGTTTTCAATCAATAGTCCCTCAGGACATGTTTTCAATCAATCGTCCTTCGGGACAGTTTTTCAATCAATCACCGAGGTTTCGCTCAAACCAGTTTTATAACTCAAACAAGTTTTATGGAAGCCTTCTCCGAGGTTTCGCTCAAATCAATTTTATGGAAGCCTTCACGGGTTTCGCTCAAACCAGTTTTATGAGAACCTTAACAGGTTTTGCTCAAATCAGTTTTATGGAAGCCTTCACGGGTTTCGCTCAAACAAGTTTTATGGAAGCCTTCTCCGAGGTTTCGCTCAAATCAGTTTTATGGAAACCTTCACCGAGGTTTCGCTCAAACCAGTTTTATAACTCAAGTCAGTTTTATGGAAACCTTCACCGAGGTTTCGCTCAAACCAGTTTTATAACTCAAACCAGTTTTATGGAAGCCTTCACGGGTTTCGCTCAAACCAATTTTATAAGAACCTTAACAGGTTTCGCTCAAACCAGTTTTGAACCTCTCTCACCCATTTTGAACCTCGCTGGTCTTGCGCACACAATTCTTCACGAGACCTCGTTGGCCTCACACAAACCTTTTTGGGGACCTCGCTGGTCTCGCTCAAACCCTCCTGGGGACCTCGTTGGTCTCGCTCAAACCTTTTTGGGGACCTCGCTGGTCTCACTTTAAACCGTTTTGGGCACCTCGTTGGTCTCACACTAATCACTTCATAAGAACCTCACTGATCCCCCGCGTTCACAGAATCTCACTATTTGCATTCATGGCACGCCCCTTGTTTATTCCCCTCATTAAAACACTCAAGTGGTTTCGTAAGTCCTCTACGGCATTAACAAAGGTTTTCTCAAGCACTCAAGTGGTTTCGTAAGTCCTCTACGGCATTAACAAAGGTTTTCTCAGGCACTCAAAAAGGTTTCGTAAGTCCTCTCCGGCATTAACAACAAATACGGTTTCGTAAGCCCTCTCCGGCATTAACAAACAGTATTCAAGCACTCAAAAAGGTTTCGTAAGTCCTCTCCGGCATTAACGACAATTTTATCAGCATCAAAAAGGTTTCGTAAGTCCTCTCCGGCATTAACAATAGTTATCTCAAACGTCAAATGGTTTCGTAAGTCCTCTTTGGCATTAACAAACGGTTATATCAACAACAAATGGTTTCCAAATGGTTTTGTAAGTCCTCTCCGGCATTAACAACGGTATTCAAACACCAACAAGTTTCTAAATGATTTTGTAAGTCCTCTCCGGCATTAGCAACAGTTATTCAAGCACTCAAAAAGGTTTCGTAAGTCCTCTCCGGCATTAACGACGGTTTTATAAACATCAGATGGTTTCGTAAGTCCTCTCCGGCATTAACGACAGTTTTATCAGCATCAGGTGGTTTCCATCAGGTGGTTTCGTAAGTCCTCTCCGGCATTAACAACAGATATCCTCAGCATCAAATGGTTTCTTGTATCAGCAACAAAGGGTTTCGTAAGTCCGCTCAGGCATTGACAAACAGTTATTCAAGTGGTTTCGTAAGTCCTCCGCGGCATTAACAAAAGTTCTTTCAAGCAACCGATGGTTTCCCAATGGTTTCGTAAGTCCTCTCCGGCATTTACAGCAGTTATTCGAGCAACAATTGGTTTCGTAAGTCCTCTCCGGCATTAACAACTGTTTTATCAGCATCAAGTGGTTTCGTAAGTCCTCTCCGGCATTAAACAACAGATATCCTCAGCATCAAATGGTTTCTTGTATCAGCAACAAAGGGTTTCGTAAGTCCGCTCAGGCATTGACAAACAGTTATTCAAGTGGTTTCGTAAGTCCTCCGCGGCATTAACAAAAGTTCTTTCAAGCAACCGATGGTTTCCCAATGGTTTCGTAAGTCCTCTCCGGCATTTACAGCAGTTATTCGAGCAACAATTGGTTTCGTAAGTCCTCTCCGGCATTAACAACAGTTTCATCAGCATCAAGTGGTTTCGTAAGTCCTCTCCAGCATTAACAACAGTTTCATCAGCATCAAGTGGTTCCGTAAGTCCTCTCCGGCATTAACAACTATTTTATCAGCATCAAGTGGTTTCGTAAGTCCTCTCCGACATTAACGACAGCTTTATAAGCATCAAGGTATGTTTCCTATCAAATCTTGCATTCTAAAGCCTCAATGAACTACGCCGGTCTGATCCCTACAACGGGGTACGTAGGCAGCTCTCACGAGCGCGACCACATGCATCACGTTTATTTACGAGGACGTCCACATCGAGGGGTGTCTTCTATCTTTGACGCGACTGCCGTCAAACACAATGATTGTAAGTCTCGTCAAAGAGGGGCAACTGTAGACACCCCAAAATGAGCGTTCACGTGCATCTTAATCCCCAATGACGAAAGGAAACGCCTGGAAGAACTCTCGGATTGAAATTCTCAAAGTCAACTCAGTCAATAGTACCGCACGGCACTCATCTCTCACGCACGGAACAGCCGGAGTCACGCACGACAACTTTTTGAATTTTGGCGGTCAGTTGTGCCGTACGGCACAGTTGGTGTACCGTACGGTACAGTTTGTGTGCCGAACTGTGTCGTACGGCACTGTCATGCGATTTCGGGCGAAGATAAAATGCAGCCCCTTTTGTTGACTGTGGCAGCCCACTGCTCAATGCGATTTCGGGCGAAGACAAAGGCTACCTCCTAGCCATCATTACCATGGGTAGGCATCAAGCAAACTTGGGAGCCAAGCTCTCCTCTCGCCTATAAATCCCGATCAAAACCAACGGAGAAAAAAGAACGGAAAAAAAATGGTGAAGAGGAAGCCATGAAACCTTACCTCTAAACCCCTTGTCAAAACACCATATCTACTGCAAATCACCTCCATTACCATCCCTAATCTCCAGAAGATCAATCTAATCCTATTTCCAAGCAAAACTCAATTCTAAACCCGATCCCCTGTTTTCGGTCCAAAGCCGTGAAGTAGCCATTTCAAGTTTGTCCAAACCAAAGCCTTCAATCCTCCTTGTCACTACTCCACTGTGAAGTTGAAGTCCAAAGGAAGCTCAAATCATACTCAGAAGTTCCAGAGAGAAGCTCAATCCGAGAGTTTCGAAACCGAGGTATAAACCCGTTTCGCCAAATTCCTTGAGTTTGGTACCTTGAGGGGAGGGATACCAAGTATGGGATGATCCCTTGTATCATTTCCATGCTCGGTATACCCCTGTTATATCAAAATCAGCTTCATTTCATACCTCCCGGTCGCGTCGTACGGTGAAAACATCGCCTCGTACGGAGCGATTCAATGAGGAGGAACATTCCCCGTTTGAACATACTGTTTTCTCATTCAAAGTAGTCCATTTTCAATCATATTCCATACCTTGTATGTGCCTATATTCAATCATATCGAAAAACCAAAGTTTGAACTGTTTGCGAAGGAAATAGTGCCGCACGGCACTCCCCATGTGTCGCACGGCACAGTTGGAGTGCTGTACGGTACACTTTTGGAAATCTGGCCAACTGTGCCGCACGGCACACTTTCTGTACCGCACGATACACTTTGTGTGCCGCACGGCACACTTTTTTTCAAATTTGAATTTTAAATCAGTTTCCTTTATAAACAGTTTGAGAATATGGTTTTTCCTTTTAATTAGTTATTGTTACTTGATTGCTCATATCAATTGTTGTTTATTTCAATATTTAAATTATTTGTTTTTCATGATTTAATTGCTTATTTGAATAAGGTTTGGCATCAAAATATTTTCTAAAAATCCCACAAATGTTTAGTAAAGACCGATTTTTAATCGGGCGAATGGGGTGCATTAAAACCCTTCCCTGTTCGTAACCTGGCTCCCGGATCCAAAACGAATCTCTGGTTTTCAATTGGTTTTATAAGTCATTCTCTCAAATCATCATTTTCAAATTGGTTTCTCGGGTCCCAAACTACTTTCCCAAAACCCGGGTGGCGACTCTAAAATCCTTGTTTTTCGAACCGTTTCGAAAACCATTGCCTGAACCGCGTGGAGGTCGACCGTCCACACCCCTGTTCACCTGTACAAGCAAGCAGGAATTGCAATAAACAGAGAGCAAAATCAGAAGGAAACAAATTCAAATTTAAGTTCAAATGCATACCAGAGTCCTGTTCGACATGTGTGTTGCTGAATCCCAAAGAACCTGGTCCTCAGGGTAAAAAGGCAACTGCGGCTCGTAAGTCTCACACCCCAGAGGTATGATAAAGTGAAGCCGAAACACGTAAGTCTCAGGAGTGAAAGGTGGCCTGTCCCTCAGAGCCTGTCGAACCTCCTCAACAATGGTTGCGTGGACCACCTCCTCTGCCTGTCTCTCCTCTCTCTCGGCGTCCTGGACAATCGCCGGTGGGGTCTGACCAACCAAAACACTCTCCAGCTCAGGAAAGTCCTGCACACTCCTAGCTAAAGACTCGTCGGTAGCAGCCTCCAAAGTATCTCCTAAGGTAGCTCCCGGAGCTCGTGAAGAACCAACCCGTGAAGGAAACAAAACTGGGTCAGAAGGCCCCCCCAGTGTCAGCACTTTCCTCAACAGCCCTACTGGTACCAAGTACCCGAGTCAAGCCCCTGAAAACACGAGCAACGAGTATAACAGGGGCCGTCCCCTCAGCCTGTACTCTCTCAGTCTCTACCCTCATAGTCCCTACTCTCTCTACTCTCTCAACGGGTGCCTCCTCAGTGCAAGTACTCTCTCTCTGCAACTCACCACCATATCCGTCCTCACCACTATCTCTCCCCTCACCATCACTATCACCCACCGCACCTAAATCCTCCATCTCCACATCCTCGGGCTCAACATCAGTCTCTGGAACACCAGTCGGAGGCAAGTCTCCGCCAACGGGTGTATCCCCTCCCAAAACTGCACTCATAACCTCCTGAGGGACCTCCACTTCACCAACTACAACGCCCCCAACAGCCCTCTGATCAACCAGACAGTCCACACCACCCACAGTCATCTCAATTTCAGAAATAGAAACATTCAAATCTAAACCCATGGGTATCAAAATACTGGGAGTAATCGTGGCACTTACCCGAACATAGTGCTCTCATCATCACCTATGTCACCGTGCAACTCAACCCGGTCAACCACCGTGCTCTCCGGATCATGAACAATGCTACCATCGCCCTCCAAGGGAGTACCAACAACCGGGCCTACGTGGGTCTGAGCCGAATCAACCCCGGATGTTTCCCCTGGCGCGGCGTCGTCGTCGCCGGCCGCACGGCACTCGTCCGCAGCCGCACGGCTTCCCTCTCCTCTGTCACTGTCCTCGACATCCTCCACCGCATGGTGCTCCTCCCTAACCGTGCGGTGCTCGACGGCATGCATATCGGTAGAAACCGATCGGGAATCACTCAGAACCGAGACATCCACGGCAGAATCGATCGTCGCCCCTACTTCTTCGTACGTCGGCGGCGGCATACGGTCGATTGGAGGAGGAGATCTCACGGGTGGCTCGCCGGAGTCGACCCCTCGCTCGCCGGAAAGTGCCCTTGATTCACCAGGACCCTCCATGGCCGAAAGACTCCGAAGTTTGGTTTTTGGGTTTTGAGATCTTTAGGGAAGAAAATCGACAAAGGAAATGAAGGGATAATCGGATCAGCCCTATGTGAGAATGACAGACTGAAAGTTTTGAGTGAAAAGGACGATACTCAGGGTATAAGGCGGTTACAGAAAAGCAAAAATCGATTTCTGGAAACACAGGAGCCGCACGGCTTGTATCCCGCACCGTGCGGCTTGCACAGGTGAACCGCGCGGTTCATCCCCTTTTCTCAAAAATCGCACTTACACCCCTGTTTATTTTGTACTATCAAAAGTGGCCCCTGGCGTGTCGTAGTCACAACTTTTTTAAATCTCCCGCGTCTGAAAGACTTCAACGGCATTTATAAATTTTTCAATAATATATGTATATATACATATATTTATTTGGCCATTAAATTGCAAAAATCATTTTAAAATCCGTCAGGTATTGTTACTAACTGATTTTCTAAAAATCATGTTTATCATTTTAAAATCATTTTAAAATCCGTCAGGTATTGTTACTAACTGATTTTCTAAAAATCATGTTTATCATTTTAAAATCCGTCAGGTATTGTTACTAACTGATTTTCTAAAAATCATGTTTATCATTTTAAAATCCGTCAGGTATTGTTACTAATTGATTTTCCAAAAATCATTGTCATTAAAATCCGTCAGGTATCATTATGATTTTCTAAAAATCATTGTCTTTAAAATCCGTCAGGTATCATTTTGATTTTCTAAAAATCATTGTCTTTAAAATCCGTCAGGTATTATTATGATTTTCTAAAAATCATTGTCATTAAAATCCGTCAGGTATCATTCTGATTTTCTAAAAATCATTGTTTTTAAAATCCGTCAGGTATCATTATGATTTTCTAAAAATCATTGTCATTAAAATCCGTCAGGTATTATTATGATTTTCTAAAAATCATTGTCATTAAAATCCGTCAGGTATCATTATGATTTTCTAAAAATCATTGTCATTAAAATCCGTCAGGCATTATTCTGATTTTCTAAAAATCATTTCAAAAGTCCATCACGGCATTATTTATTACTCAGAAATCATTTGATGTCTTCAAATGGCAATTCAAGTTTTTGCAAAAATCCCTCTGCGGTATTTCTCAAAATTTGTTAGCCCCGAACTACGATCAGTCTGATCCTTACAAATAGGGTACGTAGGAAGCTCCTTGCTCGACCATGTTTTTGAATCATTTTCCTCTTTTCTTGCACTTGGGCGTTCAAAATTGGGACGTCTATATCTTTGACGTGACTTGCATCTCAGAATGATGACCAAGTCTCGCCAAAGAGGGGCAACTGTAGACACCCCAATTTTGGATACCCATGCATGCCCGATGACGAATGAAACGTTTAAACCACCTTGGAACTTGTCCGGAAAAATTGGAAACTCAGCCTCACAAGCCGTGCGGCTCCTGTTTCAGGCCGTACGGTTCTCCCTTTCTCGAACAAGCCGCGCGGCTGGTGTTCTTATCCTTTGAAAAATTCCTGACAAACCAGCTATTCGGGAATATCATCATTCATCGGCCGCCGAATCTCATCATGTTATTCCCTCAAAACCGGCTATAAATAGAGGCCTCCTCTGCCTCTCAAGGGGGACGAAAAAAAAAAAAGAGAAAAACCATCCCGAAAGAATTTCTGTTTGATTTTCCGGTCAAGTTTCGTCCGAAATCGCCAACAAACTTCCTCAAAACTTCACACTTTCCACCCCCTCTCGATTCCTTTATACCGTTCCCGGTTACACCAAGCCTTGATTCTACAAGTCCAAACCCGAAGAATCCGAAGTTTTCAATCTCTGTTTCGAGTTCCCGAAAGGTATAAACCGTTTTCGAGCTTCGATTTTCAAATCGCGGCTCCCCGAGGGCATCCCCGAGTTGATAACGATTTCAACAACCGTATATTAACTCGGTAAACTATTTTCGGAACAAAAACCGGCTTTTCAGAGCCGTACCGGGCGATTTTTCTCGATAAACGCACGGTACGATCCATACCGGAAATAAATTTCATTTCAATAACTTGTTTACAAACGAAAACAACTCATTTGGAATAGATTTGAAGAGGAAAATCAAGTTTTGAACGGGTTTTGGGCTCACTTGTCCTAAAACAAAATTTTTGAAAAAAGGGTTACACGCAAGCCGCGCGGCTTGTAGTGTAGGCCGCACGGCTCCTATGTAGGAGCCGCGCGGCTCCCGTTTAAATCAAAAAAATTTTACTCTGTTTTCCCCTGTTCGTACCCTGTTTCACTGTTATTTTTCTGCAACTTCTTTTGTTTATTACACTTTTCACCCTTTATTTTCTTGTTATTACTATCTGGTCCTCTTTGTTTAAATTTTATTTCTGTTATGGTTTTAATTTATTTATTTTATTTACTTGTTTAATTGTCAAGGTTTTCAATAAAATATTTTCTATAAAATTCCCACAAATTATTTAGTAAAGACCGAGAACCTCTCGGGCGAGCGGGGTGCTTTTCAATAAAACATTCCCCGCACGTAACCTGGCTTCTGAATCCAAAAAGAATCTTTTCGCAGATCAAACCCTTTTCCCAAAATGGCATGAGAGTCAACGATTATTCTTAAAACGGTTTCTCGGGTACCAAACATTTTCCAAATTTAAACCCCGGGTGGCGACTCACATTTTTTTTTCTTTCGTTTTCACATCCGAACCTTCGAGCGAGCCGCGTGGATTTCACCGTCCACAAATCTCAAGCACATGGGCATTATCAGAGACATGAGGGCGAATCCCGGATTCTCCGTAGATGGTTAGAGTTCCTGTGGCCAGACCGAGCTGAACTTTCTGATGTAGAGAAGATGGTACTGCCATAATGTCTGGGTGGTGAAGCCATGGCCTGCCTAGCAGCAAATTGAACGATGAAGGAATATCGAGCACATGAAATTCGACACTTGACTTAAAATTCTCCACTGATATTTCCAGTTGAACAATTCCAACTACATCCCTGCATGTATTATCATAAGCACGTACTCCAAGATTTGATGGTTGAAAATCTTTAGTTGTAAACCCAAGACAGTAGGTTGTGCGTAGTGGGCAGACATTCAAGGCAGATCCATTATCTAGGAGAATAATGGGGACCCATTTCCCCATACATTTCATGGTGATGTGTAGCAGCTTGTTGTGACCGGCTCCTTCTGGCGGCAAATCTTTCTCAGTGAATGTCACAACATGCTTTGCCTGGTTTGGCGCGAGCAAGGTTATCAATGCTTCGGGGGGAGTGTCAGGTGGCACTTCCATGTTAGACAGAGTCTTGATCAATTTCTGACGGTGTTCCCTGGATGAGGAAAGCAGCCCCCAGATGGATACTGATGCTGGAGTTCTTTCAAGTTGCTTCCGGATGGGATCCTCCACTGGCATAGGATTCCTTTGTGGTGGTTGAATGACAACTTCTGGTATCTTAGTGACATCTTCTAGATTACTTGGGGTTGAATTGTCCTGGACAGGATTGTCCCAAATGAATGCCCCAGCCTAAGCATGGTTAGAGGTGTTGCCTCTCTGCAGGTCAACGGGTTGATAAATCCGTCCGCTTCTTGTTACTCGGTTGACTGATGGCGGTTCTTCATCCCAAAAATCCAAAAATTCATTGACCTTTCGCTTTCCAGCCTTAGTGGATTCCAACTTCTGTTTAGTGTCAAAATATTCGGACCAAAATCCTGCAAGGTTATTCTCGACTTTTTGTTTCTCGATCTTGATGTTCTCCATCTTCTTTCCCAGATTTTCTACTGCTTGATTACGCCAAAATGAATCATCTAACATGGCTCTGTTGACGGTCCACACTTCATCGTTGTCGAATCGGATATCAATCACATCTTCTTCGCTCCAAAATGAATCTGTCATTAGAATCGAAACATCTGGCTGTGGAGGAAATGGCACGGATGGTCGAGGCAGAGATTCCCCGATAATGTAGGCCTGAGGAAACCAGTCATGGTCACCAAAAACAGTCTCTATGGCGGCATGTTCTTCAATCCCAGGAAGTGGAGGTGGCAGTAAATTATCTGGAGGACTGCTGTTAGGGACCCAATGATAAACTTCCCCGAGCGTCCGATTCCATATGTCTCCAGGTTCTTCAAATAATGCGGGGAGTGAAACTGCGTCGAGAGGATCAGCACAAATTGTCTCCCATCGTTCTCGCCAATTTTCCTGCTCACTCGGTTCAACATATTCAAGAGTATGCACCATGCCTGCGATGCACACGACCTTGTCAATCCGACAGATACTGGGATCCGTTGGTATAGAAACAACTGGCTTGGCATGAGAATCTGGGATAATAAATTGGCTCGGGTCCCACTCTTGATGGAATTCTTCCCAATCTTGATCACTCATGGCCCATTCTTCGCTTTCTGCAATGTCTGCCCATGTGGGTTTCTATTCCGATTTAATACTTTCGAGGGAGCAGATTCCAAGATCTTCTGGTACAGAGATGAGTGGTTTAGGTTCGGTGGCCGGTATGATGTATAGGCCAGGGTTAAATTTAGTGGAGCTTGGATTATTTGGAGTGGAGCTAAGGGAGATTTGGTTGATTTGGGTATTGGGTTTGTGTTCTGGCATGGGATTTGAGATAGTGTTTGGCTTTTTGAGGGGAAGTGGGATTGTTCCGTCTTCAATGAGGTCTTGGACTTTGTGCTTGAGACGGATGCAATTGTTGGTGTGGTGACCGGGCATTTGGTGGTAGGAACAGAAGGCGTTTGGGTTATGGTTTGGAGGAAGTACTTTGGGTGGCTCACGGGGCTTAAGTGGCTTGATGGCGTCCTTTTCAAGGAGCTTTTTGTAGACTGTGGTTAAGGGAAAAGGGAACTGGTAGAAGCTTCTTGCTTGCCGGGTTGGCTGGGCTACTATCTGGTTAATAGGCTCGGTTTTGGCTGGCTTGGAGTTTGAGGAGTTGGCCTGGGTGTGGTTGTATTGGTTGGTTCCAAACAGGGTATTGCTGTTGCCAGAGTAAACTCGTTTGGGCTTGGCAGATTCTCCTTTCTCAAATATACCAGTTCTGAGTGCATCTTCAACTGCAAGGCCGGCTTCGTAGAAAGTCCTGAAGTCGGCGGTGGTTGGAAAACCACTAGGTGTTTTGCGAAATCGGGCGCCAAGTTCTTTGTGATAATTCTCATTTGTTCTTTCTCTGAGGGTCGATCTATCATCTGAGATGCTTTCCCTCTCCATCTTCTGATAAAATCGGCAAAGGACTCATTTGCTCCCATCTTGGTTGCATCCAATTCTCGAATGGTCATCTCAAGTTGAATGTTGTAATTGTACTGGGCCATGAAGGCTGCCCCAATATCTTCCCAACTTCCTTTCCTTGAAATGTCAAGATTCAGAAACCATCGCAATGCTGGCCCTGTTAGAGTCTGCTGAAACATTTGACCCATGGCATCCTTTTCAATGTTATACATGGACAAAGTGCCCACATATGTTTGTAGATGAGCTCTTGGATCTCCACTTCCATCAAATTTTTCCCAGGCTATTGGCTTGAATCCTTCCGGGAGTTTGGCACCGGGAAACAGACATAATTTGTCCATATCAACACCCGTGGCGGCTACTTTCTCTTGTTTCTGGACCGACTCCTCGAGTTTGGCGACTTTCACCATCATTGCTTCCAAATTCGGATTCTCTTGTGGAGGCGGATTTGGCGGTGGTTGCTCCCCTGGACCTCCTGGTGGTCTGTTCTGCAAAGTTAGTCCTTGTATCAAGAGCAATAATTCAGCCATCTGACTATCACTGTGTTCCCGTTGTTCTTCCAAGGCCAGCTTGAGGGCTTCAATCTCATTCTTGCTTGACATATCTGCAGGATTTGCTGAATCTGACTGTATCGTTTTTGACTCAGTTTCAAATTAATCGCTGTTTGGGAGTTTTAGTCCAACTAGGTATAGTGCTATTCTCACTCTTACCAATGATTGAAACTGATAATGGAAACAAAATGAATTTAGTGACTGGTGCAGAGAATGTTATGTGCAAAAATTTACGTATGAATGAAGGAATGATACATGATGTGCAATGCAACCATAGTTTTGGAAAGGATTGCCCCAATTTTCAGTGCTCCGTTGACTGTATTCAAAAGATTTTGCAAAACAAAGGCCGAACCTTTTCAGGGGTTGCCTATGTATCCCCATTTCGGAGGAATCAGGCCGTGACGTAGTTCGAGACTACAATTGGCTTTCTCCCTCAAACAACAGGAAATTCAACATAGCTGAAGTACAAACTGACTCAACTGAGGTAAAGAAAAGTACAAACTGACTCAATAAAGCAAAATACAGACTCGATAAAGCTCAAACTGACTTGAGCTACAAAAGATAGACTTGGCAGTCTCAAAAAGGGCCCTGTAGGCTGGATCTACTGACAACTAGCTTGCTGCTGATTCTTGATCTGATTCAGTTGTTTGAGGAGCATTTCTGACTTGGCTCTTTCGGTTCCTTGCTCGGTTTTGGCTGCTGTGGTGGATTCTCCAGAGCATATGCTTTCTTAAGCTGTTGGGGAGACAAACCATCATTCAGAAGGATACAATCTTCATAACAAGCTTCACAATCACACTCATCCCAGTATTTGTGTCCTGTCACTGGGTCTTGAAAGTAGTAGACTGGCGTGCCGTCTGGCTGGAAGTACTTGACTGGTGGCATGACATCTACATCTTCATCATCACTTTCTTGCTCTATCCTGACAGTGATCTTGTCGGGGATATCCTTGGCTTTATCATCTGTGGGAGGGTGGAATTTCCAACCTTGATTGTTCACATTCTTAGAGTCGTCCCATTGAAGGGTCAAGCCTGGTTGGTCAGACATAGCTAGCTGGTGAAGTAATCCTTCAAGCTTGTCCTTGTCTGGAATCTCATCTCCGATTTCTTCATTTTCCACTTCTTCAAGGATCCATACTGGTGCGCCATGATGAGTGGTAAATGTGGACTTGAGCTTCTTGCTTCCGGATTGGTTGCTCATCTTTGGTTACAGACTCTGATTAAAAGAAATACAACATGCTAATTATTTGGGAGAAAGAGAGCCAATTGCAGCATTTTTATTTAAAAAAGAATTTGTTTACTTGACAGAGCATTCAATTATTGGGATAATCCTTCTTATTACTGTGGGAGAATGGTGAAAACCTAGGGTAAAAGCTATCATGTATGTGCATGCAAGACAGGCAAACAACAAACAGTTTAAACAGTTAACAGGCTATATCACATAATCCTAACCTGCGGGTTCCTGTCCTAGGTTGGAAGGTTCTAAGCTAACTATATGCAAAGGCCGGTTTTGGTTTAGGGGGTTCCCCAGACTAGAGCCAATATTTGCCTCCCAGTGCCAAGTGTACTGCATGGCAAAGGTCGAGCGGCAGGCTGACTCATCACGGTCCAAGGTTGCTGAGCATCCGGGGATGTCCTAACACCAGCGAATTGGGTAGGGTAACCAAGATGCAGCAGCGGGGCTTATCCAACATTGATGCAAGTGATGCAAAAGTTTAGCAATAAAATTGTTTTCAAAAAAATCCCACAAATGTTTTTCAAGCTTGGCTCACTTTTTAAATTAATCAAAATTTTGAAATTCTACTCATGCAAACAACCGAGAAAGCTCCAGTCCAGACTGATCGGGTTTTCACTCTGACATCAATCCTTTCTAGTACAGCGTGAAGCACGTACTTGGTGTCAAGCTTCCGAATGGTCATTTTACAAGTGTAAAAATTTCAAAATAAAGATTAATTTAAAATATTCGATCCCCAGCGGAGTCGCCATTTTGTGGACGGTCGATTTCCACCAGTGTTTTTTTTTATTTGAAAAATAGAGTCGCCACCAGGGTTTTTAGAAGATGGTTTAGGACCCGAGAAACCGTTTTGAAAAATGATTGAGAAAATGACTTATAAAACAATTTGGAAACCAGAGATTCGTTTTGGATTCGGGAGCCAGGTTACGAACGGGGAAGGGTTTTAAGGCACCCCGTTCGCCCGATTAGAAATCGGTCTTTACTAAACATTTGTGGGATTTTAGAAAATATTTTAAACCCGAGCTTTAACAGGTAAACATCAAGCAAAGCAGACGATAATAACAAAAAAAAATAATAATAATCAATATGTAAATTACAGTAAGCATGCGAAAATCCAGAGTTTTAAACTATTCATGCAAGGTACTATCCAAAATTTTGATTTTTGCCAGAAAAGTGTGCCGTGCGGCACACTAGGTGTACCGTGTTGTACAAAAAGTGTGCCGTGTGACACTGTTCATTAGCCCAACGGTCAAATTTTCAAAAGAGTACCGTACAGCACTCCCAGTGTACCGTGCGGTATAGTAGGAGTGTCGTGCGGCACTGTTGGCTGCACAATAGTTTGAAACTTTGGTTTTTCGATACGATTGAACAGAGGCACATACAAGGCATGGAATAAGACTAAAATGAACTATTTTGAATAGGAAAACAATGCGTGAAAGTATGGAATGTTCCTCCTTGTTGAATCACTCCGTACGAGGCGATGTTTACCCCGTACGACGCGACCGGGAGGTATGAAGTTAAACTGATTTTGATGTAACATGGGCATACCAAGTGCAGAGATGATATAGGAGATCATCCCCACACTTGGTATCCCTCCCCTCAGGGTGCCAAAGCTAAGGAACTTGGCGAAACGGGATCGTACCTCGGTTTGCAAACTCTTGGATTAATACTCCTTCTTGAACTTCTGAATGTGGCTTGGACTTCCTCTGGATCCCAAATTCAGTTTGATGCAATAGCAAGGATGATGGATGGCTAGGACTTGAACGAACTTGGAGTGACTACCTCACGGGTTTGGGACCGAAAAACAGGGGATTGGGTTTTTGATCGAGTTATATTTTGGAAAGGATTATGGGATTGATTTATGGAGGTTATGGATATCAATGGGGGTGATTTGCAGCTGATATTGTGTTTTGACAATGGGTTTAGAGACAGGGTTTCATGGTTTCCTTCGTAAATTTTTCGATGATCTTTCCGTTGGAATTGATCTGGTTTATATAGAGAATGGGTAGACTTGATTGCCAAGTTTACTTCCTCTCCACACAAGGGAATGATGGCTTTAAGGTAGGCCTTTCTTTCTCGCACGAAATCATCATGAACTGAAGGAGCGAATTCGTCAACATTTGAGCTGCTGAGAACTCTGCAAAAACTGTGTGACAAGTGACAGTGCCGTACGGCACACAAACTGTGCCGTGCGGCACACTTCCATCGCCAAAATTCAAAAATCTGCTGTACGTGACTTGGGATCTGCCGTGCATGAGAGATGAGTACCGTGCGGTACTGTTGACTGAGTTGACTTGGAGAATTTCAATCCGAGAGTTCTTCCGGGCATTTCCTCTCATCATCGGGGATTAAAATGTACAAGAGTCTCATTTTGGGGTGTCTACAACAAGCCAACCAAAGTAACATCACAATAACATAGCACAGAACTATCCAACAATTACTAGATGGAAACCAATTCTTTCCCTACTATATAATTCAGTTTTGAATAAGATTCCACTGAGTCATGATGTTATCAGCTTGAGGACTATTGGTGATATTCCCCAATGACAATAATCTATGTCTTATGACAGAGTGAATCTTATGCACAACAACTGAAGCAGAACTTGCAACATTCTGGAACTTACGAAAATTCCTCTCAATCCAAATGTGGTACACTGTTGTGGAAAATATTAATTTGATTAGCATTGCCTTAATTTTTTTGCCTTTGATTGTAGCTAGAAGAGCAATCCAGTTAGTCCAAGATCTAGAGGGCCAATGGACATTGATCTTAGCAAGCAGCTGAGTCCAAACTTGGGAAGTAAATGGACAATTAAAGAACAAGTGATCATGACTTTCACTACTAGGGCAGAAGCTGCAACTAGAGTGAGACTTTGTGCCAAACAAGACCAACCTGTCCTCAGTGTATAGTCTTTCCTGAATGGCAATCCAAGTAATAAAACTACACTTAGGAATGTGACCAGAAAACTAGACACAATGATACCAAGGAACTTTAGGGTAGGGTGTCCTAAGGCTGTTCCAGAGAGATTTTACAGTAAAGTCTCCGTTAGCAGTGAGAGACCACTTGTGGAGATCATCCATAGTAGCAACAGGCTCAGGGAAATTAATGAGAATTGTTCTAACCTCATTAATCTCCCAGGTTTGTGTGACAGGGAGAGCCCATTTGGATTCCCTAATAATTGAGGAGACCTTAGCATGCTTGGGGAGGCCAATGTCATAGATGATCCTATCACCAAATCTAACAGCCAGGGGCCCCAGAGGATGCCAATTGTCATACCAAAGGGAGGTGTTTTAGCCATTGCCAATGATACTTTTAACGAAAGGAAGAACAGTAGGCCTAAGGTTAAGGAGCTTCCTCCAAACCCAAGTGGGACTGCTAGGTATTTTAAGCTGCCAGAAGTTCTTGTCCTTGATAAATAGGACTTAACTTATTGGCACCACATTGACTGTTCGCCACCTGAAATAATAAACCATATGTGTTTGGCGATGGCAGCCTTGTTCCACACTTGCATTGATTTGAGACCAAGACCACCCTCCTCCTTGGGAGAACAAAGGTGCTCCCAAGACACCTTGGCTCCAGATTGCTTGAGGTCAGGGCCAGACCAGAGAAAGGCTCTCAAAACTGACTCCACCTCCTTGATGACTTTTTTGGGCAGTATGAACAGAGAGGACCAGTAAGTTTGCATGGAGAACAGTACATTTTTAATCAACTGCACTCTCCCAGCATAAGTCAAATCCCTATTGGTCCAGGACTTAGTTTTAGAAATTATTTTATCAACCATAGGTTTACAATCCAAGTGGGTTAGTTTGGTGGAAAGAAGAGGCACACCAAGGTATCTCACAGGCAAAAATCCTTCATTAAAGCCAAGTACACTCAAGATATTTCCCCTAGTAGATGTGTCAACACCAGAGAAAAAGATGTGACTTTTAGCAGGGCTGGGCTTCAATCCAGATAATGATTCAAATTCAATAAGAGAGTTCTGAATGTGTTGGACAGATCCAACATCCCCTTTGCAGAAGATCATAAGATCATCAGCAAAACACAAATTAATGATTTTGTTTTGACTACATTTCCAATGAAAATTGAAATCAGGTAATGAGGACTTTTCTCTTAAGATGCAAGTGAGAACTTCCATGACCATCACAAAGAGATAAGAGGAGAGAGGATCACCTTGTCTAAGACCCCTCATCCCCTTAATGAGCCCAGTATTTTCCCCATTGATGTTCAGTGTGTAATTTGCAGTGGTCACACAAGCTTGTAACCACTTAATCATTGTGGGATGAACATTCATGCTAGAAAGGACATCCCAAAGGAAATCGCATCTCACATTGTCATATGCTTTCATAATGTCCACTTTCATAGCACACTTGGGTGTTGAAGTGGACTTATGATATCCATGCATGAGTTCTTGAGTTAGGAAAATATTGTCAGCAATCCTCCTACCCTTTACAAAACCTGATTGAACAGGATCAATGAGGGAAGGGAGGGCAGCCTGTAATCTCCTAGCAAGAATTTTTGCAATGCATTTATAGATTGTATTACAACAGGAGATGGGCCTAAAATCACCCACCTTAGAGGGGTTGGGTACCTTAGGGACAAGAGCTACCACAGTAGCATTGGCTATTTTTAACAGTTGACCCGACCTAAAAAAGTTCTTAATTGCTACTGTAACTTCATAACCTATGACAGGCCATGCTTTTTGAAAGAAACCAGCATTAAAACCATCAGGACCAGGAGCCTTTTGAGGATTCATACTCCAAAAGGCATCTTTAATCTCAGAATCTGTGATATCTTGCACCATACTCAGGCTTTGTTCATCTGTTAATCTTCTCTGTATTAGTGCCTTAACTCTATTAGTACCTTCATAGTGAGAACTATGAGGAGTTCCCAGAAGGTCCTTATAGAAGTTAACAAAAGCAGATTTAATCTCAACTGTGTCCTGAGTAGATGTGGAATCACTGAGGGCAATTCTGGTTATCATGCTTCTATTTCTGTTATTACTAACAGATTTGAAAAAAAAAGGAGGTGCATTGATCGCCAAGTTTAAGCCACTAAACTCTGGACTTTTGTTTAGCCAAACTCTCCTCAGCCCTGGACAAAATGAGATACTGTTTAAAGACAGCTTTTTCTTCAGCTTGAGTGGAAGGATTGGTAGGGTTTGAACCCAATTCTTTTTGCAATTCATCAAGCTGAAGTTTGACACTTATCACTATATCAGAAATGGCACTATATTCTTTAATGTTGAGCTTTTTGAACTCAACCTGGAGAAATCTCAATTTCTCAGTAATGCAGAACATGGGATTACCTATGACAATGGTTCTCCAAACCCTCTGAACAGTGGGAAGAAACTGAGGGTGATCAGCAAGAAAGTCAAAAAAACGAAAAGGTTTAGGGCTGGTCCTAGGGGAAGGGGAAAGACTCACCGAAGCAGGTGAGTGATCAGACACCCCAGGAGTAGGGAAGAAAGCACTGGAATAAGGAAAGAGTCTCATCCAACTTTCATTAACCAAGACTCTGTCAATTTTGGTAGATATATGATTGGGTGGATCTTGTCTGTTGCTCCAGGTATAGAAACACCCAGAGAACTTGAGATCATCTAGTTCACAAGAGTAAAGACTCCTATTAAAATCATCCATGTAGGGAGGCCAACTAGATGAGCCACCAGATTTCTCCCTAGGAGATCTTATAGCATTGAAATCTCCAAGAGTAATCCAAGGAGAATTGGTCTTAAGATTGAGAAGACTACTCCAAAGGTCTTGCCTATCAACATGTTCATTGGCCCCATAGACAAAGGTAGCGCAATACATTACCCCAGCTTGGGTAGCATGGACCTCACAATGTATGTATTGACTGGTCTTACTCAATACTTTCACATCAAAATTTTGAGGATCCCAACACACTAAAATCCTACCAATGGGGGCAAGATCGTAGTTGTGAACACAATGCCACTGTGGACATATGAAGTTTAAGATTCTCTTAGCATTAATTTCTTTAACCTTGTGTTCTAATAGCCCAATAAAAGACAATTTGTTATTAAAAATGAACTTTTTGGCTTCCTTTTGTTTAAGAGGGTCATTAAGACCACGCAGATTCCAAAACCCAAAATGTAAAGCTGTGTTCATCATAACTTATTGGAAGAAAACTAAACTATATAGCAGAGAAATAGGAAGTATTTGAGTGCTATCAAAAGAGAAAGGAGTACGAGTTACCGCCCTTTCGTGTGGGGAAAAGCCTTCTGATTGCTCCTCCCTTTTTTCTTCTTCTTGTTGGATACCACCTTGAAGTCCCCTCCATACTCTAAGTCAACTTCCAGGTCCCCACTGCTGCTATGGGTTTTTGGAGGTTCTGATATTGGAGTAGGGACAAGTGTATGAGGTGGCTTGGGGTCAGGTTTAGACTTATCCCCACCTATGATCTGTGTATCCTCCTCCTTTGGTATGTCAATCTCAGGCACCCCCACTTTAGCTGCGAGGACACTTGTATCTGATGCAATTGTTGAGGTGGAGACCACTTTGGTAGGAACAACTGCAGTAACTACATCCAAAGGTGCACTTCCACCTTGCGTCAGCGCATCCATCACACTCCTCTGCACAATTGGATCTTGATTTGAGATCTGGGCAACAGCTGGTTGTTCTCCCAAAACTTCTGAATTTGAGTCTGTTGGAGCTTGTTTTGGCCTGCACTTGTGGCCAAAAACTTTGCACTCAGAGCATTTGGCAGGAAGCCACTGGTACTCCACTCTTATGACCACCGATTCCCCGTTAGCCCTAACCACCACTTCATCAGGTAGATCATCTCCTGCCGAAATCTCAACACACACCCGTGCATAATCCAACCTCTTTTTACTTGCTGTAGCATTATCTACATGAATTCGTCTCCCAATTGAACTGGCAATGCGACTAAACCCAGATTCAGTCCAACATTCCAAAGGTAACTTATGTAACTTCACCCAGGCCGGGATGGATGAGGGGTGAGCTGTATTGGGGACTAACATTTGTCTCCAATTAGTGAGTACCAAACAACGTTTTGAGAAGAAATACGGTCCTCCTTCCAAGACTTGCAGTTTAGTAGCTTCATCTTTGAAAACAAAGAAAAAACACGACCCTATCTGCTTTATGGAGGTAAGGGCATTCTCTTTCCAAACAGCTCTAGATGTGGCGCACAACAAATTGTACGACATTCTCCCATCTAAGAAGTACCCTATCAGGCAGTGATTCCATGAATTTGTATCAATGTCAGATTCATTTAGCTCAACAATAGCCTCCTTACCTTTTTGCATTTCCGGGTAATGTTCAAGCTTCATCGACTTTGAGGGAGCTTGAGCTTTGAAAAGCGAGGACCAGTCAGGGGTTTTACCAAGTTTCTGTGTGGATTTAGCCTCTTCCTTGGAACGGGTAGTCTCTGGTGGGTCCTAAACCTCATAGAAATCCCCTCCTAGTAACTGAGATGGAGACTTTACTGAGGTGTGACCTTCATGAAGGTACTTTAACTGGGTAGTGAGTTTGGAAAGATCCACTTCCATACCCCCTTTTTTCAGCTCGGCTTCAATGGACTGTACCATGGATATTATTTTCTCTTCACTTTCTAGTCGCTCACCTGCATTTTGAAAAACCTCCTGTAGCTTCCGAGAGAAATTAGGTTGTGGGGACCGGAGTTGGTGTTTGGATTTTTAGTGGGAGTGGAGTAAGGGGCGAAATTGGTTTTAGGTTCACCATGGGAGGTCTTTGACGACGAAGGAGAAAAGTTCCCTGGGGTGTGAGATTCAGGTTTGAACATACCGACAGAGGTATGGTAACTCGAGAAATCTGATGCCTTAAGGCCATAGGGGTAGTGATCGTGGGGTTTGAAGGGAGGTTTAGAAACGCTGAGAGACGATTGAGCCTCTAACGGTGTGTTAGGAAGATCAGAACACAGATCTGAATACCTTTGTGGAGTGAATACTTCGGGTAAAGGAGCCCCAGACTGTGGAGCTTGCACCGAGCGTGGACTGGAAAAAGCACCATTTGAACGTGTTCTCAGGGGATACACGTTGGATTGCTGGAAAACGAACGATTGATTTTGTTGACAATTCTTGTGGACTTCAATGGAATCTACTATGTTGAAACCCGAACCCTCCACTGTAGATGAATCATCGTTTGCCATGGAGATTGAGTCCTCCATCTAGGGTTTCACGATGGAATCGCCCAAATCGCTAGAGAGAGAGACTCCATGCTGCGTACAATTTCATTCAAAATGTTCTGCAAAATACTAATATTCTTTGCAATTCAAAAGTAATTTAGTTAATTTCGATTTAAAAAGATTTTGTCACATTTTTGCTATTTATTATAATCATTTTATAAATTTTATTTGTTTGATTTTTTTGCGTACAATTTCACTAAAAATATTCTGCAAAATATTATTATTCTTTGAAATTCAAAATTAATTTATTTAATTTCGATTTAAAATGATTTTGTCGCATTTTTATTATTTATTATCATCATTTTATCCATTTTATTTGCTTGATTACTGCATACAATTTCATTAAAAAATGTTCTGTAAAATATTATTACTCCTTTCAATTCAAAATTAATTTAGTTAATTTCGTTTTAAAATTATTTTGTCGCATTTTTACTATTTATTATCACCATTTTATGCATTTTATTTGCTTGATTTTTGCATACAATTTCATTAAAAAATGTTCTGCAAAATACTATTATTCTTTGCAATTCAAAAGTAATTTAGTAAATTTTGATTTAAAATGATTTTGTCGCATTTTTACTATTTATCATCATCATTTTATGCATTTTATTTGCTTGATTATTGCGCACAATTTCATTAAAAATGTTCTGCAAAATACTATTATTCTTTGCAATTCAAAAGTAATTTAGTTAATTTCGATTTAAAATGATTTTGTCGCATTTTTGCTATTTATTATCACCATTTTATGCATTTTATTTGCTTGATTTTTTTTGCATACAATTTCACTAAAACTATTCTGCAAAATATTATTATTCTTTGAAATTCAAAATTAATTTATTTAATTTCGATTTAAAATGATTTTGTCGCATTTTTATTATTTATTATCATCATTTTATCCATTTTATTTGCTTGATTTTTGCATAAAATTTCATTACAAAATGTTCTCCAAAATACTATTATTCTTTGCAATTCAAAAGTAATTTAGTAAATTTCGATTTAAAATGATTTTGTCGCATTTTTATTATTTATTATCATCATTTTACGCATTTTATTTGCTTGATTATTGCATACAATTTCATTAAAAAATGTTCTGCAAAATAATATTATTCTTTGCAATTTAAAATTAATTTAGTTAATTTCGATTTAAAATAATTTTGTCGCATTTTTACTATTTATTATCATCATATTTGACATTTTATTTCCTTGATTTTTGCATAAAATTTCATTAAACAATGTTCTGGAAAATATTATTATTGTTTGCAACTCAAAATTAATTTTTTAATTTCGATGTAAAATTATTTTGTCACATTATTACTGTTTATTATCATTATTTTATGCAATTTATTTGCTTGATTATTATTTTGTCGTATTTTTACTCTTCATGATCATCATTTTATGCATTTTATTTGCTTGATTATTTCATAAAATTTCGATTTAAAATGATTTTGTCGCAGATTTACTATTTATTATCATCATTTTATGCATTTTATTTGCATGATTTTTGCATACAATATCATTAAAAAATATTCTGCAAAATTCCATTATTCTTTGCAATTCAAAAGTAATTTAGTTAATTTGGATTTAAAATGATTTTGTCGCATTTTTACTATTTATGATCATCATTTTATGCATTTTATTTGCTTGATTTTTGCATACAATTTCATTAAAAAATGTTCTGCAAAACACTTTTGTTCTTTACAATTCAAAAGTAATTTAGTAAATTTTGATTTAAAATGATTCTGTCGCATTTTTACTATTTATTATCATCATTTTATGCATTTTATTTGCTTGATTATTGCGTACAATTTCATTAAAAATGTTCTGCAAAATACTATTATTCTTTGCAATTCAAAAGTAATTTAGTTAATTTCGATTTAAAATAATTTTGTCGCAATTTTGCTATTTATTATCATCATTTTATACATTTTATTTGCTTGATTTTTTTTGTGTACAATTTCACTGAAAATATTCTTCAAAATATTATTATTCTTTGAAATTCAAAATTAATTTATTTAATTTCGATTTAAAATGATTTTGTCGCATTTTTATTATTTATTATCATCATTTTATCCATTTTATTTACTTGATTTTTGCATACAATTTCATTAAAAAATGTTCTCCAAAATACTATTATTCTTTGCAATTCAAAAGTAATTTAGTAAATTTCGATTTAAAATAATTTTGTCGCATTTTTACTATTTATTATCATCATTTTATGCATTTTATTTGCTTGATTATTCCATACAATTTCATTAAAATATGTTCTGGAAAATATTATTATTCTTTGCAATTCAAAATTAATTTAGTTAATTTCGATTTAAAATGATTTTGTCGCATTTTTACTGTTTATTATCATCATTTTATGCATTTTATTTGCTTGATTATTATTTTGTCGTATTTTTACTCTTCATGATCATCATTTTATGCATTTTATTTGCTTGATTATTTCATAAAATTTCGATTTAAAATGATTTTGTCGCAGATTTACTACTTATTACCATCATTTTATGCATTTTATTTGCATGATTTTTGCATGCAATATCATTAAAAAATGTTCTGCAAAATTCCATTATTCTTTGGAATTCTAAAGTAATTTAGTTAATTTGGATTTAAAATGATTTTGTCACATTTTTACTATTTATTATCATCATTTTATGCATATTATTTGCCTGATTATTGTATACAATTTCATTGAAAAATGTTCTGCAAAATACCATTATTCTTGCAATTCAAAATTAATTTTGTTAATTCCGATTTAAAATGATTTAGTCGCATTTTTGCTATTTATTATCATCATTTTTCGCATTTTATTTGCTTCATTTTTTTTGCGTACAACTTCACTGAAAATATGCTGCAAAATATTATTAATCTTAGAAATTCCAAATTAATTTATTGAATTTTGATTTAAAATGATTTTGTCGCAGATTTACTATTTATTATCATCATTTTATCATTTTATGCATTTTATTTGCCTGATTTTTGTATACAATTTCATTGAAAAATGTTCTGCAAAATACCATTATTCTTACAATTCAAAATTAATTTTTTTAATTCCGATTTAAAATGATTTTGTCGCATTTTTACAATTTATTATCATCATTTTATGCATTTTATTTGCTTGATTATTGCATACAATTTCATTAAAAAATGTTCTGTACAATATTATTATTCCTTGCAATTCAAAATTAATTTCGTTAATTTTGATTTAAAATGATTTTGTCGCATTTTTACTATTTATTATCATCATTTTTTGCATTTCGTTCGCTTGATTATTGCGTACAATTTAATTAAAAAATGTTCTGCAGAATACCATTATTCTTTGCAGTTCAAGACTAATTTAGTAAATTTCATTTTAAAATGATTTTGTCGCATTTTTACTATTTATTATCATCATTTTATGCATTTTATTTGCTTGATTTTTGCATACAAATTCATTAAAAAAATGTTCTCCAAAATACTATTATTCTTTGCAATTCAAAAGTAATTTAGTAAATTTTGATTTAAAATGATTTTGTCGCATTTTTACTATTTATTTTCATCATTTTACGCATTTTATTTGCTTGATTATTGCGTACAATTTCATTAAAAATGTTCTGCAAAATACTATTATTCTTTGCAATTCAAAAGTAATTTAGTTAATTTCGATTTAAAATGATTTTGTCGCATTTTTGCTATTTATTATCATCATTTTATGAATTCTATTTACTTGATTTTTTTGCGCACAATTTCACTAAAAATATTCTGCAAAATATTATTATTCTTTGAAATTAAAAATTAATTTATTTAATTTCGATTTAAAATGATTTTGTCGCATTTTTACTATTAATTATCATCATTTTATCCATTTTATTGGCTTGACTATTGCATACAATTTCATTAAAAAATGTTCTGTAAAATATTATTTTTCCTTGCAATTCAAAATTAATTTCGTTAATTTCGATTTAAAATGATTTTGTCGCATTTTTACTATTTATTATCATCATTTTTTGCATTTCGTTCGCTTGATTATTGCATACAATTTAATTAAAAAATGTTCTGCAAAATACCATTATTCTTTGCAGTTCAAGAGTAATTTAGTTAATTTCATTTTAAAATTATTTTGTCGCATTTTTACTATTTATTATCATCATTTTTTGCATTTCGTTCGCTTGATTATTGCATACAATTTAATTAAAAAATGTTCTGCAAAATACCATTATTCTTTTCAGTTCAAGAGTAATTTAGTTAATTTCGTTTTAAAATTATTTCGTCGCATTTTTACTATTTATTATCATCATTTTATGCATTTTATTTGCTTGATTTTTGCATACAATTTCGTTAAAAAAATGTTCTGCAAAATACTATTATTCTTTGCAATTCAAAAGTAATTTAATAAATTTTGATTTAAAATGATTTTGTCGCGTTTTTACTATTTATTATCATCATTTTATGCATTTTATTTGCTTGATTATTGCGTACAATTTCATTAAAAATGTTCTGCAAAATACTATTATTCTTTGCAATTCAAAAGTAATTTAGTTAAATTCGATTTAAAATGATTTTGTTGCATTTTTGCTATTTATTGTCATCATTTTATGAATTCTATTTGCTTGATTTTTTTTGCGCACAATTTCACTAAAAATATTCTGCAAAATATTATTATTCTTTGAAATTCAAAATTAATTTATTTAAGTTCGATTTAAAATGATTTTGTCGCATTTTTATTATTTATTATCATCATTTTATCCATTTTATTTGCATGATTATTGCCTACAATTTCATTAAAAGAATGTTCTGTAAAATATTACTATTCCTTGCAATTCAAAATTAATTTAGTTAATTTCGTTTCAAAATTATTTTGTCGCATTTTTACTATTTATTATCATCATTTTATGCATTTTATTTGCTTGATTTTTGCATAATATTTCATTAAAAAAATGTTCTGCAAAATACTATTATTCTTTGCAATTCAAAAGTAATATAGTAAATTCTGATTTAAATTGATTTTGTCGCATTTTTACTATTTATTATCATCATTTTATGCCTTTTATTTGGATGATTTTTGCATACAATATCATTTAAAAAATGTTCTGCAAAATTCCATTATTCTTTGCAATTCAAAAGTAATTTAGTTAATTTGGATTTAAAATGATTTTGTCGCATTTTTACTATTTATTATCATCATTTTATGCATTTTATTTGCCTGATTATTGTATACAATTTCATTGAAAAATGTTCTGCAAAATACCATTATTCTTGCAATTCCAAATTAATTTTGTGAATTCCGATTTAAAATGATTTAGTCGCATTTTTGCTATTAATTATCATCATTTTTCGCATTTTATTTGCTTGATTTTTTTTTGCGTACAACATCACTAAAAATATTCTGCAAAATATTATTATTCTTTGAAATTCAAAATTAATTTATTGAATTTTGATTTAAAATGATTTTATCGCATTTTTACTATTAATTATCATCATTTTATCCATTTTATTGGCTTGATTATTGCATACAACTTCATTAAAAAATGTTCTGTAAAATATTATTATTCCTTGCAATTCAAAATTAATTTCGTTAATTTCGATTTAAAATGATTTTGTTGCATTTTTACTATTTATTATCATCATTTTTTGCATTTTATTTGCTTGATTTTTGCGTACAAATTCATTAAAAAAATGTTCTCCAAAATAATATTATTCTTTGCAATTCAAAAGTAATTCAGTAAATTTTGATTTCAAATGATTTTGTCGCATTTTTACTATTTATTTTCATCATTTTACTCATTTTATTTGCTTGATTATTGCGTACAATTTCATTAAAAATGTTCTGCAAAATACTATTATTCTTTGCAATTCAAAAGTAATTTAGTTAATTTCGATTTAAAATGATTTTGTCGCATTTTTGCTATTTATTATCATCATTTTATGAATTCTATTTACTTGATTTTTTTGCGCACAATTTCACTAAAAATATTCCGCAAAATATTATTATTCTTTGAAATTAAAAATTTATTTATTTAATTTCGATTTAAAATGATTTTGTCGCATTTTTATTATTTATTATCATCATTTTATCCATTTTATTTGCCTGATTATTGCTTACAATTTCATTAAAAAAATGTTTTGTAAAATGTTACTATTCCTTGCAATTCAAAATTAATTTAGTTAATTTCGTTTGAAAATTATTTTGTCGCGTTTTTACTATTTATTATCATCATTTTATACATTTTATTTGCTTGATTTTTGCATACAATTTCATTAAAAAAATGTTCTGGAAAATACTATTATTCTTTGCAATTCAAAAGTAATTTAGTTAATTTGGATTGAAAATGATTTTGTCGCATTTTTACTATTTATTATCATCATTTTATGCATTTTATTTGCCTGATTATTGTATACAATTTCATTGAAAAATGTTCTGCAAAATACCATTATTCTTGCAATTCAAAATTAATTTTGTTAATTCCGATTTAAAATGATTTAGTCGCATTTTTGCTATTTATTATCATCATTTTTCGCATTTTATTTGCTTGATTTTTTTTGCGTACAACATCACTAAAAATATTCTGCAAAATATTATTATTCTTTGAAATTCAAAATTAATTTATTGAATTTCGATTTAAAATGATTTTGTCGCATTTTTACTATTAATTATCATCATTTTATCCATTTTATTGGCTTGATTATTGCATACAATATCATTAAAAAATGTTCTGTAAAATATTATTATTCCTTGCAATTAAAAATTTATTTCGTTAATTTCGATTTAAAATGATTTTGTCGCATTTTTACTATTTATTATCATCATTTTTTGTATTTCGTTCGCTTGATTATTGCATACAATTTAATGAAAAAATGTTCTGCAAAATACCATTATTCTTTTCAGTTCAAGAGTAATTTAGTTAATTTCGTTTTAAAATTATTTTGTCGCATTTTTACTATTTATTATCATCATTTTATGCATTTTATTTGCTTGATTTTTGCATACAATTTCGTAAAAAAAAATGTTCTGCAAAATACTATTATTCTTTGCAATTCGAAAGTAATTTAGTAAATTTTGATTTAAAATGATTTTGTCGCATTTTTACTATTTATTATCATCATTTTATGCATTTTATTTGCTTGATTACTGCGTACAATTTCATTAAAAATGTTCTGCAAAATACTATTATTCTTTGCAATTCAAAAGTAATTTAGTTAAATCCGATTTAAAATGATTTTGTTGCATTTTTGCTATTTATTATCATCATTTTATGAATTCTATTTGCTTGATTTTTTTTGCGCACAATTTCACTAAAAATATTCTGCAAAATATTATTATTCTTTGAAATTCAAAATTAATTTATTTAATTTCTATTTAAAATGATTTTGTCGCATTTTTATTATTTATTATCATCATTTTATCCATTTTATTTGCTTGATTATTGCCTACAATTTCATTAAAAGAATGTTCTGTAAAATATTACTATTCCTTGCAATTCAAAATTAATTTAGTTAATTTCGTTTCAAAATTATTTTGTCGCATTTTTACTATTTATTATCATCATTTTATGTATTTTATTTGCTTGATTTTTGCATTCAATTTCATTAAAAAAATGTTCTGCAAAATACTATTATTCTTTGCAATTCAAAAGTAATATAGTAAATTTTGATTTAAAATGATTTTGTCGCATTTTTACTATTTATTATCATCATTTTATGCATTTTATTTGGATGATTTTTGCATACAATATCATTAAAAAAATGTTCTGCAAAATTCCATTATTCTTTGCAATTCAAAAGTAATTTAGTTAATTTGGATTTAAAATGATTTTGTCGCATTTTTACTATTTATTATCATCATTTTATGCATTTTATTTGCCTGATTGTTGTATACAATTTCATTGAAAAATGTTCTGCAAAATACCATTATTCTTGCAATTCCAAATTAATTTTGTGAATTCCGATTTAAAATGATTTAGTCACATTTTTGCTATTTATTATCATCATTTTTCGCATTTTATTTGCTTGATTTTTTTTGCGTACAACATCACTAAAAATATTCTGCAAAATATTATTATTCTTTGAAATTCAAAATTAATTTATTGAATTTTGATTTAAAATGATTTTGTCGCATTTTTACTATTAATTATCATCATTTTATCCATTTTATTGGCTTGATTATTGCATACAACTTCATTAAAAAATGTTCTGTAAAATATTATTGTTCCTTGCAGTTAAAAATTAATTTCGTTAATTTCGATTTAAAATGATTTTGTCGCATTTTTACTATTTATTATCATCATTTTTTGCTTTTTATTTGCTCGATTTTTGCATACAAATTCATTAAAAAAATGTTCTCCAAAATACTATTATTCTTTGCAATTCAAAAGTAATTTAGTAAATTTTGATTTCAAATGATTTTGTCGCATTTTTACTATTTATTTTCATCATTTTACTCATTTTATTTGCTTGATTATTGCGTACAATTTCATTAAAAATGTTCTGCAAAATACTATTATTCTTTGCAATTCAAAAGTACTTTAGTTAATTTCGATTTAAAAAGATTTTGTCGCATTTTTGCTATTTATTATCATCATTTTATGAATTCTATTTACTTTATTTTTTTGCGCACAATTTCAATAAAAATATTCTGCAAAATATCATTATTCTTTGAAATTAAAAATTTATTTATTTAATTTCGATTTAAAAAGATTTTGTCGCATTTTTATTATTTATTATCATCATTTTATCCATTTTATTTGCTTGATTATTGCTTACAATTTCATTAAAAAAATGTTTTGTAAAATATTACTATTCCTTGGAATTCAAAATTAATTTAGTTAGTTTCGTTTCAAAATTATTTTGTCGCGTTTTTACTATTTATTATCATCATTTTATACATTTTATTTGCATGATTTTTGCATACAATTTCATTAAAAAAATGTTCTGGAAAATACTACTATTCTTTGCAATTCAAAAGTAATTTAGTAAATTTTGATTTAAAATGATTTTGTCGCATTTTTACTATTTATTATCATCATTTTATGCATTTTATTTGCTTGATTATTGCGTACAATTTCATTAAAAATTGTTCTCCAAAATACTACTCTTCTTTGTAATTCAAAATTAATTTAGTTGATTTCGATTTAAAATGATTTTGTCGCAGATTTACTATTTATTATCATCATTTTATGCATTTTATTTGGATGATTTTTGCATACAATATCATTAAAAAATGTTCTGCAAAATTCCATTATTCTTTGCAATTCAAAAGTAATTTAGTTAATTTGGATTTAAAATGATTTTGTCGCATTTTTACTATTTATTATCATCATTTTTTGCATTTCGTTCGCTTGATTATTGCATACAATTTAATTAAAAAATGTTCTGCAAAATACCATTATCCCTTGCAGTTCAAGAGTAATTTAGTTAATTTCGTTTTAAAATTATTTTGTCGCATTTTTACTATTTATTATCAGCATTTTTCGCATTTCGTTCGCTTGATTATTGCATACAATTTAATTAAAAAAATGTTCTGCAAAATACCATTATTCTTTGCAGTTCAAGAGTAATTTAGTTAATTTCGTTTTAAAATTATTTTGTCGCATTTTTACTATTTATTATCATCATTTTATGCATTTTATTTGCTTGATTTTTTCATACAATTTCGTTAAAAAAATGTCCTGCAAAATACTATTATTCTTTGCAATTCAAAAGTAATTTAGTAAATTTTGATTTAAAATGATTTTGTCGCATTTTTACTATATATTATCGTCATTTTATGCATTTTATTTGCTTGATTATTGCGTACAATTTCATTAAAAATGTTCTGCAAAATACGATTATTCTTTGCAATTCAAAAGTAATTTAGTTAAATTCGATTTAAAATGATTTTGTTGCATTTTTGCTATTTATTATCATCATTTTATGAATTCTATTTGCTTGATTTTTTTTGCGCACAATTTCACTAAAAATATTCTGCAATATATTATTATTCTTTGAAACTCAAAGTTAATTTATTTAATTTTGATTTAAAATGATTTTGTCGCATTTTTATTATTTATTATCATCATTTTATCCATTTTATTTGCTTGATTAGTGCCTACAATTTCATTAAAAAAATGTTCTGTAAAATGTTACTATTCCTTGCAATTCAAAATTAATTTAGTTAATTTCGTTTCAAAATTATTTTATCGCATTTTTACTATTTATTATCATCATTTTATGCATTTTATTTGCTTGATTTTTGCATAATATTTCAATAAAAAAATGTTCTGCAAAATACTATTATTCTTTGCAATTCAAAAGTAATATAGTAAATTTTGATTTAAAATGATTTAGTCGCATTTTTGCTATTTATTATCATCATTTTTCGCATTTTATTTGCTTGATTTTTTTTGCGTACAACATCACTAAAAATATTCCGCAAAATATTATTATTCTTTGAAATTCAAAATTAATTTATTGAATTTCGATTTAAAATGATTTTGTCGCATTTTTACTATTAATTATCATCATTTTATCCATTTTATTGGCTTGATTATTGCATACAATTTCATTAAAAAATGTTCTGTAAAATATTATTATTCCTTGCAATTCAAAATTAATTTCGTTAATTTCGATTTAAAATTATTTTGTCGCATTTTTACTATTCATTATCATCATTTTTTGCATTTCTTTCGCTTGAATATTGCATACAATTTAATTAAAAAATGTTCTGCAAAATACCATTATTCTTTGCAGTTCAAGAGTAATTTAGTTAATTTCGTTTTAAAATTATTTTATCGCATTTTTACTATTTATTATCATCATTTTATGCATTTTATTTGCTTGATTTTTGCATAAAATTCATTAAAAAAATGTTCTCCAAAATACTATTATTCTTTGCAATTCAAAAGTAATTTAGTAAATTTTGATTTAAAATGATTTTGTCGCATTTTTACTATTTATTTTCATCATTTTACGCATTTTATTTGCTTGATTATTGCGTACATTTTCATTAAAAATGTTCTGCAAAATACTATTATTCTTTGCAATTCAAAAGTAATTTAGTTAAATTCGATTTAAAATGATTTTGTTGCATTTTTGCTATTTATTATCATCATTTTATGAATTCTATTTGCTTGATTTTTTTTGCGCACAATTTCACTAAAAATATTCAGCAAATTATTATTATTCTTTGAAATTAAAAATTAATTTATTTAATTTCGATTTAAAATGATTTTGTCGCATTTTTATTATTTATTATCATCATTTTATCCATTTTATTTGCATGATTATTGCCTACAATTTCATTAAAAGAATGTTCTGTAAAATATTACTATTCCTTGCAATTCAAAATTAATTTAGTTAATTTCGTTTCAAAATTATTTTGTCGCATTTTTACTATTTATTATCATCATTTTATGCATTTTATTTGCTTGATTTTTGCATAATATTTCATTAAAAAAATGTTCTGCAAAATACTATTATTCTTTGCAATTCAAAAGTAATATAGTAAATTCTGATTTAAATTGATTTTGTCGCATTTTTACTATTTATTATCATCATTTTATGCCTTTTATTTGGATGATTTTTGCATACAATATCATTTAAAAAATGTTCTGCAAAATTCCATTATTCTTTGCAATTCAAAAGTAATTTAGTTAATTTGGATTTAAAATGATTTTGTCGCATTTTTACTATTTATTATCATCATTTTATGCATTTTATTTGCCTGATTATTGTATACAATTTCATTGAAAAATGTTCTGCAAAATACCATTATTCTTGCAATTCCAAATTAATTTTGTGAATTCCGATTTAAAATGATTTAGTCGCATTTTTGCTATTAATTATCATCATTTTTCGCATTTTATTTGCTTGATTTTTTTTTGCGTACAACATCACTAAAAATATTCTGCAAAATATTATTATTCTTTGAAATTCAAAATTAATTTATTGAATTTTGATTTAAAATGATTTTATCGCATTTTTACTATTAATTATCATCATTTTATCCATTTTATTGGCTTGATTATTGCATACAACTTCATTAAAAAATGTTCTGTAAAATATTATTATTCCTTGCAATTCAAAATTAATTTCGTTAATTTCGATTTAAAATGATTTTGTTGCATTTTTACTATTTATTATCATCATTTTTTGCATTTTATTTGCTTGATTTTTGCGTACAAATTCATTAAAAAAATGTTCTCCAAAATAATATTATTCTTTGCAATTCAAAAGTAATTCAGTAAATTTTGATTTCAAATGATTTTGTCGCATTTTTACTATTTATTTTCATCATTTTACTCATTTTATTTGCTTGATTATTGCGTACAATTTCATTAAAAATGTTCTGCAAAATACTATTATTCTTTGCAATTCAAAAGTAATTTAGTTAATTTCGATTTAAAATGATTTTGTCGCATTTTTGCTATTTATTATCATCATTTTATGAATTCTATTTACTTGATTTTTTTGCGCACAATTTCACTAAAAATATTCCGCAAAATATTATTATTCTTTGAAATTAAAAATTTATTTATTTAATTTCGATTTAAAATGATTTTGTCGCATTTTTATTATTTATTATCATCATTTTATCCATTTTATTTGCCTGATTATTGCTTACAATTTCATTAAAAAAATGTTTTGTAAAATGTTACTATTCCTTGCAATTCAAAATTAATTTAGTTAATTTCGTTTGAAAATTATTTTGTCGCGTTTTTACTATTTATTATCATCATTTTATACATTTTATTTGCTTGATTTTTGCATACAATTTCATTAAAAAAATGTTCTGGAAAATACTATTATTCTTTGCAATTCAAAAGTAATTTAGTTAATTTGGATTGAAAATGATTTTGTCGCATTTTTACTATTTATTATCATCATTTTATGCATTTTATTTGCCTGATTATTGTATACAATTTCATTGAAAAATGTTCTGCAAAATACCATTATTCTTGCAATTCAAAATTAATTTTGTTAATTCCGATTTAAAATGATTTAGTCGCATTTTTGCTATTTATTATCATCATTTTTCGCATTTTATTTGCTTGATTTTTTTTGCGTACAACATCACTAAAAATATTCTGCAAAATATTATTATTCTTTGAAATTCAAAATTAATTTATTGAATTTCGATTTAAAATGATTTTGTCGCATTTTTACTATTAATTATCATCATTTTATCCATTTTATTGGCTTGATTATTGCATACAATATCATTAAAAAATGTTCTGTAAAATATTATTATTCCTTGCAATTAAAAATTTATTTCGTTAATTTCGATTTAAAATGATTTTGTCGCATTTTTACTATTTATTATCATCATTTTTTGTATTTCGTTCGCTTGATTATTGCATACAATTTAATGAAAAAATGTTCTGCAAAATACCATTATTCTTTTCAGTTCAAGAGTAATTTAGTTAATTTCGTTTTAAAATTATTTTGTCGCATTTTTACTATTTATTATCATCATTTTATGCATTTTATTTGCTTGATTTTTGCATACAATTTCGTAAAAAAAAATGTTCTGCAAAATACTATTATTCTTTGCAATTCGAAAGTAATTTAGTAAATTTTGATTTAAAATGATTTTGTCGCATTTTTACTATTTATTATCATCATTTTATGCATTTTATTTGCTTGATTACTGCGTACAATTTCATTAAAAATGTTCTGCAAAATACTATTATTCTTTGCAATTCAAAAGTAATTTAGTTAAATCCGATTTAAAATGATTTTGTTGCATTTTTGCTATTTATTATCATCATTTTATGAATTCTATTTGCTTGATTTTTTTTGCGCACAATTTCACTAAAAATATTCTGCAAAATATTATTATTCTTTGAAATTCAAAATTAATTTATTTAATTTCTATTTAAAATGATTTTGTCGCATTTTTATTATTTATTATCATCATTTTATCCATTTTATTTGCTTGATTATTGCCTACAATTTCATTAAAAGAATGTTCTGTAAAATATTACTATTCCTTGCAATTCAAAATTAATTTAGTTAATTTCGTTTCAAAATTATTTTGTCGCATTTTTACTATTTATTATCATCATTTTATGTATTTTATTTGCTTGATTTTTGCATTCAATTTCATTAAAAAAATGTTCTGCAAAATACTATTATTCTTTGCAATTCAAAAGTAATATAGTAAATTTTGATTTAAAATGATTTTGTCGCATTTTTACTATTTATTATCATCATTTTATGCATTTTATTTGGATGATTTTTGCATACAATATCATTAAAAAAATGTTCTGCAAAATTCCATTATTCTTTGCAATTCAAAAGTAATTTAGTTAATTTGGATTTAAAATGATTTTGTCGCATTTTTACTATTTATTATCATCATTTTATGCATTTTATTTGCCTGATTGTTGTATACAATTTCATTGAAAAATGTTCTGCAAAATACCATTATTCTTGCAATTCCAAATTAATTTTGTGAATTCCGATTTAAAATGATTTAGTCACATTTTTGCTATTTATTATCATCATTTTTCGCATTTTATTTGCTTGATTTTTTTTGCGTACAACATCACTAAAAATATTCTGCAAAATATTATTATTCTTTGAAATTCAAAATTAATTTATTGAATTTTGATTTAAAATGATTTTGTCGCATTTTTACTATTAATTATCATCATTTTATCCATTTTATTGGCTTGATTATTGCATACAACTTCATTAAAAAATGTTCTGTAAAATATTATTGTTCCTTGCAGTTAAAAATTAATTTCGTTAATTTCGATTTAAAATGATTTTGTCGCATTTTTACTATTTATTATCATCATTTTTTGCTTTTTATTTGCTCGATTTTTGCATACAAATTCATTAAAAAAATGTTCTCCAAAATACTATTATTCTTTGCAATTCAAAAGTAATTTAGTAAATTTTGATTTCAAATGATTTTGTCGCATTTTTACTATTTATTTTCATCATTTTACTCATTTTATTTGCTTGATTATTGCGTACAATTTCATTAAAAATGTTCTGCAAAATACTATTATTCTTTGCAATTCAAAAGTACTTTAGTTAATTTCGATTTAAAAAGATTTTGTCGCATTTTTGCTATTTATTATCATCATTTTATGAATTCTATTTACTTTATTTTTTTGCGCACAATTTCAATAAAAATATTCTGCAAAATATCATTATTCTTTGAAATTAAAAATTTATTTATTTAATTTCGATTTAAAAAGATTTTGTCGCATTTTTATTATTTATTATCATCATTTTATCCATTTTATTTGCTTGATTATTGCTTACAATTTCATTAAAAAAATGTTTTGTAAAATATTACTATTCCTTGGAATTCAAAATTAATTTAGTTAGTTTCGTTTCAAAATTATTTTGTCGCGTTTTTACTATTTATTATCATCATTTTATACATTTTATTTGCATGATTTTTGCATACAATTTCATTAAAAAAATGTTCTGGAAAATACTACTATTCTTTGCAATTCAAAAGTAATTTAGTAAATTTTGATTTAAAATGATTTTGTCGCATTTTTACTATTTATTATCATCATTTTATGCATTTTATTTGCTTGATTATTGCGTACAATTTCATTAAAAATTGTTCTCCAAAATACTACTCTTCTTTGTAATTCAAAATTAATTTAGTTGATTTCGATTTAAAATGATTTTGTCGCAGATTTACTATTTATTATCATCATTTTATGCATTTTATTTGGATGATTTTTGCATACAATATCATTAAAAAATGTTCTGCAAAATTCCATTATTCTTTGCAATTCAAAAGTAATTTAGTTAATTTGGATTTAAAATGATTTTGTCGCATTTTTACTATTTATTATCATCATTTTTTGCATTTCGTTCGCTTGATTATTGCATACAATTTAATTAAAAAATGTTCTGCAAAATACCATTATCCCTTGCAGTTCAAGAGTAATTTAGTTAATTTCGTTTTAAAATTATTTTGTCGCATTTTTACTATTTATTATCAGCATTTTTTGCATTTCGTTCGCTTGATTATTGCATACAATTTAATTAAAAAAATGTTCTGCAAAATACCATTATTCTTTGCAGTTCAAGAGTAATTTAGTTAATTTCGTTTTAAAATTATTTTGTCGCATTTTTACTATTTATTATCATCATTTTATGCATTTTATTTGCTTGATTTTTTCATACAATTTCGTTAAAAAAATGTCCTGCAAAATACTATTATTCTTTGCAATTCAAAAGTAATTTAGTAAATTTTGATTTAAAATGATTTTGTCGCATTTTTACTATATATTATCGTCATTTTATGCATTTTATTTGCTTGATTATTGCGTACAATTTCATTAAAAATGTTCTGCAAAATACGATTATTCTTTGCAATTCAAAAGTAATTTAGTTAAATTCGATTTAAAATGATTTTGTTGCATTTTTGCTATTTATTATCATCATTTTATGAATTCTATTTGCTTGATTTTTTTTGCGCACAATTTCACTAAAAATATTCTGCAATATATTATTATTCTTTGAAACTCAAAGTTAATTTATTTAATTTTGATTTAAAATGATTTTGTCGCATTTTTATTATTTATTATCATCATTTTATCCATTTTATTTGCTTGATTAGTGCCTACAATTTCATTAAAAAAATGTTCTGTAAAATGTTACTATTCCTTGCAATTCAAAATTAATTTAGTTAATTTCGTTTCAAAATTATTTTGTCGCATTTTTACTATTTATTATCATCATTTTATGCATTTTATTTGCTTGATTTTTGCATAATATTTCAATAAAAAAATGTTCTGCAAAATACTATTATTCTTTGCAATTCAAAAGTAATATAGTAAATTTTGATTTAAAATGATTTAGTCGCATTTTTGCTATTTATTATCATCATTTTTCGCATTTTATTTGCTTGATTTTTTTTGCGTACAACATCACTAAAAATATTCCGCAAAATATTATTATTCTTTGAAATTCAAAATTAATTTATTGAATTTCGATTTAAAATGATTTTGTCGCATTTTTACTATTAATTATCATCATTTTATCCATTTTATTGGCTTGATTATTGCATACAATTTCATTAAAAAATGTTCTGTAAAATATTATTATTCCTTGCAATTCAAAATTAATTTCGTTAATTTCGATTTAAAATTATTTTGTCGCATTTTTACTATTCATTATCATCATTTTTTGCATTTCTTTCGCTTGAATATTGCATACAATTTAATTAAAAAATGTTCTGCAAAATACCATTATTCTTTGCAGTTCAAGAGTAATTTAGTTAATTTCGTTTTAAAATTATTTTATCGCATTTTTACTATTTATTATCATCATTTTATGCATTTTATTTGCTTGATTTTTGCATAAAATTCATTAAAAAAATGTTCTCCAAAATACTATTATTCTTTGCAATTCAAAAGTAATTTAGTAAATTTTGATTTAAAATGATTTTGTCGCATTTTTACTATTTATTTTCATCATTTTACGCATTTTATTTGCTTGATTATTGCGTACATTTTCATTAAAAATGTTCTGCAAAATACTATTATTCTTTGCAATTCAAAAGTAATTTAGTTAAATTCGATTTAAAATGATTTTGTTGCATTTTTGCTATTTATTATCATCATTTTATGAATTCTATTTGCTTGATTTTTTTTGCGCACAATTTCACTAAAAATATTCAGCAAATTATTATTATTCTTTGAAATTAAAAATTAATTTATTTAATTTCGATTTAAAATGATTTTGTCGCATTTTTATTATTTATTATCATCATTTTATCCATTTTATTTGCTTGATTATTGCCTACAATTTCTTTAAAAAAATGTTTTGTAAAATATTACTATTCCTTGCAATTCAAAATTAATTTAGTTAATTTCGTTTCAAAATTATTTTGTCGCATTTTTACTATTTATTATTATCATTTTATGCATTTTATTTGCTTGATTTTTGCATACAATTTCATTAAAAAATGTTCTGCAAAATACTATTATTCTTTGCAATTCAAAAGTAATCTAGTAAATTTTGATTTAAAATAATTTTGTCGCATTTTTACTATTTATTATCATCATTTTATGCATTTTATTTGCTTGATTATTGCATACAATTTCATTAAAATATGTTCTGGAAAATATTATTACACTTTGCAATTCAAAATTAATTTAGTTAGTTTCGATTTAAAAAGATTTTGTCTCATTTTTACTGTTTATTATCATCATTTTATGCATTTTATTTGCTTGATTATTATTTTGTCGTATTTTTACTCTTCATGATCATCATTTTATGCATTTTATTTGCTTGATTATTTCACACAATTTCGATTTAAAATGATCTTGTCGCAGATTTACTATTTATTATCATCATTTTATGCATTTTATTTGCATGACTTTTGCATACATTATCATTAAAAATTGTTCTGCAAAATTCCATTATTCTTTGCAATTCCAAAGTAATTTAGTTAATTTCGATTTAAAATGATTTTGTCGCATTTTTGCTATTTATTATCATCATTTTATGAATTCTATTTGCTTGATTTTTTTTGCGCACAATTTCACTAAAAATATTCTACAAAATATTGTTATTCTTTGATATTCAAAATTAATTTATTTAATTTTGATTCAAAATGATTTTTTCGCATTTTTACAATTTATTATCATCATTTTATGCATTTTATTTGCTTGATTGTTGCATACAATTTTATTAAAAAATGTTCTGTAAAATATTATTATTCCTTGCAATTCAAAATTAATTTCGTTAATTTCGATTTAAAATGATTTTGTCGCTTTTTTGCAATTAATTATCATGATTTTTTGCATTTAGTTCGCTTGATTGTTGCATACAATTTAATTAAAAAATGTTCTGCAGAATACCATTATTCTTTGCAGTTCAAGAGTAATTTAGTGAATTTCGTTTTAAAATTATTTTGTCGCATTTTTACTATTTACTATCATCATTTTATGCATTTTATTTGCTTGATTATTGCGTACAATTTCATTAAAAATGTTCTGCAAAATACTATTATTCTTTGCAATTCAAAAGTAATTTAGTTAATTTCGATTTAAAATGATTTTATCGCATTTTTGCTATTTATTATCATCATTTTATGAATTCTATTTGCTTGATTTTTTTTGCGCACAATTTCACTAAAAATATTCTGCAAAATATTATTATTCTTTGAAATTAAAAATTAATTTATTTAATTTCAATGTAAAATGATTTTGTCGCATTTTTATTATTTATTATCATCATTTTATCCATTTTATTTGCTTGATTATTGCCTACAATTTCATTAAAATAATGTTCTATAAAATATTACTATTCCTTGCAATTCAAAATTAATTTAGTTAATTTCGTTTCAAAATTATTTTGTCGCATTTTTACTATTTATGATCATCATTTTATGCATTTTATTTGCTTGATTATTTCAAACAATTTCGATTTAAAACGATCTTGTCGCAGATTTACTATTTATTATCATCATTTTATGCATTTTATTTGCATGACTTTTGCATACATTATCGTTAAAAATTGTTCTGCAAAATTCCATTATTCTTTGCAATTCCAAAGTAATTTAGTGAATTTCGTTTTAAAATGATTTTCTCACATTTTTACTATTTATTATCATCATTTTATGCATTTTATTTGCTTGATTATTGCGTACAATTTCATTAAAAATTGTTCTCCAAAATACTACTATTCTTTGTAATTCAAAATTAATTTAGTTGATTTCGATTTAAAATGATTTTGTCGCAGATTTACTATTTATTATCAATATTTTATGCATTTTATTTGGATGATTTTTGCATACAATATCATTAAAAAATGTTCTGCAAAATTCCATTATTCTTTGCAATTCAAAAGTAATTTAGTTAATTTGGATTTAAAATGATTTTGTCGCATTTTTACTATTTATTATCATCATTTTATGCATTTTATTTGCCTGATTATTGTATACAATTTCATTGAAAAATGTTCTGCAAAATACCATTATTCTTGCAATTCAAAATTAATTTTGTTAATTCCGATTTAAAATGATTTAGTGGCATTTTTGCTATTTATTATCATCATTTTTCGCATTTTATTTGCTTGATTTTTTTGCGTACAACATCACTAAAAATATTCTGCAAAATATTATTATTCTTTGAAATTCAAAATTGTTTTATTGAATTTCGATTTAAAATGATTTTGTCGCATTTTTACTATTAATTATCATCATTTTATCCATTTTATTAGATTGATTATTGCATACAATTTCGTTAAAAAATGTTCTGTAAAATATTATTATTCCTTGCAATTCAAAATTAATTTCGTTAATTTCGATTTAAAATGATTTTGTCGCATTTTTACTATTTATTATCATCATTTTTTGCATTTCTTTCGCTTGAATATTGCATACAATTTAATTAAAAAATGTTCTGCAAAATACCATTTTTCTTTGCAGTTCAAGAGTAATTTAGTTAATTTCGTTTTAAAATTATTTTGTCGCATTTTTACTATTTATTATCATCATTTTATGCATTTTATTTGCTTGATTTTTGCATACAAATTCATTAAAAAAATGTTCTCCAAAATACTATTGTTCTTTGCAATTCAAAAGTAATTTAGTAAATTTTGATTTAAAATGATTTTGTCGCATTTTTACTATTTATTTTCATCATTTTACGCATTTTATTTGCTTGATTATTGCCTACTATTTCATTAAAAATGTTCTGCAAAATACTATTATTCTTTGGAATTCAAAAGTAATTTAGTTAATTTCGATTTAAAATGATTTTGTCGCATTTTTGCTATTTATTATCATCATTTTATGAATTATATTTACTTGATTTTTTTCGCACAATTTCACTACAAATATTCAGCAAAATATTATTATTCTTTGAAATTAAAAATTAATTTATTTAATTTCGATTTAAAATAATTTTTTTGCATTTTTATTATTTATTATCATCATTTTATCCATTTTATTTGCTTGATTATTGCCTACAATTTCATTAAAAAAATGTTTTGTAAAATATTACTATTCCTTGCAATTCAAAATTAATTTAGTTAATTTCGTTTCAAAATTATTTTGTCGCATTTTTACTATTTATTATCATCATTTTATGCATTTTATTTGCTTGATTTTTGCATAATATTTCATTAAAATATGTTCTGGAAAATATTATTATTGTTTGCAATTCAAAATTAATTTTTTTAGTTTCGATTTGAAATTATTTTGTCACGTTATTACTGTTTATTATCATCATTTTATGCATTTTATTTACTTGATTATTATTTTGTCGTATTTTTACACTTCATGATCATCATTTTATGCATTTTATTTGCTTAATTATTTCATACAATTTCGATTTAAAATGATTTTGTCGCAGATTTACTATTTATTATCATCATTTTATGCATTTTATTTGCATGATTTTTGCATACAATATCATTAAAAAAATGTTCTGCAAAATTCAATTATTCTTTGCAATTCAGAAGTAATTTAGTTAATTTGGATTTAAAATTATTTTGTCGCATTTTTACTATTTATTATCATCATTTTTTGCATTTCTTTCGCTTGAATATTGCATACAATTTAATTAAAAAATGTTCTGCAAAATACCATTATTCTTTGCAGTTCAAGAGTAATTTAGTTAATTTCGTTTTAAAATTATTTTGTCGCATTTTTACTATTTATTATCATCATTTTATGCATTTTATTTGCTTGATTTTTGCATACAAATTCATTAAAAAAATGTTCTCCAAAATACTATTGTTCTTTGCAATTCAAAAGTAATTTAGTAAATTTTGATTTAAAATGATTTTGTCGCATTTTTACTATTTATTTTCATCATTTTACGCATTTTATTTGCTTGATTATTGCGTACTATTTCATTAAAAATGTTCTGCAAAATACTATTATTCTTTGCAATTCAAAAGTAATTTAGTTAATTTCGATTTAAAATAATTTTGTCGCATTTTTGCTATTTATTATCATCATTTTATGAATTCTATTTACTTGATTTTTTTGCGCACAATTTCATTACAAATATTCTGCAAAATATTATTATTCTTTGAAATTAAAAATTAATTTATTTAATTTCGATTTAAAATGATTTTGTCGCATTTTTATTATTTATTATCATCATTTTATCCATTTTATTTGCTTGATTGTTGCCTACAATTTCATTAAAAATATTTTCTGTAAAATATTACTATTCCTTGCAATTCAAAATTAATTTAGTTAATTTCGTTTCAAAATTATTTTGTCGCATTTTTACTATTTATTATCATCATTTTATGCATTTTATTTGCTTGATTTTTGCATACAATTTTATTAAAATATGTTCTGGAAAATATTATTATTGTTTGCAATTCAAAATTAATTTTTTTAGTTTCGATTTAAAATTATTTTGTCACGTTATTACTGTTTATTATCATCATTTTATGCATTTTATTTACTTGATTATTATTTTGTCGTATTTTTACTCTTCATGATCATCATTTTATGCATTTTATTTGCTTAATTATTTCATACAATTTCGATTTAAAATGATTTTGTCGCAGATTTACTATTTATTATCATCATTTTATGCATTTTATTTGCATGATTTTTGCATACAATATCATTAAAAAAATGTTCTGCAAAATTCAATTATTCTTTGCAATTCATAAGTAATTTAGTTAATTTGGATTTAAAATTATTTTGTCGCATTTTTACTATTTATTATCATCATTTTTTGCATTTCTTTCGCTTGAATATTTCATACAATTTAATTAAAAAATGTTCTGCAAAATACCATTATTCTTTGCAGTTCAAGAGTAATTTAGTTAATTTCGTTTTAAAATTATTTTTGTCGCATTTTACTATTTATTATCATCATTATGCATTTTATTTGCTTGATTTTTGCATACAATTTCATTAAAAAAATGTTCTGCAAAATACTATTATTCTTTGCAATTCAAAAGTAATTTAGTAAATTTTGATATAAAATGATTTTGTCGCATTTTTACTATTTATTATCATCATTTTATGCATTTTATTTGCTTGATTATTGCGTACAATTTCATTAAAAATTGTTCTCCAAAATACTACTATTCTTTGTAATTCCAAATTAATTTAGTTGATTTCGATTTAAAATGATTTTGTCACAGATTTACTATTTATTATCATCATTTTATGCATTTTATTTGCTTGATTATTGCGTACAATTTCATTAAAAATTGTTCTCCAAAATACTACTATTCTTTGTAATTCCAAATTAATTTAGTTGATTTCGATTTAAAATGATTTTGTCACGGATTTACTATTTATTATCATCATTTTATGCATTTTATTTGGATGATTTTTGCATACAATATCATTAAAAAATGTTCTGCAAAATTCAATTATTCTTTGCAATTCATAAGTAATTTAGTTAATTTGGATTTAAAATTATTTTGTCGCATTTTTACTATTTATTATCATCATTTTATGCATTTTATTTGCTTGATTTTTGCATACAATTTTATTAAAATATGTTCTGGAAAATATTATTATTGTTTGCAATTCAAAATTAATTTTTTTAGTTTCGATTTAAAATTATTTTGTCACGTTATTACTGTTTATTATCATCATTTTATGCATTTTATTTACTTGATTATTATTTTGTCGTATTTTTACTCTTCATGATCATCATTTTATGCATTTTATTTGCTTAATTATTTCATACAATTTCGATTTAAAATGATTTTGTCGCAGATTTACTATTTATTATCATCATTTTATGCATTTTATTTGCATGATTTTTGCATACAATATCATTAAAAAAATGTTCTGCAAAATTCAATTATTCTTTGCAATTCATAAGTAATTTAGTTAATTTGGATTTAAAATTATTTTGTCGCATTTTTACTATTTATTATCATCATTTTTTGCATTTCTTTCGCTTGAATATTTCATACAATTTAATTAAAAAATGTTCTGCAAAATACCATTATTCTTTGCAGTTCAAGAGTAATTTAGTTAATTTCGTTTTAAAATTATTTTTGTCGCATTTTACTATTTATTATCATCATTTTATGCATTTTATTTGCTTGATTTTTGCATACAATTTCATTAAAAAAATGTTCTGCAAAATACTATTATTCTTTGCAATTCAAAAGTAATTTAGTAAATTTTGATATAAAATGATTTTGTCGCATTTTTACTATTTATTATCATCATTTTATGCATTTTATTTGCTTGATTATTGCGTACAATTTCATTAAAAATTGTTCTCCAAAATACTACTATTCTTTGTAATTCCAAATTAATTTAGTTGATTTCGATTTAAAATGATTTTGTCACAGATTTACTATTTATTATCATCATTTTATGCATTTTATTTGGATGATTTTTGCATACAATATCATTAAAAAATGTTCTGCAAAATTCAATTATTCTTTGCAATTCATAAGTAATTTAGTTAATTTGGATTTAAAATGATTTTGTCGCATTTTTACTGTTAATTATCATCATTTTATCCATTTTATTGGCTTGATTATTGCATACGATTTCATTAAAAAATGTTCCGTAAAATATTATTATTCCTTGCAATTCAATATTAATTTCGTTAATTTCGATTTAAAATGATTTTGTTGCATATTTACTATTTATTATCATTTTTTGCATTTCGTTCGCTTGATTATTGCATACAATTTCATTACAAAAATGTTCTGCAAAATACCATTGTTCTTTGCAATTGAAGAGTAATTTAGTTAATTTCGTTTTAAAATGATTTTGTCGCATTTTTACTACTTAGTATCATCATTTTATGCATTTTATTTGCTTGATTTTTGCATACAAATTCATTAAAAAAATGTTCTCCAAAATACTATTATTCTTTGCAATTCAAAAGTAATTTAGTAAATTTTGATTTAAAATGATTTGTCACATTTTTACTATTTATTTTCATCATTTTATGCATTTTATTTGCTTGATTATTGCATACAATTTCATTAAAATATGTTCTGGAAAATATTATTATTGTTTGCAATTCAAAATTAATTTTTTTAGTTTCGATTTAAAATTATTTTGTCACGTTATTACTGTTTATTATCATCATTTTATGCATTTTATTTACTTGATTATTATTTTGTCGTATTTTTACTCTTCATGATCATCATTTTATGCATTTTATTTGCTTAATTATTTCATACAATTTCGATTTAAAATGATTTTGTCGCAGATTTACTATTTATTATCATCATTTTATGCATTTTATTTGCATGATTTTTGCATACAATATCATTAAAAATTGTTCTGCATAATTCCATTATTCTTTGCAATTCAAAAGTAATTTAGTAAATTTTGATTTAAAATGATTTTGTCGCATTTTTACTATTTATTATCATCATTTTATGCATTTTATTTGCTTGATTATTGCATACAATTTCATTAAAAATGTTCTGCATTATACTATTATTCTTTGCAATTCAAAAGTAATTTAGTTAATTTCGATTTAAAATGATTTTGTCGCATTTTTGCTATATATTATCATCATTTTATGAATTCTATTTGCTTGATTTTTTTTGCGCACAATTTCACTAAAAAATATTCTGCAAAATATTATTATTCTTTGAAATTCAAAACTAATTTATTTAATTTCGATTTAAAATGATTTTGTCGCATTTTTATTATTTATTATCATCATTTTATCCATTTTATTTGCTTGATTATTGCCTACAATTTCATTAAAAAAATGTTCTGTAAAATATTACTATTCCTTGCAATTCAAAATTAGTTTAGTTAATTTCGTTTCAAAATTATTTTGTCGCATTTTTCCTATTTGTTATCATCATTTTATGCATTTTATTTGCTTGATTTTTGCATACAATTTCTTTAAAAGAATGTTCTGCAAAATACTATTATTCTTTGCAATTCAAAAGTAATTTAGTAAATTTTGATTTAAAATGATTTTGTCGCAGATTTACTATTTATTATCATCATTTTATGCATTTTATTTGCATGATTTTTGCATACAATATCATTAAAAATTGTTCTGCAAAATTCCATTATTCTTTGCAATTCAAAAGTAATTTAGTTAATTTGGATTTAAAATGATTTTGTTGCATTTTTACTGTTTATTATCATCATTTTATGCATTTTATTTGCCTGATTTTTTTATACAATTTCATTGATAAATGTTCTGCAAAGTACCATTATTCTTACAATTCAAAATTAATTTTGTTAATTCCGATTTAAAATGATTTTGTCGCATTTTTACAATTTATTATCATCATTATATGCATTTTATGTGTTTGATTATTGCATACAATTTCATTAAAAAATGTTCTGTACAATATTATTATTCCTTGCAATTCAATATTAATTTCGTTAATTTCGATTTAAAATGATTTTGTCGCATTTTTACTATTTATTATCATCATTTTTTGCATTTTATTTGCTTGATTTTAGCATACAACTTCATTAAAAAATGTTTTGGAATATATTATTGTTGTTTGCAATTCAAAATTAATTTATTTAATTTCGATTTAAAATGATTTTGTCGCATTTTTATTATTTATTGTCATCATTTTATCCATTTTATTTGCTTGATTTTTGCATACAATTTCATTAAAAAAATTTCTCCAAAATACTATTGTCCTTTGCAATTAAAAATTAATTTAGTTAATTTCGATTTAAAATGATTTTTTCGCATTTTTACTATTTATTATCATTATTTTATGCATTTTATTTGCTTGATTTTTGCATACAATTTCATTAAAAAATATTCTGCAAAATACTATTATTCTTTGCAATTAAAAATTAATTTAATTAATTTCAATTTAAAATGATTTTGTTGCATTTTTACTATTTATTATCATCATTTTTTGCATTTTATTTGCTTGATTTTAGCATACAACTTCATTAAAAAATGTTTTGGAATATATTATTGTTGTTTGCAATTCAAAATTAATTTTTTTAATTTCGATTTAAAATTATTTTGTCGCATTATTACTGTTTATTATCATCATTTCATGCATTTTATTTGCTTGATTATTATTTTGTCATATTTTTACTCTTCGTGATCATCATTTTATGCATTTTATTTGCTTGATTATTTCATACAATTTCATTAAAAATTGTTCTCCAAAATACTACTATTCTTTCTAATTAAAAATTAATTTACTTAATTTCGATTTAAAATGATTTTGTCGCAGATTTACTATTTATTATCATCATTTTATGCATTTTATTTGGATGATTTTTGCATACCATATCATTAAAAAATGTTCTGCAAAATTTCATTATTCTTTGCAATTCAAAAGTAATTTAGTTAATTTGGATTTAAAATGATTTTGTCGCATTTTTACTATTTATTATCATCATTTTATGCATTTTATTTGCTTGATTATTGCGTACAATTTCATTAAAAACGTTCTGCAAAATACAATTATTCTTTGCAATTCAAAAGTAAATTAGTTAATTTCCATTTCAAATGATTTTGTCGCATTTTTGCTGTTTATTATCATCATTTTATGAATTTTATTTGCTTGATTTTTTTTGCATACAATTTCACTAAAACTATTCTGCAAAATATTATTATTCTTTGAAATTCAAAATTAATTTATTTAATTTCGATTTAAAATAATTTTGTCGCATTTTTATTATTTATTATCATCATTTTATCCATTTTATTTGCTTGATTATTGCATACAATTTCATTAAAAAATGTACTGTAAAATATTATTATTCCTTGCAATTCAAAATTAATTTAGTTAATTTCGTTTTAAAATTATTTTGTCGCATTTTTACTATTTATTATCATCATTTTATGCATTTTATTTGCTTGATTTTTGCATAGAATTTCATTAAAAAATGTTCTTCAAAATATTTGCTTGATTATTATTTTGTCGTATTTTTACTCTTCATGATCATCATTGTATGCATTTTATTTGCTTGATTATTTCATACAATTTCATTAAAAATTGTTCTCCAAAATACTACTATTCTTTGTAATTCAAAATTAATTTACTTAATTTCGATTTAAAATGATTTTTTCGCAGATTTACTATTTATTATCATCATTTTATGCATTTTATTTGGATGATTTTTGCATACAATATCATTAAAAAATGTTCTGCAAAATTCCATTATTCTTTGCAATTCAAAAGTAATTTAGTTAATTTGGATTTAAAATGATTTTGTCGCATTTTTGCTATTTATTATCATCATTTTATGCATTTTATTTGCTTGATTATTGCGTACAATTTCATTAAAAATGTTCTGTAAAATACAATTATTCTTTGCAATTCAAAAGTAATTTAGTTAATTTCCATTTAAAATGATTTTGTCGCATTTTTGCTATTTATTATCATCATTTTATGAATTTTATTTGCTTGATTTTTTTTGCGTACAATTTCACCAAAACTATTCTGCAAAATATTATTATTCTTTGAAATTCAAAATTAATTTATTTAATTTCGATTTAAAATAATTTTGTCGCATTTTTATTATTTATTATCATCATTTTATCCATTTTATTTGCTTGATTATTGCATACAATTTCATTAAAAAATGTACTGTAAAATATTATTATTCCTTGCAATTCAAAATTAATTTAGTTAATTTCGTTTTAAAATTATTTTGTCGCATTTTTACTATTTATTATCATCATTTTATGCATTTTATTTGCTTGATTTTTGCATAGAATTTCATTAAAAAATGTTCTTCAAAATATTTTTAATTGCAAAGAATAATAGTATTTAAAATGATTTTGTCGCATTTTTACTATTTATTATCATCATTTTATGCATTTTATTTGCTTGATTTTAGCATACAATTTCATTAAAAAATGTTCTGGAAAATATTATTGTTGTTTGCAATTCAAAATTAATTTTTTTAATTTCGATTTAAAATTATTTTGTCACATTATTACTGTTTATTATCATCATTTTATGCATTTTATTTGCTTGATTATTATTTTGTCGTATTTTTACTCTTCATGATCATCATTGTATGCATTTTATTTGCTTGATTATTTCATACAATTTCATTAAAAATTGTTCTCCAAAATACTACTATTCTTTGTAATTCAAAATTAATTTACTTAATTTCGATTTAAAATGATTTTTTCGCAGATTTACTATTTATTATCATCATTTTATGCATTTTATTTGGATGATTTTTGCATACAATATCATTAAAAAATGTTCTGCAAAATTCCATTATTCTTTGCAATTCAAAAGTAATTTAGTTAATTTGGATTTAAAATGATTTTGTCGCATTTTTACTATTTATTATCATCATTTTATGCATTTTATTTGCTTGATTATTGCGTACAATTTCATTAAAAATGTTCTGTAAAATACAATTATTCTTGGCAATTCAAAAGTAATTTAGTTAATTTCCATTTAAAATGATTTTGTCACATTTTTGCTATTTATTATCATCATTTTATGAATTTTATTTGCTTGATTTTTTTTGCGTACAATTTCACCAAAACTATTCTGCAAAATATTATTATTCTTTGAAATTCAAAATTAATTTATTTAATTTCGATTTAAAATAATTTTGGCGCATTTTTATTATTTATTATCATCATTTTATCCATTTTATTTGCTTGATTATTGCATACAATTTCATTAAAAAATGTACTGTAAAATATTATTATTCCTTGCAATTCAAAATTAATTTAGTTTATTTCGTTTTAAAATTATTTTGTCGCATTTTTACTATTTATTATCATCATTTTATGCATTTTATTTGCTTGATTTTTGCATACAATTTCATTAAAAAATGTTCTTCAAAATATTTTTAATTGCAAAGAATAATAGTATTTAAAATGATTTTGTCGCATTTTTACTATTTATTATCATCATTTTATGCATTTTATTTGCTTGATTTTTGCATACAATTTCATTAAAAAATGTTCTGCAAAATACTATTATTCTTTGCAATTAAAAATTAATTTAGTTAATTTCGATTTAAAATGATTTTGTTGCATTTTTACTATTTATTATCATCATTTTTTGCATTTTATTTGCTTGATTTTAGCATACAATTTCATTAAAAAATGTTCTGGAAAATATTATTGTTGTTTGCAATTCAAAATTATTATTTTTTTTTCGATTTAAAATTATTTTGTCACATTATTACTGTTTATTATCATCATTTTATGCATTTTATTTGCTTGATTATTATTTTGTCGTATTTTTACTCTTCATGATCATCATTGTATGCATTTTATTTGCTTGATTATTTCATACAATTTCATTAAAAATTGTTCTCCAAAATACTACTATTCTTTGTAATTCAAAATTAATTTACTTAATTTCGATTTAAAATGATTTTTTCGCCGATTTACTATTTATTATCATCATTTTATGCATTTTATTTGGATGATTTTTGCATACAATATCATTAAAAAATGTTCTGCAAAATTCCATTATTCTTTGCAATTCAAAAGTAATTTAGTTAATTTGGATTTAAAATGATTTTGTCGCATTTTTACTATTTATTATCATCATTTTATGCATTTTATTTGCTTGATTATTGCGTACAATTTCATTAAAAATGTTCTGTAAAATACAATTATTCTTTGCAATTCAAAAGTAATTTAGTTAATTTCCATTTAAAATGATTTTGTCGCATTTTTGCTATTTATTATCATCATTTTATGAATTTTATTTGCTTGATTTTTTTTGCGTACAATTTCACCAAAACTATTCTGCAAAATATTATTATTCTTTGAAATTCAAAATTAATTTATTTAATTTCGATTTAAAATAATTTTGTCGCATTTTTATTATTTATTATCATCATTTTATCCATTTTATTTGCTTGATTATTGCATACAATTTCATTAAAAAATGTACTGTAAAATATTATTATTCCTTGCAATTCAAAATTAATTTAGTTAATTTCGTTTTAAAATTATTTTGTCGCATTTTTACTATTTATTATCATCATTTTATGCATTTTATTTGCTTGATTATTGCGTACAATTTCATTAAAAATGTTCTACAAAAAACTATTATTCTTTGCAATTCAAAAGTAATTTAGTTAATTTCGATTTAAAATGATTTTGTCGCATTTTTGCTATTTGTTATGATCATTTTATGCATTTTATTTGCTTGATTTTTTTGCGTACAATTTCACTAAAAATATTCTACAAAATATTATTATTCTTTGAAATTCAAAATTAATTTATTTAATTTCGATTTAAAATGATTTTGTCGTTTTTTTATTATTTGTTATCATCATTTTTTGCATTTTATTTCCTTGATTTGTGCATACAATTTCATTAAAATATGTTCTGGAAAATATTATTATTGTTTGCAATTCAAAATTAATTTTTTTAATTTCGATTTAAAATTATTTTGTCACATTATTACTATTTATTATCATCATTTTATGCATTTTATTTGCTTGATTATTATTTTGTCGTATTTTTACTCTTCATGATCATCATTTTATGCATTTTATTTGCTTGATTATTTCATACAATTTCGATTTAAAATGATTTTGTCGCATATTTACTATTTATTATCATCATTTTATGCATTTTATTTGCATGATTTTTGCATACAATATCATTAAAACATGTTCTGCAAAATTCCATTATTCTTTGCAATTCAAAAGTAATTTAGTTAATTTGGATTTAAAATGATTTTGTCGCATTTTTACTATTTATTATCATCATTTTATGCATTTTACTTGCCTGATTTTTGTATACAATTTCATTGAAAAATGTTCTGCAAAATACCATTATTCTTGCAATTTGTAGACACCCCGATTTTGAACCCGGGATGCACTCGAGCATTCCCGATGATGAAACGGACCAATCATGATTACCCGAAACTTGTGAAAATGGCTTGAACTTGATTAAAATCAACCAAACATCACCAAATTACCCAAAATAACCCAAGCATTATTAAGCCAAGTTAAACCACCAACTTGCCACCAAGAGCCTTGAGCGCTCAAACCCCTGAGAAGCACTTTGAGCGCTCAAGCCTACGGCTTTAAGCGCTCAACTCTGATCCAGTCAGGAATCTACAGAGTATATCATCATGAGATTTTCTACATGGGAGCGTCTGGGGTGATCTTATACGATCTTCATACGTATAATACACTCTAGGTTCACTCTAAATCTACTCCTAAATCTACCCCTAACCCATCCAAATACAAAACCCACTCACTCTCTCTCTACACTTCCCTCCCACTCACTCTATTTAAACCAACCATCACCTCTGGTTGTGGGGTTACAAATTCAGATACTTCAGCTCTCTCTCTGAACCCCTCCTGAGATCATTCTCTCTCTCTCTACAACTCCATTTCATATCATCAAAAACCACTCACAAAACCACCTTTCAAGCTCCAAATACCATCCCCACAGATCATCCATTGATCAATTAACCCCACAAACTATTTTCACCCATCCAGAACACTAACCACACACCTATAATCTTCCACCCCAAAGCCCAAAAATCAAGTTCAAGCTTTCAATCAAGCCAAAAGGTAGTTAAACATGCGAATATTTCACTGTCTTGGTCCTTCTGAGGAAGACCAGTAGGTCTAAGCAAGTTTTCTGTACTTGCATTGGGCTTACAAGGTCTAAAATAATCAAACAGAACGCTTTCAAAACTTGCAGTTACAACAGGGGTTGAGCGCTCAAGCCTCAGACCTTGAGCGCTCAAGCCCTGTTCTGGACAGTTTATATTTTGCTGATTTTTTTTGTGTCTTATTTTGATTTTGATAGTCATTTAATGGTTAATTATGCCTATCTAACTCCCAAAACAGTTTATTTCCACTCCAAAATCACATGCATGAGTGCAAATTAGCCATTTTATGATGATCAAGCATCTAAACCTTTGAAAGTCTTATATTTGAGTGCAAAACAAGGGCTGTCCAACCTCCTAAACCTTTATTTTATGCGCTTGTGGTCCTGAGAATCACTCAAAATCTATTTTCAAGTCAAAAATCAGAAAGCCATATGATGGCTTGAGCGCTCAAGGTCAAGTCTTTGAGCGCTCAAGCTGTTCTTGGTTGATTTGTGCATTCTCGGTTGAATCAATGATGGATCGTGGTCTAACTTCTTTCTGGTGTGTGTGTGTTGTTGTATATGTGCTTATGATCTGGATCTCTCTCCCACATATTCGTTTAAGTGTTTTCCTTTGTTGATTTATAGTGTTCTTCTCCTTTTATCATTCTTAAAAAGATCAAAGTTTTGTTTTCTAGCTTGTTTCCTCATTAAAAAGGGTTTATTAGTGATTGATCTTGCAAAGAATGGGCAAAGGAATAATGAAGAAACTTAAATTCACAGAATCCAGGAACTGGATTGAGCGCTCAATCCAAGATCCTTGAGCGCTCAATCTGGTCAGGATGGGTTTGAGCGCTCAAGCCATTACCCTTGAGCTCTCAATCCCTATTCTGGGATCCAGATTATAAGTCAGTTTGTTAAGTTTCAGGTTAACAATTTCTTGGGTTGATTGTGCAGTCTCTGTTGTAATTTATTTCTGTGTATATTTGTAGTAATTTCTGTTATTTTTATCATCACTACTCATGTAGACCTCGTGCACAAGCATCCACCATAAATTCATATCCTTCGTATATATGTTGTTGTTACGTGATTCCTCCTCCCGATCCCCTATTTTCATGAATTGAATTAAATTTCAAATGCTTTCAAAATCCCACAAAATGTTGAGTAGAGACCGGTATATGGACCGGGCGAGAGGGGTGCCGTAAAACCCTTCCCCTCTCGTAACCAAACCCCCGAATCCGAGAAATCTTTGGTTTCACCGTGATCAGTGAAATCTCTTTCAAATGGGCAAACGAGTCATATTTTTATCGGTTTCTCGGGTTCGGACCTCAAATCCGAGTGGCGACTCTAACAATCACAATCTTCAAATCCAAAACCAAACCCTTTCCGGTGGGCCGTCCACACAATTCAAAATTAATTTTGTCAATTCCGATTTAAAATGATTTTGTCGCATTTTTACTATTTATTATCATCATTTTAAGCATTTTATTTGCTTGATTTTTTTATACAATTTCATTGAAAAATGTTCTGCAAAATACCATTATTCCTTGCAATTCAAAATTAATTTAGTTAATTTCGATTTAAAATGATTTTGTCGCATTTTGCTATTTATTATCATCATTTTATGCATTTTATTTGCTTGATTTTTTTCCGTACAATTTCACTAAAAATATTCTGCAAAATATTATTATTCTTTGAAATTCAAAATTAATTTATTTAATTTCGATTTAAAATGATTTTGTCGCTTTTTTATTATTTATTATCATCATTTTATCCATTTTATTTGCTTGATTTTTGCATACAATTTCATTAAAAAATGTTCTCCAAAATACTATTATTCTTTGCAATTCAAAAGTAATTTAGTAAATTTCGATTTAAAATGATTTTGTCGCATTTTTACTATTTATTATCATCATTTTATGCATTTTGTTTGCTTGAATATTGCATACAATTTCATTAAAAAAATGTTCTGCAAAATACTATTATTCCTCGCAATTTAAAATTAATTTAGTTAATTTCGATTTAAAATGATTTTGTCGCATTTTTACTATTTATTATCATCATTTTTTGCATTTTATTTCCTTGATTTGTGCATACAATTTCATTAAAATATGTTCTGAAAAATATTATTATTGTTTGCAATTCAAAATTAATTTTTTTAATTTCGATTCAAAATTATTTTGTCACATTATTACTGTTTATTATCATCATTTTATGCATTTTATTTGCTTGATTTCTGCATACAATTTCATTAAAAAATATTCAGCAAAATTGCATCATTCTTTGCAATTCAAAATTAATTTAGTTAATTTCATTTAAAATGATTTTGTCGCATTTTTACTATTTATTATCATCATCTTATGCATTTTATTTGCTTTATTATTGCATACAATGTCGTTAAAAAATGTTCTGCAAAATTCCATTATTCTTTGCAATTCAAAAGTAATTTAGTTAATTTCGATTGAAAATGATTTATTCGCATTTTTACTATTTATTATCATCATTTTATGCATTTTATTTGCCTCATTATTGCATACAATTTCATTAAAAAATGTTCTGCAAAATACTATTATTCTTTGCAATTCAAAAGTAATTTAGTTAATTTCGATGTAAAATGATTTTGTCGCATTTATACTATTTACTATCATCATTTTATTCATTTTATTTGCTTGATTTGTGCATACAATTTCATTAAAAAATGTTCTGCAAAATTCCATTATTCTTTGCAATTCAAAATTAATTTAGTTAATTTCGATTTAAAATTATTTTGTCGCATTTTTTCTATTTATTATCTTCATTTTATGCTTTTTATTTGCTTTATTATTGCATACAATTTCATTATAAAATGTTATGCAAAATACTATTATTCTTTGCAATTCAAACGTAATTTAGTAAATTTCGATTTACAATGATTTTCTCGCATTTTTACTATTTATTATCATCATTTTATTCATTTTATTTGCTTTATTTTTGCATAAAAATTCATTAAAAAATGTTCTGCAAAATTCCATTATTCTTTGCAATTCCAAATTAATTTAGTTAATTTCGATTTAAAATGATTTTGTCGCATTTTTACTATTTATTATCATCATTTTATGCATTTTATTTGCTTGATTATTGCATACAATTTCATTAAAAATGTTCTGCAAAATACTATTATTCTTTGCAATTCAAAAGTAATTTAGCTAATTTCGATGCAAAATGATTTTGTCGCATTTTTACTATTTATTATCTTCATTTTATTTGCTTGATTTTTGCATACAATTTCATTAAAAAATGTTCTGCAAAATTCCATCATTCCTTGTAATTCAAAATTAATTTAGTTAATTTCGATTCAAAATGATTTTGTCGCATTTTTACTATTTATTATCATCATTTTATGCATTTTATTTGCTTGATTTGTGCATACAATTTCATTAAAAAATGTTCTTCAAAATTCCATCATTCTTTCCAATTCAAAATTAATTTAGGTAATTTCGATTTAAAATGATTTTGTCGCATTTTTACTATTTATTACCATCATTTTATGCATTTTGTTTACTTGATTATTGCATACAATCTCATTAAAAAATGTTCTGCATAATACTACTATTTCTTTGCAATTCAAAAGTAATTTTGTTAATTTCGATGTAAAATGATTTACTATATATTATCATCATTTTATGCTTTTAATTTGCTTGATTATTGCATACATTCTCATTAAAAAATATTCTGCAAAATATTATTATTGTTTTCAATTCAAAATTAATTCTATTAATTTCGATTTAAAATTATTTTGTCGCATTATTACTGTTTATTATCATCATTTTATTCATTTTATTAGCTTGATTATTATTTTGTCGTATTTTTACTCTTTATGATCATAATTTTTTCATTTTATTTGCTTGATTATTGCATACAATTTCATTAAAAAATGTTCTGCAAAATACTATTATTCTTTGCAATTCAAAAGTAATTTGGTTAATTTCAATTTAAAATTATTTTGTTGCACTTTTACTATTTATTATCATCATTTTATGCATTTTAATGGCTTGATTTTTGCAGACAATTTCATTAAAAAATGTTTGCCAAAATACTATTATTCTTTGCAATTCAAAATTAATTTACTTAATTTCGATTTAAAATAATTTTGTCGCATTTTATGCTATTTGTTATTATGATTTTTTGCATACAATTTCATTAAAAAATGTTCTGCAAAACACTATTATTCTTTGCAATTCAAAAGTAATTTATTTAATTTCGATTTAAAATGATTTTGTCGCGTTTTTACTATTTATTATCATCATTTTATGCATTTTATTTACTTGATTATTGCATACAATTTCATTAAAAAATGTTCTGCAAAATACTATTATTCTTTGCAATTCAAAAGTAATTTGGTTAATTTCGACTGAAAATGATTTTGTCGCATTTTTACTATTTATTATCATCATTTTAGGCATTTTATTTGCTTGGTTATTGCATACAATTTCATTAAAAAATGTTCTGCAAAATACTATTAATCTTTGCAATTCAAGAGTAATTTAGTTAATTTCGTTTTGAAATGATTTTGTCGCATTTTTACTATTTATTATCATCATTTTACGCATTTTATTTGCTTGATTTTTTTATACAATTTCATTGAAAAATGTTCTGCAAAATACCATTGTTCCTTGCAATTCAAAATTAATTTAGTTAATTTCGATATAAAATGAATTTGTCCCATTTTTACTATTTATTACCATCATTTTATGCATTTTATTTACTTGATTATTGCATACAATTTCATTAAAAAATGTTCTGCATAATACTACTATTTCTTTGCAATTCAAAAGTAATTTTGTTAATTTCGATGTAAAATGATTTACTATATATTATCATCATTTTATGCTTTTAATTTGCTTGATTATTGCATACAATTTCATTAAAAAATATTCTGCAAAATATTATTATTGTTTTCAATTCAAAATTAATTTTATTAATTTCGATTTAAAATTATTTTGTCGCATTATTACTGTTTATTATCATTATTTTATTCATTTTATTAGCTTGATTATTATTTTGTCGTATTTTCACTCTTTATGATCATAATTTTTTTCATTTTATTTGCTTGATTATTGCATACAATTTAATTAAAAAATGTTCTGCAAAATACTTTTATTCTTTGCAATTCAATAGTAATTTAGTTAATTTCAATTTAAAATTATTTTGTCGCACTTTTACTATTTATTTTCATCATTTTATGCATTTTATTTGCTTGATTTTTGCATACAATTTCATTAAAAAATGTTCTACAGAATACTATTATTCTTTGCAATTCGAAAGTAATTTAGTTAATTTCGATTTAAAATGATTTTGTCGCATTTTTTGCTATTTATTATCATCATTTTTGCATACAATTTCATTAAAAAATGTTCTGCAAAACACTATTATTCTTTGCAATTGAAAAGTAATTTAGTTAACTTCGCTTTAAAATGATTTTCTCGCATTTTTTCTATTTATTATCATTATTTTATGCATTTTCTTTGCTTGATTATTGCATACAATTTCATTCAAAAATGTTCTGCAAAATACTATAATTTTTTGCTATTCAAAAAGAATTTAGTTAATTTCGATTTAAAACGATTTTGTCGCATTTTTATTATTTATTATCATCATTTTATGCATTTTATTTTGCTTGATTATTGCATACAATTTAATTAAAAAATGTTCTGCAAAAAACTATTATTCTTTGCAATTCAAAAAGAATTTAGTTAATTTCGATTTAAAATGATTTTGTCGCATTTTTACTATTTATTATCATCATTTTATGCATTTTATGTGTTTGATTATTGCATACAATTTCATTAAAAAATGTTTTGTAAAATATTATTATTCCTTGCAATACAAAATTAATTTCGTTAATTTCATTTTAAAATTATTTTGTCGCATTTTTACTATTTATTATCATCATTTTATGTATTTCCTTGGCTTGATTATTGCGTACAACTTCATTAAAAAATGTTCTGCAAAATACTATTACTCGTTGCAATTCAAGAGTAATTAATTAATTTCGTTTTGAAATGATTTTGTCGCATTTTTACTATTTATTATCGTCATTTTATACATTTTATTTGCTTGATTTTTGCATACAATTTCAATGAAAAATCTTTTTCAAAGTACGATTATTCCTTGCAATTCAAAATTAATTTAGTTAATTTCAATTTAAAATGATTTTCTCGCATTTTTACTATATAATATCATCAATTTATGCATTTAGTTTGCTTGATTATTGCATACAATTTCATTAAAAAATGTTCTCCAAAATATTATTATTGTTTGCAATTCAAAATTAATTTTATTAATTTCGATTTAAATATATTTTGTCGCATTATTACTCTTTATTATCATCATTTTGTTCATTTTATTTTGCTAGATTATTAATTTGTCGTATTTTTACTCTTTATGATCATAATTTTTTTCATTTTATTTGCTTGATTATTGCATACAATTTCATTAAAAAATGTTCTGCAAAATACTATTATTCTTTGCTATTCAAAAGGAATTTAGCTAATTTCGATTTAAAATGATTTTGTCGAATTTTTACTATTTATTATCATCATTTTATGCATTTTATGTGTTTGATTATTGCATACAATTTCATTAAAAAATGTTCTGTAAAATATTATTATTCCTTGCAATTCAAAATTAATTTCGTTAATTTCAATTTAAAATTATTTTGTCGCATTTTTACTATTTATTATCATCATTTTATGCATTTCCTTGGCTTGAATGTTGCATACAATTTCATTAAAAAAAGTTCTGCAAAATACTATTACTCTTTGCAATTCAAGAGTAATTAATTAATTTCGTTTTGAAATGATTTTGTCGCATTTTTACTATTTATTTTCATCATTTTATGCATTTTATGTGTTTGATTATTGCATACAATCTCATTAAAAAATGTTCTGTAAAATTTTATTATTCCTTGCAATTCAAAATTAATTTCGTTAGTTTCAATTTAAAATTATTTTGTCGCATTTTTACTATTTATTATCATCATTTTATGCATTTCCTTGGCTTGATTATTGCATACAATATCGTTAAAAAATGTTCTGCATAGTACGATTACACTTTGCAATTCAAGAGTAATTAACTAATTTCGATTAGAAATTACTTTGTCGCATTTTTACTATTTATTATCATCATTATATGCATTTTATTTGCTTGATTTTTGCATACAATTTCATTGAAAAATGTTGTACAAAATTCCATTATTCCATGCAATTCAAAATTAATTTAGTTAATTTCGATTTAAAATGATTTTGTCGCATTTTTACTATTTATGATCATCATTTTATGCATTTTATTTACTTGATTATTGTATAAAGTTTCATTAAAAAATGTTCTGTAAAATATTATTATTCCTTCCAATTCTAAACTAATTTAGTTAATTTAAATTTAAAATTATTTTGTCGCATTTTTACTATGTAATATTATCAATTTATGTATTTAGTTTGCTTGATTATTGCATACAATTTCTGTAAACAATGTTCTGTAAAATATTATTATTCCTTGCAATTCAAAATTAATTTCGTTAATTTCAATTTAAAATTATATAGTCGCATTTTACTATTTATTATCATCATTTTATGCATTTCCTTGGCTTGATTATTGCATACAATATCGTTAAAAATGTTCTGCAAAATACTATTACACTTTGCAATTCAAGAGTAATTAATTAATTTTGTTTTGAAATTATTTTGTCTCATTTTTTCTATTTATTATCATCATTTTATGCATGTTATTTGTTTGATTTTTGCATACAATTTCATTGAAAAATTTTCTGCAAATTACCATTATTCCTTGCAATTCAAAAGTAATTTAGTTAATTTCGATTTAAAATGATTTTGTCACATTTTTACTATTTATTATCATCATTTTATGCATTTTATTTGCTTGGTTATTGCATACAATTTCATTAAAAAATGTTCTGCAAAATACTATTAATCTTTGCAATTCAAGAGTAATTTAGTTAATTTCGTTTTAAAATGATTTTGTCGAATTTTTACTATTTATTATCATCATTTTACGCATTTTATTTGCTTGATTTTTTTATACAATTTCATTGAAAAATGTTCTGCAAAATACCATTATTCCTTGCAATTCAAAATCAATTTAGTTAATTTCGATTTAAAATGATTGTGTCCCATTTTTACTATTCATTACCATCATTTTATGCATTTTATTTACCTGATTATTGCATACAATTTCATTAAAAAATGTTCTGCATAATACTACTATTTCTTTGCAATTCAAAAGTAATTTTGTTAATTTCGATGTAAAATGATTTACTATATATTATCATCATTTTATGCTTTTAATTTGCTAGAGTATTGCATACAATTTCATTAAAAAATATTCTGCAAAATATTATTATTGTTTTCAATTCAAAATTAATTTTATTAATTTCTATTTAAAATTATTTTATCGCATTATTACTATTTATTATCATCATTTTATTAGCTTGTTTATTATTTTGTCGTATTTTTACTCTTTATGATCATAATTTTTTTCATTTTATTTGCTTGATTATTGCATACAATTTAATTAAAAAATGTTCTGCAAAATACTTTTATTCTTTGCAATTCAATAGTAATTTAGTTAATTTCAATTTAGAATTATTTTGTCGCACTTTTACTATTTATTATCATCATTTTATGCATTTTATTTGCTTGATTTTTGCATACAATTTCATTAAAAAATGTTCTACAGAATACTATTATTCTTTGCAATTCGAAAGTAATTTAGTTAATTTCGATTTAAAATGATTTTGTCGCATTTTTTGCTATTTATTATCATCATTTTTGCATACAATTTCATTAAAAAATGTTCTGCAAAACACTATTATTCTTTGCAATTGAAAAGTAATTTAGTTAATTTCGATTTAAAATGATTTTCTCGCATTTTTTCTATTTATTATCATCATTTTAAGCATTTTCTTTGCTTGATTATTGCATACAATTTCATTCAAAAATGTTCTGCAAAATACTATAATTTTTTGCTATTCAAAAAGAATTTAGTTAATTTCGATTTAAAACGATTTTGTCGCTTTTTTATTATTTATTATCATCATTTTATGCATTTTATTTTGCTTGATTATTGCATACAATTTAATTAAAAAATGTTCTGCAAAAAACTATTATTCTTTGCAATTCAAAAAGAATTTAGTTAATTTCGATTTAAAATGATTTTGTCGCATTTTTACTATTTATTATCATCATTTTATGCATTTTATGTGTTTGATTATTGCATACAATTTCATTAAAAAATGTTTTGTAAAATATTATTATTCCTTGCAATACAAAATTAATTTCGTTAATTTCATTTTAAAATTATTTTGTCGCATTTTTACTATTTATTATCATCATTTTATTTATTTCCTTGGCTTGATTATTGCGTACAACTTCATTAAAAAATGTTCTGCAAAATACTATTACTCGTTGCAATTCAAGAGTAATTAATTAATTTCGTTTTGAAATGATTTTGTCGCATTTTTTCTATTTATTATCGTCATTTTATACATTTTATTTGCTTGATTTTTGCATACAATTTCAATGAAAAATCTTTTTCAAAGTACGATTATTCCTTGCAATTCAAAATTAATTTAGTTAATTTCAATTTAAAATGATTTTCTCGCATTTTTACTATATAATATCATCAATTTATGCATTTAGTTTGCTTGATTATTGCATACAATTTCATTAAAAAATGTTCTCCAAAATATTATTATTGTTTGCAATTCAAAATTAATTTTATTAATTTCGATTTAAATATATTTTGTCACATTATTACTCTTTATTATCATCATTTTGTTCATTTTATTTTGCTAGATTATTAATTTGTCGTATTTTTACTCTTTATGATCATAATTTTTTTCATTTTATTTGCTTGATTATTGCATACAATTTCATTAAAAAATGTTCTGCAAAATACTATTATTCTTTGCTATTCAAAAGGAATTTAGTTAATTTCGATTTAAAATGATTTTGTCGAATTTTTACTATTTATTATCATCATTTTATGCATTTTATGTGTTTGATTATTGCATACAATTTCATTAAAAAATGTTCTGTAAAATATTATTATTCCTTGCAATTCAAAATTAATTTCGTTAATTTCAATTTAAAATTATTTTGTCGCATTTTTACTATTTATTATCATCATTTTATGCATTTCCTTGGCTTGAATGTTGCATACAATTTCATTAAAAAAAGTTCTGCAAAATACTATTACTCTTTGCAATTCAAGAGTAATTAATTAATTTCGTTTTGAAATGATTTTGTCGCATTTTTACTATTTATTTTCATCATTTTATGCATTTTATGTGTTTGATTATTGCATACAATCTCATTAAAAAATGTTCTGTAAAATTTTATTATTCCTTGCAATTCAAAATTAATTTCGTTAGTTTCAATTTAAAATTATTTTGTCGCATTTTTACTATTTATTATCATCATTTTATGCATTTCCTTGGCTTGATTATTGCATACAATATCGTTAAAAAATGTTCTGCATAGTACTATTACACTTTGCAATTCAAGAGTAATTAACTAATTTCGATTAGAAATTACTTTGTCGCATTTTTACTATTTATTATCATCATTATATGCATTTTATTTGCTTGATTTTTGCATACAATTTCATTGAAAAATGTTGTACAAAATTCCATTATTCCATGCAATTCAAAATTAATTTAGTTAATTTCGATTTAAAATGATTTTGTCGCATTTTTACTATTTATGATCATCATTTTATGCATTTTATTTACTTGATTATTGTATAAAGTTTCATTAAAAAATGTTCTGTAAAATATTATTATTCCTTCCAATTCTAAACTAATTTAGTTAATTTAAATTTAAAATTATTTTGTCGCATTTTTACTATGTAATATTATCAATTTATGTATTTAGTTTGCTTGATTATTGCATACAATTTCAGTAAAAAATGTTCTGTAAAATATTATTATTCCTTGCAATTCAAAATTAATTTCGTTAATTTCAATTTAAAATTATATAGTCGCATTTTACTATTTATTATCATCATTTTATGCATTTCCTTGGCTTGATTATTGCATACAATGTCGTTAAAAATGTTCTGCAAAATACTATTACACTTTGCAATTCAAGAGTAATTAATTAATTTTGTTTTGAAATTATTTTGTCTCATTTTTTCTATTTATTATCATCATTTTATGCATGTTATTTGTTTGATTTTTGCATACAATTTCATTGAAAAATTTTCTGCAAATTACCATTATTCCTTGCAATTCAAAAGTAATTTAGTTAATTTCGATTTAAAATGATTTTGTCACATTTTTACTATTTATTATCATCATTTTATGCATTTTATTTGCTTGGTTATTGCATACAATTTCATTAAAAAATGTTCTGCAAAATACTATTAATCTTTGCAATTCTAGAGTAATTTAGTTAATTTCGTTTTAAAATGATTTTGTCGAATTTTTACTATTTATTATCATCATTTTACGCATTTTATTTGCTTGATTTTTTTATACAATTTCAATGAAAAATGTTCTGCAAAATACCATTATTCCTTGCAATTCAAAATCAATTTAGTTAATTTCGATTTAAAATGATTGTGTCCCATTTTTACTATTCATTACCATCATTTTATGCATTTTATTTACCTGATTATTGCATACAATTTCATTAAAAAATGTTCTGCATAATACTACTATTTCCTTGCAATTCAAAAGTAATTTTGTTAATTTCGATGTAAAATGATTTACTATATATTATCATCATTTTATGCTTTTAATTTGCTAGAGTATTGCATACAATTTCATGAAAAAATATTCTGCAAAATATTATTATTGTTTTCAATTCAAAATTAATTTTATTAATTTCTATTTAAAATTATTTTATCGCATTATTACTATTTATTATCATCATTTTATTAGCTTGTTTATTATTTTGTCGTATTTTTACTCTTTATGATCATAATTTTTTTCATTTTATTTGCTTGATTATTGCATACAATTTCATTAAAAAATGTTCTGCAAAATACTATTATTCTTTGCAATTCAAAAGTAATTTAGTTAATTTCAATTTAATATTTTTTTGTCGCACTTTTACTATTTATTATCATCATTTTATGCATTTTATTTCCTTGATTTTTGCATACAATTTCATTAAAAAATGTTCTGCAAAATACTATTATTCTTTGCAATTCGAAAGTAATTTAGTTAATTTCGATTTAAAATGATTTTGTCGCTTTTTTACTTTTTATTATCATCATTTTATGCATTTTATTTGCTTGATTATTGCATACAATTTCATTAAAAAATGTTCTGCAAAATACTATTATTCTTTGCTATTCAAAAGGAATTTAGTTAATTTCGATTTAAAATGATTTTGTCGCATTTTTACTATTTATTATCATCATTTTATGCATTTTATTTGCTTGATTATAGCATACAATCTCATTAAAAAATGTTCTTCAAAACACTATTATTCTTTCCAATTCAAAAAGAATTTAGTTAATTTCAATGATTTTTTCTGCATTTTTACTATTTATTATCATCATTATATGCATTTTATGTGTTTGATTATTGCATACAATTTCATTAAAAAATGTTCTGTAAAATTTTATTATTCCTTGCAATTCAAAATTAATTTCGTTAATTTCAATTTAAAATTATTTCGTCACATTTTTACTATTTATTATCATCATTTTATGCATTTCCTTGGCTTGATTATTGCATACAATATCGTTAAAAAATGTTCTGCAGAGTACTATTACACTTTGCAATTCAAGGGTAATTATTTAATTTCGATTTGAAATTATTTTGTCGCATTTTTACTATTTATTATCATCATTTTATGCATTTTATTTTCTTGATTTTTGCATACAATTTCATTAAAAAATGTTCTGCAAAATACCATTATTCCTTGCAATTCAAAAGTAATTTAGTTAATTTCGATTTAAAATGATTTTGTCGCATTTTTACTATTTATTATCATCATTTTATGCATTTTGTTTGCTTGGTTATTGCATACAATTTCATTAAAAAATGTTCTGCAAAATACTATTAATCTTTGCAATTCAAGAGTAATTTAGTTAATTTCGTTTTAAAATGATTTTGTCGCATTTTTACTATTTATTATCATCATTTTACGCATTTTATTTGCTTGATTTTTTTATACAATTTCATTGAAAAATGTTCTGCAAAATACCATTATTCCTTGCAATTCAAAATTAATTTAGTTAATTTCGATTTAAAATGATTTTGTTCCATTTTTACTATTTATTACCATCATTTTATGCATTTTATTTACTTGATTATTGCATACAATTTCATTAAAAAATGTTCTGCATAATACTACTATTTCTTTGCAATTCAAAAGTAATTTTGTTAATTTCGATGTAAAATGATTTACTATATATTATCATCATTTTATGCTTTTAATTTGCTTTATTATTGCATACAATTTCATTAAAAAATATTCTGAAAAATATTATTATTGTTTTTAATTCAAAATTAATTTTATTAATTTCGATTTAAAATTATTTTATCGCATTATTACTGTTTATTATAATCATTTTATTCATTTTATTAACTTGATTATTATTTTGTCGTATTTTTACTCTTTATGATCATAATTTTTTTCATTTTATTTGCTTGATTATTGCATACAATTTCATTAAAAAATGTTCTGCAAAATACTATTATTCTTTGCAATTCAAATGTAATTTAGTTAATTTCAATTTAAAATGATTTTTTCGCATTTTTACTATTTATGATCATCATTTTATGCATTTTATTTACTTGATTATTGCATACAGTTTCATTAAAAAATGTTCTGTAAAATATTATTATTCCTTGCAATTCTAAACTAATTTAGTTAATTTCAATTTAAAATTATTTTGTCGCATTTTTACTATATAATATCATCAATTTATGTATTTAGTTTGCTTGATTATTGCATACAATTTCATTAAAAAATGTTCTGCAAAATATTATTATTGTTTTTGCAATTCAAAATTAATTTTATTAATTTTGATTTAAAATTATTTTGTCGCATTATTACTCTTTATTATCATCATTTTATTCATTTTCTCTGCTTGATTATTATTTTGTCGTATTTTTACTCTTTATGATCATAATTTTATGCATTTTAATTGCTTGATTATTGCATACAATTTCATTAAAAAATGTTCTGCAAAATATTAATATTGTTCGCAATTCAAAATTAATTTTATTAATTTCGATTTAAAATTATTTTGTTGCATTATTACTCTTTATTGTCATCATTTTATTCATTTTCTTTGTTTGATTATTATTTTGGCGTATTTTTACTCTTTATGATCATAATTTTATGCATTTTATTTGCTTAATTATTGCATACAATTTCCTTAAAAAATGTTCCGCAAAATACTATTATTCTTTGCAATTCAAAAGTAATTTGGTTAATTTCGATTCAAAATGATTTTGTCGAACTTTTACTATTTATTATCATCATTTTATGCATTTTATTTGCTTGATTATTGCATACAATTTCATTAAAAAATGTTCTATAAAATATTATTATTCCTTGCAATTCTAAACTAATTTAGTTAATTTCAATTTAAAATTATTTTGTCGCATTTTTACTATATAATATCATCAATTTATGTATTTAGTTTGCTTGATTATTGCATACAATTTCATTAAAAAAATTTCTGTAAAATATTATTATTCCTTGCAATTCAAAATTAATTTCGTTAATTTCAATTTAAAATCATTTTGTCGCATTTTTACTATTTATTATCATCATTTTATGCATTTCCTTGGCTTGATTATTGCATACAATATCGTTAAAAAATGTTCTGCAAAGTACTTTTACACTTTGCAATTCAAGAGTAATTAATTAATTTCGTTTTGAAATCATTTTGTCGCATTTTTACTATTTATTATCATCATTTTATGCATTTTATTTGCTTGATTTTTGCATACAATTTCATTGAAAAATGTTCTGCAAAATACCATTATTCCTTGCAATTCAAAATTAAATTAGTTAATTTCGATTTAAAATGATTTTGTCGCATTTTTACTATTTATTATCATCATTTTATGCATTTTATTTTCTTGATTATTGCATACAATTTCATTAAAAAATGGTCAACAAAATACTATTATTCTTTGCTATTCAAAAGTGATTTAGTTAATTTCAGTTTGAAATGGTTTTGTCGCATTTTTACTATTTATTTTCATCATTTTATGCATTTTATTTGCTTGATTATTACATATAATTTCATTAAAAATGTTCTACAAAATACTATTATTCTTTGCAATTCAAAAAGAATTTAGTTAATTTTGATTCAAAATGATTTTGTCGAACTTTTACTATTTATTATCATCATTTTATGCATTTTATTTGCTTGATTATTGCATACAATTTCATTAAAAAATGTTCTATAAAATATTATTATTCCTTGCAATTCTAAACTAATTTAGTTAATTTCAATTTAAAATTATTTTGTCGCATTTTTACTATATAATATCATCAATTTATGTATTTAGTTTGCTTGATTATTGCATACAATTTCATTAAAAAATGTTCTGCAAAATATTATTATTGTTTTTGCAATTCAAAATTAATTTCGTTAATTTTGATTTAAAATTATTTTGTCGCATTATTACTCTTTATTATCATCATTTTATTCATTTTCTCTGCTTGATTATTATTTTGTCGTATTTTTACTCTTTATGATCATAATTTTATGCATTTTTATTGCTTGATTATTGCATACAATTTCATTAAAAAATGTTCTGCAAAATATTAATATTGTTCGCAATTCAAAATTAATTTTATTAATTTCGATTTAAAATTATTTTGTGGCATTATTACTCTTTTTTGTCATCATTTTATTCATTTTCTTTGTTTGATATTATTTTGGCGTATTTTTACTCTTTATGATCATAATTTTATGCATTTTATTTGCTTAATTATTGCATACAATTTCCTTAAAAAATGTTCCGCAAAATACTATTATTCTTTGCAATTCAAAAGTAATTTGGTTAATTTCGATTCAAAATGATTTTGTCGAACTTTTACTATTTATTATCACCATTTTATGCATTTTATTTGCTTGATTATTGCATACAATTTCATTAAAAAATGTTCTATAAAATATTATTATTCCTTGCAATTCTAAACTAATTTAGTTAATTTCAATTTAGAATTATTTTGTCGCATTTTTACTATATAATATCATCAATTTATGTATTTAGTTTGCTTGATTATTGCATACAATTTCATTAAAAAAATTTCTGTAAAATATTATTATTCCTTGCAATTCAAAATTAATTTCGTTAATTTCAATTTAAAATTATTTTGTCGCATTTTTACTATTTATTATCATCATTTTATGCATTTCCTTGGCTTGATTATTGCATACAATATCGTTAAAAAATGTTCTGCAAAGTACTTTTACACTTTGCAATTCAAGAGTAATTAATTAATTTCGTTTTGAAATCATTTTGTCGCATTTTTACTATTTATTATCATCATTTTATGCATTTTATTTGCTTGATTTTTGCATACAATTTCATTGAAAAATGTTCTGCAAAATACCATTATTCCTTGCAATTCAAAATTAAATTAGTTAATTTCAATTTAAAATGATTTTGTCGCATTTTTACTATTTATTATCATCATTTTATGCATTTTATTTTCTTGATTATTGCATACAATTTCATTAAAAAATGGTCAACAAAATACTATTATTCTTTGCTATTCAAAAGTGATTTAGTTAATTTCAGTTTGAAATGGTTTTGTCGCATTTTTACTATTTATTTTCATCATTTTATGCATTTTATTTGCTTGATTATTACATATAATTTCATTAAAAATGTTCTACAAAATACTATTATTCTTTGCAATTCAAAAAGAATTTAGTTAATTTCGATTCAAAATGATTTTGTCGAACTTTTACTATTTATTATCATCATTTTATGCATTTTATTTGCTTGATTATTGCATACAATTTCATTAAAAAATGTTCTATAAAATATTATTATTCCTTGCAATTCTAAACTAATTTAGTTAATTTCAATTTAAAATTATTTTGTCGCATTTTTACTATATAATATCATCAATTTATGTATTTAGTTTGCTTGATTATTGCATACAATTTCATTAAAAAAATTTCTGTAATATATTATTATTCCTTGCAATTCAAAATTAATTTCGTTAATTTCAATTTAAAATTATTTTGTCGCATTTTTACTATTTATTATCATCATTTTATGCATTTCCTTGGCTTGATTATTGAATACAATATCGTTAAAAAATGTTCTGCAAAGTACTTTTACACTTTGCAATTCAAGAGTAATTAATTAATTTCGTTTGGAAATCATTTTGTCGCATTTTTACTATTTATTATCATCATTTTATGCATTTTATTTGCTTGATTTTTGCATACAATTTCATTGAAAAATGTTCTGCAAAATACCATTATTCCTTGCAATTCAAAATTAAATTCGTTAATTTCGATTTAAAATGATTTTGTCGCATTTTTACTATTTATTATCATCATTTTATGCATTTTATTTGCTTGATTATTGCATACAATTTCATTAAAAAATGGTCAACAAAATACTATTATTCTTTGCTATTCAAAAGTGATTTAGTTAATTTCAGTTTGAAATGGTTTTGTCGCATTTTTACTATTTATTTTCATCATTTTATGCATTTTATTTGCTTGATTATTACATATAATTTCATTAAAAATGTTCTACAAAATACTATTACTCTTTGCAATTCAAAAAGAATACTATTAATTTCGATTTAAAATGATTTTGTTGCATTTTTACTATTTATTATCATCATTTTATGCATTTTATTTGCTTGATTTTTGCATACAATTTTATTGAAAAATGTTTTGCAAAACACCATTACTCTTTGCAATTCAAAATTAATTTAGTTAATTTCGATTTAAAATGATTTTGTCGCATTTTTACTATTTATTATCATAATTTTATGCATTTTATGAGTTTGATTATTGCATACAATTTCATTAAAAAATGTTCTGTAAAATATTATTAATCCTTGCAATCCAAAATTAATTTCGTTAATTTCAATATAAAATTATTTTGTCGCATTTTTACTATTTATTATCATCATTTTATGCATTTTATTTGCTTAATTTTGGCATACAATTTCATTGAAAAGTGTTCTGCAAAATTCCATTATTCCTTGCAATTCAAAATTAATTTGGTTAATTTCGATTTAAAATGATTTTGTCGCATTTTTCCTATTTGTTATCATCATTTTATGCATTTTATTTGCTTGATTATTTAAAACAATTTCATTAAAAAATGTTCTGTAAAATATTATTATTCCTTGCAATTCTAAACTAATTTAGTTAATTTCAATTTTAAATTATTTTGTCGCATTTTTACAATATAATATCATCAATTTATGCATTTAGTTTGCTTTATTATTGAATACAATTTCATTAAAAAATGTTCTGCAAAATATTATTATATTTTGCAATTCAAAATTAATTTTATTAATTTCGATTTAAAATTATTTTGTCGCATTATTACTGTTTATTATCATCATTTTATTCATTTTATTTGCTTGATTATTATTTTGTCGTATTTTTCCTCTTTATTATCATAATTTTTTGCATTCTATTTGCTTGATTATTTTGGGTAATTAAGCTTGAAATAAAAAGGAGGCTAACCGGATATACAGCCTACAAGGGGCATACCCCAGGAGGAAAAGAAAAAGGAAAATGAAAAGGAAAACTAAAAACCTATGCCAAAATGCAGAACAGAGCTAAGGAAAATAAATATATGTTTCCTACCCTTCAAAAGAGAAGGAAAAGAAGCACATATCAAAATAGATTACATATCAAAATAGAGTACACAGCAGCAGCAGATTTGACACCATGATCGTAGGTTGGACTTGAAAATAGCAAATGGTCTCAAGGCAGCTTTAAGATTGCAGCAGCAGCAGTGGAGACACCATAAGGGTGCAGCAGCAGCAGTGACACCATGACACATCAGCAGAATTGAGTATCTCAAATTGGGCTTAAAGCTTGGGGCTTGAAGCTTGACTATGAGATAAAGCACCTGCTGATCCAAGACTACTGTTGCACCATTGCAATTCTAGAAGTAGTACCACCAACAATTGAAGTAGAACCACCAATGCTAATTCTTAGAATTTGGGCAGAGTGACGTTTGAAACTTGAATATCCCAGAACCAGTGGCTGTGTGCAGCAGAAACAGCACAGCAGCAGTAGAGCAAAACAGCGACAGAGATCTCAGAATAACAGATGTAGCAGCAACAAAATGGCAGTAGCAAATTGGTGTATCAAAGAAGTGTAGCAGCAGAAGGCAAAACTATTGATCTTCCTACTACTGCTAGAAAAGGTTGGCCTAACAGTAGGTGTAACAGGCTAGTGTAGGGAGGAAATGCCCCCTCCCAGAAGGGACTAATACACGCCATGGGACAGCCCCCCAAGGCTAGGCCAGAAATGTCAACATTGTGGATGCTGATCAGACACACAGCAGTCCAGATGATACCAAACAACTTTAAGCAAATTAACAATCATGTCCACTGGATTTCTGGAAAATTGGGCAGCGTCTCCTTTGAAACAGGTAAGTAACACAGCAGGTTCTCAACGAAAAATATGAACAAATGAGAGCTCTAATAACAGATAAGTAAACAAGAATCTATAGCAACAGCCCTTGCTATAGATTAACATGAAGGTTCAATTGCAAGCAAGTAAAAATGTAGGTTGCAACAGCCCTTGCAACCCACTTAATGAGCATAATCCACATGCAATCAAGCAAGCAATGGGGCCATTGCCAAGATATTGTCTAAGAGAATCCAAATTGCTCTACCATCCCTGATTGACTCTGTCCAATCTGGCTTTGTCAAAGGTAGGAGAATTGCTGACAACATCTTCCTCACTCAGGAGCTCATGAGAGGATACCACACTTCTTCATCATCTCCTAGATGTGCACTAAAGGTTGACATTATGAAAGCCTATGATAATGTCAGATGGGACTTCTTATGGGATATCCTCATTAGCATGAACTTCCATCCAAAAATGATTCAATGGATTCAAGCCTGTGTGTCCACTGCAAGCTACAATCTTAATATCAATGGTGAACCTACAGGCCAAATCCATGGGAAGAAAGGTCTTCGCCAAGGGGACCCACTCTCCTCATACCTCTTTGTTATAGTCATGGAGGCCCTGACTTGTATTTTGAAGGAGAAAGCTAAGCTCCCTGATTTCCATTTCCATTGGAGATGTGAGCGCACTAAAATTATCAACCTTTGCTTTGCTGATGACCTCATGATTTTTTGTAAAGGAGAGTTGAGCTCCATCAAACATATCCAAGCATCCTTAACTGAGTTTGAATCTTTGTCTGGCCTGGCTCCCAGCCCTGGGAAAAGTAACATTTTCTTTTCTGGTGTTAATTCCTCTACCAGGACTGATATACTCACCCTCCTTGGTTTCAAGGAAGGTTCTCTTCCCATCAAATACCTTGGTGTGCCTCTCTTGTCCACCAAGCTTAAGCATATTGATTGTAAGCCTTTAATTGATAAAATCACTGCTAAGACCAAGTCTTGGACCAATAGAGACCTTACTTACGCTGGTAGAGTTCAACTCATTAAGAGCATTCTCTTCTCTATGCAAACCTACTGGTCCTCCATTTTCATTCTTCCAAAGAAAGTCATTAAGGAAGTTGAAGCTACTTTGAGAGCCTTCTTTTGGTCTGGCCCTGATTTAAAAAAAACTGGTGCCAAGGTTTCTTGGGACCATCTTTGCTCACCTAGGCAAGAGGGAGGGATGGGATTTAAGTCTATGCACATATGGAATAAAGCTGCCATATCGAAACACATCTGGTTTCTCATCGCTGGTGGTGAACAATCCATGTGGTGCCAGTGGGTTAAGTCATACTTACTAAAAGGGAAAAGCTTCTGGGAAGTCAAAATACCTAGTAACCCCTCATGGGTTTGGAGGAAAATTCTCAGTCTCAGATCCATTGTGCAGTTACACATCAAAACCATAATTGGCAATGGTGAAAACACCTCTCTTTGGTTTCATAACTGGCATCCCCTTGGTCCACTTGCTGAGAGGGTTAGCCCCAGAATTATATATGAGTCTGGTCTCCCCAGAGATGCTAAAGTGTCTGCAATCATTAAGAACACCAAGTGGGCTTTCCCTATAACTCAAGCCATTGAACTCAATGAGGTTAGGTCTTCCATGTCTTCACTTCCTGAGCCAGCAGTTGGAGCCCTTTCCATATTAGACTAGATTCTGATATGTGCCCCTCTATGAAATGAAATCTGCATATTAGCACATAAGCACCTGCACAAAAGTCTGAAAGTGATCTGCCAAACAAATTCTGCATGAAACTGAATTAGCCACATGGAGCATAGTTCAACAGGGAATATGGGTATTTATGGATGGAGATCCCATTTTCTAATGAGCCATAGGGATTGATGTCCTTGTGGAAGGTTCCTTAAAGACATCAATCTATGCCTCATCATAGAATGGATCTTGTGGACTACAACTTGCTCAGAACATGCAACATTTTGAAATTTTCTGTAATTTCTTTCAATCCATATATGATAAACTGACGTGGTAAATGCTAATTTAGTTATGAGACTCTTCAGCGATTTGCCTTTGATGGATGAAATAAAAGAAATCCAGCTGGTCCAGGATTTGGAAGGCCAATTCTCATTAATAAGCTCAGTGATTTTGGTCCAAACCTGGGAGGTATAGGGACAATTGAAGAACAAATGATTATGACTCTCTTGATCAGAACAAAAACTACAGCAAGAGTGTGTTTTGGTTCCAAATGTAACCAATCTGTCCTCAGTATATAATTTATTTTGCACAGCAACCCAGACAATGAGGCTACACTTTGGTATGTGTCCTGGGAACCAGAGGCAATGGGGCCATTCCTCTGTCCAGCACTCCAGAGGTAGTTTGTGCAGCTTAACCCAGGCAGGTATGGTAGCGGGGTGCTCTGTAGATGGTACAAGCATCCTATGCCAGTCCTTTAGAACTAGATATCGCCTGGAAAAGAAGTACGGCCCGCCCTCTAGAACTTTGAGTTTTGTTTCCTCATCTTGGAATTCAAAAAAGTAACAGCCTCCAATTTGTTTAATATTGATTTTACCATAATCCTTCCAAATCTTCCTAGCTGTAGAACTGAGAAGGGGAAACGGCATTTTCCCATCCAGAAAGTACCCTATAGGACAAAAACTCCACGTCTTATCATTGAGATCCGATTCCTCCAGTTCAACCACTGCACTTCCTTCTTGTTGGAGTTCTGGATAGTGGCTCAATTTCATAACTTTCGAAGGGCCTTGGGTGCGAAAAAGGGACGCCCAATCCTTAGTATTAGGTTGTTGGTTGGGTTTGGGGAAACTGGTTTGGGACTGTGGGATAGGCGTAGGTTGTGGATCCTTTAGTGTGGATGTTGGATCAGGATAAACTTTCGAGGGATAATGGAAGTTTACCTTTAAGTAATTAGTGCTTGCAGTGCTAGAGGACGGGACATCTGGAGCACCTGGGATGTATTCCTTCTCTCGTAAATGATTGAGCTGGGTTTTTAGCTCATAACAATCAACCTGGATCCCAGACTTCTTCATTTCTTCTTCAATAGAGTGAACTAGGGTTTCAATACGAGCCTTACCATCCAGACGATCTCCCTCCTGCTGAAAACCTTCTTGCAGTTTACGGGCAGAATTAGGGCTCGAAATAGAGGGGCTAAGGGAACCAGACATGGAATTTTGTACTGGCGATGGAGATTTGGGGTTGCTCGATGAAAGGATCGAGCTTTTCTGTTTGCTCTTCTCGGAAAGAGGAGCACTCTCGTAGGGTAGATCCCGATCAACAATTTTTTGGGTTTGTGGGAATAGATCTAGGGGTTTAAATGGGGTGAATTTGGTAGGGGTTGTGTATACTGTACCAGGGTTCAATAACTTACTTTGGATTTGGGTACCTTCCTTCGGTATATTGGCGTTGATTGAGTGAGTGAAACCCACTTGTTTCCTCCTTACCACATATGAATCTACTGCCCAGGAACCCAAGGAAACAGCAGCAGTTGATGGTGGATCGTTCTCCATGACTAACTTTGTATTGGTGTCTTCTTCCATACCTAGGGTTTCACCAGGTTAGCATGAAGACCAGAATCGCCTGTAGAGAGAGAAGGTCTAACCCATTTAATTGTCTCGTTATAGAGTTATTTGCTTGATTATTGCATACAATTTCATTAAAAAATGTTCTGCAAAATACTATTATTCTTTGCAATTCAAAAGTAATTTAGTTAATTTCGATTTAAAATGATTTTGTCGCATTTTTACAATTTATTATCATCATTTTATCCATTGTATTTGCTTCATTTTTGCATACAATTTCATAAAAAAATGTTCTGCAAAATTCCATTATTCTTTGCAATTCAAAATTAATTTAGTTAATTTCGATTTAAAATGATTTTGTCGCATTTTTACTATTTATTATCATCATTTTATGCATTTTATTTACTTGATTATTGCATACAATTTCATTAAAAAAATTTCTGCAAAATACTATTATTCTTTGCAATTCAACATTAATTTACTTAATTTCGATTTAAAACGATTTTGTCGCATTTTAGTTATTATTATCATCATTTTTTGCATACAATTTCATTAAAAAATGTTCTGCAAAATACTATTATTCTTTGCAATTGAAAATTAATTTACTTAATTTTGATTTAAAATGATTTTGTCGCATTTTTGCTATTTATTATCATCATTTTTTGCATACAATTTCATTAAAAAATGTTCCGCAAAATATTATTATTCTTTGCAATTCAAAAAGAATTTAGTTAATTTCGATTTAAAATGATTTTGTCGCATTTTTACTATTTATTATCATAATTTTATGCATTTTATGTGTTTGATTATTGCATAAAATTTCATTAAAAAATGTTCTGTAAAATATTATTATTCCTTACAATTTCAAAATTAATTTCGTTAATTTCAATTTAAAATTATTTTTTCGCATTTTTACTATTTATTATCATCATTTTTTGCATACAATTTCATTAAAAAATGTTCTGCAAAATATTATTATTCTTTGCAATTCAAAAGTAATTTAGTTAATTTCGATTTAAAATGATTTTGTCGCATTTTTGCTATTTATTATCATCATTTTTTGCATACAATTTCATTAAAAAATGTTCCGCAAAGTACTATTATTCTTTGCAATTCAAAATTAATTTACTTAATTTCGATTTAAAATGATTTTGTCGCATTTTTGCTATTTATTATCATCATTTTTTGCATACAATTTCATTAAAAAATGTTCCGCAAAATATTATTATTCTCTGCAATTCAAAAAGAATTTAGTTAATTTCGATTTAAAATGATTTTGTCGCATTTTTACTATTTATTATCATCATTTTATGCTATTTATGTGTTTGATTATTGCATAAAATTTCATTAAAAAATGTTCTGTAAAATATTATTATTCCTAGCAATTCAAAATTAATTTCGTTAATTTCATTTTTAAATTATTTTGTCGCATTTTTACTATTTATTATCATCTTTTTTTGCATACAATTTCATTAAAAAATGTTCCGCAAAATACTATTATTCTTTGCAATTCAAAAAGAATTTAGTTAATTTCGATTTAAAATGATTTTGTCGCATTTTTACTATTTATTATCATAATTTTATGCATTTTATGTGTTTGATTATTGCATAAAATTTCATAAAAAAATGTTCTGTAAAATATTATTATTCCTTGCAATTTCAAAATTAATTTCGTTAATTTCAATTTAAAATTATTTTGTCGCATTTTTACTATTTATTATCATCATTTTTTGCATACATTTTCATTAAAAAATGTTCTGTAAAATATTATTATTCTTTGCAATTCAAAAGTAATTTAGTTAATTTCGATTTAAAATGATTTTGTCGCATTTTTGCTATTTATTATCATCATTTTTTGCATACAATTTCATTAAAAAATGTTCCGCAAAGTACTATTATTCTTTGCAATTCAAAATTAATTTACTTAATTTCGATTTAAAATGATTTTGTCGCATTTTTGCTATTTATTATCATCATTTTTTGCATACAATTTCATTAAAAAATGTTCCGCAAAATATTATTATTCTCTGCAATTCAAAAAGAATTTAGTTAATTTCGATTTAAAATGATTTTGTCGCAATTTTACTATTTATTATCATCATTTTATGCTATTTATGTGTTTGATTATTGCATAAAATTTCATTAAAAAATTTTCTGTAAAATATTATTATTCCTAGCAATTCAAAATTAATTTCGCTAATTTCATTTTTAAATTATTTTGTCGCATTTTTACTATTTATTATCATCTTTTTTTGCATACAATTTCATTAAAAAATGTTCCGCAAAATACTATTATTCTTTGCAATTCAAAAAGAATTTAGTTAATTTCGATTTAAAATGATTTTGTCGCATTTTTACTATTTATTATCATAATTTTATGCATTTTATGTGTTTGATTATTGCATAAAATTTCATTAAAAAATGTTCTGTGAAATATTATTATTCCTTGCAATTTCAAAATTAATTTCGTTAATTTCAATTTAAAATTATTTTGTCGCATTTTTACTATTTATTATCATCATTTTTTGCATACATTTTCATTAAAAAATGTTCTGTAAAATATTATTATTCTTTGCAATTCAAAAGTAATTTAGTTAATTTCGATTTAAAATGATTTTGTCGCATTTTTGCTATTTATTATCATCATTTTTTGCATACAATTTCATTAAAAAATGTTCCGCAAAGTACTATTATTCTTTGCAATTCAAAATTAATTTACTTAATTTCGATTTAAAATGATTTTGTCGCATTTTTGCTATTTATTATCATCATTTTTTGCATACAATTTCATTAAAAAATGTTCCGCAAAATATTATTATTCTCTGCAATTCAAAAAGAATTTAGTTAATTTCGATTTAAAATGATTTTGTCGCAATTTTACTATTTATTATCATCATTTTATGCATTTTATGTGTTTGATTATTGCATAAAATTTCATTAAAAAATGTTCTGTAAAATATTATTATTCCTAGCAATTCAAAATTAATTTCGTTAATTTCATTTTAAAATTATTTTGTCGCATTTTTACTATTTATTATCATCATTTTTTGCATACAATTTCATTAAAAAATGTTCTGGAAAATACTATTATTCTTTGCAATTCAAAAGTAATTTTGTTGATTTCGATTTAAAATGATTTTTTCGCATTTTTACTATTTATTATCATCATTTTATGCATTTTATTTGCTTGATTATTGCATATAGTTTCATTAAAAAATAATCTGTAAAATATTATTATTTCTTGCAATTCTAAACTAATATAGTTAATTTCAATTTAAAATTATTTTGTCGCATTTTTACTATATAATATCATCAATTTATGTATTTAGTTTGCTTGATTATTGCATAGAATTTCATTAAAAAATGTTCTGCAAAATATTATTATTGTTTGCAATTCAAAATTAATTTCATTAATTTCGATTTAAAATTATTTTGTCGCATTATTACTCTTTATTATCATCACTTTAGTCATTTTCTCTGCTTGATCATTATTTTGTCGTATTTTTACTCTTTATGATTATAATTTTTTGCATTTTATTTGCTTGATTATTGCATACAATTTCATTAAAAAATGTTCGGCAAAATATTATTATTGTTTGCAATTCAAAATTAATTTTATTAATTTCGATTTAAAATTATTTTGTTGCATTATTACTCTTTATTATCATCATTTTATTCATTTTGTTTGCTTGATTATTATTTTGTCGTATTTTTACTCTTTATGATCATAATTTTATGCATTTTATTTGCTTGATTATTGCATACAATTTCATTAAAAAATGTTCTGCAAAATACTATTATTCTTTGCAATTCAAAAGTAATTTATTAATTTCGATTTAAAATGATTTTTTCGCATTTTTACTATTTATTATCATCAATTTATGCATTTTATTTGCTTGCTTATTGCATACAATTTCATTAAAAAATGTTCTGCAAAATTCCATTATTCTTTGCAATTCAAAATTAATTTAGTTAATTTCGTTTTAAAATGATTTTGTCGCATTTTTACTATTTATTATCATCATTTTATGCATTTTATTTGCTTGATTATTGCATACAATTTCATTAAAAAATGTTCTGCAAAATTTCATTATTCTTTGCAATTCAAAATTAATTTAGTTAATTTCGATTTAAAATGATTTTGTCGCATTTTTACTATTTAGTATCATCATTTTATGCATTTTATTTGCTTGATTATTGCATACAACTTAATTAAAAAATGTTCTATAAAATATTTTCATTCCTTGCAATTCTAAATTAATTTAGTTAATTTCAATTTAAAATTATTTTGTCGCATTTTAACTATATATTATCATCATTTTATGCATTTAATTTTCTTGATTATTGCATACAATTGCATTAAAAAATGTTCTGCAAAATATTATTATTGTTTGCAATTCAAAATTTAATTTTATTAATTTGGATTTAAAATTATTTTGTCGTGTTATTACTGTTTATTATCATCATTTTATGAATTTTATTTGCTTGATTATTATTTTGTCGTATTTTTACTCTTTATGATCATAATTTTATGCATTTTATTTGTTTTATTATTGCACACAATTTCATTAAAAAATGTTCTGCAAAATACTATTATTCTTTGCAATTCAAAAGTAATTTAGTTAAGTTCAATTTAAAATGATTTTGTCGCATTTTTACTATTTATTATCATCATTTTATGCATTTTATTTGCTTGATTATTGCATACAATTTCATTAAAAAATGTTCTGCAAAATTTTATTATTCTTTGCAATTCAAAATTAATTTAGTTAATTTCGTTTTAAAATGATTTTGTCGCATTTTTACTATTTATTATCATCATTTTATGCATTTTATTTGCTTGATTATTGCATACAATTTCATAAAAATATGTTCTGCAAAATTTCATTATTCTTTGCAATTCATATTTAATTTAGTTAATTTCGATTTAAAATGATTTTGTCGCATTTTTACTATTTATTATCATCATTTTATGCATTTTATTTGCTTGATTATTGCATACAATTTAATTAAAAATCCTCAAAAATGATGTGCAACCAAGGATTTTTAAATCATTTTTGAGGATTTTAATCCGTTTAAATCATTTTCGAGGATTTTTAATCCGTCTGAATCATGATTCCGACAGATTAAAAATCCTCGAAAATGATTTAAACGGATTAAAAATCCTCAAAAATGATTCAGACGGATTAAAAATCCCCGAAAATGATTTAAACGGATTAAAAATCCTCGAAAATGATTCAAACGGATTAAAATCCTCAAAAATGATTTAAACAGATGAAAATCCTCGAAAATGATTTAAACGGATTAAAATCCTCGAAAATGATTTAAACGGATAAAAAAATCCTCAAAAATGATTTAAACGAATTTAAAATCCTCGAAAATGATTCAAACGGATTAAAATCCTCAAAAATGATTTAAACGGATGAAAATCCTCGAAAATGATTTAAACGGATTAAAATCCTCGAAAATGATTTAAACGGATAAAAAAATCCTCAAAAATGATTTAAACGGATTAAAATCCTCGAAAATGATTCAGAGGGATTAAAAATCCTAAAAAATGATTTAAACGGATTAAAATCCTCGAAAATGATTCAAACGGATTAAAAATCCTCAAAAATGATTTAAACGGATAAAAATCGTCGAAAATGATTCAGACGGTTTAAAAATCGTCGAAAATGATTTAAACGGATTAAAAATCCTCGAAAATGATTCAGACGGATTAAAAATCCTCGAAAATGATTCAAACGGATTAAAATCCTCAAAAATGATTTAAACGGATAAAAATCGTCGAAAATGATTCAGACGGTTTAAAAATCGTCGAAAATGATTTAAACGGATTAAAAATCCTCGAAAATGATTCAGACGGATTAAAAATCCTCGAAAATGATTCAAACGGATTAAAATCCTCAAAAATGATTTAAACGGATTAAAAATCCTCGAAAATGATTCAGACGGATTAAAAATCCTCGAAAATGATTTAAACGGATTAAAAATCCTTGAAAATGATTCAGACGGATTAAAAATCCTTAATGTAGACACCCCGATTTTGACCCGGGATACTTAGCAAGCATTCCCTATGATGATATAGACCAATCATGTATACCTCGAGGTTAAGAACAAGGCTTGAACTCGCCAAACCACCCTAAACCATTCTAAACCATCCTAGAACAACCTTAAACCAACCAAAATGACCAAAATACCCTTCCAACCATCCAAAATGCTCTTCAAAATAAACCTAAGCCTACACCATCTTCTAGTACATTCAAAACCCTCTTTACCAAAATGACCAAAATAATACGTCTCAATCTGTTTTGAAATGAGGGAGATGTGCCCGTTTTACCAAAATGACTTGTTTTCCTGACCTTATGAGGGTAAAATGGTCACACAAATGGATGTACAAATTATCTTGGGATTCAAACCAATTGGGTTAGAAAGTACACTCAACAAGCTTTCCAATGCTTCAAACCACGCATAAAACGGAGTTCGGTAACACCCGGAGCAGCCATTTGAAGTTTGGTCTGCTATGCAGGCCTTTGAGCGCTCAAAGCCCTCTTTGAGCGCTCAAACCCTTTGCGCACTAGAAATTTTTAAAGCATTTTTCAGCTGGTTTTCCACCTAAACTATGGGCTCCTCCTGGTTTCTACAGCTTCGTTTTCACACCAGAATCTCTCTAATAACACTCCCTCCCCAACTTGAATTGCAAATTCCAAATTCCCCCCATTTCTCTCTATATAAACCACCCTCCACCCATTGTTTAGGACCCCTTGGCTGATCTCTTACACTCTCACACCCTTCATCAGATCAAACCCACTCTCTCTCATCCTTCAATCACGTTTTAGCCTCTCCCTCATCCATTTCCATCATCTTCAACCTCCAAAACACCCAAAAACCTTCTTTAAAAGGCCCAAACTCCATGGGTCTTTGAAGAAATCACCTCTCATCAAGCCTACTGCCCTCAAACCTTCTTCAAATCCATAAACCCACTTCAATCAGTCCTTGTTCTTCACTGATCATCTCCTTTCAAGCACTCAAACACTCAAAAATTCCATCTTTAAGACCAAATACACATGGGTCTTTAAGATATCAACTACAACACCCCTCTCTCACTCTAATAAGCCATTTACAGCCTATACATTCCATCAATTTCGTCCAAACCTAGCTCTTCCATCAAAACCCACCTCATCCAAGCCAAAATCACCATTTTAAGCTCAAATACTCCATCATCCACCCAATCAATCATTCAATCAGCCTTACACTCACACCTCTATCCAAAATACCTCAACTCAAGCCCATATTCTAAGCCACTACTCAATCATCCATCAAAACCCCAAGTTCAAGCCTTGATCATAGCCTAAAAGGTAGAAAAACATGTGAAAAACCACGTTTTGGTCATCCTGAGGGAGACCAGTGAGTTCATGGAGGTTCCACATACCTTCTATGAGCTCACAAGGTCTTAAATATCAAGAAAAAATGATTTCAAAAATCTCAGCTCGAAATGGTTCGAGCGCTCAAACTGTGAGCTCGAGCGCTCATACTACAGTTTGAGCTCTGAAACTGTTTCGGCCATTTTGTTGTTTTTGTGACTTCTGATGCTTTCTCATGTGTGGAGGGTGAAATCCACGCAGCTCGCTCGATTTTTCGGATATGAAAATGAAAAAAATGTGAGTTGCCACCCGGGGTTTAAATTTAGAAAAAAGTTTGGTACCCGAGAAACCGTTGTAAGAATAATTGTTGACTCTCATGCCGTTTCGGGAAAAGGGTTTGATCTGCGAAAAGATTCTTTTTGGATTCGGAAGCCAGGTTACGCGCGAGGAAGGTTTTATTGAAAAGCACCCCGTTCGCCCGGGAGATCCTCGGTCTCTACTAAATGATTTGTGGGATTTTTGTAGAAAGTATTTTATTGAAAACTTTGACAATTAAACAAGAAAAATAATAATAATAAGTTAAAACCATAACGGAAATAAAATTTAAACAAAAAGGACTAAGTAGTAATAGCAAGGAAATAAAGGGTGGAAAGTACAATAAACAAAAAGAGTTGCAGAAAACAACAGTGAAACAGGGTACGAACAGGGGAAAACAGAGAAATTTTTTGATTTAAACGGGAGCCGTGCGGCTCCTACACAGGAGCCGTGCGGCCTACACTACAAGCCGCGCGGCTTGCGTGCGACCCTATTTTCAAAAATTTTATTTCAGGACCAGTGAGTCCAAAACCCGTTCAAAACTTGATTTTCTTCTTCAAATCTACTCCAAATAAGTTGTTTTTGTTTGTAAACGAGTTATTGAAGTGAAACTTATTTCCGGTACGGATCGTACCGTGCGTTTATCGAGAAAAATCGCCCGGTACGGCTCCGAAAAGCCGATTTTTGTTTCGAAAATGATTTACCGAGTTAAGATACGGTTGTTGAAACCGTTATTAACTCGGGAATGCCCTCGGAGAGCTGCGATTTGAAAATCGAAACGCGAAAACGGTTTTTTTTGGGTAAAAAAGCTTGAAATTAAAAAAGGCTAAGCGAATGTACAACCTACAAGGGGCATACCCCAGGGAGGACAAAGAAAAAGAAAAAAGAAAAGAAAATTGTGTGAAATAGAAGGGATGGCCACAAGGGCAACATGAGGGTAAGTAGGGTAAAATACAAGATACGCAAATACATACTAATCAACTGATGCAGAAGCAAAAAAGTGGCAGTAGATTGCAACAGCCCTTGCAACCCACTAAGGACAATAGGCAACCCACTTAGTAACAACAGATTACAATAGAAGCATGCAAAACAGTTGCAACAGCCCTTGCAACAACAATGATCAACAAGAGTCATATCAAATTGCAATAGTAGCAGTGGATTGCAACAACCCTTGCAACCCACTTAACAACAACAGATTGAATAGAATGAGAGAAAGGAAAGAAGAAACTCCCCTTTAGTGGTTGGATTTTGAGGAAGACCTTTGTCTGGCAATTTTCTTAGCCTTCTTTTGTTGCTTTTTAGATCTTTCAGACGTTGGGACGTCACTCTAATAGTACTCCATGGAAGTTATGACTGGAGAGGAGGGACTTTCATAGTCAGCTTCATCTTCAAGTTTGAGATCATTGATACCTGTCGAAGGAGGATCTTCCTTATTTGGAGGAATGGTAGTATCTGGATGCTCGCTACTATGCTGAGCCTCTTGCAAGACATGGAAAGAGTTGGATAAGAGTGTAGCAATCATCGAAGATGGTTGATCAGCAGAAATACCAACATCCCTTAACTTAGAACATTGAACTATCTCGGCATATGAGGATTGGGAAGGTTCAGAATCTGAAGTAACATGGACTGGATCAGAGACATGTAAAGGTGAACTTGTTGCATTCAAAGTGGGAGATACGTTATGCTGGACAGAAGCGGCAGTGACTTTCCTTTTCCTTGCTGCTTGCCAGGTGGTATCAGGATGGGAGGGGTTGATAGTGTGCTGTTGACTACAGGGAGCATTATATTGGACATCAGCTTTGCAAGGTTTTAGGGGTTGAATTGGTTTAGAAGCACACCGGGCATCCGAGTGCCCAAACACTCTGCAGCCACTACAAGCTGGGGGGAGAACTTGGCATTCAATCCCCACCATCACTGTTTCTCCTCCAAGTTTAACCATTACCTCATCCGGAAGGTCATTCCTCGCATCAATTTCAACACAAATACGAGCACTCGCAATGTTGGATTTCTCAGCTGTTGCTCTATCAACATGGATAGGATGGCCAACGACGCTTGCAATGCGACTAAGACATTCTTGGTTCCATAACTCCATAGGGAGTCTATGGATTCTAACCCAAATTGGTATTTTGGAAGGATGTTCTTTAGAAGGGCTCATCATTCGGTGCCAATTCTTCAGCACAAGATATCGTTTAGAGAAGAACCAAGGTCCCTTTTCCAAAACAGATATCTTTGCTTCTTCATCACGAAATTCAAAAAAGACAAATCCAGACACATTTGGAGTAACAGAAACTAAGCCCATTGAATCCCAAACTTTATGAGCAGTGGATTTAAGGAGGTTTATATTCATTTTTCCATCCAAAAAATATCCTACTAAACAATTGTTCCATTTGCTGTCATCTGCCAGATCTTCATCAATTTCAAGGATAGCGTTTTTACCTTGTTGGAGTTTTGGGAAGTGCTTGAGTTGCATGGCTTGTGACGGACTTTGAGCACGCAGCAGAGATACCCAATTTCTGGGTTTTGTTTGATACCCAAATCTTGGAGCTTGGTTAGCAGTGAAAGGAGGGATTGAAACCCCCATGTTAGGGCTTTTTGGGGACGATGGGGTGCGGTGAGGGGCTTGGGCGTGAGTTCCTGATAGGTGTTCGATGTCATCAGTGTTAGGGCTAAGATCCCCAAACGCGATGGTGGTGGGCGGATTGGAGTTAGGGTTAACAGAGTGAGGGAGATTTGGGAAAGCATCAGGGTGTTGAAGATCGAGAGATTTAGATGGTGTGGAGTTGATGGTTAGGTGAGTTTCTCTAGAATTCGTATGTTGAGGAGAGGTCTGTAAGCGAAGAACTTGTTGTGGTAGGGTAAGATTACGATTTTTCTTATACAGCTCATGCGAGTTGACTATTTTGGAACCTAGCCCATCTGCAGAAGAGGTTGAACCGTCGGCCATTGTTGAATTTGCTGCTTGTTTACCTAGATCACCCAAGGGAGTAGCGGTGCCGTCGGCCATGGCTGGAAACAGATGAACTCTGGCTAGGGTCGCCTCAATCGCCTGAATCGCCTAAGTGGAGCTGACGTCATTTCATCGGAAAGAAAGTCTCTCACTCTCCTTGCGAAAACGGTTTATACCTTTCTGGAACTTGAAACGGGGGTTGGAAACTTCGGATTTTTCGGGTTTGAGCTCGTGTGATCAAGATTTGGTACGAACGGGAATGGTATGGAGGGATCGAGGTGGAATGGAAGGTGTGAAGTTTCGGGAAGTTTACTGGTGGTTTTGAACGAAAGCTTTGCCGAAAAATTGAACGGAAATTCTTTCGGGGACTGATTTTTGGTGTCCCCCCTTGAGAGGAAGAGGAGGCCTCCATTTATAGCCGATTTTGGAAGAGAGAGATGGTGGTGATTTGAGGAGTGGTGAGGGTGACGGCACAGGTCTCAGTGACCCTCTTGGGGACTCTGGTGTGGGGACGAGCAGGCCTGACAAGGGGAAGGGGATCGCTATGGAGATGACAGATGATCCTCCAGTGACTGAGGAGACTGTTTCTAAGGTGCTGAGGGAGGTTGAGGCTGAGGAGAGAGAGAGGGCGGCAGGCCCGAGGGTGACGATAGTGGAGGTGGCCCGACAAGTAGGCTGGTCTATTGTCGCATTATTACTGTTTATTATCATCATTTTGTTCATTTTATTTGCTTGATTATTATTTTGTCGTATTTTTACTCTTTGTGATCATAATTTTTTGCATTTTATCTGCTTGATTATTGCATAAAAATTCATTAAAATATGTTCTGCAAAATACTATTATTCTTTGCAATTCAAAAGTAATTTAATTAATTTCGATTTAAAATTATTTTGTCGCACTTTTACTATTTATTATCATCATTTTATACATTTTATTTGCTTGATTATTGCATACAATTTCATTAAAAAATGTTCTGCAAAATTTCATTATTCTTTGCAATTCAAAATTAATTTAGTTAATTTCGATTTAAAATGATTTTGTCGCATTTTCACTATTTATTATCATCATTTTATGCATTTTATTTGCTTGATTATTGCATACAATTTAATTAAAAAAATGTTATGTAAAATATTATTATTCCTCGCAATTCTAAATTAATTTAGTTAATTTCAATTTAAAATTATTTTGTCGCATTTTTACTATATATTATCATCATTTTATACATTTAATTTTCTTCATTATTGCATACAACTTCATTAAAAAATGTTCTGCAAAATATTATTATTGTTTGCAATTCAAAATTAATTTTATTAATTTCGATTTAAAATTATTTTGTCGCATTATTACTGTTTATTATCATCATTTTATGAATTTTATTTGCTTGATTATTATTTTGTCGCATTTTTACTCTTTATGATCATAATTTTATGCATTTCATTTGCTTTATTATTGCATACAATTTCATTAAAAAATGTTCTACAAAATACTATTATTCTTTGCAATTCAAAAGTAATTTAGTTAATTTCGATTTAAAATGATTTTGTCGCATTTTTACTATGTATTATCATCATTTTATGCATTTTATTTGCTTGATTATTGCATACAATTTCATTAAAAAATGTTCTGCAAAATTTTATTATTCTTTGCAATTCAAAATTATTTTAGTTAATTTCGTTTTAAAATGATTTTGTCGCATTTTTACTATTTATTATCATCATTTTATGCATTTTATTTACTTGATTATTGCATACAATTTCATTAAAAAATGTTCTGCAAAATTTCAATATTCTTTGCAATTTAAAATTAATTTAGTTAATTTTGATTTAAAACGATTTTGTCGCATTTTTACTATTTATTATCATCATTTTATGCATTTTATTTGCTTGATTAATGCATACAATTTAATTAAAAAATGTTCTGTAAAATATTATTATTCCTCACAATTCTAAATTAATTTAGTTAATTTCAATTTAAAATTATTTTGTCGCATTTTTACTATATATTATCATCATTTTATGCATTTAATTTTCTTGATTATTGCATACAATTTCATTAAAAAATGTTCTGCAAAATATTATTATTGTTTGCAATTCAAAATTACTTTTATTAATTTCGATTTAAAATTATTTTGTCACATTATTACTGTTTAATATCATCATTTTATGAATTTTATTTGCTTGATTATTATTTTGTCGCATTTTTACTCTTTATGATCATCATTTTATGCATTTTATATGTTTTATTATTGCATACAATTTCATTAACAAATGTTCTGCAAAATACTATTATTCTTTGCAATTCAAAAGTAATTTAGTTAATTTCAATTTAGAATGATTTTGTCGCATTTTTACTATTTATTATCATCATTTTATGCATTTTATTTGCTTAATTTTTGCATACAATTTCATTAAAAAATACTCTGCAAAATTCCATTATTCTTTGCAATTCAAAATTAATTTAGTTAATTTCGATTTAAAATGATTTTGTCGCATTTTTACTATTTATTATCATCATTTTATGCATTTTATTTGCTTAATTTTTGCATACAATTTCATTAAAAAATGCTCTGCAAAATTCCATTATTCTTTGCAATTCAAAATTAATTTAGTTAATTTCGATTTAAAATGATTTTGTCGCATTTTTACTATTTATTATCATTATTTTTTACATTTTATTTGCTTGATTATTGCATAAAATTTCAGTAAAAAATGTTACTGCAAAATACCATTATTCTTTGCCATTAAAAACTAATTTAGTTAATTTCGATTTAAAATGATTTTGTCACATTTTTCCTATTTATTATCATCATTTTAAGCATTTTGTACATTTTATTTACATGATTATTGCATACAATTTCATTAAAAAATGTTCTGCAAAATTCCATTATTTTTTGCAATTCAAAATTAATTTAGTTAATTTCTATTTAAAATGATTTTGTCGCATTTTAACTATTTATTATCATCATTTTATGCATTTTATTTGCTTGATTTTTGCATAAAATTTCATTAAAAAATGTTCCGCAAAATTCCATAATTCTTTGCAATTCAAAATTAATTTAGTTAATTTCGATTTAAAATGATTTTGTGGCAATTTTACTATTTTTTATCAACATTTTATGCTTTTTATTTGCTTGATTATTGCATGCAATTTCATTAAAAGATGTTTTGTAAAATATTATTATTCCTTGCAGTTCTAAATTAATTTAGTTAATTTTAATTTAAAATTATTTTGTCGCATTTTTACTATATATATTATCATCATTTTATGCATTTAATTTGCTTGATTATAGCATACAATTTCATTAAAAAATGTTCTGAAAAATTCCGTTATTTTTTGCCATTCAAAATTAATTTACTTGATTTCGATTTAAAATGATTTGGTCGCACTTTTACTATTTATTATCATCATTTTATGCATTTTATTTGCTTGATTATTCCATACATTTTCATAAAAAAAAATTTCTGCAAAATACTATTATTGTTTGCAATTCAAAAGTAATTTAGTTAATTTCGATTTAAAATTATTTTGTCGCATTCTTACTATTTATTTTCAGCATTTTATGCATTTTATTTGCTTGATTATAACATACAATTTCATTAAAAATTGTTCTGAAAAATTCCGTTATTTTTTGCCATTCAAAATTAATTTACTTAATTTCGATTTAAAATGATTTGGTCGCACTTTTACTATTTATTATCATCATTTTATGCATTTTATTTGCTTGATTATTCCATACATTTTCATAAAAAAAATTTTCTGCAAAATACTATTATTGTTTGCAATTCAAAAGTAATTTAGTTAATTTCGATTTAAAATTTTTTTGTCGCATTCTTACTATTTATTTTCAGCATTTTATGCATTTTATTTGCTTGATTATTGCATAAAATTTCATTAAAAAATGTTCTGCAAAATACTATTATTCTTTGCATTTCAAAATTAATTTAATTAATTTCGATTTAAAATGATTTGGTCGCATTTTTACTATTTATAATCATCATTTTGTGCATTTTTTTTGCTTGATTATTGCATAAAATTTCTGTAAAAAATGTTCCGGAAAATACCATTATTCTTTGCGATTCAAAATTAATTTAGTTAATTTCAATTAAAAATAATTTTTTTGCATTTTTACTGTTTATTATTATCATTTTATGCATTTTATTTGCTTGATTATTGCATATAATTTCATTAAAAAATGTTTTGCGAAATACTATTATTCTTTGCAATTCACAAGTAATTTAGTTAATTTCGTTTTAAAATGATTTTGTCGCATTTTTACCATTTAGTATCATCGTTTTATGCATTTTATTTGCTTGATTTTTGCATATAATTTCATTAAACAATGTTCTGCAAAATTCCATTATTCTTTGCAATTCAAAATTAATTTAGTTAATTTCGATTTAAAATGATTTTGTTGCATTTTTACTATTTAATATCATCATTTTATGCATTTTATTTACATTATTATTGCATAAAATTTCATTAAAAAATGTTCTGAAAAATTCCATTATTCTTCGCAATTCAAACTTAATTTAGTTAATTTCGATTTAAAATGATTTTGTCGCATTTTTCCTATTTATTATCATCATTTTATGCATTTTGTACATTTTATTTACTTGATTATTGCATACAATTTCATTAAAAAATGTTCTGTAAAATTCCATTATTTTTTGCAATTCAAAATTAATTTAGATAATTTCGATTTAAAATGATTTTGTCACATTTTAACTATTTATTATCATCATTTTATGCATTTAATTTTCTTCATTATAGCATGCAATTTCGTTAAAAAATGTTCTGCAAAATTCCGTTATTCTTTGCAATTCAAAATTAATTTACTTAATTTCGATTTAAAATAATTTTGTCGCACTTTTGCGATTTATTATCATCATTTTATGCATTTTATTTTCTTGATTATTCCAAACATTTTCATTAAAAAATATTCTGCAAAATACTATTATTGCTTGCAATTCAAAACTAATTTAGTTAATTGCGATTTAAAATTATTTTGTCGCATTCTTACTATTTATTTTCATCATTTTATGCATTTTATTTGCTTGATTATTGCATAAAATTTCATTAAAAAATTTTCTGCAAAATACTATTATTCTTTGCATTTCAAAATTAATTTAGTTAATTTTGCTTTAAAATGATTTTGTCGCATTTTTACTATTTACGATCATCATTTTGTGCATTTTTTTGCTTGATTATTGCATAAAATTTCTGTAAATAATGTTCCGGAAAATATCATTATTCTTTGCGATTCAAAATTAATTTAGTTAATTTCAATTAAAAATGATTTTTTTGCATTTTTACTGTTTATTATTATTATCATTTTATGCATTTTATTTGCTTGATTATTGCATACAATTTCATTAAAAAATGTTCTTTAAAATACCATTTTTCTTTGCAATTCAAAATTAATTTAGTTATTTTCGTTTTAAAATGATTTTGTCGCATTTTTACAGATTATTATACTCATTTTATGCATTTTATTTGCTTGATTATTGGACAAAATTTCATTAAAAAATGTTCTGCAAAATACTATTATTCTTTGTATTTCAAAATTAATTTAGTTAATTACGTTTTCAAATGATTTTGTCGCATTTTTACTATTTTTTATCATTATTTTATGAATTTTATTTGCTTGATTATTGCATGCAATTTCATTAAAAAATGTTCTGTAAAATATTATTATTCCTTGCAAATCTAAATTAATTTGGTTAATTTCAATTTGAAATTATTTTGTCGCATTTTTACTATATATTATCATCCTTTTATGCATTTTATTTGCTTGATTATTGTATACAATTTCATTAAAAAATGTTCTGCGAAATACTATTATTCTTTGCAATTCAAAAGTAATATAGTTAATTTCGTTTTAAAATGATTTTGTCGCATTTTTACTATTTATTATCATCATTTTATGCATTTTATTTGCTTGATTTTTGCATACAATTTCATAAAAAAATGTTCTGCAAAATTCCATTATTCTTTGCAATTCAAAATTAATTTAGTTAATTTCGATTAATCTTCTAATACTCTATGGATTATATCTAGATTGATTATTTTCTTCAAAAACCCTTCACTAAAAATCATATCTTTTATCTTTTATGGGTTCTTGATGCATTATATGATTTAAACCTTGTGTTTGATCATTTATTGTGTCAATCTAGATTAATCTTCTAATACTCCATGGATTACATCTAGATTGATTGTTTTTCACAAAAATCTTCATTCCTTATCATTTCATTCATATGATGGATATTGCCTTGGTTTCTACGTGAGCCGGTTAGACCAGTGCCGATTTGACTCGGAGATCAAGACGGGTGTGCTTGTGGAGTCCATGGAATCAAAGAGGGGTACGGGGTACTACATCAAGAATTGGAGCTAGGTGTCACAAGGGGCTTGTTGGGTAATTCCTAGTCTTGTTAATTCTTGTAAACCTTTTGATTTATGGAAATACATAAGTAGGATTAGGCCGTGGTTTTATGCTTAGGGTGTTTAGACCCTAAGTAGTTTCCACGTAAATCTCCTTGTCTTGTCTCTTTACTTTAATTGCTTAATCATTGCATATCTTTTAGTGATTGTTAAAATGGATATTGGGTAATTGCATGTGCTAATTAGTGGTTAAATTTTTTAGTTATAGTCCTATTCACCCCCCCTCTAGGACTTAATCGGGCTCTAGATTATTTCAATTGGTATCAGAGCTTTGTTGCTCTTTGTTGGTTTTACCGCCTGAGTTTGATCCTATTTGTGTCTAATGAATAGAGTTATGGATAATTTGTCTCGTTCTCCTTACTTTGATGGAGCCAACTACTCTCATTGGAAATCGAAAATGGAGATGCACCTCATCTCTCTTGGAATTAGAGTTTGGCGTTCTGTTTTATATGGTTACCAATTACGCACCATTGAAGACCCCGAAACTAAAAGAGTTAGGAACAAGCTTGAGGCCGAATGGAATCCAGGAGACATCGAATGTTGTGAGTCCAATGCTCGTGCCCTACGTGCAATACATGGGGCACTTAGTAAATCTGAATTTAGTCGTATTTCCTCGTGTACCACAGCCAAAGATGCTTGGGAAGTCCTTAAAACTTCTCACGAAGGTATCGAAACGGTTAGAGTCTCAAAACTTCAAATATGTACCTCTAAGTTTGAGAGTCTTAGGATGATAGAGGAAGAATCATTCGATGACTTTATAATTCGGCTTACAGACATAGTTAATGCTTTTCACGGTCTAGGCGAACCTTTATCTAATCTCAAAATTTGTCGTAAAATCCTTAGGTCTCTTCCTAAAAGATTTAGGTCTAAAGTTAATTCCATAGAAGAACGTGTCGATGTTGATGAATTGACTTTCGCCGAATTAGTTGGAAAGCTTCAAGTCTATGAACTAAACCACTTGTCTGACCACAAAACTTCTAAGACCTCTATTAAGCTAAACAAAAGCATAGCCCTTAAATCCATCCTAGAAAAAGAGGAATCATCCGAGTCTTGTGATCTTGAGGAAGAAATAGATGATGAGGAGTTGGACATGTTCGTTAGGAAGTTTGGGGGGTTTTTCGCTAAGAAGGGTAGTAATCTAGGAAAGAGTTCCAAATTCAATCCTAGTGATCATAAGAAACCAAACTTTGAAAAGTCTAAGAAGCCACAAGAAATTCAATGCTTTGAGTGTCACGGCTTTGGCCATGTCCAATCCGAGTGTGCCAACACTCTTAAGAAAAAATTGAAGAAGAGTTTCAAAGTCACATGGGATGATAGTGATGAAGAAGGTAGTGAAAGTGATGGCCAAGATAGTGGTGAGGGAAATACAAATGTCTCCGTGCTTGTTGCCTCCGTTGATCGTCCCTTGTCTCCTAAATCACCATTGATACCTATGTCCGCTAGTACCAAGAATAGTGAGATGTCTAGTGTGAGTTCTAAGAGTGCTAGTGACGATGAGGTAGAAGAAAATGAAGAAGTAGAAGATATCCATGATGCTTTTAATCTTATGTATCTAGAGTGCGTCTCTCTTAAAAAGAAAAAGAAAGAAATGGAGAAAACTATTAAGAAGTTTGAAAATGAGAGAGTTATCCTTAGAGCCGACTTAGACTCTTCCACTTTAGAGCTTGAAAAACAAAGCGAGTACAATGCTAAGTTAGCCGACAAGTTTGCTGTTGTAGAGAAGGAAAGACTAGAAGGTTTGATGGAGATTGAGAGAGCTAGATCTAGGATAAGTGACCTAGAGAGAGATCTTAATGAGGCGAGTGAAGCTATTAAAAGAAACGATTGTGGAGCTAATAGGATTGCCGAAATGACTCGCACCTTTAAAGACAAATGTGGTCTAGGGTTTATAGATCCTCCTTCCCTCCAATCTTCATCTAGTAAACCCAGTGAGAAAATCTCCTTCTTGAAAGCCAAAACGGTAGTGAGTCCACCTTCTCCTAGCATGCCTAAAATTGTTGAAAATGAGCCTCCTAAGAAAAGAATTATAACATGTCACCATTGCGGAGTCGAGGGTCACATTCGTCCTAATTGCTATCGGTTGAGGATAAAATTACAAAAGAAGGGTCAATCTCAAAGACCTAAACTCTTTGTGCCTCGTAGCGTTGCTCTTGGTCAACCAAATGTGGGAAGACCTTGTAATGTCACCCCTTCGCCTCCTAAGATTAGAAATGTTTATTTTGTTGCTCAATTGAATGATCTTGCTATGCAATCTTCTTATATTGTTAAAGAGATTAACAAGTTAACTTTGCATGCCAAGAATATGAATGGGGCTTCTAATGTTTATAACAACTCTAATCAAGTTTGGAAGAAAGTTGATCATGTTCCCCTTGTTTCTTGACCTCTAGATACTCTTAAGGAGTTTAGGGGTTCCACTCTTCTTGCTTGAGTTAGTTTGGGTTGCATGACACTCTTGTGTGCTTCATTCCATACATGTGTCTAGAGTGTGCATGTGTTTCTTGTCCTTTTTCTTTTTGGTATTTTGCAATTTATTTGCTTGTGCTAGGTCCATGCTATTGAGTGTGTGTGCTTGTCCGTTTGCTTGCATGATTTGAATTAACTACCTTTTGATATCATGCTTAAGGATAAGTTTGAAAGTTGTAGAATTGATGAGCATTGGGCATGGTAGGCACTTTATGTGATCATGAAGTTATGCATTCTTGTTTACATCATGAAGTGATTGCTTGAATCATTTGAATATCATGCTCTTCTCTACCCGTACACACTCCCTTGGGACTTGACTCTTTTGGTGTCTAAGGGTTCCTTGACTCATTCTTTGTTGAATTTTACTCGGTTGGATTTATGATTGACCAAATGTTTGAGGCTTACCTTTAGATGCTTTCCCCCATATATTCTTTTCAAGCTAACCGCTTAGGGATTAGTGTGAAAATTTCCCTTGTTGCATAAAAGAGTGAGATCCTTGCCAAAAAAAAAAAAAAAAAGGGAGAAACATACCATAAAATTCATTTATAGTAGTGGGGTTTGTTGCTCTAGTGTACCCCCTGATCTCGCACAATGGGCGAATGGCTACCTAATCATTGCACCATCCTAGGTTTGTGCGTTATTCTTGGAGTTCATAAGAATCGGTAATGGGTTTTGTGCGTTAAGTCTTTAGGTCCAAACGACTCATGGTTTGACTTCATTCATCGATCTTGTGTAAATTCTCCTTGGGAAAGGGTTAGGATCTCTCTTGGCATTAAAAAGGGTCTTGGATCAAACTCACGGAGTTCACGTTTTACACGTTGGTAGCTTAGAGCATGGCATTCACTTGAAACGTGCATTGCTTAATGATATAGACATGTTGTGCATTGCTCTTTGCTTATCTTAACGTGATCCCCTTGTTCCAATGACCATAATTCGCATTTTATCTCACTTATATTTTGGGCATGATATCTTGAGATTTAATATGTATTGTGCTTGAATGTTCATAAGCAAGAAGGATGTTTTAGTGAGGGGGAGTAATTTTTTGTGCTTTGTGCATTGGGGAGCATGTTATACTTTACTGTGTCTCTTATCTTATACTTAAATGTTTAAGGGTCTTTTGAGTTAGGGGGAGTCTCTTGACTTCTAAATTTTTATTGGGGCTTTGATAAAGGGGAGTGTTTATCCTTGTTCTTAAATGAAGAAATTTGATTGAACTTGTTATTTTAGCCAAAATTGTTTCTTGAATTTTTAACTAAGTGTTTGGTGTCTTATTTGTGCCTTAGAATTTTTTCCTTGTTTTCTAGGCAGTCTGTGCTTCTTGTTTCTCTGAACTTGCGAGGGGTTGCGTTTGCGCTATAGCACTTCTTTGTATTTTTCACGCTTGTTATTCTGTTAAATCTTTGAACTTCCAATGCGTTTTTCTTGTGCTGTAGCACTTTCTAAGTATTATTATTACACACGCGCCGTAATTGTGCTATTCCCGCGCTGTAGCACTGCCGTTTCTCGGCCTTCTTTTCCCTTTTCACGCGCTGGAAATGCACTTCTATTGTGCTATAGTGTTTTGTTCTGAAAGTTGGCCCACATCAGCCAATATTACGTTGATGCCATACACTGACATCAGCCTTCCCTTTTATGCGCTATCACATGCACCTTTGCACTCTACGGATTAAAAATTACAATTCCAATTCTAGTGCCAGCAAGCCAATTTTATTGTGTGCTTTTAGCCCCTTTGCCACTGGGTGTTCCCATGCATCCTTTGTGAGCTTTTGTTGTGCCACATTGATAAGCCCCAAATGTTGTATATATCCGGGCTTATTTCCCTCGTTGGGATCACACACACGTGCATTTTGTGCCTTTATACGATTGATTTTGCGCGAGTTGTGTTTTTGATGCGTTTCAAAAAATCGGAGCTAAAAGGTGTGTCCAAAGCTCCAAATAATCCCTGGTTGTATCCAGAAGTACCCAAGGTCCCGCAATGCCGTGGAGGACAATCGCCGAAGCTTAGAAGTTGATTCAAGGAGCTTTGGAAGGTTCAAGGAAGGCCCGGAACAAAGGAACAAGAAATCTAGAGTTGTGAGCCTTGAGAAAATCTGACCAACCGATAGAAAAAGGCTCATTTCTCTCAAGATACAAAGGCTATGAAGATGAGCTCAATTGGGTTTGAAAGTAGACTCATAGAGCTTTCCAACGGTTCAAGAATCACCTCATTCCGAGTTCGGACGAAGCCGGGGCGTGCCCGCGAAGTTGGGTCAAAAATCTGCCCGAACAGACGAATCTGGATCGATCCAGATGTGGTGTGGATCGATCCAAATACCTCCGGGCATCATTTTTTAGCACTTTTTGTGCTTTCCTTTTATGGAAACTTTTGTTTAATGTGAGAGCTTTATTAGATATTATGTAGAGAGAGAAAGGGAAGACTATATTGGGCTCTCTCCTCTCTCCTTCTCCCATACACTTACTGTTTCATTTTAGTTTTAGTTTAGCTCCTCCATTGGAGGATTTTGAAGCTTTATCTCTCTAGAACTCTCATGTAAGTTTACTTCTCCCGTTAATTTGTCGTTTATTAATGTTGTAGCTCGTACTTAGATTGTTCTATCTATCTAGTTTTTTTTGCTCTTGTTAAGTTTCTCATTTCCATGTTCTCTAGTTATTTTCTCTTTAAAATCCTTGTTCTAAATCTTGTTAGTTAATTTCTCAAGCATTAATGTTGTAGGTACACTTAAGATCTTCATTAAAAATCAATTTTCAAGTTTATTAATCATGTTTTTAGTTTTCTTCCAATTTCTAGACTTATTAACTAGTGTAATAAGTGAGTAGTTTTAATAGGCTTAGTCATGGGGTGATTAACACTCCATGACTTGGGATTAATCTATCCATCTCGTTCATAAAGCATACATTGCTTGTTTACCGGAAATTTGGGGTTGCACTTTTATGTACCAAAGAGTGGGTTTGTTAATCTCTTTGATCACACGTAGCCAAGAGCTTGACTACTTGACACGTGTGATGCTTTGGGCGATGTCAACTCATCCGTTTGCAAAATGTACCGGAAACCCCTAATCTTTGGTAAACACATTTTCTTGTAAAAGGTTTTAAAATCTAAATCTTCCGTTCGGGGGCATTTAACGATGCCCCGAGCCGGTTATCAAGAGGGGATGGATTAGCCCAAGTCATGGTCGTTAAATACCCCTAGACTTTGCCTTAGTTTAATTTGTCATTTTTAATCTTCCGAGTCGTTCTCGAAGTCGAGAGAATTCCACCAAACTCCAAAAGCCAAGTTTGCCGCTTTAAGGCTAAAACCTACACTTGCAAGACAACTCTCACGCCGGGTGCGTTCGGTCCCTGTGGATTCGACCCGGTCTTACCGGTTATTATGCTACTGCTGACCTAGCCCTACACTTGGGGCGACACTCTCTACGACACAATCTAAGGTCGCAAGCACACATCACTTCAAATTTCATCTCCTTCGTCCATTTTTTCAAGGCGCATGGGATGCACTGTTCCTACACCGTCGCGGATCCTTTTTTTTTAATACCCAAATCAGCATTTTAATTTCTCTCACATCAAAATCTTTTAAAAGGGTTTATAATTTTCAGAGGCAAATTTTGTGGACTTTTTGGCTATAATTTTGGGCTTGTGATTTTGGGGTTCATGTCTCATATTTTTTTTTTCTCTAATGATATGTTCATATTTCTCTCTCTCATATAATTAAGTATGATGTTTAGCTGGGTTTAGTTTCAACGTGATATGCATTTTTAAATGCTTGAATTTGCATATTTTAATTTGCATTTCTTGTTACACCTTGATTCTTGAGAGCATGAAATTTTTAGTAGCACATTTTGTGGTTCATGAAATGTTCCTCTAGTGAATTGCAAATTATCTTAAGTCATGTATTCAAGTTCTCATGCATGTAAACAAAAATGGCTCATTGTTTGCTTGATTGTTCATGTCCCATATTTTACTCAAAAATATCATGCGTGCTATATCATTTTCTTTTCAAATTGGCATATCATTTGTGCTAAAACATTTTAATGAATTTTATGCTTGCATGCTTGTGCCCAATAGCTTACATGGGAATCTCAATCATGCTTCTTTGTATTTCCTATTGGCCTATCATTAGTCTAATGTGAGCATCCAGTTTGAGAGTGTATTTGCACAAGCATGGAGTGAGGGGGAGTATTATGTTTGGGTAGTTATCTTCTTTTGGTCCTCATTTTCTTGGTTACACTTTATTGTTGTTTGGCTCTTCTCTTCTTTTAGTTGCCCTTTGTCTTCCCGTGACAAAAAGGGGAGAGATTAGTTATTGTCTTGGTTAATCAGTGGGGAGAGCTTGCATCTTATTATGCTTATGCATGGATTTTGAAGCTTTACTGAGTGCTTCTCATCTTATTAGTGCTTCATGTGATAGTTGATTGACAATTAATTCTTCCGTTGCGCTATTTATATTGTGGCTATCATATGTTGGATATTTGCACCATTGTTGGATGAGTTTATGCTTGCAGGTATTCAACGTTCTACTTGGAAGCTTTTAGTATCTAGTTGGGTTGAGTTTTGAAGATTCTCAATCTAGTTAGGGTTTGCTTCCTTGTATAGTTTTTGTTGATTGAATGGTTTTGTCCCGGAAATGCCAAAGGGGGAGATTGTTAATGTAATTGGCAATTTCCGGATTACGACAAACCATTGGAGTATGTATTTTGTTTGGGTTTTGGGGTAGAAGTCTAGGATTGTGTCTAGATGCTCCCTTCCATGTGTTGAAGCATTGAGGAAAAGATGGTGCTCATGCCGGTACTTACTTTGATTATTGAAAGGTATAATTCATTCATTTAGCATTGTCATTTAATCTTAATGTTTAACTAAATGCATGTTTTTAAATAGGCTAAGCCATTTCTTTAATCCTTGCATTTTTCTAGAAATATCTTTTTATTCTAAGGCATGTAGGAGGGAAGCGCTTTGGTTGCACCAGAGCGCATCTTTGAAGCTTGGCTTAGTTTGGCTAGGGTAGCGCCGGCACGCGCCGTGGATGTGTCGTAGCACTTCTTAGGCTTAGGCTTGGGAAGCGCTGACACGCGCCCCAGATGCGCCACAACACTCATTACTTGGGAAGCGCTGACACGCACCCCAGTTGCGCCGCAGCGCTCTAAACCTTGCTTGCACCTATTTAAACATCTTTTTCTCCTCAATTAGGGTAACACAATCAGATTATATACACTCTAGAGAGAGAAAAATGCATCTAGTCTTTTGTTCTTGAGTGTTCCTTCTTGTGAAAATGATTTAAACCTTGTGTTTGATCATTTCCTTTTGCAATCTAGATTAATCTTCTAATACTCTATGGATTATATCTAGATTGATTATTTTCTTCAAAAACCCTTCACTAAAAATTATATCTTTTATCTTTTATGGGTTCTTGATGCATTATATGATTTAAACCTTGTGTTTGATCATTTATTTTGTCAATCTAGATTAATCTTCTAATACTCCATGGATTACATCTAGATTGATTGTTTTTCACAAAAATCTTCATTCCTTATCATTTCATTCATATGATGGATATTGCCTTGGTTCCTACGTGAGCCGGTTGGACTGGTGCCGAGTTGACTCGGAGATCAAGACGGGTGTGCTTGTGGAGTCCATGGAATCAAAGAGGGGTACGGGGGTACTACATCAAGAATTGGAGCTAGGTGTCACAAGGGGCTTGTTGGGTAATTCCTAGTCTTGTTAATTCTTGTAAACTTTTTGATTTATGGAAATACATAAGTAGGATTAGGCCGTGGATTTTTTGCTTAGGGTGTTTAGACCCTAAGTAGTTTCCACGTAAATCTCCTTGTCTTGTCTATTTACTTTAATTGCTTAATCATTGCATATCTTTTAGTGATTGTTAAAATGGATATTGGGTAATTGCATGTGCTAATTAGTGGTTAAATTTTTTTGTTATAGTCCTATTCACCCCCCCTCTAGGACTTAATCGGGCTCTAGATTATTTCAATATTTTCTTGAAATTTTATGCAATAATCAACCAAATAATTTGAAATCGAAATTAACTAAATTAATTTTGAATTGCAAAGAAGAAAAATATTTTGTATAATATTTTTTCAGGAAATTTTAAGCAATAATCAACCAAATAAAATGCATAAAATGATGATAATAAAAAATAAAAATGCGACAAAATAATTTGAAATCGAAATTAACTAAATTAATTTTGAATTTCAAAGAAGAATAATATTTGGTATAATATTTTTTCATGAAATTTTATGCAATAATCAACCAAATAAAATGCATAAAATGTTCATAATAAATAGTAAAAATCGACAAAATAATCTGAAATCGAAAATAACTAAATTAATTTTGAAAAACAATGAAGAATAATATTTTGTATAATAATTTTTCTTCAAATTTTATGCAATAATCAACCAAACAAAATGCATAAGATGATAATAATAAACAGTAAATATGCGACAAAATAATTTTAAATCGAAATCAACAAAATTAAGTTTTACTTGCAAAGAAGAATAATATTTTGCGGAATATTTTTCAATTAAATTGTATGCAATAATCAAGCAAATAAAATGCATAAAACAATGATAATAAACAACAAAAATGAGACAAAGTAATTTGAAATCGAAATTAACTAAATTAATTTAGTTAATTTTGATTTCAAATTATTTTGACGCATTTTCACTGTTTATTATCTGCATTTTGTGCATTTTATTTGGTTGATTGTTGCTTAAATTTTAATGAAAAAATATTATACAAAATATTCTTCTTCTTTGCAATTAAAAATTAATTTAGTTAATTTCGATTTCAAATTATTTTGTCGCATTTTTACTGTTCATTATCATCATTTTATGTGGTTGATTATTGCATTTAATTTCATGAAAAAAATATTATACAAAATATTCTTCTTCTTTGCAATTCAAAATTAATTTAGTTAATTTCGATTTCAAATTATTTTGTCGCATTTTTATTATTTGTTATCATCATTTTATGCATTTTATTCGGTTGATTATTGCATAAAATTTCATGAAAAAATACTATACAAAATATTATTCTTCTTTGTTATTCAAAATTAATTTCTTAATTTCGATTTCAAATTATTTTGTCGCATTTTTACTTTTTATTATCATCATTTTTTGAATTTTATTTGCTTTTGCTTGGTTATTGCATAAAAGTTCATTGAAAAATATTCCGCAAAATAATATTCTACTTTGCATTTAAAACTTAATTTTGTTGATTTCGATTTAAAATTATTTTATCGCATTTTTACTATTTATTATCATCATTTTATGCATTTTGTTTGGGTTATTATTGCATAAAATTTCATGAAAAAATATTATTCAATATATTATTCTTCTTTGCAGTTCAAAATTAATTTAGTTAATTACGATTTCAAATTATTTTGTCGCAATTTTACTGTTCATTATCATCATTTTATGTGGTTCATTATTGCATTAAATTTCATGAAAAAAATATTATGCAAAATATTCTTCTTCTTTGCAATTCAAAATTAATTTAGTTAATTTCGATTTCAAATTATTTGGTTGATTATTGCATAAAATTTCATGAGAATAAATTAAACAAAATATTATTCTTCTTTGCAATTCAAAATTAATTTAGTTAATTTCGATTTCAAATTATTTTGTCGCATTTTTACTCTTTGTTATCATCATTTTATGCATTTTATTTGGTTGATTATTGCATAAAATTTCATGAAAAAATATTATACAAAATATATTCTTCTTCTTTGCAATTCAAAATTAATTTAGTTAATTTCGATTTCTAATTATTTTGTCGCATTTTTACTCTTTGTTATCATCATTTTATGCATTTTATTTGGTTGATTATTGCATAAAATTTCATGAAAAAATATTATACAAAATATATTCTTCTTCTTTGCAATTCAAAATTAATTTAGTTAATTTCGATTTCAAATTATTTTGTCGCATTTTTACTGTTTATTATCTGCATTTTGTGCATTTTATTTGGTTGATTATTGCATAAAATTTCATGAAAAAATATTATACAAAATATTCTTCTTCTTTGGATATAGAAAATTAATTTAGTTAATTTCGATTTCAAATTATTTTGTCGCATTTTTACTGTTTATTATCATCATTTTATGCGTTTTATTTGGTTGATTATTGCATAAAATTTCATGAAAATAAATTATACAAAATATTATTCTTCTATGAATTTCAAAATTAATTTAGTTAATTTCGACTTTAAATTATCTTGTCGCATTTTTACTTTTTATTATCATCATTTTATGAATTTTATTGGGTTGATTATTGCATTAAATTTCCCGAAAAAATATTATACAAAATATTATTCTTCTGTGCAATTCAAAATTAATTTAGTTAATTCCGATTTCAAATTATTTGGTTGGTTATTGCATAAAATTTCATGAAAATAAATTATACAAAGAATTATTTTTCTTTGCAATTCAAAATTAATTTAGTTAATTTCATTGAAAAATATTCCGAAAATAATATTCTACTTTGCAATTAAAACTTAATTTTGTTGATTTCGATTCAGAATTATTTTATCGCATTTTTAATATTTATTATCATCATTTTATGCATTTTGTTTGGGTTATTATTGCATAAAATTTCATGAAAAAATATTACTCAAAATATTATTCTTCTTTGCAATTCAAAATTAATTTAGTTAATTTCGATTTCAAATTATTTTGTCGCATTTGTACTGTTCGTTATCATCATTTTATGCGTTTTATTTGGTTGATTATTGCATTAAATTTCATGAAAAAATATTATACAAAATATTTTTCGTCTTTGCAACTAAAAATTAATTTAGTTAATTTCGATTTCAAATTATTTGGTTGATTATTGCATAAAATTTCATGAAAATAAATTAAACAAAATTTTATTCTTTTTTGCAATTCAAAATTAATTTAGTTAATTTCGATTTCAAATTATTTTGTAGCATTTTTACTGTTTATTATCTGCATTTTGTGCATTTTATTTGGTTGATTATTGCATAAAATTTCATGAAAAAATTTTATACAAAATATTCTTCTTCTTTTCTATTAAAAATTAATTTAGTTAATTTCAATTTCAAATGATTTTGTCGCAATTTTTACTGTTTATTATCATCATATTATGCATTTTATTCGGTTGATTATTGCATAACATTTCATGAAAAAATATTATACAAAATATTATTCTTGTTTGTTATTCAAAATTAATTTCTTAATTTCGATTTCAAATTATTTTGCCGCATTTTTACTGTTCATTATCATCATTTTATGTGGTTGATTATTGCATTTAATTTCATGAAAAAAATATTATACAAAATATTCTTCTTCTTTGCAATTCAAAATTAATTTAGTTAATTTCGATTTCAAATTATTTTGTCGCATTTTTATTATTTGTTATCATCATTTTATGCATTTTATTCGGTTGATTATTGCATAAAATTTCATGAAAAAATACTATACAAAATATTATTCTTCTTTGATATTCAAAATTAATTTCTTAATTTCGATTTCAAATTATTTTGTCGCATTTTTACTTTTTATTATCATCATTTTTTGAATTTTATTTGCTTTTGCTTGGTTATTGCATAAAAGTTCATTGAAAAATATTCCGCAAAATAATATTCTACTTTGCATTTAAAACTTAATTTTGTTGATTTCGATTTAAAATTATTTTATCGCATTTTTACTATTTATTATCATCATTTTATGCATTTTGTTTGGGTTATTATTGCATAAAATTTCATGAAAAAATATTATTCAATATATTATTCTTCTTTGCAGTTCAAAATTAATTTAGTTAATTACGATTTCAAATTATTTTGTCGCAATTTTACTGTTCATTATCATCATTTTATGTGGTTCATTATTGCATTAAATTTCATGAAAAAAATATTATGCAAAATATTCTTCTTCTTTGCAATTCAAAATTAATTTAGTTAATTTCGATTTCAAATTATTTGGTTGATTATTGCATAAAATTTCATGAGAATAAATTAAACAAAATATTATTCTTCTTTGCAATTCAAAATTAATTTAGTTAATTTCGATTTCAAATTATTTTGTCGCATTTTTACTCTTTGTTATCATCATTTTATGCATTTTATTTGGTTGATTATTGCATAAAATTTCATGAAAAAATATTATACAAAATATATTCTTCTTCTTTGCAATTCAAAATTAATTTAGTTAATTTCGATTTCAAATTATTTTGTCGCATTTTTACTCTTTGTTATCATCATTTTATGCATTTTATTTGGTTGATTATTGCATAAAATTTCATGAAAAAATATTATACAAAATATATTCTTCTTCTTTGCAATTCAAAATTAATTTAGTTAATTTCGATTTCAAATTATTTTGTCGCATTTTTACTGTTTATTATCTGCATTTTGTGCATTTTATTTGGTTGATTATTGCATAAAATTTCATGAAAAAATATTATACAAAATATTCTTCTTCTTTGGATATAGAAAATTAATTTAGTTAATTTCGATTTCAAATTATTTTGTCGCATTTTTACTGTTTATTATCATCATTTTATGCGTTTTATTTGGTTGATTATTGCATAAAATTTCATGAAAATAAATTATACAAAATATTATTCTTCTTTGAATTTCAAAATTAATTTAGTTAATTTCGACTTTAAATTATCTTGTCGCATTTTTACTTTTTATTATCATCATTTTATGAATTTTATTGGGTTGATTATTGCATTAAATTTCCCGAAAAAATATTATACAAAATATTATTCTTCTGTGCAATTCAAAATTAATTTAGTTAATTCCGATTTCAAATTATTTGGTTGCTTATTGCATAAAATTTCATGAAAATAAATTATACAAAGAATTATTTTTCTTTGCAATTCAAAATTAATTTAGTTAATTTCATTGAAAAATATTCCGAAAATAATATTCTACTTTGCAATTAAAACTTAATTTTGTTGATTTCGATTCAGAATTATTTTATCGCATTTTTAATATTTATTATCATCATTTTATGCATTTTGTTTGGGTTATTATTGCATAAAATTTCATGAAAAAATATTACTCAAAATATTATTCTTCTTTGCAATTCAAAATTAATTTAGTTAATTTCGATTTCAAATTATTTTGTCGCATTTGTACTGTTCGTTATCATCATTTTATGCGTTTTATTTGGTTGATTATTGCATTAAATTTCATGAAAAAATATTATACAAAATATTTTTCGTCTTTGCAACTAAAAATTAATTTAGTTAATTTCGATTTCAAATTATTTGGTTGATTATTGCATAAAATTTCATGAAAATAAATTAAACAAAATTTTATTCTTTTTTGCAATTCAAAATTAATTTAGTTAATTTCGATTTCAAATTATTTTGTAGCATTTTTACTGTTTATTATCTGCATTTTGTGCATTTTATTTGGTTGATTATTGCATAAAATTTCATGAAAAAATTTTATACAAAATATTCTTCTTCTTTTCTATTAAAAATTAATTTAGTTAATTTCAATTTCAAATGATTTTGTCGCAATTTTTACTGTTTATTATCATCATATTATGCATTTTATTCGGTTGATTATTGCATAACATTTCATGAAAAAATATTATACAAAATATTATTCTTGTTTGTTATTCAAAATTAATTTCTTAATTTCGATTTCAAATTATTTTGTCGCATTTTTACTGTTCATTATCATCATTTTATGTGGTTGATTATTGCATTTAATTTCATGAAAAAAATATTATACAAAATATTCTTCTTCTTTGCAATTCAAAATTAATTTAGTTAATTTCGATTTCAAATTATTTTGTCGCATTTTTATTATTTGTTATCATCATTTTATGCATTTTATTCGGTTGATTATTGCATAAAATTTCATGAAAAAATACTATACAAAATATTATTCTTCTTTGTTATTCAAAATTAATTTCTTAATTTCGATTTCAAATTATTTTGTCGCATTTTTACTTTTTATTATCATCATTTTTTGAATTTTATTTGCTTTTGCTTGGTTATTGCATAAAAGTTCATTGAAAAATATTCCGCAAAATAATATTCTACTTTGCATTTAAAACTTAATTTTGTTGATTTCGATTTAAAATTATTTTATCGCATTTTTACTATTTATTATCATCATTTTATGCATTTTGTTTGGGTTATTATTGCATAAAATTTCATGAAAAAATATTATTCAATATATTATTCTTCTTTGCAGTTCAAAATTAATTTAGTTAATTACGATTTCAAATTATTTTGTCGCAATTTTACTGTTCATTATCATCATTTTATGTGGTTCATTATTGCATTAAATTTCATGAAAAAAATATTATGCAAAATATTCTTCTTCTTTGCAATTCAAAATTAATTTAGTTAATTTCGATTTCAAATTATTTGGTTGATTATTGCATAAAATTTCATGAGAATAAATTAAACAAAATATTATTCTTCTTTGCAATTCAAAATTAATTTAGTTAATTTCGATTTCAAATTATTTTGTCGCATTTTTACTCTTTGTTATCATCATTTTATGCATTTTATTTGGTTGATTATTGCATAAAATTTCATGAAAAAATATTATACAAAATATATTCTTCTTCTTTGCAATTCAAAATTAATTTAGTTAATTTCGATTTCAAATTATTTTGTCGCATTTTTACTCTTTGTTATCACCATTTTATGCATTTTATTTGGTTGATTATTGCATAAAATTTCATGAAAAAATATTATACAAAATATATTCTTCTTCTTTGCAATTCAAAATTAATTTAGTTAATTTCGATTTCAAATTATTTTGTCGCATTTTTACTGTTTATTATCTGCATTTTGTGCATTTTATTTGGTTGATTATTGCATAAAATTTCATGAAAAAATATTATACAAAATATTCTTCTTCTTTGGATATAGAAAATTAATTTAGTTAATTTCGATTTCAAATTATTTTGTCGCATTTTTACTGTTTATTATCATCATTTTATGCGTTTTATTTGGTTGATTATTGCATAAAATTTCATGAAAATAAATTATACAAAATATTATTCTTCTTTGAATTTCAAAATTAATTTAGTTAATTTCGACTTTAAATTATCTTGTCGCATTTTTACTTTTTATTATCATCATTTTATGAATTTTATTGGGTTGATTATTGCATTAAATTTCCCGAAAAAAATATTATACAAAATATTATTCTTCTGTGCAATTCAAAATTAATTTAGTTAATTCCGATTTCAAATTATTTGGTTGGTTATTGCATAAAATTTCATGAAAATAAATTATACAAAGAATTATTTTTCTTTGCAATTCAAAATTAATTTAGTTAATTTCATTGAAAAATATTCCGAAAATAATATTCTACTTTGCAATTAAAACTTAATTTTGTTGATTTCGATTCAGAATTATTTTATCGCATTTTTAATATTTATTATCATCATTTTATGCATTTTGTTTGGGTTATTATTGCATAAAATTTCATGAAAAAATATTACTCAAAATATTATTCTTCTTTGCAATTCAAAATTAATTTAGTTAATTTCGATTTCAAATTATTTTGTCGCATTTGTACTGTTCGTTATCATCATTTTATGCGTTTTATTTGGTTGATTATTGCATTAAATTTCATGAAAAAATATTATACAAAATATTTTTCGTCTTTGCAACTAAAAATTAATTTAGTTAATTTCGATTTCAAATTATTTGGTTGATTATTGCATAAAATTTCATGAAAATAAATTAAGCAAAATTTTATTCTTTTTTGCAATTCAAAATTAATTTAGTTAATTTCGATTTCAAATTATTTTGTAGCATTTTTACTGTTTATTATCTGCATTTTGTGCATTTTATTTGGTTGATTATTGCATAAAATTTCATGAAAAAATTTTATACAAAATATTCTTCTTCTTTTCAATTAAAAATTAATTTAGTTAATTTCAATTTCAAATGATTTTGTCGCAATTTTTACTATTTATTATCATCATATTATGCATTTTATTCGGTTGATTATTGCATAACATTTCATGAAAAAATATTATACAAAATATTATTCTTGTTTGTTATTCAAAATTAATTTCTTAATTTCGATTTGAAATTATTTTTTCGCATTTTTACTGTTTATTATCATTATTTGATGCATTTTATTCAGTTGATTATTGCATACAATTTCATAAAAAAATATTGTACAAAATATTATTCTTCTTTGCAATTCCAAATTAATTTAGTTAATTTCGATTTCGAATTATTTTGTCGCATTTTTACTGTTTATTATCATCATTTTACGCATTTTATTTGGTTGATTATTGCATAAAATTTAATGAAAAAATATTATACAAAATATTCTTCTTCTTTTCAATTAAAAATTAATTTAGTTAATTTCGATTTCAATTTATTTTTTCGCATTTTTACTGTTTATTATCATTATTTTATGCATTTTATTCAGTTGATTATTGCATAAAATTTCATGAAAAAATTTTATACAAAATATTCTTCTTCTTTTCAATTAAAAATTAATTTAGTTAATTTCAATTTCAAATGATTTTGTCGCAATTTTTACTGTTTATTATCATCATATTATGCATTTTATTCGGTTGATTATTCCATAACATTTCATGAAAAAATATTATACAAAATATTATTCTTGTTTGTTATTCAAAATTAATTTCTTAATTTCGATTTGAAATTATTTTTTCGCATTTTTACTGTTTATTATCATTATTTGATGCATTTTATTCAGTTGATTATTGCATACAATTTCAGAAAAAAATATTGTACAAAATATTATTCTTCTTTGCAATTCCAAATTAATTTAGTTAATTTCGATTTCGAATTATTTTGTCGCATTTTTACTGTTTATTATCATCATTTTACGCATTTTATTTGGTTGATTATTGCATAAAATTTAATGAAAAAATATTATACAAAATATTCTTCTTCTTTTCAATTAAAAATTAATTTAGTTAATTTCGATTTCAATTTATTTTTTCGCATTTTTACTGTTTATTATCATTATTTTATGCATTTTATTCAGTTGATTATTGCATAAAATTTCATGAAAAAATATTATACAAAATATTATTCTTCTTTGCAATCCAAAATTAATTTATTTAATTTCGATTTCAAATTATTTGTTTGATTATTACGAAAAAACTTATTGACAATATATTATACAAAATATTATTCTTCTTTGCAATTCAAACTTAATTTAGTTAATTTCGATTTCAAATTATTTGGTTGATTATTGCATAAAATTTCATGAAAATAAATTATACAAAATATTATTTTTCTTTGCAATTGAAAATTAATTTAGTTAATTTCGATTTCAAATTGTTTTGTCTCATTTTTACTGTTTGTTATCATTATTTTATGCATTTTATTTGGTTGATTATTGCATTAAATTTCATGAAAATATGTTATACAAAATATTATTCTTCTTTGCAATTAAAAATTATTTTAGTTAATTTCGATTTCAAATTATTTGGTTGATTATTGTATGAAATTTCATGAAAATAAATTATACAAAATATTATTTTTCTTTGCAATTGAAAATTAATTTAGTTAATTTCGATTTCAAATTATTTTGTCGCATTTTTACTGTTTGTTATCATCATTTTATGAATTTTATTTGGTTGATTATTGCATAAAATTTCAAGAAAAAATATTATACAAAATATATATTCTTTTTCTTTGTAATTCAAAATTAATTTAGTTAATTTCGATTTGAAATTATTTTGTCGCATTTTTACTGTTTATTATCTGCATTTTGTGCATTTTATTTGGTTGATTATTGCATAAAATTTCGTGAAAAAATATTATACAAAATATTCTTTTTCTTTGCATATAGAAAATTAATTTAGTTAATTTCGATTTCAAATTATTTTGTCGCATTTTTATTGTTCATTATCATCATTTTATGCGTTTTATTTGGTTGATTATTGCATAAAATTTCATGAAAAAATATTATACAAAATATTATTTTTCTTTGTTATTCAAAATTAATTTCTTAATTTCGATTTCTAATTATTTTTTCGCCTTTTTACTTTTTATTATCATCATATCATGCATTTATTTACTTTATTATTGCATATAATTTCATTGAAAAATATTCTGCAAAATATTATTTTTCTTTGCAATTAAAAATTTTGTTGATTTCGATTTAAAATTATTTTGTCGCATTTTTTTAGTTTATTATCATCATTTTATGCATTTTATTTGGTTGATTATTGCATAAAATTTCATGAAAAAAATTATACATTATATATTCTTCTTCTTTGCAATTCAAAATTAATTTAGTTAACTTCGATTTCAAATTATTTTGTCGCATTTTTACTGTTTATTATCATCATTTTATGCATTTTATTTGTTTCATTATTGCATACAATTTCATTGAAAAATATTCGACAAAATATTATTCTTCTGTGCAATTAAAAGTTAATTTTGTTTATTTCGATTTTAAATTAGTTTGTCACATTTTTTTGTTGTTTATCATCATCATTCCATGCATTTTATTTGGTTCACTATTGCATAAAATTTCATGAAAAAATATTATTCAAAATATTATTCTTCTTTGCAATTCAAAATTAATTTAGTTAATTTCGATTTAAAATTATTTGGTTGATTATTGCATAAAATTCCATGAAAATAAATTATACAAAATATTATTCTTCTTTGAATCTCAAATTTAAATTAGTTAATTTCGATTTCAAATTATCTTGTCGCATTTTTACTGTTTGTTATCATCATTTGATGAATTTTATTCGGTTGATTATTGCATTAAATTTCCGGAAAAAATATTATACGAAATATTATTCTTCTGTGCACTTCAAAACTAATTTAGATAATTTCGATGTTAAATTATTTTGTCGCATTTTTACTGTTTATTATCATCATTTTGTGCATTTGATTCGGTTGATTATAGCATAAAATTTCGTGAAAAAATATTATACAAAATATTATTCTTCTTTGTTATTCAAAATTAATTTCTTAATTTCGATTTCAAATTATTTTGTTGCATTTTTATTTTTTATTATCATCATTTTTTGCATTTTATTTGCTTGGTTATTGCATACAATTTCATTGAAAAATATTCCGCAAAATAATATTCTACTTTGCAATTAAAACTTAATTTTGTTGATTTCTATTTAAAATTATTTTATCGCATTTTTACTATTTATTATCATCATTTTATGCATTTTGTTTGGGTTATTATTGCATAAAATTTCATGAAAAAATATTATTCAAAATATTATTATTCTTTGCAATTCAAAATTAATTTAGTTAATTTCAATTTTAAATTATTTTGTCGCATTTTTACTGTTTCTTATCTGCATTTTGTGCATTTTATTTGGTTGATTATTGCATAAAATTTAATGAAAAAATATTATACAAAATATTCTTCTTCTTTGCAATTAAAATTTTATTTAGTTAATTTCAATTTCAAATTATTTTGTCGCATTTTTACTGTTCATTCTCATCATTTTATGTGGTTGATTATTGCATTAAATTTCATGAAAAAATATTATACAAAATATTATTCTTCTTTGCAATTCAAAATTAATTTAGTTAATTTCGATTTCAAATTATTTGGTTGATTATTACAAAAAAATTCATGACAATATATTATACAAAATATTATTCTACTTTGCAATTCAAACTTAATTTAGTTAATTTCGATTTCAAATTATTTGGTTGATTATTGCATAAAATTTCATGAAAATAAATTATAAAAAATATTATTTTTCTTTGTAATTGAAAATTAATTTAGTTAATTTCGATTTCAAATTGTTTTGTCGCATTTTTACTGTTTGTTATCATCATTTTATGCATTTTATTTGGTTGATTATTGCATTAAATTTCATGAAAAAATATTATACAAAATATTCTTCTTCTTTGCAATTAAAAATTAATTTAGTTAATTTCGATTTCAAATTATTTGGTTGATTATTGCATAAAATTTCATGAAAATAAATTAAAAAAAATATTATTCTTCTTTGCAATTCAAAATTAATTTAGTTAATTTCGATTTCAAATTATTTTGTCACATTTTTACTGTTTGTTATCATCATTTTATGCATTTTATTTGGTTGATTATTGCATAAAATTTCATGAAAAAATATTATACAAAATACATTCTTCTTCTTTGCAATTCAAAATTAATTTTATTTGGTTTATTATTGCATAAAATTTTGTGAAAAAATATTATACAAAATATTCTTCTTCTTTGCAATTAAAAATTAATTTAGTTAATTTCGATTTCAAATTATTTGGTTGATTATTGCATAAAATTTCGTGAAAAAATATTATACAAAATATTCTTCTTCTTTGCAATTAAAAATTAATTTAGTTAATTTCGATTTCAAATTATTTGGTTGATTATTGCATAAAATTTCATGAAAAAATACTATGCAAAATATATTCTTCTTCTTTGCAATTCAAAATTAATTTAGTTAATTTCGATTTCAAATTATTTTGTCGCATTTTTACTGTTTGTTATCATCATTTTATGCATTTTATTTGGTTGATTATTGCATAAAATTTCATGAAAAAATACTATGCAAAATATATTCTTCTTCTTTGCAATTCAAAATTAATTTAGTTAATTTTGATTTCAAATTATTTTGTCGCATTTTTACTGTTTATTATCATCATTTTATGCATTTTATTTGCTTCATTATTGCATACAATTTCATTGAAAAATATTCAACAAAATATTATTCTTCTGTGCAATTAGAAATTAATTTTTTTTATTACGTTTTAAAATTATTTTGTCGCATTTTTACTGTTTATTATCATCATTTTATGCATTTTATTTGCTTGATTATTGCATACAATTTCATTAAAAAATATTTTTCAAAATATTATTCTTCTTTGCAATTAAAAATTATTTTGTTGTATTTTTACTGTTTATTATCATCATTTTTTGCATTTTTTTTGCTTGATTATCGCATAAAATTGTCGCATTTTTATTGCTTATTTTCTTCATTTTATGTATTTTATTTGCTTGATAATTGCATACTGTTTCATTAAAAAATATTTTGCAAAATATTATTATTCTTTGCAATTCAAAATTAATTTTTTTAATTTCGATTTAAAATTATCTTGTCGCATTTTTACTGTTTATTATCATCATTTTATGCATTTTATTTGTTTGATTATTGTATAAAATTTCTTGAAAAAATTTTCTACAAAATATTATTCTTCTTTGCAATTCAAAATTAATTTTTTTAAAAATTATTTTGCTGCATTTTTACTGTTTATTATCATCATTTTGTGCATTTTATTTGCTTGATTATTCCATACAATTTCATTAAAAAATATTATGCAAATTATTATTTTTTCTTTGCAATTAAAAATTATTTTGTCGCATTTTTACTGTTTATTATCATCATTTTATGCATTTTATTTTCTTGATTGATGCATCCAATTTCATTAAAAAATATTCTGCAAAATATTATTCTTCCTTGCAATTAAAAATTATTTTGTCGCATTTTTACAATTTATTATCATCATTTTATGCATTTTATTTGCTTGATTACTGTATACAATTTCATTAAAAAATATTCTTCAAAATATTATTCTTCTTTGCAATTAAAAATTATTTTGTCATATTGTTACTATTTATTGTCATCATTTTTTGCATTTTATTTGCTTGATTATTGCATAAAATTGTCGTATTTTTGTTGTTTATTAGCATCATTTTATGCATTTTATTTGCTTGATAATTGCATACAGTTTCATTTTAAAATATTTTGCAAAATATTAATTTTTATTGTTTATTAATGTTTCATTAAATAATATTTTGCAAAATATTTTTATTCTTTGCAATTCAAAATTATTTTTTTTAATTTCGATTTAAAATTATCTTGTCGCATTTTTACTGTTTATTATCATCATTTTATGCATTTTATTTGTTTGATTATTGTATAAAATATGTTGAAAAATGTTTCTACAAAATATTATTCTTCTTTGCAATTCAATATTAATTTTATTAAAAATTATTTTGTGGCATTTTTACTGTTTATTATCATCATTTTGTGCATTTTATTTGCTTGATTATTGCATACAATTTCATTAAAAAATATTCTGCAAAATATTACTATTCTTTGCAATTCAAAATTGATTTTGTTAATTTTGATTTAAAATTATTTTGTCGCGTTTTTACTGTTTATTATCATCATTTTATGCATTTTATTTGCTTGATTATTGCATACAATTTCACTAAAAAATATTCTGCAAAATATCATTCTTCTTTGCAATTAAAAATTATTTTGTCATATTTTTACTGTTTATTATCATCATTTTATGCATTTTATTCTCGTGATAGATGCATATAATTTCATTAAAAAATATTCTGCAAAATATTATTTATCTTTGCAATTAGAAATTATTTTGTCGCATTTTTGCTGGTTATTATTATCATTTTATGAATTTTATTTGCTTGATTATTGCATACAATTTAATTAAAAAATATTCTTCAAAATATTATTATTCTTTGCAATTAAAAATTATTTTTTCGTATTTTTACTGTTTATTATCATCATTTTTTGCATTTTATTTGTATGATTGATGCATACAATTTCATTAAAAAATATTCTGTAAAATATTATTCTTCCTTGCAATTAAAAATTATTTTGTCGCATTTTTACAATTTATTATCATCATTTTATGAATTTTATTTACTTGATTATTGCATACAATTTCATTAAAAAATATTTTGCAAAATATTATTATTCTATGCAGTTCAAAATTAATTTTGTTAATTTCGATTTAAAATTATCTTGTCGCATTTTTACTGTTTAATATCATCATTTTATGCATTTTATTTGTTTGATTATTTTATAAAATTTCATGAAAAAATATTTTACAAAATATCATTCTTCTTTGCAATTCAAAATTAATTTTCTTAATTTTGATTTAAAACTATTTTGTCGCATTTTTACTGTTTATTAACATCATTTTATGCATTTCATTTGCTTGGTTATTGCATACAATTTCATTAAAAAATATTCTGCACAATATTATTCTTCTTTGCAATTGAAAATTATTTTGTCGTAATTTTACTATTTATTATCATCATTTTTTGCATTTTATTTGCTTGATTGATGCATACAATTTCATTAAAAAATATTCTGCAAAATATTATTTTTATTTGCAATTCAAAATTAATTTTGTTAATTTCGATTGAAAATTATTTTGTCATTTTTTTTTCTGTTTATTGTCATCATTTTATGCATTTTATTTGCTTGATTATTGCATACAATTTCATTAAAAAATATTCTGCAAAATATTATTATTCTTTGCAATTCAAAATTAAATTTGTTAATCTTGATTTAAAATTATCCTATTCCATTTTTACAGTTTATTATCATCATTTTATGCATTTTATTTGTTTGATTACTGTATAAAATTTCAAGAAAAAATATTCTACAAAATATTATTCTTCTTTGCAATTCAAAATTATTTTTTTTGATTTCGATTTAAAAATATTTTGTCGCCTTTTGAAGGGCTGAGACAAGGTGAACCCTTGTCTTCTTACCTCTTTGTCATTTTCATGGAAGTACTCACGCAACTTCTTAAAGAAAAATCCCAGAGCTCCAACTTTCATTTTCACTGGAGGTGTGATAAGACAAAGCTAATCAATCTGTGTTTTGCTGATGATCTTATGATTTTCAGCAAAGGGGAGTTAAGCTCCATTCAATGCATTCAGGAAGCTCTCTCTGAGTTTGAGTCATTATCTGGCCTCTCTCCTAGTCCTGTCAGGAGTTCCCTCCACTGTTAAACAATCCATACTTGATGTATTGCACTTTCAAGAAGGTTCTCTCCCTGTAAGATACCTTGGAGTCCCTCTTATCTCCACTAAACTCAAGTATATGGATTGTAAGCCACTCATAGACAGAATTACAAGTCGCACCAAATCTTGGGCCAATAAATATTTATCCTATACTGGCAGGATCCAATTGGTTAAATCTGTCTTTCCTTATGAGAAATGGTCTTGTTCCAAGTTCCAACTACAAATTTTAACAGCAGTATATATATATATATATATATATATATATATCTGAGATCAACGCACAGAATGAGAGAACAATGCACAAAAAAGGAATGCTACTAACAATGACCTTTGTTTAATACCAGACGAGATCTACATCATATATGCCTACTTTTTCTTGCATTTACTGACCAAAAATGAATACTGCTCCAGTAGAAAATTGAATGTATAAGAAAACGGAACAAATTGATATGTTGGTAAGTGACAATTATTATACAAGAGGGGAAAATCCAATTTTCTACGACCATGTGCCTTCAGCCAATCTCCCAGAGGCAAATTCCACATTCTGGCGCCATAGTGGAGTGATTTTCCACTTCAATGTAGGAAATAATAGTACCCTCATTAGCTAGATTTGCAAGCACAATCTTCATCCATGTCTCTATTATTTACTCTATCTAGTGTTGGCAAACATCCAATGAGAAAAATCTTTGCCTTCAGTCTTTAGGGCTTCTAATTTGTGATCCCTGTAGAAACATGGAGAAAATATTAAGACTTTAGAGCATAAGGTGATTTCTGAGAGACGACTACATGGGACAATAAGTAGTCCCTACAGCTGTTTTTGGATCAAGGACTTGAGAAGGAATTGGAAAGAAAACATCAAGGAATTATACCAAGAATTAGGGAAGGGAAATCTCAATCAATTTCTTTTCCCTCCACTATCCCCATGCAAATCCTCGATCCAAAGAGCCGACAGAATGTGACCTCTCTTATTTTATGCATTGTTCTTTAAGTGGAAGGAAGGGGCTTACTCTGTTAGTGAGGGATGATATGAAGTAGAATGAATGAGATAGAATACAAACAAAAAGAAATTCCAGCCCCAGCAAGAGTGTTATGAAGCAACTGCCTGTTGTCTCTAGTGGGTATAAAAACTGTCTTGAGTGAGTTCGTTAGCTCAAACAGCCGATGGGACACCTGCAGAGCAAATTCAAACAGCACCAGATTGTAGAAAGATTTCAATATGTCCACAAATTTGGGAACGGTGCAAACAATTTGCTCACCAAGACGTAAATGGCAGTAGTGAGCATGAAGTTGAGCATTGGATAATCCGGGATGAGAGAGAGAAGCAACTTGGGTTGTCCATTAGGCGTGCTTGATCTGTACTCACATCCGAAAATGTAATTTAAGTCAACAGTGCGTGCTGTTTTTTCTGAAGTCCAAATATTGTCACTTCAATGTATAGACTACGTCTACCTCAGTCTCAAAGATAAATGGAAAGAAAATCAACAAGACAAAAACACTCCTATATATTGTGACAGCAGGATTGTGTTAAATTAAGTAGAGCTACGATTCTACCACAGGTGGAGCAATTTACTCCAAAAGGGAAAACGCCATAAAAAGAACTGCAAAAGAACAGTACAAAAGAAACTGGTTTAAGTGGGTCATACAAGAAATTTGATCAAGGTAGCAAAACAATAAATCAACATATAGTGGAGCCAGCTTCAAGGTACATAACATGACTATTTGAGTAACTAAAGAAATGGAACCTGATTAACGAAGTAAATAAGAGAACAAGGAAATATACACACCTCAGCCAGATGTGGAACTGGGAAATATATGTCTCCAAGGTAATCTTGCCAAGCCACCTACAAGCAGAGGGAAGTACAATCAGAGAGAACAAACTTTGCCACATGCCAATAAGCTTTGAAAAAAAGAATAAATGAATGAAGAAAAGCAAATAAAACAACAATGTGTGGATGTTAACGACTTGTATGCATGGTAAATACGTACTTCACTGTCAACTGGGTTAATCAGAAAAGGTAAAGAGAGCTTACGCAAAGAGAGTCAACGAAAAATTCCGAAGCTCCTGAGTGAAATTCCGCATGCAAATGTAAACACTGGAATCAAAATAAAGCAGAAGTGGATTAAGATACCACAACAAAGCTAAACATCATTAGGGCATCAAATGTGTTATAAGCCATGTTGTTAGGTTCCTTCATACAAATCTATAAAGATGATTGGGGGCAACAATATAAATTAACTACTGCATCTAGTAAAAGTCAATGTAACGAATATGAATAGTATGACTACGCACGTTATTGGTATCCATGATGTGTAGGGGTGGTATTTGTTGTATGCAACCTTGTCTAGCTTGTAAATATATTCGTACCACAGATAGCCAACCTGACAAGGTAATTTACATCAAGTCAAGAAATATGAGGATGTACATGAAAATTTGGGAACAATATAGCAAAAGGAGTCACAGGATAATACAACTCACAAATAAAGAAACTGCAAAAATGCATGTTTTCATTGTGCGTCTCTGTTTGGTCTCATATTCCTCTAGTCTCTCCATCCACTTCTCAATCTAAAAGAAGAATATTGAACTTGCAGCAGTCGCCACAAACTGGTGAAAACTATAAAAATATGACTAGACTTTCAACTACTTACATTGGGATGAAAATAGGCATATATCATTCCAATAATCCATATATAGCGATCAAGCCCAGATCTGAAGTGCCATTCATGTAACAGAGGAAGATCTGGTTTTGCAGGATCAGTGTATTCTGCCATTGGAAATAAAACCATAAAAAAAATAATACTTTCCAATTGAGAAACCCCAGTTGAATTGCACTTTTGCTGCAGTATTCAACTTTGAAATGAATCATCACAGTATTAGAGAAAATTAACAATAAATCTAGTTCAAAGTTTTAGAAAACAATAAATTCCCGAAAAAATCTGACCAAAAATTTATGAGCTAAAGCCGGCCGATTTGGGCGAATACTTTAGTAAGATATTAAACTAGAAGAAGACATTATGGCGAATGAGTGTTACGAGTTAGGTTAGTTACTAACCTAACAAGAATGTTAAAGGGCTCCATAAAATGTCGAAAACTCCAGGAATTTCCCAAATGACAATAACCGCAAGAAAGCATGAAATGATCTTCAAAGCCATGACTGATCGTATCTCATTATATTTGTTGAAAATACCAAGGGCTCCATACACCATAACAGTGAAAAGAGTGTGCATTGGGCATATATAATACAGCATATAGTCGTTGTTAAGGACAATGCAGCAAAAGGCCACAAAGAAATTTAGCCGCCACATCATCTGCATCAAAAGGACAACAATGGTTTAAAGAGCGTTCTACATTTTCGTAACAGCAGCAAACGAATAGTCAAGTTTCATGTAAAAGAACAATATGAGCAGAATGGAGCATTTCACCTGAGCAAACCTAGCAAGGCTAAAATCCTTCCGGATATAGTAATAGGAAAAGTTCCCAAATCCAGTCATCCAGACATATGCAGCGATAAAAACACGTATGGCATTGTATATTTCCGTTGCAGCAAAGTAATGATACATAAGAAAGAGGACCTGTCAAGATCAAAGAAGCAAACTATAATATATCTTAAAATCTACTAGGTCCAGATGTATTAAACAGAAAAGGAAATTGGAGCACTGGAGGATAGATGCAGTGATCTCAAATTGAACTCCAAGACTTCATCTGTTGGAATATTAGCATCAGCTATCAAGGGCTGACTTATACGAGTTGTATACAGATCTGATAATAAAATATCCCACACAACAAAACGTCCAAACTGAGCCTTGTGTCCCAATCAATTGAGTCGGCTTACATTAATCCCTTTTTTCCATTGAGAGATTGCATTAACTCATTAAGAGATTGAAAGATTTTCCCTGGGCAGATGTTTGTTGCTGAAAAGGATTGCGTTGAACAACAATGAATCCCACAGTTCACTTTCCAAATGACGGGGAAAAACCTGAATGCTGCAGAGAATAGGTTTTGAGATTTGCTACCAAAGCATAAGATGTCATGAAAATACTTGCCTGCATCCATCCTTTCCACTCTTCTGTTTGATGCCGATTAAGGTAAAGTATGGCTTTCCCCGAAAATGCTGACTTGTCATGATGTTTCTTGAGAGATGTCATTGCAGAGACTATGACAAGAAGAATATATAGAAAGAGGAAAAGATCCCGATTGTAATTCTGCGCATGGAAATTCACAGCCCGTTTTTACGTAATTTTAAATTGAAAATAAGCACAAAGAGAAAGAAAGCAAATTACAAAGTTTACAAATATGTCACCACGCCATTCATCCACCAGTGAACGTAAAAACTAAGAATGAATAGCAAAAAGTTATACAAATCCTCAGGCAAAAGGGATCTCCAATTTTGTTTCAGCATACTGAAGCCTATCCCTTGCTTGATCAAGTATAAGTGTCCAGATTGAAGCAAACAATAAAATTACTTGTACAAAAGTCTTATTGGTGATATACTTGCCATGCTTCCAATCAAGCCATTGCAGATGAAATGATGGATATATATGACCTAAAGTAGCAAACCCCTCGGTATATCTGATATTTCAACAGAATTTTGGCTGATTTGAACATGGAGAACGGTTGTGTTCTGTTTCTCTTAGATGAGGATGGTTTACTGTATGACACCTTAATGTAATTATTCCTTAACCTACAGTGTTTTGTTCAGCAGAAATGCACTTCTAGATTTGTTGAACAATGAAAGGGGAATACTAAAGAAAATCATGCAATTCATCGACAAATGGATGCTTCATTAGCCATAAGGAACAGGCTCTTCCAAAAATTAGCAATACATGACTCGAACATAAAAATCCATTGATATGTCAGACAAGCCAAAAATGCCCATGTTTCACATATTCATATAGATATTATCCAAGCGATATCAATCTGACTGAGGACAAAAAAACTTGGTAGTGTATATGCAATTGTACATTATTAATGCTTATTATTGTCGATTATACTTTCTAGGTTATGCATCTGAATATCAAGATGTAGATAACTTGACAAAAGTTCCTTGGTCCTGGACACACATGTTAATCCTCAATTGTCTTGATGGTGTAAGAGCATTTCCAATGGGTTTCTATAACTTTAGGTCGCCAAGGACAAATTATAACAATCAGTCTCACAAAATTCTCCTCTAGTTGTGTGCTAATAAGTCCGGCCAAAAAATAGCATTACCAAATCTTGGCAATCACGTTGTTGCCACCTCATCAGCAGTGGCTATGATAAAGAGACAGATGGGATACAAATGGGGATGGAAGAAGGGAATCTTCTTTTTGCTAAAATGGCACGCCATGCAACCATTGCAGTGACAATGCCAAAATGACTTTTGGCACAACCAAGAAATGGCAATTAGTGTTGCCATCTTGCACAAAACGACTGGAGATGGTCTGAATGACGTAATTTTTGTTTAGGGGATGCCACGGTTGAATATCAGTGGTTCTATGCCTGCGCCCATGCTATATGTAGTTGGATACTTCTGCGTGAAATGTTTTGGTATTGAAGAATCTCAGCCATCAATAAATCAAGGTTCAAAATTCAACCACGGTCATCTTCAGTCATAACAGAACTGGAAACATTTCCAGACAAGTAGGAAACAAACAACTTAAGAATTCTCTACCTTCAATTCCTATTGAATCCCAAGGTCAACAATTTGCGATTTTGCGTGTTACTGCATTAAATATAATTGACCGAGACAGAATAAAAATATGTGCTGAAAAGAAGCTTCTAACTGTTGAGTCAGCATAGACACTGACATACTACTATTAGTATGCTTGATAGTTTGCAATAGTCACGAATAGCAACATGATAGCTGAGAGTAACATGGGAGCTAGACCATATTGCAAAGATATAATAGCAATAAAAGCACCTTGGTAGATCCTCCCAACAAATCTGTGCGGTCACATATGTAGAAATACACCAGAATTGCCCCAAATTCAGACCTATAGGAATTTTTCTCAGTCAACATAAGAAAAAATAAAGAACAGCCAAGCATTTACGAACATGAATAAAAAGCATGGCATACATTGCTCTCAAAGTCAATCGATTTTCCAACAAAAATGAGTCTTCCATGGCTAGAAACCTATAAAATAAAAAGGGGAATGATGTAAGAACGACTTTTAGGAGAGAAATTAGAATGGAATCCAGTATCAAGTGAAAGAATGTATTAACAGCAAGCTACCTAATCAAGTTTGCTTTGATAGAGGAAGTATTGAACTTCGTGGAAGCAGATTTTGTGAGGCCTCCTTCCAGCAAGACTGCCCGATCATCTTCCTTGATCATCTCATTTCCCAATTCAACCAGATTATTGTCTGAATGACTGCTGCCCGAGGAGTCCAGAAATTTAGCATTGCAGAGTTCAACATTTTCAATGACTACTGAATTTGCACAATGCATGGCACACAGATAGAGTGGATAAAGTGAAGATAGTTGAAAATGAAATAGTATTAGTATTAGATTTCGTTTGCACAATATAGCTTCTAGATGCCTGTGCAAGTTCATGAATATTTGAGCTAATAATGTTGACAAGAAGAAATCAAATAGGTGGTTTGTGCATTGCAAGATGATCTCCAATCATGTAATCAATGAGAAGTGCTGGTTAAAAAAGGTGCAAATCTGGGTAGATAATAGTCTGTCACCTCTGGCATCAGAGTCATGAACAATGAAGGACAAATCTGACAAAGCAGCACAAACTATGGTACAAAACATATGCATTCTCCATAAAAAGGTTGGCAGTGCATTTCCCAAATGCAGTCAGACAAACAGTCAACTACCTTCCATTTTTGTAATGAAAGACTAGCATTCCCAACGTTGTCACTAAATCCTCGTGTAACTATTGCTTGCTGTATTATACATTTTTAACTTAGTTATTGAAGCTTATGAATTCATCATTGCATAATATGTGCTATGTACATAGATAAATGTTCACAAGTGACACGAGAAATTGGTGCTAACAAGTTTCAATATTATTTGGACAAGCCAACAGCTATACAAATGTGTTTTAATATCCAGTATCCACCGGTATTTCAGTATAAGTAATGAAACTTACATTCAAAATCATTTCTTTGTTCGCATAGCCAATATTTGTACACTTCACCACTTCCACTGTCACTTTCTTTCAATATTCATATTTGGATATGGTACCTCTATCAAAACTATTTAATAAGTATGTTTAGTTAGCTGTCAGCCTCCAATGCCTTGCATCCATAGAGAGATTATTATGACCGTAGAGCAAAAAAGTAAAAGGTAAGGCAATCCCAATATCTTATGTAGTGAATTCCATAAGCTCCACAGACAATTCCACAAGTAATAAGCTTCAAAGTACTGAACCTATATGCACGTACTAATCAAGTAATTAATTGCTCAATATTACACCCTTTTGGTGTATTATTGATTCAATACTTCATGGTTTATCAGTAATAAATTCAGAACAAAAACAAAGAGACGTTATGGATTTACATGCCACCACAACGTACCAAGTTGACTAGAAAACGTCTCACTTAAAACATATTCTTGACAGCTACTCGTAAGAACTGGAGGACACAATACTATGTGTCGCAATAAATGAGAATACAACTATGCATGCATGTTAGTAAATGACAACCACCTAGCATAGATGCTAGTTGGACAGCTCGATAATATAATTTTTAGAATGTTATATTTATCCTTTGTTTTTCACTTGTTATGTTACCTAAGGCCCGTTTATTCAGGTATTAGGTGCCTGGGATAGGATTAGGAGTATCTAATCCCACCTTGTCCCTCGTTTGGTTCCTGCAAAATTGAGTGGGATTAATAATCCCAGGACAAAAGTAATCCTTATACGGGGGTTATTGACTTATTGTGTAATCCATAGGGGGGTGGGACTACTTATCTAGGACAAAAAAAACACGTGTTGTTGTCGGTTCCCTTATTACAAAATTGCCAACCAAATGTTTCTAACCTAAATCATCTTCTTCCTCTTTCTTCCTTCCACCTCTCTCTCTCTCTCTCTACCAGAGCTCTAGCGACATGATCGATTTTGTCGCAGATTGAAGCAAAAGGTACTTCATCGTCTCTCTCTGTGTTCTGCTAAAATGGTTGTTAGTTGTTGTTGTTCTATCATTAGATCCACTAATGCAAGATCTATCTTAAATATGTGCTTCTAATTGTTTTCATTGGGACTACTTATCCGGGACAAAAAAAAAACGCGTTGTTGTTGGCTCCCTTATTACAAAATTGCCAACCAAATGTTTCTAACCTAAATCGTCTTCCTCCTCTTTCTTCATTCCACCGTTCCTCTCCCTCGGTCTCTCTCTCTCTACCAGAGCTATGGCGACATGATCGATTTTGCCGCAGATCGAGGCAAAAGGTACTTCATCGTCTCTCTCTCTCTCTCTCTCTCTCTCTCTCTCTCTCCTGCTAAAATGGTTGTGAGCTATTGTTGTTCTATTACTAGATCTACTAATGCAAGATCTATCTTATATGTGTGCTTCTGATTGATTTCCTTGTTGGTTTACTTAGTTTTACATCAACTCATGAAATTTCTATGTTTTTATGTGTTTATTTATATGTGACTATATTTATGGTTTATTAGTTTTTTACGATTAAGAAAGAAGCCGTAAAGGTCTTGTATGTTAAACTTCACTTGATAAGCTAACCCACCTGAGAAGTCGTCATGGATATCCAAAATATTAGAACATTTGGAGATAGTTGAAACATCGTGAAGACATAATCCAATCTTCCCATCCGATAGGTTGAAGTCATAACTAGGAAATAAATTCATTTTCCATTTCAGCTAATGATATACAGAAATGAACTGCCACTCTGTCAGAGTTGATTATTAGTAGGAGTATATTGAAAGCCTACCTCAACCTACCCAGTAATTTTCCACAATAATAAGCAATAGTTATTCTTGGCAACCCCTAAACTTCGTCTGTAGGAACCTGAAATTTTATTGACTTTATCGAATTGGATGAAGATCACAAGAACTTCGTTTGTCACAACACATGGGCTAACTATTTTATCTAACCTTGACCTTGTAGTTTGTTTACCCCTCTCATCTTAACATTCTGAAATCTAATCAAGTTGTAATCTTGTTCCATCTTCATAAATTTTCCAACTTCTGCAGTAAATAGTCTTTGATAGTAGACTGTCAAGTTCAGTCCAACAACATTACTAAGTTATGAAACATACTGTCGGGTTGCAATGATTCTTTTTTTAGAGGTTTTTGGGGTTAAAATGGTGAATCTGCTTTGTTGGATCGTGGCTACTGGCTAAAACAAAGTTGTTACTGCTGGAAGTTTGAACTCAAGTGGAGTATCTATGAAGTACGAACTGTGCTTAATTTCTGCTTGCTGATATGTTGGATTTCTGAGGCTGTGATCTTAATTTTCTGCATTCTAAATAAATTTCTTTGGGTGGCAGTCTCCTTTTTCTATAGTTAGCGAAAAGAAAGCCTGTGTTGATCAGTTAGTGTGGTTATTTTAGTGGAATGGGGTGTTTCCATGTTGTGTGTGATGTCCAGCTTCTAGAGTTAGCATGTCTATGTTGTGAGCTGCAGTTTTCAGACTCTTATTTCTCCCCTAGTAGCACTGAAATGTTTTTTTTTTTGATAAGTTAGTAGCACTGAAATGTCATTTGGTATGATGAGTATTTCTATCCATCTGATACAAACAACAATATGGAGGGTTTGTTTTGTACCAAATTGTGCATAATGAAATTGCACAATGAAATCTGAAACAGTTCGAACTTATGAAAAATTCATGTTGAATTTTTTCAGGAATAATGTTTGAATTTGATTTTGAAAAATTTAATTGGTTGGAATTGGTTTGAGAGAGAGAGAGTCCTGAAATTTTTTTGGGAACCAAACATGGGATTAGCCAAAACATGGGATATCTTGATGTTAATCCTGCACGAATCAAAGAAGGGATTGTGTGAGATTCAGGACTAATTTAATGCCAGGACAAATAGTCCAACCAGGACTATTAATCATGTCTGTTTTAGTCCCCGAATCAAACAAGGCCTAAGGGTTTTCTTGTTATTCTCTTGCTATCTTAATATAAATACACATGTGAGATGTGGAGGCATATTAATGCTTCCCTCTTTTCTTCTTTTAGTCTTTTCTCTCTGCCTCTTCTCCCCTATAAACCCTAAATCTATATTATTCAAGTATAATTAAGTGAGACATCATGTCTTTGAGTTCTATAGTCAGTTCATCATTTGATTCATTTCTGCCGAGAAAGGATTGGTGGGTCCATAGTACTGCAGAATAAAGACCCACGTAATGAGAAGACGAGAGTCTACGAAGTCAAAGATCTCCACTGAAAAAAAAAAAAAAAAAGCATGCTCTATTATATGAAGTTTTATACCTTTTCAAGTTTAAGAAAGAACTTACACTTTAGATGGAGATGAAGACTTCTTGTATTCTAACAGCTCAGAATATATCCAGGCAACAAAAATGGGGACAAACCCAAGAAAGAAAGACACCTGGGAAGGACAAAAAAAAAAGGCTCCATCAAGTATTTCAGCCAAAATACTCGAAAGATCGAAAGAGACAAAAACAGAGAGATATTATCCTTAGAAAAACAAAAGGATTTAAAGCAGAAGGTTAAGCAGCAACAAACTGCTGTTTGGAATTAATTAACGTGGCAGCCAGCAGGTAAGAGCACAGACAAGGGTACTCTAAAAAAGAGTAACCAAAAAGGACCTGAACATTAAACAGCAAACTATACTGAACAATAAGACTTCATAAACTTTGTTTCCTGAGATTTCTCCGGTCGTTTAGATCAAGATAACCATTCTAGTTCTCTCTTAGCACAGAGCGATGATACAATAGTAGTATCAACGTACACCTACTATAATAAAAAAAGGTTTTCTACTAAATCCAATCTAAATATTCATGTAGAAGTCTTTATCTTCTCAACTAATTCAATGTTAACTTGTGAGGAATTAGTTTATATGTGATTTCATTCAATAGCACACCGTTGTGAGTTTGCAACCCCATGATTGTAGGGGATGCTAATACCTTGACAGGTAATGTGTTTGAGAAGCACATTTCAAACATGGGGTACATGTTCATTCCAAATAGGTGAATTTAGCGAGCCAAAGCAATCACTCTCATTAATTTTTCCAAAAGATCAAATTTAATAAAACCTAAAAATCTAGAGGGAGTAGTTTTGACAGGACAAAGTATCATAAAATTGGAAAGGAGAGTGATTTCCACACCCCCAAATTGTTATCCACACCCCCTTTTTTGTCTTCTAGTAAAATTTTTACACATGAAAATTTCACTAGAAGACAAAAAAAAAGGGGTGTGGGTAACAATTTCGGGGCTGTGAATATCAATTACCAATTGGAAATCCTATTTTCTAGGAACAAGGGGGAAAACAACTACATCTCATAATAGTTGATGTTTATTGATCAGAAAAAAGTCCACCCCCATTCCAACAATTTAGGGGATGTGGCGTACCACCTTCGTTCCTCTTACCAGTGTGATCCTCGTTCTAGGAAACATAGGACAACCTCTAATATCTCATCAATGGGCATAGAGATCTATACTACACAAACTCATACAATAAGAAATTTACACGACTTTGTGGTGTGAGATGTGACACATTTGATCTAATTGTGGTGTAGTTATGGATCGTTGCAGCATATGAATACTCTTAGTTATTGTGGTTTTCTGTCATGAGGCTCTATGGTAAGCATAGACTCATAGTTACGAACAAAACTACATACCATTGTGGTATTGTCGCGTGGTTGTGAAAGAGGATATGGCATGTCCTTTTTAGGGGCATGTATGGTATAACTTCCCTATGCTTGTAAATTCATAATTTTTCAGAATACTATCTATACAACACAGTAGGAATGCGCTTCAGATCAACAGGTGGGAAAGTTCACAACAAAATTCAATCTCATATAACCACACATTAGCTAGCCTCTTCTAGAAAGAGTACTAGGCTCGGCAAGATAACTGACCACAATCAATTACAAAACAAGTAAATCACTTCATCCATTCAATCAATGTTGTAAGGGAAGAAATAAATTCAGTTGACAGCCATACCAGTCCAGGTGTTATAGGGCCAGAGACCGCCATTTCTTTGCGAAATTGTGAGAGAGGAGGTGAAAATCGAATTCGAAAAAAGTCCGATGCAATCGATCTACCGAGAGAACATAGCGAGGAATCGACACTCTCTCTTTCTCTCTCTCTCTCTCTCTCTCTCTCTACAATGGCATCGTCATAAATACGGAAAACGAAACCCTATAATGAAGTGAGAAGAAGGAGAGATCTAAAGAAAACAGGTAACGGTCGACGTCGTCGTTTGCTTCAAGAATTGATAAAACATCAGAGCACCCGTCTGTCTTTCTGTTTTTCACAAAACCAACCGCTCTAGACGGTGGTGGTGGTGGTGGTTTCGTTGCACTATTATTATCAGTTAGGAGGGGGAAAGAGATGGAGAAGTAGACAGAAAGACAGAGAAATGGAGTTGAGTAAATAGTATTTGTTTGTAGGGGTGATGGTTTTAGGAGTATTTTGTGGAGTTGGTGCGTTATTCACCAGATTTTTTGGACATAAAATCTCATATTTTATGGCACTTCCAATTTTAACACATAAAATGTAAAAGTGATTTTATGAGATTTTTATAAAATTCTCCTAAAATCTATAGAAAAACCACTACATTTTATCAGTTAGGAAAACAACTCTATTTTATCACTCTTTCATAAAATGTTCACTGCATTTTATCAGTTAGGAAAACAACTCTATTTTATTACCTCTCCATAAAATGTTCATTTCATGAGATTTTCATAAAATGCACCTAAAATCTATAGGAGAACAAGGCTGTAGTATCTTTGTACTATAAGGCCCCGATTGGCTGTGGGTTTAGATGGGGTATAACTTATACCCCTCCTCTTATCCCGGTCCCACGAATTAATGCATGGTTTGGGAGCCAAAACTCCACCTGAATAATTTTATCCCTGTACCCGAATAATTCCCCTTCCCCTCACTAAATAATAACACCCCCGTTATTAAATAATACGCCCTTATACCCCTGCCAATTTACCCAAATACCCCTCTTATACCCCTTGCACCCCTCTCTCGTTGGCTGTTAATAGGAAACCAAGAAACCGAATCTATTTTTAATATTTTACGAAGCTTTGTTATTTCCTTCAGATAAAAAAATGAAGTACTTTCGCGTATATTTTTTTTTTGCACCAAATTAAACTACTAATCGAGATCTTTAATTCGATACAAAAAAGTTTGAAAATTTTTATACTTTAGAATTTGACATTGTTGGCTTGCTTTGCAATATGCTTCGCACAAAAACATAAAGTACTTTCACATTAAATTTTTTACTTTTTTTTGCACCAAAATTAAACTACTAATTGAGATATTTAATTCAATACAAAAAAATTTAAATTTTTTCATACTTTAGAAGTTGACATTGTTGGGAAATAACATAAAAATTACTTTCACATTCGTTGACTGTTTAAAATGGAAAACCGAAACCCATTTTGAATGTTTACGAGCCCATGCAATTTTCTTTTGATAAAAAAATGAAGTACTTTCGCGCTTATTTTTTTTAAAATTTTTTATACTTTAGAATTTAACATTGTTGGGGAATAACATAAAAATTATTAATTAGTTATTATAAGTAAAAAAACACATAGTTAGAAGAAAAAACAAGCAAAAAATTAGGTGGAACTCAACATTATTAAAATGAATAATTAAAAATAATAATTAAAAATTTTAATTTTAGATATAATTAATAAAAGTAATTATTATATCATATTTATTGAAAAGTATAATTAATTTAATTAGTTTTCTATTTATGTATTTATTTTATCGTAATATTTAATATTACCCATGCACAAGGGCAAATAAGTCATTTGCCAACTTTTTACATCATCCACCCAATTTTATCCCCCTTTATCACAAATTCATCCAAACCACGTACTATTAATCCCTCCTCCCTAAACATCACATCAATGTGGGTCCATCCGTACTAAATAATACCCCTTACTATTTTGTCCCCCTTACTATTTAATCCTATCAAAACTTATCTCGCATCCAATTGGGGCCTAATTGTAGGGGTTGTTTAAGAGCATATCCACCCTTACTCGGATTTTTACCCAAATTTAAGTAAAAACTTGATTTGGTATGGAGCACTCCATTGAGAAAAAGAAAACCTAGGCATAAATTTGAGTAAAAGCCTCATTAATGGCATTTTTGTAAATTTGAGAGGGGAGAATGGCCTTCAAAATTTGATGTTGGATTTGGTTCTCACCAAATTTGGTGAAGAATTTGAGTAATATCAAATTTGGTGAAGGAGTGGAGTGACATTTTTGATGGATTTTACTCAAATTTGAGTTTAATGTTGGATTTGGGTAAGGAGTGGAGATACTCTAAGGAACTGATGTTAAAGTCAGAAATGGTCAATTTGTTTTTTCGAATTAACATATTATGAAAGAATAACCCATCTTTTTATTTTTTTTTGATAAATTAGCTTGAAATAAAAAGAGGGCTACCCGAATATACAGCCTACAAGGGGTATACCCCAGGAGGAAAAAGAAAAAAAAAAAGAAAATACAATGGACAATTGGGAACCTTACGCCAAATGGCTACATAGAGCAACAAGCAAGTAACTAAATGTTTCCTAACCTTCTAGTGGAATTGTCTGAAGATGAGTTGATCACGAAAGCAACACAACCGGACAGCAGTAATTCTGGATAGCATCACAAGGCAGCAAATGGCCGACATAGGGCAGCAATTCCAACACAAATTGATTGGGAATCTCATCCTAGAACACATAATGGACATTGTAGAAACAAAAAGGGAGGACAACCCCCTCCCCAAGGGAATCAAACAATGCCAAGGGACATCCCCCAAGGCAAGGCCAACTACCAACAACAAAAGTACACGAAATCTATGGAATTTTAATAATAAATCAACTTTGTAAAACATTTTAGTCATATGCTTTTAAGGAGCATTTTTAATTCATCATTTAAGTTTCCTTTTTTTTACATTTTAGTCATATGAGAAAGGGATAAGATTTGATGCATATCATTATTTTGAGTAGAAGCTAAGGAGTGAGTGAGCGAGGGACTGATGCCTCGATCAATCTCATTTACTGGTATAACTCAAAATTTAGATAAAATGAACACAAAACAAAAAACGATTTGGATCACACTTAGGGCCTGTTTGGGCACTTATTTTTCGAGTTTTCCTGTTTTGCTTTTCCACTTCTACCTATTTGGTCGCCTGGTTCCTAGAATGAGTTTTCAATTTCGACGTTTGGAGCAAAAACCCAGAAACGGCACAGACCTTCCTTTTCCCATTCTCATTTTGCATTCTCGTATTTTGGTTTTCCCGTGACCCGGCCTCTTTACCCCTTTACCCCTTATCCTCTTCCACACCAGTCAAGAACCACAGAGAAGAGAGGCTCCTGCGATTGAGAGAGGAGAAGGCTCGTTGGTCCTGTTCTTCTTCTTCAGATCTTGCTCGTTATTCATCCATTGTTGAGGTAATCTTCTCCCCCCAACTCCAAAATTGTCAATATTTGTTGGGTTTTTTGATTCCTCATCTTCTTGCATGAAAACCCTAGTTTGAATTTGAAGATCTACAATAGTAATGACGAAAAAATGTTCAAAAATAGTCTGAGTTTTTGTGAGAAAGATGCACTGTATATTCTATTGCCATTATCTATACATGGATGGTAAGGAAAAGGAAGAAATCAATTACTGGTACTTAGAATCAACATAATATGGACACAATGGCTATAGATCAAAACTATAATCCACCTATTCACACATTATCAGATCCAAAATGTATGCTATGCCTTTTTGTCCTAAATTTTGCTTACTAAAAAACCCTCTCACTGGCTCCCTACACACACACACACACACACACACACACACACACATATATATATGGACCCCCTTCTAATAAGGGACCCTTATTTAACTTTCCATGCGGACCTAGGGGCATTTTTGACTTTCCAGTTTTTATCGGACCCTTATTCATATACAGTTTTTATCGGAAACTGCTCGGATCAAGCCCTTCCGGGTATTTTTTGTCGGAGATTCTTCGCGTAGGCCCTTGAAAACACATTTTAAAAACATTGAGCGGATCGGATCGTCGAAATTTGGTTTGGAAAGTCGAAAAAGGGCAGGTCCGCATGGTATTTTTAAATAAGGGTCCCTTATTGGAAGTTTATTGTATATATATATATATATATATATATGTACAGATAACCAAATAACCAAAAATCTCTCTCTCTGTGTCAAGGTATTTGAAGATTAAAATTATGTACAAGGTATTTGAAGATGAAGGTATTAGAAGATAACCAAAAAACCCTCTCCCCTAATTGTTTACATCAGATTTGAAGATTACATTCTCTGGATAAAAATACTTTGACTAAAACAAGTTATACGCATCGCTGATGCACACATATTTTCATGAAGGAAATGTCGTCAAGGAATAGTTATTATTACCAAGCCGAGAATGAGGCCGACAAAGGGATTACAAGCACCCCCAAACTCGTGTATAAACCAAGAGTTTGCTGATGTGGTATGGGGGCTGAAATTAAGATTGTTGAATTAGAGAAGGCGACGAAGGGAGAATTGTATTTTAGATGTCCTAAGCTGTATAGAGAGAGCTGTGGGTTCTATAGCTGGTGTCTCCCTCAGGAGTGGGGCAAAGTTGGTGCTTGTTCAGCTAGCATAGCTTACAATGTAAGTGCTTCCAACATCAGTGATGATGCTGGACCACTTCAAAGAGAGCTTATGAATCTTTGCCGACAATTGGAGTACTCCAAGCTGTTGACGAAGGGGTTGTTGGTGTGCCTCATTCTCGCAATGCTTGTCATCATGTTCAAATGAAAATGATATCTTTGTCGTATTTGTTCCTATTAATGCAATGCTTAACGGATGTGTAGTTGTCAATGACAATGTATTAAGTTCCCACTTTTTGGCACATTATGGTAGTAAAGGATGTGTTTGTGCAAGACTTATGATCTTTTATGTCACGAAATAGTTTTAATGTTGGGATTATTTGTTTGCTATTATATTCAAAAATTGTTATGTGTTTATCTTGTTCGTATGGTGCAAATATTTGTTAGTGACATTTGTTTATGTTATAATGGAGACATGTCTTCATCCCAAACAACCGCATCCAAGGGTAAGAATGCATCAAGTGTAGGTATGAAAGCTTAATGGGATCAACTGTCCAAGGAGTGCCTGATTCACGCCTGTGTTGAAGAGTTGGGAGGTGCTGCCTACAAAACTAGAACCGTATTGACCAAGGTTGGGTAGGTCAATGTTGTGAAAAAGTTTAATCAACGAACGGGTATGCAATATGATAAAGTTCAACTGAAAAATCAATGGGAGTGTTGAAAAAGAATTGGCAGCTGTGGCAAAACTTGGTGTTAGGTGAAACTGGATTGGGTAGGGATTCCGAGACGGGTGCAATTGCAGCATCGTACGACTGGTGGGACCTAAAGCTTATGGTAATCTATCCTCGAAACTTTTTCAATGTTAGACTTATTCTTTGTTTAAAGTTGTAAGTACTTGATTTATGAACCGCTTTTATGGTTTACTTGTAGCGTCATCCTGGTTGTGCCAAGTTTCGTGACAAGCCCTTGCCCTTGGAGGATGAAATGCGTATTCTGTTTGGAAGCAACACAGCTACGGGGGAGCATAAGTATACGCCAAGTTTAGGATTTCTTCCTGCTGCTCTTGGTGTACGGATCACACCAAATGTTGATCCTAAAAACATTGACGCATTATTGGACGACGACGATGAAATCCAAGAGCTAGTGCACCCAACAGAATCGCTTCAAAAGAGGCGTGCGAACAACTCTGTTGCAAAGAAAACCATACCCAAGGGGAAGAAAGGTTAGCAAATTTTACTTTGTTCTTTTTCATTCCTTATTTTGTTGCTGGTGATATGTTGATCATGTTAGTAAAACAGTGATTAGAAACTACCAACTTCAACCACATGGCTCCACTGCACAACTGTTTAGAAACTTACTTTAAGCACAATTCTTTTTTTGCTGCTGCTTTGTTTGAGAGGTAGTTGCTATTTTGTTTCTATTAGAAGCTGCTACTTTGTTAAGAATAACATCTAAACCACACTTAGAGTTAAGGATATTCTCATCTATATCCATCTTATGAACATTATAGCTTGATTGTTTGGGATATTCTGATCTACAAGTTTGCTTGATTGTTTGGGAGTTTGTTGAATGAACAATATAGCTGGCTGCATTTATATAGCAAAGAAACGAATTTTATTTGCTTCTCTTTATTTGTCATCAAATCTAAGCATAACAGGTCACCATTTTTTGTTATGAAGTTCTGAAAGCAGGAAATTTTTGTCACCAAATGTCAGGGTCTGCTACATCAAGGCTTGAAGCTTGCCTTCAACAAATTAACTCAACGGACAGTGCTAGTTCCCCCTCTGTCCAGCGTTCAGTTGACATTCCCACATTGAAGGAGGCCGCAGATACTTTAAATGAGCTCCCTGAGTTTAAAGATGATTCAGACGTATGGGTGCGAGCATTTAACATATTAGGAGGTGCTAAACAGCGAGCTTTGTTCATGGCGTGTCCCGATCAGATGAAGAGGTACTATTGGCTCACCCACGAAATGCTGTCCAAATTTTTCAGAAATTCCACAAGTCGAATAAGTACATCCACAAATTTGGTTACTCTAGTTGTGTGCAAGGCTGCCTGCATTTCTTGCTGTGTGCAAGGCTTCCTGCATTTGTTGCTATGTTACTGTAGTTGGTTAACTTTCATTTCGTGGTGTAATGAGTACATCCACAAATTTGGAAAATCTAGTAAGCAAGTGTAATGCTGTAATTGTTTAACTCAGAAATTCATGACCAAGTTAGACCAAGAACTTCATGACCATGCGTTGTGCTGTAATGTTTAGCTTCCAAATTCGTGATCAGGTCTATCAAATGGGGGACATCCCTCATCCCATGTACTGCTTGCTGCTGTACCACAAGAATAGAAAGCCAATTCACATATGCAACATCCATGTCACGCATCTACCTTTCATTGGCATTGGCCATGAATCTCTCTCATCCTTTCCTTCATGTTAAGTCTGTTTTTTTGAGTGTTTCTCCTCCCTCATTAGTGATGGAGCAGAAACACTTCCTCGTTTTATTTATATTTTCGTTGTTCTTTACCCTTGTACTCCCTTTGTTGCCTTTTGGCCTCCCCATTTCCTTTTTGCTTTTGTCCTCCCTGGGGTATGCCCCTTGTAGGCTGTATATTCTCTTGCCTTCTTTTTATTTCAAGCTTGTTTTACCGAGAAAAAAAAAATGCCATTTGGATCTTGGGGAATAATGTCCCTTAGCCCCACAGGATAATTCCAAAGCTCAAGGGCAGCACAAGTTTGGTGCCCCATTGAAACAAGTTGCCTTGTAAGCCCAATAAAGGAACTATACAAAGTTTCCTCATATATTTGTCACACATGCACCCACGAAAATAAAAGTTTACTTTTGCACTCTGTCAAGCTCGCAAGTGCCAAGTGATCTAGTGTTATAAATTGCACTATGTTTTGTGGTTAGCAGGAGTGTGTAGTCCTTTTCAAGTGTGTTGTCTCTTTCATCTATTTTTGACATTTTTGGTACTATACACTGCCTATATGACAAAGTGGTAGTGTATTGTAAATGCTACTATATCAAAGAGTGGTTGCACCTATATATGGAAAAGGATCAGAGTGTCTTTACTACACATTGGCAAGTGGCGAGCAAGCATTTCTTTAAAAGAACACATGCATGGCCATTTTCTTAAATTTCTGCAGTAGATAAAATCTTTGAAAGTTTACTAAAATGAGCAATTATGTTGATTCGGCGGACTACTACAACTAGGATATTTATGATGAAGACTCGTACAATGACGATGAGTACGGTGACCCCTTCAAAGTAAACGAATACAGAGAAGGGTCGAGTGACCCCATACCTCGTCACAACTACGGTTCGTCGTGGAGAAGAGCAACTGCGGAAGCTATTTTAAATATCCACAATGAAACTTACATGGGCGAGGAGCCTTGTCGTACCTCTGCATTCACGGGTGCAAAGTGGATTGCTGAGTTGAACGTGGGTCACCCAAAGCGTATGTATCAAGCATTTCGTATGAGCAAGACCAATTTTTTGGCCCTTTGTGAGTTGCTCGAGAGTAGATATGGGTTGCGAGAGGCGGAAAGAATCTCCGTGCAAGAGCAAGTGACTATATTTCTATGGATTGTGGGCCAACGAGCTAACAATAGAAGTGCACAAGAGCGTTTCCAACGGTCGGGGGAGACGATTTCAAGGCGTTTTCATCATGTACTTGATGCCCTCAACCGAATTGGCTTAGACCATGGCCATGGCCTCGCGAAGAAGTGCACAAGAAAATACGAGATAGTAAAAGATACTTTCCACATTTTCAGGTATTTATTTTCCAAACCGGATAATTTTTTCCATGTGATAATTTTTGGCATTCATTTTGGGGGAAAAATTGGTCTACGGGTTTGGCACCTATTTTGCCAACAAAGCTGAAATTAAAATGGCAAAGGCTTATAATCTTGCCAATTCCAAGGGTGCCAAAAAATCTTATATTATAAATAACAATTTTTTCTTCATTCGCAGTATGGGGGCTGAAATTTTTTATTTTCTATTTTGTAAAAATAGCTTGAAATAAAAAGAGAGGCAAAAGAATATACAGCTTGAAATAAAATGCATTTTTAAGGGCCTCCGCGAGGATTCGTCCAAAAAAAAAAATACCCGAAAGGGCTTCATCTGATCAGTTTTTAAAAAGATTGAACGGTTTGGATCGTCAAAATTTGGTCCGGAAACACAAAAAAAGGCTAGGTCCGCATGGTATTTTTATATAAGGGTCCCTTATTGGAAGTTCTTCCTATATGTATGTATGTATGTATATAGAAAAAAAGCTTGGTATAATCCTTTGGTAAAAAAAGCATAAAGCTGATTTATTTGGTATTTTCATCGTCTTTATTCAATTTTTTTTTACTTTTGTTAGTTTTGCGTCAAATTTCGTGATTTATTGATTTGTCTCAACGAGACGGATCCAAAAAGTATAAAATTATGGTCAAAACTAATATTTTTTTGAATAAAGCAAAAAATAAACCAGTTTATTTGATTAATTGTTGTGTAAATTTATTTGATTAATTTTGTCTTTATTCAAAAAAAATTAGTTTCAACCATAATTTTATACTTTTTGAATTCGTCTCATTGTGACAAGTCAATAAACCACGGAAATTTGACGCAAAACTAATAAATGTAATTTTTTTTAAATAAAAGACAAAACGAAAAAAAAACCATTCAATATCTCCCACACCAATAGTCATTTTATGTAGCCAAAGTACATAAAGAGGTATAATTTCTTTTTTTTTTTTTTTGGGTAAATAAGCTTGAAATAGAAAAAAGGCTAACCGAATGTACAGCCTACAAGGGGCATACCCCAGGAGGACAAAAGAAAACAAGGAAAAGAAAAAAGGAAAAAGGAAAGTAAAAAAATGCAATACCGGCAAAACCGGAATGGGAAGGATTAGGAAGGCCAAGTTGGCTACATTGGGAAATCCTAAATGAAGGGAGATACAGGAAAATCAGACAAAATAACAAAACAGTAAGAGAAGTGTTTCTGGGCCATGTATGCAGAGGGCAGAGAAACACTCAAAAGGTATAAAAGTGATCTTCAATGTATCCTGACACTATGAACAGCAATGTGGGACTCGGCTAGTAGGATGGAACTCGAGTACTTCCAACTTGCAACTTGTGTTGACTTCAGTTGAGGAAATTGTTCCAGAGGACACTCCCCTCTGGCATAGGTGACACCCACACAGTGGGATGAGGATGAATTATAAGGTACTAAGCGGTAGGGACACCCCCCACTACCTAGGTATCCAAATGATCAGACTACAACAGAGCAACAATCATTATAAAAGACCGCAGGTCTTACCCAGTAACTATCAGTAACAACTTGGATGTGTACCAGCATCAACGTGGTAAATCCATCTGGAATACTGGCATGATCATCACCGAGAAAGTGCATACAATATATGAACAACAATGTTCACCCCCTCAACCTAATCTGTTACTGAGCAGCAGCAACAGAATGTAGCAGGAGCACGTATGGAGCAACAACAGAATGTAACAACAGCAACATGTAGTAGTAGAAAGTAACACCAGCCCAGGTGTTATGGTCACACGGTTCACAAACAGCAGCAGAGCACACGGTTCACAATCAACAGCAGCCGTATACAGCAGCAGCAATATACAATAGCAACAATAGCAGAAAACAGCAGCAATATACAGCAGCAGCAGTATAATGCAACAACAGTAGCAGAATTCAGTGATCACAATGCAAAAGCAATGGCAGTCCACAAGGTAAGGATAGCCAAATAGTTCAGGCAAAGTGTATGAACATGAAGAAATACACTCCTCAGGTCTATAATGCTCACCATCACCTTACACCCTCACATCTGACCTCCCCCTCTCTTTTTAATGACCTGGGAGAAAGGATGGCACTCACATGTAGAAAACCACTCCACTCACAAGAAAAATGGAGGCTCAAGACTAAAAGGACACACAATTTATGGGAGTCACACAGTGTATTGCATATGATAGAACATACTCCTCATGAAAGCCATAAAGGCCCAATATTCCAATGTAAAAGCAGAGCAAATTGCCACAAAGAATAAAGATCAGGGATAAGATAACATCCTGGTAATAGAAGTAATTAGAAAAGTCCTTCCATGATGAAGTGTGTACCTGCAACCACAGCTTTCCCAATTGGGACATGAGAATACAGTATATCTACTCCAAACTACCCAACTTGACCCTGCCATCTTGAACCTGCCACTGGAAAATCAATTAGGAAGGGAAATGAAGATACATGCATAGAAATGAACAGTGACTTATGACTCAATGGGTTGGTACATTCCGTGCTTCCAACAAAGATAGTGGTCCATGTGGTAATTTGTGAAGGGACATCAGTTTGAACCTAATGTCAGTGCATATCTTAACCACAATGGAGGGTATAACATGGTGTAAACCTTGAAATTTTCTGAGGTTCCTTTCTACCCAAATATGATAAAGGGAGACAGTGAAGGACAACTTTGCCAGGGTGCTTTTCAGACCTCTTCCTCTCATTGCATAGACAAGAGTGACCAATGTGGATAAACTTTGAGACTGCCAAGTGAGCTGAGATTTAAGGCTCACAGCATCCCATACATGCTTTGTGAACGGGCAGTTAAAGAAGAGGTGGTCATGTGATTCTTCATCAAAGCAGAAGCTACAACAGGCTGAAGTTTTGATGCCAAATAGCACAAGTCTGTCCTCAGTGGATAATCTACTTTGAATAGCAATCCACGTTATCAGGCTACACTTGGGGATATGAGATGGAAACCACACGATGTGGTTCCAATTATTAATGGGAAATTTTGTCCTAAGTTGCTCCCATAGTGAGGATATGGAAAACTTCCCATCTTTGGTGAGAGTTCAAATGCAGGAATCAATCCCAGGAGGAAGATGAGGATTAAGAGCAGGGAGACGGTCTCTAATCTCATTTAACTCCCAGGTTTGCGTGATGGGAAAAGACCACTGATTAGTAGTGCTAAGAATGGTAGTGACAAGGGCATCATCGGGTAATCCTGAATCATAGACCACACGACTACCAAAGTGTTCAACAAGAAGGCCACAATGGTGCCAGTTATCATACCATAGGGATATAGTGGAGCCAGTCCCAATGATAGGCGCGCAATATTCCGTATATAAGCGCCTAAGTAGGGGGAGTTAGCGTGTTAGACGTGCGGTTTAATGATCATTTTTCTGTTTAATGCATGCGTGGTAGTGTTTTTGGCACCTATTGCATGGCTTGAAGCGGAGCTGGGCATGGGAGTCGAAGTTTGAAGTTGAAATGCTGAAAAGGACGGCTTAAGGGGTCGGTATCGATACCCCCGATAGCCGTATCGATACCCCCGATAGCCGTATCGATACCAATTGGTTTCAAAGTACACAAATCATTCCAGAAGGTTTAGTATTGATACCCCTCAAGTAGGTATCGATACCTACGGCTTACGCGGAAGAAGGGAAGATAAGGGATAGGTATCGATACCCCTCTCAGAGGTATCGATACCGAGAGCTTACAGCGCGAAACATGAAACTACGTCGTTTTGTTGGTCGTAGAACGAATTCTTTAACGATTTTATTCGGTTTTCTTTAGGATTAGGGCTCTGATATAAATACCTAAGTTAAAACCCATTCTAGGGTTCCACGAATTTTACTTAGGTTTTTAGTTTCTCAAGTTTCGGCTACGGATCTAGAGTTCTTCATTCAAGTTCTTCATTCAAGTTCTATTTCCAGATTTCCAGTGTTCAGTTCATTTAGCGGATTGACATTCAAGTTCAAGTTTTTGTTCTCCTTTGGAATTACGGTATCGATTTTTATTGTTTTCATATTTTATTCATTGAAAGCATGCTTAGTTCTAGTTTCGATTCATTTTCTGCAATCTTCACAAGCATGAGTGAGTAGTCGTATTGAGTGCGGCCGCGGGACGAAGGTGTCCCGTGGCTAGGCTAATTTATGTTCCACCTTGGTGCCGAATCATTTTAATTAATGCGCAATTTTTGAATACGGAAGTTTTTCTAGCAAACAAACTCGGGCATTGCCAATTCCAAATGCGCGCAGAAATTGGTGACAAGTGGTGTGCATTTGTTGGGAACTATTTTCCATATTTTTAAATCTATTAATTGAATAATTGTGGCCCGAGTGAATGTGAATTAGACTAGCTGCGGACACCGTAGTGCCCACGGCTGTGCTCTCCTTTTTAAATTCAGAATCAAATAGTTAAATCAGTTTAATTCAGTTAATTAATTAAATCATTTGAGCAAGGGGTGGCTACCTGAGAGCCGATTACAAACGTAGAGCCGACACTGTTTGAGTTAAGCACCGTAGACCGTCTCTGTGGTTCGACTCCGGGACTTCCGGATTTATTGTGCTGCACCGGTCGATAGTCCTACGCTTGGGACAGAATTTTAAGTTAATTATTAATCACCCGAACGGTTAAGCACCCAACTTGGAATTTGATAAATGGTTGAATGAGAGGGCGAAGTTGAAGCAATTTCCTCCAAGTCCAAGAGGGACTAGAGGGGAGTTTAACCCTCCAAAAACTTTTCCCTTTGAGTAAATAGGATTTCACCCATTGACACCACATGGATTGTTCCCCACCAGAGACAAGGAACCATATGTGCTTGGCCATGGCAGCTTTGTTCCATACTTGATGTGATTTAAACCCTAAACCACCTTTTTTCCTTGGGGAACAAAGATGTTCCCAGGACACTTTGGCACCTGTGTGCTTGAGGTCAGATCCAGTCCAGAAGAATGCCCTAAGAATCCCTTCAATTTCCTTTATCACTTTTTTGGGAAGGATAAAGATTGAAGACCAATAAGTCTGCATAGAGAATAATACAGACTTGACTAACTGAATCCTACCAGCGTAGGAAAGGTATTTATTGGCCCATGATTTAGTACGATTTGTAATTCTATCTATGAGAGATTTACAATCAACGTACTTGAGTTTGGTAGAAATGAGGGGAACTCCAAGATATCTCACAAGGAGTGAACCTTCCTGGAAGTGTAGTGAGTCAAGTATGGATTGTTTGACAGTAGAAGGAACGCCAGAGAAGAAAATGTTGCTCTTTCCTGGACTAGGTGATAGGCCAGATAGTGATTCAAACTCAGACAGGGCCTCCTGGATGCATAGAATGGAGCTTAACTCCCCTTTACAGAAGATCATGAGATCATCTGCAAAACACAAGTTGATTAACTTGGTTTTATCACATCTCCAATGAAAGTGAAAGTTGGGACTCTGGGATTTTTCCTTGAGAATTTGAGTGAGTACTTCCATGACAATCACAAAGAGGTAGGAGGATAGTGGATCACCTTGCCTCAATCCCTTTTTCCCCATGATAAAACCTGTGGCCTCTCCATTAATACTTAAGGAGTAGTTGGCCGTGGAAATGCAGGTCTTGATCCAAATGATCATTTGGGGGTGAAAATTCATGGATGTAAGTGTATTCCAAAGAAAATCCCAATTGACATTATCATATGCTTTCATGATATCCACTTTCAGTGCACACTTGGGGGAAGGGGAACTCTTGGTGGGAGAGTGAGTCTTTTGAGGGAGTTTGTAGTGGTTGAGCCCATAAAGACTAGGGTCTGATGATCTGGTCTTCTGTGATTCCTATTTGTGCATTTGTTTACTGGATTTGTGCTCAGTGATCCTATTCCTTATGTTTGCTAAGTGTATATGCTGCACTAGTGTTGTTTTGGTTGTTATTTCTGCCATCTCTGGGCAGCATTGTTGTACATGGTGTTTAGGATATGCATTCTGCTACTGTGCTTGTATAGACACATGTGTTTGTCATACCCCTTCATATATTACATTTTCTGTTGCTGTGAGTCTGTATTCGCTGCTGTTGTTTCTGGACAGATCCACATTCAGTTTAAATGTCCCAATTACAGACGAAATGCTGCCGTGGGAGAAGTGGATCTGGATTCCACTTCACTTGGACTTCCAGTATGCACTTCAGGGGACAACATTTCATGGATTGTTTTGTGCAAAAGCTGCTTCGGCTAGTGTAACTGATTACAGTCCTTGTGGTGGGTCAATCCACTTTTATTGGCCCGGTTCAATGTGGGCCTGCTCAGTTATGGGCTTCATGGACTGTTTTGTGCTAACATGGTCACAGATTGACTTCGGGATATTGGATCTATTTTCTCCTGCTTGGTAATGGTTGTGCATTTGGAATTGGGTTGTGGCTGATTTGCTCTAGGGCATTTGGCGTTTGGTGGAGATTGACTTCGGTCCGAGGGCGCGGTTACTTAGGTTGATGGGCCAAGTTCTGTGGGCTAGAGTTCTCCGAGGGGACGGAGTTTACTCTAGGCTAGCCCTAGTCATTGTTCTGCCTTAGCACGGTTTGGAGGTCTCATCCACCTCTGACCCCGAGTTTCATTTGCGTTGTACTATTTTCATTACAGGGGGCACTTTTGGATTTATTCCATTATCACATTTTATGGTTCTATTTTCTCCTGCTTGGTGGTGGTTGTGCGATTGGAGTTTGGTTGTGGCTGTTTTCGGCGTTTGGTGGATATTGACTTAGGTCCGAAGGCGTGGTTACTTTGGAGTGATGGGCCAAGTTTCCGTGGGCTGGGGTTCTCCGAAGGGGACGGAGCTTACTCTAGGGCTGACCCTAGTCATGGTTCTACCTTAGCACGGTTCAGAGGTCTCATCCACCTCCGAACCCGAACTCTTTCTGCGTGTACTACTTTCATTACAGGGGGCACTGTTACATTTACCAGGTGTGGGTTACTTGGATTAGGATAGTTGCTTCGTTTGGTTGATTGTGTATGTTCAGAGCCCGATGGTGGAGATTACCATTAGATGTGTTCTACATAGAGGTGACTTGGTTTTCTTTGATCCGAGGTTTATTCCTTGGGGCTGGCTCTGTCAATCATGATCTTCAGCTTGGTTGGGGAACTCACCTTCCTCTAGCCCTATCCTTGATATTATGATGCACCGCGGACTATCCTTTTATTTTTATGATCTTGCTCTATCTCTCTGGGGTGATTGCGACGACTGTGGTACTTGGGTGAGGGTGTTTTCAGTTTCGGGTGGACTCATACCCTTGGCACCGAGTTTTTGTTGTTGTTACTATCGCTGTGGAGGTCAGGCAGATCTTGAGCATATGAGTACCTCCCTTACTTAGGTGAGGTATTTGACACTATCATCACTTGGTTATGTTCTTCCGCAAAGCCCATGCTCATGTCCTTGATGCCTCCCTTTCCTTTGGAATGGCTAGGCTAATGAGACGCGAGCACGGGCTAATCACATTCCATACAGTAGTGCCTTTCAGGACTCACTACATGTTATTCATTTATATGCATGCTTTTCACGTTATCCTAGCCTTGCGGGTTGTGCACGGCATTACGCTTACTACATTATTGCATTTTTGCTTATTTACACCTATGCTGGCGGGATGTGCTAGTACTACTCATTTTCCCACCCCGGCGGGTTGTGCCGGGGACCACGCACTTTTTCTTTTCTTTTCTTTTCTTTTCTTTTCATTTCTTTCTTTCTTTCTTTCTTTTCATTTTGTCCTCCCTGGGGTATGCCCCTTGTAGGATGTACATTCGTTTAACCCCTTTTAATTTCAAGCTGTTTACCCCCCAAAAAAAAAATTTGATTGCTTTTGAGCCCAGTTTGCCTTTTTGCTGTTGTTGCTGCGTACCTACATTGTTAAGAGTGTTATCCTACTAAAGACCCTCACTTGCTGCTGCATATTTTCCCACTGGGCTCTGATTGATATGTTACTACTGTGCCTCTGATTGCCATCGGGCATTGGTCAAGTTTACTCCATCTACTGCTTCACTTTAAGTGCAACGTTACAAGTGTTTTCCAGAACCTACTCAGTTGGGGACGTCACTGGGAAACCTTTAGTCTGTTATAGCCTCCCATGTAACGGGCTCCTAGCTAGATGGGGGATGTCCTCTAGCAGTAATTTCCATGAAGTGTCTCGGCATTTTGACAGCCAACTTGCTTTGTTGATAGAGCTACGGCCTACTAGATGGTTTTCATCCATAGCATTTCGTGTAGGATTTTGAGTGTTTCTTCCCCCTCACATGTGATGGAGCAGAAACACTTCTTCACTAATGTAGTATTTTCTTCCTCTGCACCCACTTCAGTTTCCCTTTATAGCCATCTTGGCCTTCCCATTTTCCTTTTGTTTTTTTTGTTACTTTTATCTTTGTCCTCCCTGGGGTATGCCCCTGTAGGCTGTATATTCGCTTAGCCTCTTTTTATTTCAAGCTTGTTTTACCCAAAAAAAAAGGGGGAACTCTTGTGATAGTCCCTCATAAGCTCTTGAGTGAGAAAAATATCATCGGTAATTCTTCTCCCTTTCACGAATCCAGATTGAACAGGGTCAATAAGGTGGGGAAGGGCAGCTTGGATTCTCTTGGCAAGAATCTTAGGAATACACTTGTAAATAGTGTTGCAACATGAAATGGGTCTAAAATCTCCCACCTTGGCAGGATTAGGAATCTTAGGAACAAGTGCAATACTTGTTGAGTTAGCCTTGGTGAGGAGCTTTCCAGACCAAAAAAAATTCCTTACAGCTGAGGTCACCTCATTACCAACAACACTCCAAGATTTTTGAAAGAACCCTACATTATACCCATCAGGGCCTGGGGCCTTGTTAGGGTTGAGGGACAAAAAAGTTTCTTTGATCTCCAGGTTAGAGATCTCAGAAATCATGGCTTCCCTTTGGGTGTCTGAGAGTTTGGTTTCAATTAATTGATTTACTCTAGAGGTTCCAGAGAAATCAGTGGGGTGGGCAGCACCCAAAAGGGAAGTGTAATACTCAACAAAGGATGTCCTGATCTCAATAGGATCATGAGTTATAAAGTCATTTGAGAGAGCCAGGCTTGTGATTTTATTCCTGTTTTTGTTGTTGTTAATGGACTTGAAAAAATAGGATGAGCATTGATCCCCCAGCTTGAGCCATTGTATTCTAGATTTCTGCTTAGTAAAACTTTCTTCAGCTCTAGCTAAGACAGAATATTGCTTACACAAATTTCTCTCAAGAGTCTGCTTTGCTGGATCTGTGGGATCTTGACCAAGATCACACTGAATTTGGTCAAGTTGCTGCCTAACAACATTTGTTCTTTGGGAGATATCACTGTACTCCTTAGTGTTCAGTCTCTTAAGCTCAAATTGGAGAAGTCTCAGTTTCTCACAAACAACAAACATAGGATTGCCTATTATAACCCTCCTCCAAACTTTCTGGACAATAGATAGAAAGTCAGGATGATCAGCCAGAAAGTTGAAGAACTTAAAGGGTTTACGAGTTTTCCTGAACTCAAGGTTGAGGAACACTATGGCAGGAGAGTGATCAGAAATGCCAGGAGAAGGGAAGTGGGCATTCGAACAAGTGAAAGACTCTAGCCAATGCTCATTGACTAAAACCCTATCAATTTTTGTGGCTACATAATGGAGTGGGGCCTGTTTATTGGCCCAAGTGAACTGGCATCCAGTATACCTAAGATCTTCAAACTTGAGGTCTGAAGTCAACATTTGGACTTGACAGTGAATCGCCTGGCTTGATTGATTCAATATATGCACACTTAGGACAGCTGGGTCCCATACCACACAAATTCTACCACTTGGAGCACTAGCAAAATTATGAATAAAGGACCATACTGGAAACATAGACTTAATGATCCTTGAACAGTTTACTTCTTTTATTTTATGCTCAACAAGACCAAGAAGTGACAATTTATTAGTTCTTACAAAAGAAACAACCTCTTTTTGTTTGATAGGATCATTAAGACCCCTCATGTTCCAAAACCCAAAGTGTAGAGGTGTTTTAATCATAAAATGATGGCAGAATATAGAACTTGATAGCACACTGCCCAACAAAAGTGAGGGATAGTAGTTTACCTCTTGTGGAAAGGGGAAGTCTTATTCCCCTTCTGTATGTGCCCTTGTTTGTTCTTCTTCTTACTCTTCTTCTTGCTTGAAGACCAGCCCTGATGGTCATCAGGTGGGTCAGGGAGTTTACAGCCATCAGATTCCTCTATTCCTCTGCCACTATCCGGGGTCCTTTGAGTATCCCGAACTGCAGGGCCTGAAGTGTATATACTCTGTGGCTCAAAAGAATTGTGCTTTACATGTGAGGAAGTGGTTCTTGAATCTCCACCATCAATAGGATCAAAGGTCATTGGAGTGGGATTAGGTTCTGGGGTAGGGGGATCCTTGAATGAAGTTGGGACTGGTTGTTCAGTACTTGAAGGGGTACCCACTGGTACATTTGCAGCAATCTCTTTAATAGCTGTTTTAGGCCCTGCAGTCTCTTCATTTGCAGCATCCTCTATTTCAATTTCGTCGTCTAGAGCTTCACTCATGTCATCATCTTCTCTAGGTATTGGTTCTGAAGTTGAGCCCAATAGAGCAGTGTTAGTGGTGATTGGGACAAACTTGGTGACTGCTTCTAGGGCTGAAATACCCCCACGTTTCAAGGCTGCAACCTTTCCAATGTCTTGCCAGTCCTCTAATGGATTAAACTCAAGAGAATCAGTAGTAGATTTCCCTTTAGCTAATGTCTGCAATGCCACTTCAGAGTTGGTTCTAGCAGACTTAAAACATCTCGAATGCCTAAATACTTTACAAGCTGGGCAGATAGGAGGTAGCCACTGATACTCCACATACACGGTTGCACTGTCCCCTTCCATTGTGACTTGGATTTCATCTGGAAGCTCCGCACCAACTTCAATTTCAATGCAGATTCTAGCAAAACCCAATTGTGATCTCGTTGCCGTGGCCTTGTCCACGTGGATAGGAATACCTATCGTGCTGGCAATCCTACTTAGCCCATTTTCAGTCCAACATTCTGGAGGTAACTTATGCAACCTGACCCAAGCAAGGATTGTAGAGGGAGGGTCTTTGGTGGGAGGCATCATTCTTCTCCAAGTTTTGAGTACGATGTACTTTTTGGAGAAAAACCAGGGCCCCCCATCCAGTACTGCCATTTTTTATTCTACATCTTGGAATTCAAAATAAATAAATCCAGAGGCATCCATTCGAATTGATTGTAGCCCAAATTTTGTATTCCTACCCCAAAGTTTAAGCGCAGTGGAATTAACCAGGGGAAAATCCATTTTACCTTCTAAAAAATAACCAACCAGACAGTGATTCCAGCTGACTTCATCAATGTGAGAGACATCCAGTTCCACTACCGCACTCTTTCCTTGGCGTAATTCTGGATAAAAACTCAGATTCATGGATTTGGAAGGACCCTGTGAATGGAAGAGGGAAGCCCAATCTTTGGTTGGGGGGGCCTTGCTAACTGGAGGTTTAGACACTAACGCAGGAGGTTTGGATGAAGAAGCTCCATGCTGTTTGATGGCTGCATTTGGATTCTGTACCATAGTGGGAACCAACGGTGCAGAAGTCCATGGTATCGTGATAAAGGGCGCCACAACTGTAGAAGTGGAGGAGTTGGTATATTGGGGTTTGAGAGTATCAGCTGAATACCCTAGATTAGGATCCTCTTCCCGATATGAGTTCCCTTTAGAATTCTGAAGCAATTGGGGTTCTGAAACCCTAGAATCGAGGGAGATTGATGCGGTACCTTGTGAGTGTATTGATTGACTGGCCGCAACCATGACTGTATTTTGTTGTTCCAATTCATCTTGATGATCCAACGAACCTTCATCAGATTCCAATCGCAGACGCTCCTGTTGGAAAATCTGTTGGAGTTTACGGGCTGGGCTGAGGTTTTTAGGGGATTTGGGACTGTGAATGCCAAATCCTAGTGAGTTACTGGATTCAGTATGGTTGGTTGGATAAGGGTTGGCCGAAGGGCTAGACCCAAAATTAGGGTTTGGACTTTGGTGAGAAATCTCGTAGCTAGGGATTTGCAGAGCTGTGGGGTTTCCATGTTCTGGAACCGAACCACCAGGAGCCATGGCTGATGATCGAGCACCCGGAGGAACGTATTTGTAAAAACCCGTATTTTTGGAATTCATTTAATTGATTAAAATTCTTTATATGCATATATATATATATATATATTATATGTCTTGCCATGAATTAATTATATTTATTTCCTAATGTGTTAGTTACCCAATTAGGTTTTCCTTATTAACGTTTATTTCCTATCCAAGAATAGAAAATCCAACAAATTTATTGATGCCATAATTCCCTCACCTAATAAAGTATTCCTAATTGGGTTTACTTCCTAATCTAATAAAGTAACATTGACATTTGTAATTCATCTAATTTCCTTGTAACTTTCAATCCTATTTATTATTCTCTTCCAATATCACATGCTTTCTTCAAAATCACGCCCTCTCTGATCTCTCTCTTGCCTTCTCCCACTCACGGCAATCTCTCGTCATCCCTCATTTTCGGTTCGCCTCCTCTCGTGCGGTAAACATCTTTTCCGATAAGTAACTACTCATTTGTCTCACCGTTTAATTTTTATATAACTATCTTGCAAATAACACCTCTCCTCCCACAGATTTATATTCCGAGAACCCAGCCGTTCAACAACATTAAATCTTCTCACGTTCGTAGCACGCTATAACTTCGGACAAAAGGTAGGACATTAAATCTCACTTTTTACTTAAATATACTATTTTTTTTTGTGTTTTCGTGTATCTACATACATCTAAATATAGTGATGATGTGATTATGATGTGAGATCATATGTTGCGGTTTTGTTTCCAACCGATAAGGTTTTGTAAGTCTAAAACGGAACCAAAGAGACGAAAACCATTTTCCTGTGCGCTGTTCTGTTCTGCTGATTTTTGGGTATTTCTGTTTGGATTTAGAGAAAACTTAAATCTTCGAAATTGTAGATCTCGAAAATTTAATCAACTTCTATATAGAACTCGTTTCAATCCGAGATTCGTAGAATTAACTATGATTTTTCGAAGTTGGCTGAACTAAACTGTTTCGGGACAGATTCACTGTCTAGCTTAAAACGCTATTTTCGCTTTGTTTAGGACTGGATTTAGACTTCGATCAAAACAGTGAACTTGTGTAAAATTTGATGAAATATCTTACTGTAAAATTTCGTGATTTTTGGGAACCGTTTGCTATTTTTAGTTGCTGGATTTATAACTGACATGTATGGCTCGAGGTAATCAATCTTCATTAAATTTTTCATCTCATGCTATTATTGGATGCATGTGTTTGCGTACTGCTGTTTTGTTAAACCATTAAATTTGTGTAAATAATTATTGTAGTTAAATTATTAGATTGAAAAGATTAGTGTTCACTTATCGGATTTGGGGAATGGGGTGTGTCCGGTATGGGTCTTGAGCCATGCGCAGTTATACTTTTAGGTAGCTTTGCTGTGTGATCGGGCGCCGGAAGTATACTGTGGGTGGGAATCGATACCGGATATAGATTGATCAATGGTGATCAATCGTGAGATGTGCGCAGTATACCCCGAGGTGGCTTTGCTGTGTGATCGGGCACCTGAGGTATACTGTGGGCGGAAGCCGTTGATGAAAATTACTTTATTCGAAGTGGGAACGAAATTTGTGAAAACCTTGAGTTGATGATGGAGTATTAAATTTACTGAATTTATATTGATGAGAAATGTTGTTCTATGTCTTAAATTAATGTCATACGTGTTTTAACTGCTACATGAGTATATTTTCGTAAAGGGGTAGTTTTGGTGTCCTATTGAGTGTAATTTTACCACTCACGGTGCTACTTTTGTGGCCCCTGGCGTCCCCAACGCCAGGTACAGAAGGAGAAGAGGAACCGCTTGTTGAGTTCGAGGGAATGGAGCAGCAAGAAGGTTATGAAGTGTCGGAGCCGTGGTTGTACCAGTAGATCTCTAGTTAGATGGCTCTGTTCTTTCCTTTCCGTTAAATTTTTAAATAAATGTTTAAGTTTTCCAGACAATGTTAAAGTTCTTTTATTCTGGGTTGTAATAAGAAAGCTAACTTTTAGCTTTCCGTTCAAAAAATTTATCAAGTATTCTTTGGAATTTTAATGAAGTTGGTATTTTATTTTAATAATTTTTTGGTAATTTATTTATTAACGTACCCAATTTTTGGGGCGTTACAACTTGGTATCAGAGCCTAGGTTTTACGTTTACCTCGAGACCGCGGGTTTGGGTAGCACTAATTTTTAATGTTTTATGGGTTATTTTGTGACATATTTTAGTTCGTCCATCTCATAAAACCTATATAATTTCGTAAGTACTCATATATGTTTAAAAAAAAATCATATATTTTTATATATGTTTTATGTATTTGTTAACTTTGGTCAACCGCTACGGCATCCTTTTTAGTACTTGTAAGAGTAAGAGGTGCGCATGCGGACGCGGGATACCCGAACACCAATTGGGAACACGTTAGAATTCTAACGATTGAAATCATGAGTAGGATCGTTAGGTATTATCCCTACAAGACCGAGATGCAGAAGTGAGAGCTTGTGAAGACACATGATTTCTACAACCCAACAAAATACATGGACCTTGACCCGGTAGATCAATAGGACTACAAGTTGTCGAAGAATGACATTAAAGAGTTTAACTTGGAAACCAAGCGACTACCGAAGACCTTTAGCTTAGTTCCAACTCTCGAGGGACACATACCGCTAGTCATAATTTGTAGAGTTTGCAAATTAAAGATGTCAGGATCAATCGCTGACTTGAGACTTCGAGTAATCTAAATGGCCGACTTCGACGTTATTTTTGGGAATGATTGGATTGTTCGCCCACCAAGCTGTGATCGATGTTTTGAGAAGGAAGTGACTACTCACCCTCTTAATGAGGCGCATTTCAGGTGGGATTGACAAGGCTCCTCTTCAACTTATCCAAAATCAAGATGGCACTATACCGAATGGCTCCAACCGGACTTCGAGAGTTAAAGGATCAATTGCAGGAAATGTTCGATAAGATTTTGCCCGACCAAGTGTCTCGCTATGGAAAGTCCCGATTTTATTCGCTGAAAAAAAAAGGATGGATCTCTTTGGTTATGTATGACTATCGACAACCAAACCAGTTAACAATTTAGAACCGTTATTCATTACGCTGATCAATAACCTTTTCAATCAGCAACATGGGCCTCGATCCTTTTCAAATATCGATCTCTGATTTGGTTACCATCACCTTCGAGTCAAGAGGAGGAAATTCTGAAGACTACTTTCAGAGCAGCAACAATTTATCTTGCAAAAGAGTGATGCTGTCATTTTAAGGGGGGTAGACGACTCCATAATCACCATCTTTATATAAATTGTATTTGCTCGATTAGTATAGTTTACTCTAAGAGTTGATTTCATTCGACCTCCTTTTTTTTATTTTTATTTTTTTTATTTTTTTTCCCTTCCTCAACCGTTGATAGAACTTCGTGATTTTCGATCAGTTAACGTTCCAATCAAAACTTTTCCGCTTTTACCATCTTTGTTATCTATACTAACCTTTCCACTCATATATTCCTCCCATTACATTAAATTATGTAATTTTTCTCCAGATGTGGGTCTAAACTAAATTCCTAAATATTCCATCAAAATATCTCTTTACTCATTTAAGTTTAGATTCACAAATCAAACTTGAACTTGAATTGTTTTTGAATTCTAGTTTGTTGAACCACTTAAACCAGTAAAACACTGATCTTTCATTGAGTTGTGTAACCCCAATAATCATTTCATTTCGACTTTTGTTGAGCATATTAAACTACTCCCTTGAGATTTCCATAGACAGTTCCATTGCCAGAATGACCTATAAGCTATTTGTATACCTGTCAGATTGAGACCTTCCTGAACTGCTAAACTTGGATGCTTGATTTGAAACATGTTTGGCCGACATGGTTTCAAGACAAATATCTAGTTTGGTTTTTCATCTCTTACCCTCATACTTGTTTTCCAAACTCTTACAGTGGCAGATTCACTTTGCTTTCAAGGACTTTTGTCAATCCTAATCCTTTACTTTTGCAACCTACAGTATTCGTTAAGTTTCACTTGTTTGTTGAACCTCGAATTGTTGTTGTCTCAATGGTATGACCCTAAATCCATTTGTTGAACCGTCATTTGCCTGTTTCATTCATATGTTGAACATTGGTTATATCTTTGATTAATCTCCATTGTAATTACCTTAAATTCTAGTGCTCGGAAACCATAATATCTAGACCCTTTGAGTAAGTTGCATTTCATTGCTTGAACTCTCAATGTTTTCCAGAACCTTGCTGTAGTAGATCCACTCCTCATGAAAACCTTTGTTACCACCTGCAACATTTTTATTTGCAATTTAGGATATTCACTTGTTTTCTTCACATGTTGAACCTTAAACCATCACTGTTGGAATATTGTAACATTTCAGTTTCTGAACATTGATTTTATCTCTGATTAGACTCGATTGTAGCCACTCCAACTTCTTGTACCCCTACATAAACGTGACCCCCTCTACTAACTAAATCATTCGAGTAAAATCTATTCACCTCCCTTTTGGGTTTTGATCATTGAAATCTTGAATCATATTGTTCCTTTTAAAAAAAAAAAATTCACATCCATCACCTCTTTCTTGAATGACGAGCACCTTTTGAAGTAAGGACTTCCATGAGTCAAGTGAGTCTGCAGATCTTTCCCATTTAACTACCAAAATTTTATGTTTTATTTATTTATGCTCATTACGGCTGAGACTTCACCGTCAACTGCAATCCAGAACCGCACACCAATATCGATGAGAGCATTTCGTCCGGCATTAGAGGAACTTCAAAGATTTGATAATTCAACTACAAAGGCAGCAAGAGGAAGGATTTAGTCCTCTAAACACGTTATTGTGGGTTACATAGTTTCTTTCCACAGAGAGGATATAAAATGTCAAACGGCGCATGAATTTAGACTCCAACCTGCTGCAGATGGTGGAGGAGTGTGTGAACTAGATTTGATTGCCACGCCACACCTCACAACGAATTTCAATGTTAGAAGATATTGATCAAATAGCAGACTCAATCATGTTATGGCATAAACTATTACTTAATCGATAGTGCAAACAGATAGCAGTTTTAGGACTTAAGAGAAGATTTTGTCGTTTCACTTCAAGGACATGTCACTAACTGGGTCATGATTGACTGTTTGATCAAGTCTGCACCCCTCTTAACGATTTGAAGCGTCAGACACATTGGAGTTGTGCAACCGCCACTACATTGACGAGATTGTTCATGCAGTGAGTTTCAGTATCAATCATGTCAAACCGAGATCCATGTTTTATTTATTTATTTATCTATTTTAGTTCTAGAACAATTTGCAATCAGCTGCCTTCAACACGGAGACCAACGAGTATTCAAAACGGGCAATTGAAACTTTTGAAGACATGCTCAGAGCTTGCGTAATGGATTTCAAGGGAAGTTTATCTTAGGTAAATTCACTTACAACAATATTTTCCAGGCTAGCCCTGGGATGGCCACTTATGAAGAGTTGTATGGAAGACCGTGCTGATCTCTAGCCTATTGGACAGATGTGGGAGAAAACTATTGTTAGGGCTGGATTTACTTCATGAGATGATCACCGAGAAAGTGCAGCGGATCAAGCAAAGGTCAATGACAGCTCAAACTTGACAAAAAGTTACGCCGATAGAAGAAATCGACCTTTGATCTTCTATATCGCCTTCACATGTTCTTGAAGATTCAGCCACAATGATGGATTATTCAGTTTAGAAAGAAGGAGAAGCTTCACCTAGGGTCATTGAATCATTCAAAGTTCTTCAATGCAAAGAAGCTGCATATCATTTAGCCTTGTCATAGTAGATAGCTAGGGTTCACAATGCATTCCATGTGTCTACATTCCGAAAGTATCTGGCGCACCCCGAACGCATAAAAAAAAAAAACTGACATTGGACAAGACTGTTGCATTCGAGGAATAAGCCGTCAAAATAGTGGACAAGCTAAAGAAGCTACAACGGAGGAAGAAGATCAAACTCTACAAAGTTTTGTGGCGTCAGCAAAGGGATTGAAGAGACAACTTGGTAGCGTGACGACCTTTCGCAACCCAATCATCATTACTTATGTGTACACGACGGTAACACTTTTAATTTCGAGGACGAAATTTGGTTTAAGGGGGGTAGATTGTAAAAACCCGTATTTTTGGAATTCATTTAATTGATTAAAATTCTTTATATGCATATATATATATATATATATATATTATATGTCTTGCCATGAATTAATTATATTTATTTCCTAATGTGTTAGTTACCCAATTAGGTTTTCCTTATTAACGTTTATTTCCTATCCAAGAATAGAAAATCCAACAAATTTATTGATGCCATAATTCCCTCACCTAATAAAGTATTCCTAATTGGGTTTACTTCCTAATCTAATAAAGTAACATTGACATTTGTAATTCATCTAATTTCCTTGTAACTTTCAATCCTATTTATTATTCTCTTCCAATATCACATGCTTTCTTCAAAATCACGCCCTCTCTGATCTCTCTCTTGCCTTCTCCCACTCACGGCAATCTCTCGTCATCCCTCATTTTCGGTTCGCCTCCTCTCGTGCGGTAAACATCTTTTCCGATAAGTAACTACTCATTTGTCTCACCGTTTAATTTTTATATAACTATCTTGCAAATAACACCTCTCCTCCCACAGATTTATATTCCGAGAACCCAGCCGTTCAACAACATTAAATCTTCTCACGTTCGTAGCACGCTATAACTTCGGACAAAAGGTAGGACATTAAATCTCACTTTTTACTTAAATATACTATTTTTTTTTGTGTTTTCGTGTATCTACATACATCTAAATATAGTGATGATGTGATTATGATGTGAGATCATATGTTGCGGTTTTGTTTCCAACCGATAAGGTTTTGTAAGTCTAAAACGGAACCAAAGAGACGAAAACCATTTTCCTGTGCGCTGTTCTGTTCTGCTGATTTTTGGGTATTTCTGTTTGGATTTAGAGAAAACTTAAATCTTCGAAATTGTAGATCTCGAAAATTTAATCAACTTCTATATAGAACTCGTTTCAATCCGAGATTCGTAGAATTAACTATGATTTTTCGAAGTTGGCTGAACTAAACTGTTTCGGGACAGATTCACTGTCTAGCTTAAAACGCTATTTTCGCTTTGTTTAGGACTGGATTTAGACTTCGATCAAAACAGTGAACTTGTGTAAAATTTGATGAAATATCTTACTGTAAAATTTCGTGATTTTTGGGAACCGTTTGCTATTTTTAGTTGCTGGATTTATAACTGACATGTATGGCTCGAGGTAATCAATCTTCATTAAATTTTTCATCTCATGCTATTATTGGATGCATGTGTTTGCGTACTGCTGTTTTGTTAAACCATTAAATTTGTGTAAATAATTATTGTAGTTAAATTATTAGATTGAAAAGATTAGTGTTCACTTATCGGATTTGGGGAATGGGGTGTGTCCGGTATGGGTCTTGAGCCATGCGCAGTTATACTTTTAGGTAGCTTTGCTGTGTGATCGGGCGCCGGAAGTATACTGTGGGTGGGAATCGATACCGGATATAGATTGATCAATGGTGATCAATCGTGAGATGTGCGCAGTATACCCCGAGGTGGCTTTGCTGTGTGATCGGGCACCTGAGGTATACTGTGGGCGGAAGCCGTTGATGAAAATTACTTTATTCGAAGTGGGAACGAAATTTGTGAAAACCTTGAGTTGATGATGGAGTATTAAATTTACTGAATTTATATTGATGAGAAATGTTGTTCTATGTCTTAAATTAATGTCATACGTGTTTTAACTGCTACATGAGTATATTTTCGTAAAGGGGTAGTTTTGGTGTCCTATTGAGTGTAATTTTACCACTCACGGTGCTACTTTTGTGGCCCCTGGCGTCCCCAACGCCAGGTACAGAAGGAGAAGAGGAACCGCTTGTTGAGTTCGAGGGAATGGAGCAGCAAGAAGGTTATGAAGTGTCGGAGCCGTGGTTGTACCAGTAGATCTCTAGTTAGATGGCTCTGTTCTTTCCTTTCCGTTAAATTTTTAAATAAATGTTTAAGTTTTCCAGACAATGTTAAAGTTCTTTTATTCTGGGTTGTAATAAGAAAGCTAACTTTTAGCTTTCCGTTCAAAAAATTTATCAAGTATTCTTTGGAATTTTAATGAAGTTGGTATTTTATTTTAATAATTTTTTGGTAATTTATTTATTAACGTACCCAATTTTTGGGGCGTTACAACTTGGTATCAGAGCCTAGGTTTTACGTTTACCTCGAGACCGCGGGTTTGGGTAGCACTAATTTTTAATGTTTTATGGGTTATTTTGTGACATATTTTAGTTCGTCCATCTCATAAAACCTATATAATTTCGTAAGTACTCATATATGTTTAAAAAAAAATCATATATTTTTATATATGTTTTATGTATTTGTTAACTTTGGTCAACCGCTACGGCATCCTTTTTAGTACTTGTAAGAGTAAGAGGTGCGCATGCGGACGCGGGATACCCGAACACCAATTAGGGAACACGTTAGAATTCTAACGATTGAAATCATGAGTAGGATCGTTAGGTATTATCCCTACAAGACCGAGATGCAGAAGTGAGAGCTTGTGAAGACACATGATTTCTACAACCCAACAAAATACATGGACCTTGACCCGGTAGATCAATAGGACTACAAGTTGTCGAAGAATGACATTAAAGAGTTTAACTTGGAAACCAAGCGACTACCGAAGACCTTTAGCTTAGTTCCAACTCTCGAGGGACACATACCGCTAGTCATAATTTGTAGAGTTTGCAAATTAAAGATGTCAGGATCAATCGCTGACTTGAGACTTCGAGTAATCTAAATGGCCGACTTCGACGTTATTTTTGGGAATGATTGGATTGTTCGCCCACCAAGCTGTGATCGATGTTTTGAGAAGGAAGTGACTACTCACCCTCTTAATGAGGCGCATTTCAGGTGGGATTGACAAGGCTCCTCTTCAACTTATCCAAAATCAAGATGGCACTATACCGAATGGCTCCAACCGGACTTCGAGAGTTAAAGGATCAATTGCAGGAAATGTTCGATAAGATTTTGCCCGACCAAGTGTCTCGCTATGGAAAGTCCCGATTTTATTCGCTGAAAAAAAAAGGATGGATCTCTTTGGTTATGTATGACTATCGACAACCAAACCAGTTAACAATTTAGAACCGTTATTCATTACGCTGATCAATAACCTTTTCAATCAGCAACATGGGCCTCGATCCTTTTCAAATATCGATCTCTGATTTGGTTACCATCACCTTCGAGTCAAGAGGAGGAAATTCTGAAGACTACTTTCAGAGCAGCAACAATTTATCTTGCAAAAGAGTGATGCTGTCATTTTAAGGGGGGTAGACGACTCCATAATCACCATCTTTATATAAATTGTATTTGCTCGATTAGTATAGTTTACTCTAAGAGTTGATTTCATTCGACCTCCTTTTTTTTATTTTTATTTTTTTTATTTTTTTTCCCTTCCTCAACCGTTGATAGAACTTCGTGATTTTCGATCAGTTAACGTTCCAATCAAAACTTTTCCGCTTTTACCATCTTTGTTATCTATACTAACCTTTCCACTCATATATTCCTCCCATTACATTAAATTATGTAATTTTTCTCCAGATGTGGGTCTAAACTAAATTCCTAAATATTCCATCAAAATATCTCTTTACTCATTTAAGTTTAGATTCACAAATCAAACTTGAACTTGAATTGTTTTTGAATTCTAGTTTGTTGAACCACTTAAACCAGTAAAACACTGATCTTTCATTGAGTTGTGTAACCCCAATAATCATTTCATTTCGACTTTTGTTGAGCATATTAAACTACTCCCTTGAGATTTCCATAGACAGTTCCATTGCCAGAATGACCTATAAGCTATTTGTATACCTGTCAGATTGAGACCTTCCTGAACTGCTAAACTTGGATGCTTGATTTGAAACATGTTTGGCCGACATGGTTTCAAGACAAATATCTAGTTTGGTTTTTCATCTCTTACCCTCATACTTGTTTTCCAAACTCTTACAGTGGCAGATTCACTTTGCTTTCAAGGACTTTTGTCAATCCTAATCCTTTACTTTTGCAACCTACAGTATTCGTTAAGTTTCACTTGTTTGTTGAACCTCGAATTGTTGTTGTCTCAATGGTATGACCCTAAATCCATTTGTTGAACCGTCATTTGCCTGTTTCATTCATATGTTGAACATTGGTTATATCTTTGATTAATCTCCATTGTAATTACCTTAAATTCTAGTGCTCGGAAACCATAATATCTAGACCCTTTGAGTAAGTTGCATTTCATTGCTTGAACTCTCAATGTTTTCCAGAACCTTGCTGTAGTAGATCCACTCCTCATGAAAACCTTTGTTACCACCTGCAACATTTTTATTTGCAATTTAGGATATTCACTTGTTTTCTTCACATGTTGAACCTTAAACCATCACTGTTGGAATATTGTAACATTTCAGTTTCTGAACATTGATTTTATCTCTGATTAGACTCGATTGTAGCCACTCCAACTTCTTGTACCCCTACATAAACGTGACCCCCTCTACTAACTAAATCATTCGAGTAAAATCTATTCACCTCCCTTTTGGGTTTTGATCATTGAAATCTTGAATCATATTGTTCCTTTTAAAAAAAAAAAATTCACATCCATCACCTCTTTCTTGAATGACGAGCACCTTTTGAAGTAAGGACTTCCATGAGTCAAGTGAGTCTGCAGATCTTTCCCATTTAACTACCAAAATTTTATGTTTTATTTATTTATGCTCATTACGGCTGAGACTTCACCGTCAACTGCAATCCAGAACCGCACACCAATATCGATGAGAGCATTTCGTCCGGCATTAGAGGAACTTCAAAGATTTGATAATTCAACTACAAAGGCAGCAAGAGGAAGGATTTAGTCCTCTAAACACGTTATTGTGGGTTACATAGTTTCTTTCCACAGAGAGGATATAAAATGTCAAACGGCGCATGAATTTAGACTCCAACCTGCTGCAGATGGTGGAGGAGTGTGTGAACTAGATTTGATTGCCACGCCACACCTCACAACGAATTTCAATGTTAGAAGATATTGATCAAATAGCAGACTCAATCATGTTATGGCATAAACTATTACTTAATCGATAGTGCAAACAGATAGCAGTTTTAGGACTTAAGAGAAGATTTTGTCGTTTCACTTCAAGGACATGTCACTAACTGGGTCATGATTGACTGTTTGATCAAGTCTGCACCCCTCTTAACGATTTGAAGCGTCAGACACATTGGAGTTGTGCAACCGCCACTACATTGACGAGATTGTTCATGCAGTGAGTTTCAGTATCAATCATGTCAAACCGAGATCCATGTTTTATTTATTTATTTATCTATTTTAGTTCTAGAACAATTTGCAATCAGCTGCCTTCAACACGGAGACCAACGAGTATTCAAAACGGGCAATTGAAACTTTTGAAGACATGCTCAGAGCTTGCGTAATGGATTTCAAGGGAAGTTTATCTTAGGTAAATTCACTTACAACAATATTTTCCAGGCTAGCCCTGGGATGGCCACTTATGAAGAGTTGTATGGAAGACCGTGCTGATCTCTAGCCTATTGGACAGATGTGGGAGAAAACTATTGTTAGGGCTGGATTTGCTTCATGAGATGATCACCGAGAAAGTGCAGCGGATCAAGCAAAGGTCAATGACAGCTCAAACTTGACAAAAAGTTACGCCGATAGAAGAAATCGACCTTTGATCTTCTATATCGCCTTCACATGTTCTTGAAGATTCAGCCACAATGATGGATTATTCAGTTTAGAAAGAAGGAGAAGCTTCACCTAGGGTCATTGAATCATTCAAAGTTCTTCAATGCAAAGAAGCTGCATATCATTTAGCCTTGTCATAGTAGATAGCTAGGGTTCACAATGCATTCCATGTGTCTACATTCCGAAAGTATCTGGCGCACCCCGAACGCATAAAAAAAAAAAACTGACATTGGACAAGACTGTTGCATTCGAGGAATAAGCCGTCAAAATAGTGGACAAGCTAAAGAAGCTACAACGGAGGAAGAAGATCAAACTCTACAAAGTTTTGTGGCGTCAGCAAAGGGATTGAAGAGACAACTTGGTAGCGTGACGACCTTTCGCAACCCAATCATCATTACTTATGTGTACACGACGGTAACACTTTTAATTTCGAGGACGAAATTTGGTTTAAGGGGGGTAGATTGTAAAAACCCGTATTTTTGGAATTCATTTAATTGATTAAAATTCTTTATATGCATATATATATATATATATATATATTATATGTCTTGCCATGAATTAATTATATTTATTTCCTAATGTGTTAGTTACCCAATTAGGTTTTCCTTATTAACGTTTATTTCCTATCCAAGAATAGAAAATCCAACAAATTTATTGATGCCATAATTCCCTCACCTAATAAAGTATTCCTAATTGGGTTTACTTCCTAATCTAATAAAGTAACATTGACATTTGTAATTCATCTAATTTCCTTGTAACTTTCAATCCTATTTATTATTCTCTTCCAATATCACATGCTTTCTTCAAAATCACGCCCTCTCTGATCTCTCTCTTGCCTTCTCCCACTCACGGCAATCTCTCGTCATCCCTCATTTTCGGTTCGCCTCCTCTCGTGCGGTAAACATCTTTTCCGATAAGTAACTACTCATTTGTCTCACCGTTTAATTTTTATATAACTATCTTGCAAATAACACCTCTCCTCCCACAGATTTATATTCCGAGAACCCAGCCGTTCAACAACATTAAATCTTCTCACGTTCGTAGCACGCTATAACTTCGGACAAAAGGTAGGACATTAAATCTCACTTTTTACTTAAATATACTATTTTTTTTTGTGTTTTCGTGTATCTACATACATCTAAATATAGTGATGATGTGATTATGATGTGAGATCATATGTTGCGGTTTTGTTTCCAACCGATAAGGTTTTGTAAGTCTAAAACGGAACCAAAGAGACGAAAACCATTTTCCTGTGCGCTGTTCTGTTCTGCTGATTTTTGGGTATTTCTGTTTGGATTTAGAGAAAACTTAAATCTTCGAAATTGTAGATCTCGAAAATTTAATCAACTTCTATATAGAACTCGTTTCAATCCGAGATTCGTAGAATTAACTATGATTTTTCGAAGTTGGCTGAACTAAACTGTTTCGGGACAGATTCACTGTCTAGCTTAAAACGCTATTTTCGCTTTGTTTAGGACTGGATTTAGACTTCGATCAAAACAGTGAACTTGTGTAAAATTTGATGAAATATCTTACTGTAAAATTTCGTGATTTTTGGGAACCGTTTGCTATTTTTAGTTGCTGGATTTATAACTGACATGTATGGCTCGAGGTAATCAATCTTCATTAAATTTTTCATCTCATGCTATTATTGGATGCATGTGTTTGCGTACTGCTGTTTTGTTAAACCATTAAATTTGTGTAAATAATTATTGTAGTTAAATTATTAGATTGAAAAGATTAGTGTTCACTTATCGGATTTGGGGAATGGGGTGTGTCCGGTATGGGTCTTGAGCCATGTGCAGTTATACTTTTAGGTAGCTTTGCTGTGTGATCGGGCGCCGGAAGTATACTGTGGGTGGGAATCGATACCGGATATAGATTGATCAATGGTGATCAATCGTGAGATGTGCGCAGTATACCCCGAGGTGGCTTTGCTGTGTGATCGGGCACCTGAGGTATACTGTGGGCGGAAGCCGTTGATGAAAATTACTTTATTCGAAGTGGGAACGAAATTTGTGAAAACCTTGAGTTGATGATGGAGTATTAAATTTACTGAATTTATATTGATGAGAAATGTTGTTCTATGTCTTAAATTAATGTCATACGTGTTTTAACTGCTACATGAGTATATTTTCGTAAAGGGGTAGTTTTGGTGTCCTATTGAGTGTAATTTTACCACTCACGGTGCTACTTTTGTGGCCCCTGGCGTCCCCAACGCCAGGTACAGAAGGAGAAGAGGAACCGCTTGTTGAGTTCGAGGGAATGGAGCAGCAAGAAGGTTATGAAGTGTCGGAGCCGTGGTTGTACCAGTAGATCTCTAGTTAGATGGCTCTGTTCTTTCCTTTCCGTTAAATTTTTAAATAAATGTTTAAGTTTTCCAGACAATGTTAAAGTTCTTTTATTCTGGGTTGTAATAAGAAAGCTAACTTTTAGCTTTCCGTTCAAAAAATTTATCAAGTATTCTTTGGAATTTTAATGAAGTTGGTATTTTATTTTAATAATTTTTTGGTAATTTATTTATTAACGTACCCAATTTTTGGGGCGTTACAGTATTTCTTTTGAGGGCTTACTGAACTTTGCATTTGACTGCCCATTTCTCCTTCGGTGGAGACGTGAGTTGATTGCATAATACCGTTGGTGTTGTGGGTAGAGGAGGCCAGAGCCAAGCGCTTCTGCTTGAACTCTAGAGCCTTAGATCCCAGACCTTCCATTGCAGTTAAGATTGAATCCTCCATTCTAGGGCTTCTTTTGGAATCGCCTAGAGAGAGAAAGAGGGGATTCCATCTCACGACCACGAAGTAATATTGGGGATGTACTTACTTTTTCCTATCTTCTTACATTCTTCATCAGAACTAGAGGGCTGGGATCCTTTACCATTCTTTGGACAGGTGACTTGTTGTTTAGCAGGCTTCTGTGATGCTTCTTCTTCCACACCTGATGGCTTCCCTACAACTTGCCAAGCATTATTAGGTATAATTTCTAATATCCGTAATCATTTTTTATGAATGAGCTCTAAACATTACTAGACATTTTGCCAGTTAAAGTACACAAAAAGTACATTAATTCATGCAGAATCTTTTATTCGTTAAAAAAATTTAGCTTCCAAGAGCATCCTCATTTGAACAATTTAGAACACTTTAGGGACAACTTTTATAGAAAAAGTCAGATAAAAAAAAACGAAAATGATACTAACAGGAAAAGTAAACATGAAAAAATGAACATTAAAACACATCCAACGGATGAGATCTGCAGGGTGTACTGTTTGAATAGTACCTCGGACAGATCTCATCCACTGGATGTGTTTTCATGTTTTATTTTCCTGTGATCCGCCTAGTGTACTGTTTGAATATTACATCAGACGAAAATGTCATTTTTTTACACCCCATTTGACCATTTTAGGAAGTTCATTAGGTAGAGCACTTTAGGATTCTAGCACATGTAGAGAGAGGGAATGGCAGATGTACGTGTCCGGGGAGAGAGAGAGAGAGAGAGAGAGAGAGAGACAAAAGGAGGAGAGAGAGAGATATTGATTTTTTTGTATTTTTAATCCTTTCACACTTTAACTAACACTGAAAAAATCTTTAAAATGTTAAATGGCGCATTTTTCACTCCCTTACCTAAAAACTTTCTAACACAAATTTTGAGTCTCACTTTTAACACTTGTTATCATACATTAACAAACTTTTTCAAACGGTCTCAAATGTGAATGCTCCAAATGGTTGGTTACAGTACCAACCAACCATGCTTGCTTGAATAGAGAGAAAAACTATGCTTCCGCTTTAGCGTAGTATTAGATTTTATGGTATACTCCATTAATTTGCAAAAATTATCCTGACTCCTACTTGACACTGGCTCCACCCTTGCTTGAATAGAGAGCTTTCAAGTTGGTTAATACCTCACAATCTTCCAACTCATACGCATAATGGCCACAACGGCTCCACTGAATTTTTTTGTCTTCACCTAATGACAAATTATTACTACAGTAGTTTCCACTAAAAAGATACCCCTCCGTCCTAAATTGTTGCTTCTTTCTTTTTTCGGCTATCCTAAAATGAAGGGTCAATTTAAAAAGTTCAACAAATAAAAATTAGTACTTCTGTGTATTGTTTATAAAAGTTGGATTCCCAAAACAGGAGATACAATTCGGAACGGAGGGTATTTAGGTAGGAGAAAACCTTGTCTCTACTTTTGAGTACAATTATGTATTGTTCATAAAAAGTTATATTCCCAGAACAGGAACAACAATTTGAGATGATGAGTATTTAGTTAGAATAAAACCTTTGTCTTAAATACTGAAAAAACAAGTGCAAAATACTGAAAATACTGTGTAGTCGATTAATTCACTGTCTTGTAATTGTTAATATAGTAGTTCAAAGAGTGGTATTGAAGTAAGGTGGTTAGGCGGTGGTTAGGGTGGTTCCATTCATATCCATATGGAGAAAGGCTTACTGAGCACACAAAAAAATATTGACAAAGGCCAGAAGGGTACGATTTCTTACCAACTAGCATTCCATGTATGCAAGGATGGAGCGAAGGGTGTTAGTAGGGGCCCTTGCTAGAATTTGAAAAATCCTACTATTACATTGAAAACACACACACATCATCAAATTACATAATCCCGCCCCTCCTTCACGGATCCAGCTGTGGTGCCCCAAAGCGGCATTGGGGCACCAGTGCCCCCATTTTTTCTAAGCCATTGGATTTCCTCCTTTAATCTCAACCATTGATTGATGACCCCTCCTCTCTCCTCTCTCTCTCTCTCTCTCTCTCTCTCTCTCTCTCTCTCCTGCTACCGGTTGAATTTTTTTGAAAACAATAAGTCTTACCACTTAATTTTTTGAAGATTATTACTACTATAGGATTAATTTTTTTATTTCAAAAAATTGTTATAAAAAACATACCTACACAAATAAAAAAATTTAACCAAAGCCTTTTTTCACATCATTTTTTAATGTTGCTTAGCTAAAGGACAAAATTCCGAGTGAATTAAACAAAAAGTGGTGTGCTGTTATAAAACCCCAAATAAAAAAAAGGATTTCCTGCTCAAAATGGTGACCTGCTACCGGATTGACCAGTCGGCCTTATTTTGTGGTAAGTATTTCTTTATTTCGTGGTAAGTATTGCCTTATTATGTGGTAATATTTAGCTTATTTGGTGGCATGTATTTCTAGTTTTCGTAGTTAAGTAAAGTGCGATTTTTTGGAGGGAAAACTTGCAACCACCTCGTTTTCTACCAAAACCACGTACTTTTTTTTTTATCCAATGGCCGAGATTCGTTCATTTTAGATCTAATGGTCCAAATTTAGTGGGGTACCAGTGCCCCAATACCACATTGGGGCACCATAGAAAAATTCATCCTCCACAAATGTAACCCATCCACCAGCAAATGTCCTGACTCTGTCCGTGCTGTATGACTCTTAAATAATCCCAAGTTGTCACAACTTGATTTGGGAGTCGTTCCAAGTTCTTAATGTCTCTTTTGATTCCTTCCTCAAGTAAGCATATTATTTGGGGGCAGCAGCTCTTCTTCAAGAACGAAAAACATGCCTATTGCCTAGCAGCTAGCTCTCATGTAGAGAAAAAAAAAAAGGAAAAAAAATTCATTATATCCCGACCCTCTCCCTTCTCTTCTTCATCACAGGGTTCCAAGTGGCAAATACTATTTATCGGTGCTGGACTCCAGCCAACCTCCGTGTGTGAATCGATACGACACAACATGCCATCAATAAGCTGGGGAAAAATACTAACTCCCTCTCTTCACTCCATTTGCTATCAAACCCAATGTCGATTCGTCAACCAGACATGCATCATTCTTTTAAGGCAGGAAAATAACGACCAAAAGCATTAAAAAAATAATAATAATATGCTTTGCAAGGCATGACAAAGTTGATGAAGGCATAAAATTGACTTCCAAACACATACCATAAACCCAAAAATTATTCCGTGCCCCAGGGGCCAAAGGCCACGAGGCGCTGCAACTCTTGTTTCCACCACACATTTGTGTTGTACCCATCACAAAATGTGTGTGACCCACATAAATGTGTGTGCCATGTAGACACGTGTGTTGGGGCACCTCTGTCTTTGCCCCTGGGGCACTGAATAATCTCATAACCCCAGGGTATGATAGCAAGTTAGAAACCATTTTGCTTCCTGCAATGCTGTAATGGGCGATATAGGCAGTAGTTTCATTGCAAATCATCCTATACTCATCAAAATCAAGTTAAGGTATGTGGTACGACTACTATCGAACTCAGTAGTGCAAAGAAAATCCCAATCCATGAATGGACGAAACTTCTGGCAAGGCACCCCTCAGCAAGCAGTAAAAGACACCCTCTAGCATTGCCAGAATTACCTATTCAATAGCCCAAATTAAAACCCTAAAGGCCCTGAACTTAATTTAAATCATTTGCACTTCTCTCATCAATTCTATCCTGCAGACAGTCACAACCAGTTTTGTGACAAGTTGACAATAAAAACCAAGTCTCTGGAGAATTTTGTAGAAAAACAAGAAAACAATTAAGCTGGGCGAAAGATACAGACAGGGAAATTGCAAACCCCAAATTCACAGAATATCTCAAGATCTACATTACAAGAAAGTTCGTGCTAACACATATCAGCAGATGAGAAGCATTGGATTCAACACAGCTAGTCATCATCCTCGAGAACACTCCGTCGCCTCTGGATCTGAGATATTACAGCAGCACACAACATACCAAAGGTAACATAAGATTTAAGTCATGCAAACAATATGCAAAGCTTACGAGAGAGACAAACAAAAGATTACAACGTACTGTGACTTTTGTCTGTTTACTTGTTTGGGTATTGATTTGTTCCAGCAGTGATATGAGCCTCTCTTCAGAAACCTTTACATAAAATGGTAATCAAGCATGTTGTTACTGTATTTTGTCAATAGAGCCCTAAAAAGAGTGTGTGTGTGTGTGTGTGTGTGTGTGTGTGAGAGAGAGAGAGAGAGAGAGAGAGTAAGTGCACCAAGAACTTTCCTAATCTCCAAATATACCTTCTCACACTGTAAAAAGTAAAATCCATACCTTCTCAACTATCTGACCCATTTGAGCAGCTCTGAGTATAACATCTTCAACTCCTCTTGCCTTCTCAGGCTTAACCAAAGCAATTCGAGCAACTGAATAAATCAAATAACAGCTGAAGACAGACATAAGTCATACGAATCATCATGCAAGTGACTATTGAAACAAACCAAGCGAAACACGTTGAAAAATGGGTGTTAACTTTAACTGTCATTAACTTGCTAAGTGAATCTGCTGCAATCTACTCCGTCTCTCCCACTCTTTTTCCAAGGTGTAAATGTGCTGAATGTGTTCATGCCCAACCAATATACTTGGAATTGCAAAAACTATTACAATGCTTTACTGTTAAGGTATTTCACATTCATCTGTAAACTACAATGTTTATGTTCCAAAATGGACAATCAAATAATTTTTGGGACGTCATCCTAAAACAAACTAGCAGAATTTTCCAATGGAGTTTTGGTTTTCTATTTCTTACATTTCCATCTTATGGACCTATAAAAGTTCCTATTCTCTGTCAAGACAAGTAATTCCTAACTAATCAGAACAGAAAGTTTTTGCTAAGCAATCAGAATAGAAAGTTACCAAGGAAAAAAGGGATCACAACTTGAAATAAACCAGTCTGGTCAATAGTCTTTTCTCGGGAAGCCTCACTACAGGTCCTCATATGGAGGCATAGCAACCACTCCTCTTGCCTCCTCCTTGCATTCTCTCATTCTCTGGAAGCCTCTCTGCATGATTGGATAGGGGAGCCGGGAGCATATAACCATTTGTCTAGCCTCCTGTTGAAGCCCCCGCCCATTCTCTCTCTCTCCTCTTATCCCTAGTTGTTAAGGCGCAACGAGGAGCAAAGTTCTGTTGGGATCTAAGCGCAAAGCAAGGTGCAGACCTTTTTGAAGCAAGGCCCATTTAGGCAAGAAAAATAGCATACACCATTACTTAGGCCAATGAATTTTAGGAAACATGCCATCCAAAAGATGCATAGAAACCTCCACCAAAATGCCAAATAGTCAACAATTGTAATTCTAACTCTAAGCTCCCCCTCCTTCTGCTCCCCCTCCTCCTCCTTCTCCTACTTCTCCTCCTCCTTCTGCTCTTTGTTCTTCTTCTCCTCCTCTTCTTCCTCTTTCTTATCCTTCTTCTCCTTCTCCTCTTCCTTCTCCTTCTCCTTCTCCTTCTCCTTCTCCTTCTCTTGCTCCTTCTCCTCAACCGTCTTATTAACTTATCATATTCACCAAACCAATCCTATTTAACCGTGATCAATCATGATCAATTTTCAACAAAGCTTAGAACGTAGCAAACGTTAACATGAGTCGCTTAAGGAGCTTGATCACCGAATCAGAGCTAATGAAACCATTTCAACATACAAAAATTGCTAAAGTCTTAGAGAAGAATGTGCATATTTATAGTTCAATAATTTCAAGTTTTCAAGAGCATCATATTGGTGCATAGTCATGACACTAATATGGCATGTCAAAGTAAGTATTACATGAGCACAACTTAGAGCGATACCACATAAACAAAATGATAGATATGCATTAAAAGCAGAACCTAGGGAATGTGTAACATCCCACCCGGAGAAAATACGAACTTCTAGTTGAAGTTTAACCAGTGCTTAGTGGATTGGTTTCTATTTTGGTTTTTGCTCCAATTGAGAAATATAGAAGGCATGGAAGTATAAATATAAACCTTTAAGTGAGATAGAAATGTGGCAACTTCACAAACTTTTTGGGTTTGTATCTTAGTACTATTTGTGTATGTAAGGATAACATCATCAGCTTCAAGATAAATGACGACCGAACAAGTGTCAACCAATTCTTTCAGCTCTTATGCAAATGTAACATGTAACAAAAAAAATTACTAATCAATATTCTGCTCCTACTTAAACTTACCTCTCTCCCGTGCTTCTGATGACAGAATCTGACTAAGCATCATTTGCCTTCGTTCATCCGCTTCCCTGGATCAAGCAAGAAATTGAATAGTTCAAATAGAAAAAAGTCAAACAAAAGTCACAAATATAAAAGCTTATATACTAAGTGATGTTACTATTACATCTAAGAGGGTACCTTTTGGCTTCTTCCTGGGCTTTCTGTTTGTCAGCGTTTTGAGAATTTCCCTGTTTGTAAATAAGACGCACCAACGGTAATTATTACATCAAAAAAGTTCAAACAAAATGGAGTCAGTCCAATAATGTTAGTACACGTGTACATGGTCAACAAGATGATCACTCACCACACCATTCTGCGCCATTAGCTCTTGCATTCTCCTTTGCCTGATAGCTTCCAATTCAGGGTCAGCCTACACATGACCAAAAATGATGCTTAAACTCCAAAATTATGTTCCGATGAAATTTAGATTCCTTCGCATAATTGTTGAATGTTCATGACAAAGAGGTAATGTGTCATCAATCTAGGTATCAAGCCACGAGGTTACATGAGAAGCATGGACTCAGCTATGGGTACGGATGGGAAATGGGAAATGAAGTTCAATACTAATAACCAAAATTTGCTTCCCTACAGGAATTTGCCTTCTGGTAGAACAAATATTGATGTACATCGAACGACACATGTCTAAAATTGATAAACAAAATTCTCACATACTTCCGTTATACTGTCTTTGTTTGATCAGAGTTACCAAACGATTAGGGAACAGGATTTGCGGACTAGTGATTAGGAGTAAAGAAACAAATAAAACGCAACCAAACACTGGAATCAACTTCAGACCACACAATTGGAGGGATTCGAGTTGAAACCCTAGACTCAAAATATATGCCGAGATTACCATTGTAGTTTTACACATGAACGCATATCATCTATACATACATACATCTATCTAAGAGAGAGAGAGACAGAGAGAGACAGAGAGAGGGAGGTTACCATGTGGCTTCAGCGGAATTGAAGTCTCAACAGAAAAGAGCAAGAGCAAGGGGAAAGAAAAACTAGTAGTGGATCAAATCAAAGCGTTGGAGAAACGCGACTAGATGCGCCCACAGCCAAGGAGGGGTTAAATCATCTGTTCCTAATGCGTTGTACCAATCCTTCGTACCCTTCTGATGTTCGTCGCGTAGGACTGACTTAATTTTAGGTCAATGCTTGAAGTATTTCTGGTTGTAACTGGTTTAAGTTTTGGGTTGCGATTTTTATAATAATTGGAGGGAGAAATATGAATAATAATTAAAAATAGAGATTATTGATTAGAGAGATAGAGAGAAAAATGAGAATAATATTAGAAAATAGGGGTAATGATTGGATAATAATTGAAAAAATTGGGTCTTGAAAAACAAAACGAACAAAAATAAATTTAGGTATATATATGAGTAAAAGCCTCATTAATTAATAGCAGTGTTGTAAATTTCAGAGAAAAATGCCCTTCAAAATTTAATAACGTGTTTGGTTCTCACCCAAGGTCATCTCTATTGCACTACCTAAAAAATATTTGCTAAAGTGTACAACTAAGCACATGTAGAGCCTTATTTTATGTGCTAAGAACTTAGTTAGCTAGCTAATGAAGAATGCACTTTAATGGGCTACCTATACATATATTCATTAAGTCTTTGCTTTCTATCTGCTTAAAGTCTTTCTCTCTCCTCTCTCTCTCTCTCTCTCTCTCTCTCTCCTCTTTTTTTTTTTGTTGTTGGTAAATATCTCTATCCTCTTTCTTTCTCCTTAAGTCTCTCCTCAAATTTAGATAGTGACTTAGGACACTTTAGGGACTGAGGGGTGAAACCTAAGATTTTAGGGAGTCAATTTTTGTGCACTAGAGATAATTTTTTGAGTTTTTCTTAGGTAACTAGTTAGGGCACTTTAGAGTACTCTTTTAGATAGTGCACTAGAGATGCCCTAATTTGGTGAAGAATTTGAGTAATATCAAATTTGGTGAAAGAGTGGAGTGGGGGTTTTGGTGTTTTTTACTCAAATTTGAATTTGATGTAGGATTTTAGTAGGGAGTGGAGATGCTCTTATGGTACGGCCGTTTTAGATCAAAAAAATTTGGGTTATTTACCGGGACACTCCCTATAAGTTCATGTTTTATACCAGACCGCCCTACACAAATTTTTACTACCACGAGACCCCCTATAACTATTATAAGTGTCCCATCCTCCCCTTTCGTAGGCCATTTACCCTCCTACGAGAAAATTTTGTATGCCAATAGGGTACCAGTCTGTCAAGCAAACGTGGTGCCCATGGCCAATAATAAGCTGCCAACTAATTCAACTATGGGGCCCATTCTCCATTAACCCGTTTCTTGTAAATAGCAAACGAAGTCTTCACTCCATTATCAAATTGCCTTTACTCTGTTAACAAATGTTTTTTTTTTTTGGGTAAATAAGCTTGAAATTAAAAGAGGATAAGCGAATGTACAGCCTACAAGGGGCATACCCCAGGAAGGACAAAAAGAAAAGAAAAAGGAAATAGGGGTTACTGGCACATCCCGCCAGCATAGGTGTAAATAAGCAAAGGTAATAGGTGAATCAGATAATTGTTACAAAGTGAGCTAGACAAGTAGAACCCTACTGGATGTTTCTCTCCCATCAAATAGAGGAGAGAGAAGCACCATACTAAAATGGGGATAGTGTAGCACAGTTACTAATGAAGCTTGAACATGATACTTGTTGCTTGACATGATACTTGGGACTGCAAATGTCATGGAATTGCTTGACTATAAAACTTGATGCTTGAAAACATGGGACTTGAGGCTTGAACATGGGTCTTGGGATAAATCCTTGGACTTGATGCAAGGGGCTGCATCGCCAAGACACAGACAGCTGCAAACTGATGTTAGTAGCTGCAGCTGCAGCAACTGTGGTGGTTTTGGGGGAATTCGAGCAGCATAACGGCTGCTATTTACAATCCCTGAGAATCAGATGTCTGCCCAGAGAATGGCAGCCCAAAATACAGAGTTTTATACAAAAACAACTGCTAGAAAAGGTTGGCCTAACAATAGGTGTAACAGGCTAGTGTAGGGAGGAAATGCCCCCTCCCAGAAGGGACTAATACACGCTAAGGGACAACCCCCCAAAGCTAGGCCAGAGGATTGTGGATGCTGATCAGACACACAGCAGTCCAGATGATACCAAATAACTTTAGATACATTAGCAATCATGTCCACTGGATTTCTGAAAAAATTGGGCAGCATCTCCTTTGAAACAGGTAAGAACACAGCAGGTTCTCAACAAAAGCTATTACAAATGAGAGATCTAATAACAGATAAGTAAACAAGGGACTATAGCAACAGCAATGCAGGTTGCAACAACCCTTGCAACCCACCTAATAAGCATAATCCAGATACAAGTAAACAAGAATCTATAGCAACAACCCTTGCCATAGATTAACATAATAACATGAAAGTTCAATTGCAAAATGCAGGTTGCAACAACCCTTGCAACCCACCTAATAAGCATAATCCAGATACAAGTAAACATGAATCTATAGCAACAACCCTTGCCATAGATTAACATAAAGTTCAAGTAGATTGTACCTTTGCAGCAAATAAAGGGGCAGCAGCAAGCCATTGAATCTACCCCCATTGATTGAAACAGCCGGCAGCAGCAAACAGATCCTTCCTCGCTGTAGCAAATACAGGGGCAGCAGTAACTTTGTTCCTTGCAAGCTCCTTCAATGGCAGCAGTAGCAGCACAACAGTGATTTGTTCCTTTCTGCAGCAAATACAGTGGGTGAAATAGCCCCATGGGTGATACGAGACACTCCAATCCTTGATTTGTGCACAACTCCTGGCATCCTTGAACCATGAGCCCTCACAAAATACAGCAAAAAACAGACAAAACAGTCAAAATACAGCCAAAGAATCACAATGTATCGTAGTATCACAACAGTAATGAACACAGTAGCAAATATAATGAACAATCTGCAGTAGTACCTGTCATTTGAATGTAGCAAGGAACAAGTATAATGCATAATAAGTCTCATACAATCCCCCACCTAGCTGATAATCCATGAGATTGAGGTCCTTGGGGAAGATTTTCCAAAGACAACAGTCTATACCTCACAAGTGAGTGGATTTTACCCACAACAGAGAGAATTGTGCAAGTTGTGCTTTGGAATTTACAAGCATTTCTTTCCAGCCAGATCTGGTAGACTGTGGCAGTAAACACTAACTTGGTGATTAAGGTTTTAAGGGTTTTGCCCTTGACGGATGAGATTTGCTTAATCCAGTCAGTCCAACTCCTAGAGGGCCAATTTATGCTGAGATGGGTTAGAACTTGAGACCATACTTGAGAAGTGAAGGGGCAATTAAAGAATAAATGGTCATGGGTCTCATTGCTAGGACAAAAGGCACAACAAGAGACAGGGATGGTCCCAAAGAGCACAAGCTTGTCTCCAGTAGATAGCCTATTATGAATGGCAAGCCAAGAAATCATGCTACACTTGGGAATATGCCCCGAGAACCAAATGCTCTTGTACCAAGATACCTTAGGATAGTGGGTCCTAATCTCATTCCAGAGGGAAGAGATAGAGAATTCACCATTAATGTTAAGGGTCCATCTATGGTGGTCCTCCAGAGCATGGTTTGGGCTACTTAGGAAAGACATAGGACCTCTAAGCTCATTTAGTTCCAAAGTCTGGGTGATGGGAAAACACCAATTGGAGCCTCTAATGATGGAAGCCACAGTGGTCTCCTTGTTGAGACCAGAGTCATAGATGACCCTAGTACCAAATCTATTGACAATGGGGCCCATGGGGTGCCAATTATCATACCAAAATGAAGTGGATCTACCATTACCACAATTCTTAATCCATTCTCATCCCTTATTCCGTCTCTCTCTCTCTCTCTCTCTCTCTCTCTCTCTCTGTGAACTCTCACCCAAAAATTCACAAATCTAGAAACCTTCTGTAGACACCCCGATTTTGACCCGAGAAACTTATCAAGCATCCCCGATGATGAAAATGCCCGATAAGAGCACGCGAGGCTTGATTGTGAACTTGGAAACTCCACCAAAACCTCTCCAAAATAAACCCAATCTTGCACCAGCTTCTAGTACATCAAAAACCCTCTTTTTTTATATTAATACGTCCCAATCCATTTTGAAACGAGGGAGATATGCCCGTTTTACCGAAACGATTCATTTTTCCGACCTTCTGAGGGTAAAATGGTCACATATTTTGATGTACAAATCATCTTGGGTTCAAACCACTTGGGTTAGAAAGTAGGCTTTTCAAGCTTTCCAACGCTTCAAACCATGCACAAAACGGAGTTCGGTAGCACCCGGAATGACCCCGCAAAGTTTGGATTGTTGTGTAGTCCTCCAGTCCAGGCGCCTGGATTCCCCAATTCTAGGAGCCTGGAATCACTTCCAGTAGACAATCTGCAGCTGGTTTTGATTGAAACTGTGGACTCCCCCTACATCGTCCCACGTTTTTTTCAGTCCAAAATCCCTCCAACAGATTATCCCTCCACATTTTGAAGTTCAAATTTAGTTTCCCTTTTAAACTCAATCAAAAACTACCCTATTCTTGGCCTATATATACTCCTCCCCCTCTCCATTGCAAGGATGATCAACTCCCCACCTCTCTCTTACTGTTACTCTGCTGGAATATTTCCAGAATCCATATTTCCAGTTCATCTCCTCTGTTTTTCTCATTTTTTAGCCCAAAAATCCACCCTTTGATCATCAAAAACTCTCACATTTCAACCATCCACCATCAAGCTCAACCAAAACCAAAACAATCAACTTATATTCTGCCCTTAGTACCTTTGTTCACTCAAGACCAGCAGCTACACTTCCATAAAACCCACTCAAAAACCCATTTCAAGTCCATTATTCAAGCTTTTCAAGGTAGTTTTTCTACCATTGTGCTCAAAAGGCCCTGAGGGGATACCATCCAAGCTCTTACTAGTTCTTCATACTAGTTAAGAGTTTGGAAAGGTTTCAAATTTCATAAAAATGGAAGTTCTTCATTAGCATTTGTTGTATATATTTCCAAAAATCATCCAAAAATCAAGCCTCTTTTAAGTTCATATTGTACGGGGAAAATTCCACGTAACGCTGGATCACGTGCTTCCTTGGTTCAGCCCTATATCTGCAAGACAGAAAAAGGGTTAGAGCACCTTTGCCTCTCGTTGGCAAAGGCCCTCCGATGCCTAAGTTAGTATCACGTACTTGAATTCTCAAATCACAATGCGTATGAAAATAGGTTTCACCGCGTACCTTTTGTCATGGTTGTTGCCTTGTATTTATAGGTATAGATGTTCTTCATATTAGGCATCTCGTGCCCCTGTTTCCTATTCTCTTTAGGAATCCTTTCCTTAATAGGACTTCCCTATTAGAGATAAGTTCCCATACCCTACCAGATCTTGTCTGGCGGAGGTCTTTCTTTCCATATAGGATTCTTCCCTATATGGGGTATACTCCTAATCACATTAGGATTTCCCATATTGATCCCTTATTTTACGGGATTGCTCCTTATCTCATAAGGAACCGCTGTAGAGTGTTCTGGAATGTCTCACCGCCTTATTCGTGGCGGCGCCGAGCTTCCTCGTAGCTCGGTATGACTCGTACATAACCCAGCTACTCACGCCGAGCTGAGTCCATGTATTCCAGAATGCTATTCAAGCTTTACTCATAGCTCTGCTAGCTCGGTCATATCAGGGGCACTCCATTGTGACCTATACCGAGCTAGCACATCCTGGTATATTTAATTTATTCAATCGCTTTAGCCTTATTCATGGCCAAACCAGCTCGGCACAGGGCTCACGCGTACCCTATGTGGTGCCAAGCTTTTCACCCTCTCGTGGTGAGGTCATTAGGCACGTGCCATGCCTAGTAGTAGGGAAATCAGTTTTTACCCACTCCACATATCATGTGTTTGAGTTGAGTGTGAGGTTCATGTCTGCTACTGCATTTCCAAACATGGTTTAGGGTGTGTGAGCATTGGTTAAAAGCATTGCACTTGGCACTTACTGTGAAAAATGGAGTTCTGAAAGTTGCTGTCTAGTTAGCCATCCAGGCGCCTACATTCAATCCAGGCGCCTGGATTGGCCTAATCCAAGTGCCCACACCCAATCCAGGTGCCTACACTCACCCAATCCAGGTGCCCACACCCAATCCAGGTGCCTACACTCACCCAATCCAGGTGCCCACACCTAATCCAGGTCCTACACTAATCCAATCCAGGTGCTCACACCCAATCCAGGTGCCTACACTAACCCAATCCAGGTGCCTACACTAACCCAATCCAGGTGCCCACACCCAATCTAGGTGCCTACACTAATCCAATCCAGGTGCCCACACCCAATCCAGGTGCCTACACTAACCCAATCCAGGTGCCCACACCCAATCCAGGTGTCCACACCCAATCCAGGTGCCTAGACCAGGTTAATCTAGGTGTTCAGTTTGTAATCCAGGTGTGATTGTATCAAGTTCGTGGGGGTGTGTTGGAGTCTTTTAGCATGGTTTAAGTGTGTTTTAGCATAGTTCATGGTTTATGCATGGTTATTTACCACACATGACACTTAGCACATGTATTCACATACATCATATTGACATTTTAAATGCATTTACGTGCTCTCACATGTATTTGTAATTAAAGTCCATCCAAACAATATTTTCTAAAACCCCTTGTGCATTGAGTAAAGACCGGTGGTCGCACCGGGCGAGAGGGGTGCTTTAAATTCCTTCCCCTCTCGTAACCTAGCTCCCGAACCCGAGAAATCTCATTTTGAAAGACCGGTGAAAATATTTTCCATACCTAGGGCAAAAGAGTCATTTTTCAAAGGTTTCTCGGGTATAGTCCTTAAATCCGAGTGGCGACTCTATTCAATCAATCAAACCATTTTCCAAAACCAAATCATTTTCGTGAGCAACTTTGCGGGGGTGTTCACACCTTCATTTTTCTTCAAAAATCTTGTTTTCACCGTTGAATCATTCCTCATCGAATCGCCTTTGCACCAGTTTGATTATTGAGAAAATCTATCTCCATCATTGGTAAGATTATTCATACAAGTTTGATTTTTGAGGGATCTCTCTCTCTCTCTTTGTCTCTCACTTTTGCTTGTTCCTTCTCAGGTAAGGGATGAAGTTTCTGCAGTAAAAAAAAAAAAAAAAAAGCCCTCAAAGTTTGCCATGGATGCAAACAAAGAAGAAGAAATCGAAGGAAGGGGTACATTTTGTTCAAATTTCTATATATCGATTCCTTATTTTTCTCCAACTCTTCAATGTTTGAAAGTATTATTCCTATCCTACTATTTCTGATTCCATGTTTTATTTTGCACTTTGTGTAGATAAAAGTCATCCTGATGACTTTTTACCTGCACGAACTGATAGTTTTGAGTTAAAAATTTGCCAATTGTGAAGAGGAGGCATATGACATGTACAATAAGTATGCATATCAGCTGGGTTTTAGTATTCGAAGAGATGAAAAAACATGCAAAAGAGGTACAACCGAGTTGATTCGACGTAGCTTTGTTTGTTTAAGAGAGGGTTTCAAAGAATTTACTAATCATAGTGAAGAGAAGAAGTATGACAGGTTAGACATTAGATGTGGTTGTCGGGCTCGGGTTGTCTTTAAAGTGGAAAATGGTGTGTATCGAATAAGTCAATTGATCTCAGAACACAATCATCTGTTAATTGAACCAGGTCAGAGACATTTGCTAAGGCCTTCACGTAAAATTCATGACACCAGTAGGGGCGTAATTAAATCCATGGCTAATGCCGATATTAGAGCGACCCAAACATACGCATACTTGTTAGATGAAGCTAGTGGTTATCCATGCGTTGGGTTCACCAAAACTGATTGTGAGAACCTCATACATGTAGAACAGTCGAAAAGAATGGCAGCGGGTGATGTCAGAGCGTAAAAAACTATTTCAAGCAGAAACAGATACAAAATCCAATGTTTTTCTACACTGTACAAGTTGATGAGGAAAATCGGATGACTAATTTCTTTTGGAGAGATGGAATATCCAAACTGGACTATGAATGTTTTGGGGATGTTGTAGTTTTTGACACCACCTACAGGACCAACAAATATAACATGATTTGTGCTCCATTTGTAGGGGTCAATCACCATTGGAAAAATGTGTTATTTGGTTGTGCATTTTTGTGTGATGAGACCGCAACTTCCTTTGTGTGGCTGTTTGATGCTTTTCTTCAATCAATGGATTACAAGGCCCCTAAAACCATATTCATGCCATGGAAAAAGCCATTGCACAGGTCCTTCCTAATACGAAACACCGCTTGTGTCAATGGCACATCTCGAAAAATGCTGCAGTGAATATTTCTAGTCTGTTGCATGAACAAGGTTTTAGGAATATGTTTAACTTTTTGATGTATAAATGCGATAATGAAAGTGAATTTGAGGAAACATGGAAAAAAATGGTTGAGGCATGGGGTTGTTCCAATCAGTTGTGGTTTTTGAAACTCTATGACATTAGGAATAAATGGGCTCCCGCATTTAGTCGCGATATCTTTTCATGTAACATAAGTTCTAGCCAGAGGAGTGAGAGCACAAACAATGTTTTTCAACATATGGCTTGTAAGACTCTGGCCCTTATTGAATTTGTGCATCATTACGAGAAGAATGCTGAAAAGATGTGTGAGGCAGAGGTGACCGATGATTTTAAGTGTGTCCATGGAAAACCTACTATCAAATCTCGTGGCAGTAGAATTCTGAAACATGCATGCAAGGTGTACACTAATAAAATATTTTCCATGTTTCAAGATGAGTTTTTGCAAACAATGTCGTACTCGGTGGTTGAATGCATCTCTAATGAGGCATTTCATTTGTATAAGATGAGAAGGGAGGATGGTACTAGGGACTACATTGTACACTTTAATTCAGAAAATTGTACCATCTCATGCAGTTGCAAACTTTTTGAGTCATTGGGACTATTGTGTCGCCATGCATTAAGAGTTCTGAATTTTTTTTGTTTTTTGGGTAAATAAGCGTGAAATTAAAAGGGGCTAACCGAATATACAGCCTACAAGGGGCATACCCCAGGAGGACAAAGCAAAACAAAAGAAAGAAAGAAAGAAAAAAAAGAAAAGCGGCAAAACGAAATTGGGGAGGCCAAAAGGCTACATGAGGGAAAGATAGAGTGTTTCTCTTTCATCTGTAAGATGAAGGAAAAACACCCCATAGTGGGATTACAAAAGAGGGACAACCTCCATAAGGCATTGCAACTGAACAAGCTAAATTAAGTACAGTAGAGTACAGGAGCAATAGCTTAACTCCGTAGTAACCTGGGTTGGGCTTCTATAGCAGATCTACAGCAGAAGACTATAGCAGCTCATCATCACATCATCAAATCATATAGGCTTCAACAGAATTCCAAGGGATAGCCTCCCTTGGATAGGCCAAATAAAGATACAACTATAAATTCCTAATAACGCGGAACCAAGATGGATATATGGACAGGGAGGACGCCCCCTCCCGAAGGGGATCAAACATGCCAAGGACATCCCCTCAAGGCTAGGCACTAAAGGAGACAGATAAGGGAACAAACCCCATATTCACATAAAAAAAAATTGGGCAGCATTTCTGCTATTTTTTAACACCTCGAGAAAAGCAGATGTCTGCCCATAATTGGCAACCCATACAACAGTAACAAATAATGTATCAGTAGCAAATAACAAGGATTGCCTCTATCCTTGGAGATGTAATAACAAAATCAAGGATTGCCTCCATCCTTGGAGACAAAATAACAAAATCAAGGATTGCCTCCATCCTTGGAGACAGTACACCTGGCATCAACCTGTTGAACCATTTAAGGCTCATCAACCTGTTGAATTCCCACAGAATATCCTTGGAGCCTGTAGAACCTGTACTCAATGATCCAACCTGCATCCACAATTACCCAAGTGGGTGGTTAGTTAAAACATGGATCAGCCTCTCTTTTAGGTCCTTCACTCTTCACAAAGGCCTCCAGAGCCTTGAATGTACCCCTTGATGCTCCTATGCGAGTCTGAGCCTTGATGAATAATCTGAAAGAGACAAGGATCTGCACAAAAAGAGGTTAGCACAATACACATATATCATGAGTTAAGATCCCATTTCCTGATGAGCCATCGGGATTGATGACCTTGAGGAAGATCCTTAAGGGACATCAATCTATGTCTCATCATAGAATAGATCTTATGGACTACAACTTGCTCAGGACAAAACTCATTTTGAAATTTTTTATGATTTCTTTCAATCCATATATGATATATGGTGATGGTAAAAGCAAGTTTAATCATAAGAGTTTTAAGTGATTTGCCTTTGATGGAAGATATAAATGAGACCCAACTGGTCCAGGATTTGGTAGCCCAAACCTCATTCAGAAGCCCCGCAATTTGGGACCAAACTTGCGAGGTATAAGGGCAATTGAAAAATAGGTGATCATGACTCTCATGTCCCTGACAGAAACTGCAGTAGGATTGAGATTTGGTACCAAAAGTGACTAGTCTGTCCTCGGTGTACAATCTATTTTGGACTGCCACCCAACCTATAAGACTACACTTAGGTATGTGTCCAGAGAACCACAAACAGTGGTGCCATTGAACTTTGGGAAAGTGTACTCTCAAATGATTCCACAAGGATGCGATGCTAAATTGACCATTAGAGGTGAGCATCCACTTATGAGAATCATCAGCCCCATTAGGCTCAGATAGGGAGGACATATTAGACCTAATTTCATTGAGTTCAAATGTTTGTGTTATGGGAAAAGCCCACTAGAAATTCCTGATGATGGTTGATACTCTTGAATCACTGGGAAGGCTAGAGTCATAGAGGACTCTAGAACCAAACCTCTCTGCTAGAGGGCCAAGAGGATGCCAATTATCAAACCAAAGAGAAGAGTTATTACCATTTCCGATTATGGTTTTGATGTGAGGATGCACAATTGATCTAAGATTAAGCATTTTCCTCCAAACCCATGATGGGTTACTAGGCATCTTAACTTCCCAGAAGCTTTTCTTCTTCAACAAGTAGGATTTAACCCACTGGCACCACATGGACTGCTCACCACCAGAAATAAGGAACCAAATGTGTTTGGATATGGCAGCCTTATTCCAGATGTGCATTGATTTAAATCCCAAACCGCCTTCCTGTCTAGGTGAGCACAAATGATCCCAAGCCACCTTGGCTCCAGACTTTTTGAGGTCAGGTCCAGACCAAAAGAAAGCTCTCAAGATTGATTCCACCTCTTTGATGACTTTTTTGGGAAGTATGAAAATAGAGGACCAATAAGTTTGCATAGAGAAGAGTATACTCTTGATGAGTTGCACTCGACCGGCATATGTGAGGTCTCTATTGGTCCAAGATTTAGTCTTAGCAGTGATTTTATCAATCAAAGGCTTGCAGTCTGCATGTTTTAATTTGGTGGAAAGGAGGGGAACACCAAGGTATTTTATAGGAAGAGAGCCTTCGTTAAAGCCAAGGAAAGCAAGGATTTCCCCCCTAGTTGTGGTATTAACCCCAGAGAAGAAAATATTACTCTTGAATGATGTTAAGACAATTCCTGAGCAATATATATTGGGTAGATAGACAAAAGTAGTAAAGGAAGGTTACAACACAGAGAGGCCCACTAAAGTAGCACAAGATAACAATGGGGATTCAGTTAAGACATTGGGTCTTAACCGGTTAATGCGCAAAACATTTACTCTAATGAATCTCGATGCGACTTTGGCACAACTGAGATCGCAGAAAGAAACATGGATAGGACTGTGGTGGAAGTTAAGGAGTATAGAGCATCTCTAAGTGGGGCAAATGTAGGCGAAGATAGTAGTAACAGTCCTATATTAGCTTCTGATAATCCAGTGATGGATCCCCTCCGCCTGAGACAGAAAGGGCAAACATATGGTAGAATGAAAGGTGCTTTGGAGAGGAAAAGAAAGAAATCCGAAAATGCCGGTACAAGTAAACGTCGAGCAACAAACGCAGCTGTGAAAGGTAAAAGAAAAACTATCTGAGATGTATCCAATATCCATTATGCTTGAATATGATGGCATGTGATAGTTACACTACCTTTGTTTTTTCAATTAGATAAGGAAATGGAGTCAAATTGTCTTCAACCATCAAGGTTTTATGCACCAACATCAAATGTTCCCGTTGTCGACTCGGTATATAGTACCTTTCTTTCTTTCCTTTTGAGATGCTAAATTTGGTTTATTGAACTGCTACAACTATCTTAAATGCTACTGCAGCTTTCTTTATACTTTTTTTTTTTTTGAACAGCTTTCTTTATACTCAAATGTGCCTTTTACAAGCATGTTACAATCTACGATTTTCATGCCACATCTTGGCCAGGTAACTTCTTGCATACTTACAGTTGGATTATGTTAATACTCCTATTTCATTTTCGTAGAGTGAAAGTGTATTGGTTTATTATTGCAGGGGTCATTCACCAATGAAAGCCAAAGTTCTCAGAATATGCAAAGCTTTAAGTAAAGATTGAAGCATAGTGCTTTACTTTGGGGTATTTATTTTGTGAAGACCGATGTATTTTGGATTCCTTTGGAATTTTGTTCATGGTTCAACTTCTTTGTACATGGCCAGCTTACATCACAGTTTTTGGACATAGACAGCTTACCCTTTATGCACTTTCAAATGTAACAGGCCGACTAGAAATAGAACTTCAAGAACTCTTGATGCAATTTATTTTTGAGGCTGTAATTGAAATGCCAATGGTTAACTACTTTTTGCACTTTCAAACGATTTGATGTTTTAAGGTTCCATTATTTTTTATTATATAGCTGCTGTGTTTACTTGCAATTCTGGAAGTTATTTCCTCTGCTGCATCTTTAAATAGTCTAGGCTCAGTTTTCCAAAAGATTTTAGCACCCAGGTGCTAAAATCACGAAATTTCAAATCAAAAAATGAAAGAAGTACTTTAATTTGGTGCAAAAAAAATTGAAAAACGATACACGGAACCACTTCATTTTTTGATTTGAAATTTCGTGATTTTAGCACCTAGGTGCTAAAATCGTTTGAAAAACTGGGCCTAACTTGTGGTTGTTTTCTCTGGTTACTGCCCAATGGTAGTCAATAGACGTTACTGTGGTTACTGCCTAATGTTTTCTCTGAATCATATCTGTGGTTCTCTAGGGGTAACCTCTGGATTGTTTAGATATAATGTCCAAGAGATTTCCATCTAATTATTGGTTTTGTCATGGATTTTGTAGTGCTTAATTGGTACCGTGAAACAAACACACAAACCAAACACACAATCACATAAGACATTATTCAATTAGGCCCTCTTTTATTTCCAGTTGAATTACCCAAAAAAACAACCATTCGAAGGACGAGCTGAACTCGGGTTAACCTATTTTTTTACTAAGTCGAGCTCAAACATTTGGCCTCCTACTCAATTCACTCGCTGGTTCTGAATTCCAATTAGTAAGAAAAGAATGTTATATCTATTAACCCAAGACACAATACAATGACAATCCTTCAGCAAAACTTCAGCATCCTTTAACACAGTTTGAATCACCTTGTGCTTCCCAGATACTTTACACTTAGCAAATTAACAACCTTAGCACTTTCGACTCGATGTGGACTGAAGAGGGCTTCCAGGCCTTAGCCATCAAACACGCTACCCAAATGGCCCTATGCTTCAGCGGCAAAGGCCAAGGACAACCTGCCTAATCCTTCCGTAGTTTGTCGAGATCAAGTTTCCACCCAATTAGCACATCGATTAGCACCAACATTTAAAATAAACCATTATGAGGATTCCAAATAACCTACCAAACTTTTTTTTTGGGTAAATAAGCTTGAAATAGAAAAAAGGCTAAGCGGATATACAATCTACCAAACTTGACAAACCATAGCCAATTATCATCTCAATTCAACAGATTATCAATCCAAACCGAAGCCGATGCAATAAATTCAAAAAAATTCATATCCTGGAAGTTATTTTAATCAAATCCAAAAAAATTCTAAAAAATGCATGGTTGGTCCAATAATTTTGACATGACTCGGATTAAATAGCAAAGTGAACACTAAAATATCCATCGCCACTGCAAAAAGAAAAATAACAGCCTACAAGGGGCATGCCCCAGGAGGAAAAAGAAAACAGAAGAAAGAAAGAAAAACAAAAGGAACCAAAAGAGGGTGGGGATTGAGAGCTTCTCTCTCTAGAGAGAAGCAATCCCCCCACCCAAAACCCAAAATCGACTGATATTTTTTTATCTTCCCCAACATCTGTTTTACAGATCTATGGGGTTCACCATCTCAAGTTTTTTTTGGGTAATTAAGCTTGAAATTAAAAGGGGTTAAGTGAATGTACAACCTACAAGGGGCATACCCCAGGGAGGACAAAATCAAAATAAAGAAAAGAAAAGAAAATTGCGTACTCCCCGGCACAACCCGCCGGGATGGGAAAATAGGATGCCCTTGCACAGCCCGCAAGGATAGGGATAATTAAACATAACAAGCACAATAACTAACAAAATTTAGTGTGCACTGCCATGATATTGGGGTCCCACGTAGAGTCCCATGGGTTGTTTAATGGTCTGATCCCCAAAGATAGAGGACCACAATTTGCTGGAAATGTGCAAAGCACATATTGAATATTGTGAATAAACCCAACATTTGGGCGTGGGAATCAATTGCTGCAATTTCTTTGTTTATTGGCCACTAGCCAATTGTAATGAGAACATTCTTGGAAAAACCACAGCAAAATGAGTGTAACCACAGTGAATGTGGGGTCCCCATCGTGCATGTAACCACAGCTGGCTTCCCAGCCTTTTTTCCAACTTGCACCACTTTTTTGAGATTTTGAAATATGGGCCCACCATTTTGCACCACATTTTCAAATATCGGGCTGTGCTTATGCGTGTAAAATGCCACGTGTAATGCCCAACAAAAGGACCATTTTGTGGAGAAAAAACCACTTTGCGTGAAGTATGTATGGGGGTGGGCCCCAAAACCCACTATCCGTATAGAAAAGCAGTCAGTGGGGCAGACCACCCACTGTCTTTGTGCAAAAATTAAAGGCAAAGCCTTACATCTGTCCAGAATGAATGGACTTTTTGACTTGAAATTGGGACTGCACCGAATACACTGTACCCTGTCCCTTTTGAACCGATTGCAGACCACTTGCTTGGGGAGAGAGTGAAACTCACTCTCTTCTCCCCCAATCTTTTCCCCCAACTGATTTACCGTTGTTGCTCACTTCCTCTGGCTAAAGAACCAGACGAACCAGCCTTGTTTTTTTTTTTTGGGTAAATTAGCTTGAAATTAAAAGAGGTTAAGCGAATGTACAGCCTACAAGGGGCATACCCCAGGGAGGACAAAATGAAAAAAAGAAAAAGAAAAAGGAAACAAACATGCGTGGTCCCCGGCACAACCCGCCGGGGTGGGAAAATAAGGAGTACCGGCACATCCCGCGCGGCATAAGAATAACTAAGCGAAGGTATGGTAATAATATGCATAAAGCAGTAGACATAAATCTGTTAAACTGGGCAGAAAAACCCACAAAATCCGAAATGAAGTTTACAAATTGAGTCCCATTTGACCGAGTAGTCTTCCAGCATATTGCTTTGTTTCTGTCGAATAACTCCATTGATGGAGTTTCAATTACACCCACTCCATTGATGAACTCTCAACCCCCTCCCTTTTTGCAACTCAAGGCTCAGGTTTACAGATTTCTAATTTGCAAGCATCTCCGGTTCAGTACAAGGGCTGTTGTACTGATCATCACTTGGGCTGTTGTACAAGGGCTGTTGTACAATGTGCTTGAGTGATGTTAGAGGTTCTTGGTAATGAATCTGCAGGAACCCAACCTGCGCTATGAACACCTCTGATAGCTCGACCGGAAGACACATCCACCCCACAATTTTCATCAAACCAGACCAAACGGAGATTGCCCCCACCGCCGAACTCTTAGTCACTTAGCGAGAATGGCTGGATTGAATATTTATGGGGGTAGAACACCTTCGAATCAAACAGGAGGCACATCAATTGCAAGATGAGAGGGCTGCTGTAGAACATCTCTGGTGTGGCGTGTATGTTGGAGGGACTGAATGTATGATACCAAGGATACCAAGGGAATAGATTCGAAGCATAAGAGAGGACCCAGGTCTATTACTGCCATAGACTTACCTGGAGCGCCAGGAACCACAATGGAATTACCTCCTCCTCCGTGACACCGTCGACACATAGAGGAGGAGAACTAATACGCAAGGAAGAACAACGGCTGTGCTAGAACTAGACTCCAGATCTTTAGTGCGTGAACCCCCCCTCCCATGGAACCCTTGTGTTTTGCTGTGTATTGTAACTAGGTATACGAAACCCAAGTAATTGCTGATTGCATACCTTGTGGTGGTTTGCTGTAGGGATTGAATCACCTGGATTAACCCATCGAAAACCCAACCTCCTTGTGGATGAGGCCTGCTGACTGAGTGCGGAATCAGACTCCTTAAACCCATCTAGCTTGCTGTGATGGGAATGAACCGTGCCCACATGGATGTTGATTGGATCGAACCCCATTCTTTGTTGGAGTAGAGTGAATCTGCACCTAATAACCAAACAGATTGTTTGGTGTTTGTAAAAATTTGATGGGATAGGGAGGGGAGTTCACCATCTCAAGTTCTGCACCTTACAGCAAAAACGTGGAGATCATCTCCTTGTCATCAATCCGTAAAGGTCTATCTCAAGTCCAAGTTCGTCCAAGCCCTTGAGTCATCCTGATTCAAAGGGCACCACATATACTAATCTCTCTCGAGATTAATCTCTCGAGTTTCACTCAAAGATGCATCAAACAAAGGGGATCTGAATTATCCAAAAAACAAAGGGAATCTGCGATCCATCTGCGGAGGTGTTGCAACTCGGTGAGTCAACAACTGATGCCGTTCGTGGCATCGCAAAAATCAAATTAATTCCAGTTGGTTCGTGCCCCAACCACTTTGGGTGAGCTGTGCTCTGGACAACAACGGAGCAACCAAACTTAGTAGGGTTTCATTGAGGGTCACGAATCCAGTGTCCAATAAGGCTAGCGAGTCTTCTCAACTCAGATCAGGGTAGGCCTTGAGTTCAATTCGCCCATCAAATTGCCCTTGCGGAGGTTATGAGATCTGGGTGAACGTTTGGATTCTGGGTTTACAATATCAGATGACAGGTTCCCTAAGGAGTATCAAGGTATCAAATTTCATCATCTAGTTCAATAACAACTCGATACAGCTGTTTTCTTCGATTAATTATGCTGTTGAGGATCTCTGTAATGGGGTTGTCCCGATACCTATTTGGGGAAGAAGAGAATGTGAGCTCACGTGCTTGGTTGAGACTGGGGATTTGTCAATAGTCTTGATAACAACAAGTGGACCACAGCTGTCTATAGTACACATGCAAGCCATCTGCTTTGTTTTATATATGCGTACACATTTCACAACTGTAATAGAAATGCCACAGTTGTACCGCATGACTCATAAGGTCACCTAGCTATACTATTTGCTGTACTATTTGATGGGTAAGGGGCCCCACTTGAGGATTTCTTTTTATGCTCGTAAAGTGGTAAGCTAGCTGTACTAGTTGCTGGGTAAAGGGGCCCCACTTGGGGCATTCTTTTTGTGCGGATTCATGGCTGAAGAATGTAGTGGACCATAAATCGAAGCCTTGGTTGTAAGGATTGTGGGCTTGACAATGGGCTTAGCTTTGTAATAAGTTACAATAGTTTAATGAGCCTACCCTTCCGGGCTATTCACACCAGTTTGGGATTTGGGCCCCTAGTGGTCCACAAGAGTTGAAACTCATTATTAAATTTAAAATCAACTGACCGGCCATACAATGACCCATATTTTTAGGAGTCCCATTTTTATGGGCTCAAACTGCACTTGCTCTATTTTCTCCTGCTTGATAGTGGTTGTGCTTTTAGAGCTTGGTTGTGGCCGTTTTCGGCGTTTGGTGGAGTTTGACTTAGGTACGAAGGCGTGGTTACGACTTAGGTTTGATGGGCCAAGTTTCTACGGGCTGGGGTTCTCCGATGGGGACGGAGTATACTCTAGGGCTGACTCTAGTCATAATTCTACCATAGCACGGTTCAGAAGTCTCATCAACCTCTGACCCCGAGTTCCTTTGCGAGTACTGCTGTCATTACATGGGGCACTTTGTTCTATTTTCTCTTGCTTGGTAATGGTTGTGCATTTGGAGTCTGGTTGTGGCTGGTTTTCGGCATTTGGTGGAGATTGACTTTGGTCTGAGGGCGTGGTTACTTAGGTTTGATCGGCCTAGTTTCTGCGGGCTAGGGTTCTCCGAAGGGGACAGAGTTTACTCTAGGGCTGACCCTAGTCATGGTTCTGCCTTAGCACGGTTTGGAGGTCTCATCCACCTCTGACCCTGGATTCCTTTTGCGTGTTCTATTTCCATTACAGGAGGCACTCTTACTACAGAGATTTCCATAAGATGTGTTCTATATAGTGGTGACCTGGTTTTCTCTGATTCGGGGATTATTCCTTGGGGTTGGCTCTGTCTTTCATGATCTTTAGCTTGGTTGGGGAGCTCACCTACCCGCAGCCAATCCTTGCATTTGATTACACCGCGGGCGATTCTTTTACTTTCATGATCTTGCTCTATCTCTTATGGGTTATTACGACTACTGTGGAGCTTGGATGAGGGTGTTTGCAGCTTCGGGTGGACTAGGCTTGAGTCCTGTGTAGGGTTCTATGGGGGGTTCCCTTGGGCTTTTGCCGATGTTCCACTACAGACTCATAACCCTGGCGCCGAGTTTTCTGCTGTTGTTACTACCATAGTGGAGGTTAGGCGGATCTTAAGGATATGAGTTGATGTGTTCATCGCTCTTCGTATCTCCCTTACTTTAGGAGGAAATTGACATTTTCACCACTTGCATATGGTTCTTCTGCATTGCCCTTGCTCATGTCCTTGATGCCTCTCTTTCCTTTGGGATAACTAGGTTAATGAGACGCGAGCATGGGCGAAATCACATTTCATACATTGGGGCCTTCTTGGACCCACTACATGTTACCCAATTATGTGCATGTTTTGCTATTATCCTAGCCTTGCGGGTTGTGCATGGCATTAAACAATATCTGCTTCACTTATTGCTTTTGCTTATTTACACCTATGCTAGCAGGATGTGCCAGTAATTCTTATTATCCCACCCTGGCGGGCTGTGCCGGGGACCACACACTTTTCTTTTCTTTCCTTCTTTTTCATTTTGTTCTCCCTGGGGTATGCCCCTTGTAGGCTGTATATTCGCTTAACCCCTTTTAATTTCAAGCTTATTTACCCAAAAAATAATAATAATAAATACCATTGAAACCATACCAAAGTTCAACAATCTCCTAAATTCCTTATTCATTCTAAGGGGAAAGATGTTTCTTCACACAAAAAGTGGTCGGGGCCTTATCACACCTCCATCGTCGGGCGTCATCGTTGGCGTCTTCCACTCACGTTGGACAATGGTTACGGGTCTATCTCTTTCAGCTAACTAGAGCTAATGTTTTGTCATATTCTCTACCCACTGCGACTACTGAAAAACCAAGAGCTCTTTCCTTTGGGGATCTGAAAATCAAGAGCTGATTTGAGTCTCAATTTGTGAAAATCAAGAGCTGATTTGAGTCTCAATGACTTTGTAAATATCAGATTATATATATGGGTGAATGTAAAGGCGGGTCTTTCGAAATTTAAAATTTTGGATTGAAAATTTTGGACGAGTGAATTTGGAAGAGGGCAAAGGGTGGACCCAACTGATAAAGGAGAGAGAAATTCATCGTTTGTCCCTGTTAACGGAGCGAAGACTTCGTTTGCCATTTACAAAAAGCGGGTTAGTGGAGAATGGGCCCCATAGTTGAATTAGTTGGCAGCTTATTATTGGCCATGGTCACCACGTTTGCTTGACAGACTGGTACCCTATTGGCATACAAAATTTTCTCCCCTCCTACTATTATATTTTGGCTAAATATATGACCTAATGTACCAATTTTCCCCCCCACCCATTTTCTCTTCCCTTTTCCCCCATTTTCCCTCTCATTTGCCCAAACCCTATCTCATTCACGTGAAACACTAAAGCCCTAGCAAATCGTCCAGCCTCTCTCTCTCTCTCTCTCTCCTCCACCCAGAAATTGTCCAGCCTCCTCCCTCTCTCCTCCCTCTGTCGTCCAGCCCTTCCCCTTTCTCTCTCAAAACTTAGACCTCTCCATACCCTCTAAACCTAAGAAAACCCCCCAATGTTTTCTTCTAAATCGGTGCAAGCAGCCCAGAAGGGTACGTATTTCAATGTGAATGCAGGCCGTGTAGAGACCTGTAATTTTAATTATTTTTTTGGAAATAAAGTTGGGAAAATGTGAGGAATTGATTAAAATCTTTAAGTGATGGATTGTTAAGTGTGGTGAATTAGTTTGGGCCTTAGTGCATTACACAAGTCAATACAAGGGGGTGTGGTGTAATTTTCTTAATTGGAGTATAAATATCAGGCGAGAGAAGAGAAAATTCACTTCCCCTCCCCTCTTTATACACAGTCAGTTATCTCTTTCTCTTCTCCTCCATGTTTGCTTCAAACTTTCTCCCAAACTCACTACAAAACCTCAAATTCCTCCAAGATCTTTGCTCAAACTAGCCTCCTACAATCGTTGTGAAGCTTGGGTTACGTTTATTTCATTCCGGGAAGGAGTATTTCGGTTGGAGCTCTTTGGAGAGGCTAGGGTTTTGCTCAATCTTGGCATTTAAGCTTTCACACCTTGAGGTAGGGAAATTTCTACCATTACTAAGTGTATTTGAGTACTTGTTGTGGCTATGTTGATCAATCTCTTTTGATTTGTTGAAAACCCCTCTCTCTAGCCACATTGATTTGATAATGTCATGACCCATGTCTATTATTGATCTCCTTCACAAATGAGTTGTTCTATCATCACCTTTTTTTTTTTGGTAAACCTTCTATCATCACCTTATTGCTTGGATCTTCTTGATTTAGAGCCCCATTAAATCACCTTGAAAATTTGCAAGGTTGCTGTTGTTATTGGCGAACGTTCCTCTTCACTGGATGTGTCCGGTTGGATGACCATATGCCTAGTCTCTTTTTTTTGGGTAAATAAGCTTGAAATAGAAAAAAGGCTAACCGAATTTACAGCCTACAAGGGGCATACCCCAGGAGGAAAGAAAAGAAAAGAAAGAAAGGAAAAAATGGGAAATCTAATGCCAAATGGCTACAAAGAACTATGCGCAACTTAACAAGTGTTTCCTAACCGTCTATGGAAGATGGGCAAGAAACACATGACCAAATGAAATGAGGCGAATGGGATAACCTGCCAATGATCTAAGCAAATATAAACTGCTACAAGTACAAAAAGTTTCTACTCCATCCAGTAAGACGAGCTAGAAACTCTTCAAAAGGATATCTGATATGAACTTTACATTAAACAAAACAACAAATGCACAATACTTCAACAGCTTGAACTAAGATGAACAGCTTGATGATGGTTCAGTTGATGATGGTCCCTCAAAGCTTCAGCACTTCAAATAATCAAGTACAAATAGCACTGGACATTGGGAGGAAACCCCCTCCCCGAAGGGGATCAAACTTCCTAGGGACATCCCCCCTCCCCCCCCCCCCCCCCCCCCCCCCCCCCCCCCCCCCGGATAGGACACCGTAAAGGGGAACAAACCCCATAAGCCTCTGCAGAGTTAGGATAACACAATTGCACCAACAGGTGCATGATAGGCAGCAGTAGACAACATTGAACAACATACTGATGCTTGACAGATAGTAAAAGCAATGATAACCAATCCCACGACACAGTACATGTTGCACTACTCACATCAACAATTCCAGTCACAAAAATGAGCGTGAGCCATCAAGACCAATTCTAGACATCAACAATTCTAGCACAATGGTATAGCGTGAGCCATCAAGACCACTACGGGCCGCTCAATGGGAAGAAGCTGTCTCAAAACAAACACAGCAGAAACACAGTACTGCCAACAGTAGCAGTGGCTTCACCGAGCAGATTCAATATAGAATACAATATCAACAGATCCAAGACAGATTTCAATGAGTATCACAGCAGTGTATGCCCCGATATTTAACACTAGAATTTCAGAATCCATCATGAATTTCAAGAAACATATCACCAGAAACTGCCACAACACAGCAGAAACAAGAACTGCCAACAGTAACAGTGGCAACACCGAGCAGATTCAATACAGAATTCAATATCAAACAGAAGCAAGACAAATTTCAGTGAGTATCACAGCAGTGTATGCCCAGATATGTAACACCAGAGTTCCAGAATTATACAGTACAAGAAATATGTCGCCAAAAACTGCCACAAAATCTGGGCAGCCGTAGCAGTGAATAATCATAGCAGTGAGTCCTAACTGTCACCCTAGAATATTTGTGTCTTACCTACAACGCCCTCGGGACCTCACGGCTTTGATATCGCTCACTAAGGCTCCAACTCCCTCGACTCTCATTATAATCCCAAACACACAGTATGACACTCACAAAGAGTGGAGGTGGTGGTTCAAACACACGGCTCACCAAGGGATGCGCTCATTAAAGTAGATCTCTCTCTCTCTCTATCTTTCATTCCCAATCTTTCCATATCACATGAAATGCCAGTGCAAATGAGGCAATGAAACATATGACTGTAAAGGTAAGGATATCAAACCTTATACTTAGAAGTACAACCACACCAATGCTGTAGGGCCCTGGACCAACACTCCTGTCCATAGAACCTTCTTGCAAAACCTACACAACACTACCCCAACTGGGGATGTTAGTGAATCACAGAACTTTTCTGCCCAGGCAGGGCTGTTGGTGATGTTTGTGACCTCCATTTGGGAAGCTCCGCACAGACACATAACTGAGCACTTGCACAATCACAAGTACAACAAGGGATCAAGTGGAAGTGGTAGAGAAAGTTAGTTCAATGAATTCCCCACTTATCCAACAGCCCTTGAGATTGCAGCCCCTGAGGCAGATTTCTCAAGGACAACAATCTGCACCTCACAATTGAGTGAATTTTACTCACTACAGTAGGTATAGGGCAAGTTGCATTTTGAAATTTCCAGCCATTTCTTTCAAGCCAAAGCTGGTAAACTGTAGCAGTAAAAATCAGTTTGATGATCAAATTTTTAAGAGATTTGCCTCTGAGATTTGAAATTTGATTGATCCAATTAGCCCAAGATCTTGAGGGCCAGTTAAGATTGATGTGCGCAAGCATTTCAGACCAGACTTGTGAAGTGAAGATGCAATTGAAGAAAAGGTGGTCGTGAGTCTCCACTCTAGAGCAAAAACTACATGAGGAGACAGGGATGGTGCCAAATAAGACTAACCTGTCTCCAGTATAGAGTCTGTTGTGGATGGCAATCCATGTAATCATGCTACATTTGGGGATATGGCCAGGGAACCATATGCTCTTATGCCAGGGTACTTTGGGGTAATGTGTTCTGAGTTCATCCCAGAGGGAAGAGATGGTGAATTCACCATTATAATTGAGGGTCCATCTGTGGTGATCCTCAAGCTCATGATTTGGATTGGGTAGAGAATTCAAGGTATCTCTAATTTCATTAAGTTCAAGGGTTTGGGTAATGGGGAGACACCAATTAGAGCCTCTTATAATGGTAGCCACAGTGGCAACTTTAGTGAGCCCAGAGTCATAAATAACTCTAGGGCCAAATGTTTTAGCAATAGGTCCAAGGGGGTGCCAATTATCATGCCACAATGAAGTGTGCCTACCATTGCCAACAATAACCTTAATGAATGATTTTTTTTTTTTTTTGGGTAAATAAGCTTGAAAATAAAAGGGGCTAAACGAATATACAGCCTACAAGGGGCATACCCCAGGGAGGACAAAGCAAAAGAAAAGAAAAGAAAAACAAAACAAGAAAACTTCTAAGGCAGACTTGCCCAAGAAAGTGGGGAAGGCCAATTGGCTACATGGGAATGAAGAGAATAGTGTTTCTGTTAGATGAGGGAGAAACACACAAATCTAGGGAGAGGTACTGAAAAGGAGCACTAATGAAGGAACAAAAAAGGGACAACCCCCCATTGAGTATTAGAAAAGGTAGTAGTCAAGACACTTCAGAACAGCTTGCATGATCAACACTTCAAAACCAAACTAAGGATCATTGGCCTGATCCACCTTGTATGACATAGGGAATTGATTCCAGCTTGAGACTTGCATAATACATGCTGCAAAATGATGCGGCACTGCCTAGGGACAGCCCCCTAAGGCTAGGCCTAAACTAGGGAAAGAACAGCCAGTTCCTAAAGAAAATTGGGCAGAGTTTCGTTTGAAAATTGAGCAGCCCATACTACGATGAAAGCACCTAAGAACAGCTACAAAACTGAGGCTCACTGCCCACGAGAACAACAGCAGACAGTAAGGACAGCATTAGAATTTGTATCAGGGGTTGAGAGCTTCTCTCTCTAGAAATGGAGAGAGAATGCACTCCCCTTGCAATTTCTACCGAAATTTTTAGATCCAGCCCTTAATCACCCTGATATAGGGCGTATTTAACTCATAAAGGGGATCTGGGGCATAAGTTCAGATACCCTTCATCGGTTCAAGCCCTAAAATCATCATGATTCAAAGGGCAGCAGCAAAATCAAAGGAGATCTGAGTTTCTCAGAAACCCATGGCGAGCAACAGCAAGGTATTGAAGGTTCTGTGGATCATCATACTCATCTGGTCATACGGGGATCCGACAAGGGTCCCTTTTCGACTCCATCTCATAAACAATCAACAACAACAAAGCGGTATTAGACGGATTGAAGTTCAGGAGATCTGAGGCGATTCGTAGCCCGGTTGGTACCACACACCTAGCTGGGTTTGCTCGTGTTTCATGGTGAGCCACGAGCTCGGTTCATCCACAAGGGTCAGCGACCTCATCTCGGATCTTGCTGACCATAAGTCCAGACCGGTGTCCACCATAGCTCAGGCACGTATAAATCCAGATCTGGGCGGCCTTGAATATGTGCGGGTTACAGGCAATTCGCTGTTTTAATGATGATTATCCCAACTGGAGTTCCATTTGATTTTAGAGATCTACTGAGCTATGGGTCTGGATTATTGGTTAGCAATCTGGGTTGATGTTGGTGTTGACCACACTATAATATGTATTGTATGTGATCTCACTTCACCGTGACTCTTCTGGAGATATAGTGAACTGGATTTCTGTTCTTTAGGGACCAGTCCATTTTTCTTGGAAAATGTTCTATTGTGGAATCTGCTGGTATCTCTTCTGATGTGGTTTCTGCTAGTTCCCGATTGGGGAAGACGATGTGGGGTCCATAGTGTGCTCCACGCACCAATTTTTTAGATTTGTGGTTTACATGCTATATGCTGGTATAGTTCATGGCTATAAATTGGATTTTAACCCAAACTGGGTTTGTGAAGACAGACCATTTTGTGCCAAGATCATGGTCCATAAAGTTAACCATTCTGTGAGTTCTATTTCTATTTCGGTGTGCTTATACTCGGTTTGTACCTCTTGATTGGGCGTGACTGTCTTTGTAACAAAATTAGGCATGTGGGAGCGGTGACAGAGTAGGCATGTGTCCCACGGGTTCTCTGGAGTTCCCTTGAGTGTACTATTGTTGAATATCAGTGCTCCTCGTCTGGTTCGGGTGCATGGATGTTGGTCCCTTGAGAGTTGGTCATCCTATATATAAGTTAACCATAATGTGACTGACTTCGGTATGCTAAATACACAGAGTGTACTGCTTGTTTGGGATAGACTGACTTTGTAATCTGGATTAGGCATGTGGGAGCGGATGACGGATTAGGCATGAGTCCCACGGGTTCTAGGAAGGAGCTCCCGTGTGTGTACTTAATGCCGAACAATCTGAGGCTCCTCGTTGGGTTCGGGTTCTTTGTTGTTGGTCTCATTTGAGTCGGTCTTCCTACGATTTAGCTACCAAAATGTGTGACGTTCTTATCATTTCTTAACTCTGGTTGGATGACGATGTTGGAGCTTGGTTTAGAGATGTTGTGTGAATGGTAGAATAGGCGAGGCGCAAAACACAGGGATTTGGGGGCTCCCTTGTTTCTTTTGCTTGCCAAAATACGGGCCGCCATTTCCTTTGAATCGAGCTTTATATTGTTGTGCTTCATTGTTGAGATTGGAATCCATCGAGAAGATATGCGTAGTGGTGGAATTAATGCTTCAAGCAATTATATACCCACCCCAGCGGGTTGTGCCAGGAAGTACCCATGGTTTTATTTTCACTATTTATCCCTATCCTTGCGGGTTGTGCAAAGGCACCTCATCTTTTGTTTTCCATCTCCGGCGGGCTGTGTCGGAGATCTATAATTTTCTATTTAGCTACGCTTACGCATTTTTGCTCATTTCATCTCTACACTGGCGGGTTGTGCTAGTACTCTCATTTCCCACCCCGGCGGGTTGTGCCAGGGACCACACACTTTTTTCTTTCTTTTTCTTTTGTCCTCCCTGGGGTATGCCCCTTGTAGGCTGTATATTCGCTTAACCCCTTTTAATTTCAAGCTTGGTTTACCGAAAAAAAAGGACCGCATTAGACAACACAATTATCAATAACAGCAGTAGTAATCAGTGGTCATTATTGCCCAGAACAGTAGTATTCAACTAGCATATGGAGTAATGGACAACACGACTAGAAATACTGCAAGAGTGCAGCAGTAGCAAAGAAGCATCAACAGTAGCAGTGTAGCTACAGTACATCAGTAGCAATAGTGCAGTAGTAACAGCAGCTAAGCAATAGTGCAGCAAATGAGATCAATTGCAACTCTATCCAAGAATTGGCAATATGGATCAATAATAAGAAAGAGAGGAAAACAGAATGGACCCATTGGATAGTGGCTCACCAACTAAACACCCTCAAAGTCTCTCCCTCCCTCTCTTCTTTTTTGTGATCACAATGGGTCAATAGGATTGTCTCCTGACTCCCTCCTCTCACAAGATACCCCAATTCATTAAATTTCACTCTGAAAACAAGGATGGGGCTCAAGCACACTCTCACAGGTAGACACACATATAATAGGGTCACTCCACACATAATGAGATTCATACAGTAGTGCAGCAAGAACCAGTAAAAGGTATCACAAACATAACCACTGGATGAGCATAAAATAGATCTTGGGATGCATAAGGTACAACTCTTGTAGGAGGGTTTATAGATAACTACCTGAGTAGATAGCAGTACTAGTAGCACCACATGTGGGGGTTGAGAGCTTCTCTCTCTAGATTTTAGAGAGAGAATGCACTCCCCTCTCTAGATTACACACAAAAAAAAAAAAAAAAACCAAACAATTTTTACACAAAAAACACCAAACAATCTGTTTGGTTTTACATTTTCCAGTGTAGATTCCTTCTACTCCTACCTAAAATGGGTTTTATCATCTCTCCTGAAATCAAAAGGGGATCTGGAATGGAGCTCGACTTTGCTCCAGACCCACTTCATCCAATTCGAAGGTTTGCGGTCTAGTAACGTACAAAATGGAGCCCAAGCTCTGTGTTCTCAAGGGATCTCACCAGTGGGTCTTCCATTCATGGCGGTCAAGTTCTTTCAGTTAGACCAAATTGCTGGTTCAGACATGGAGTACACCTTCTTGTTCGAACACCATCCTCTAGATAGAGCTTCACACAGTTACAATCGAGATCTGGGGTTCGTTTTCCAGGTATGGGCAACAACTTTACAACTCAGTTCTCCTCGTTAAGTGTCGATGGTGTCACGGCGGTGGAGGTAATACCACCATGGGTTCTGGATGATAAGGTGAGCCTATATTTGAAGTTGGTCCTCATTTCTTATACGACTGTTATGGAGTGATATCTGGTAATATACAATACCCAAATCGACGCACCCAAAATTGAAAGCATGAGTTTTCTTCTTGTTTATTTCAAGTTATATCAGATTATTGAGCCAGAGTTTGCCTGAGTTGCTGAACCGAATGAACTCAGTTCGGCCTGAGTTTGTTTAGTTTTTTGTTATTCACGTTCTTGTTGGAGAAGAAAAATGGGGTCCACGCCTCTTGCAAATTTGCTGTGGTTTGTCTATTACCCAGCGTGTGCTAACTATGCACCGAGAATCAAGTACATTGTCAGGGGTTTTGGCAAAATTTTGTCCAAATTGGTGCTAGTTGTGCGTGATATGAGCTGTGCATGATTTGCAATCAGTAATGTGATAGCACAAAGCATGGGGTGCCATCATTTCACTCGGTGGGACTTGCCTTTATGCAAAATACCGCAAAAGGTAGGGACCACAGGAAAAGCTATGACCAGCCCTGAGAGTGGACCTACCAACACTAATTGCATACACAACTTGTCCAATTGGACCATTAGCACATTAAATCACTCCACACTGATCCATCTGGCTTGAAACCTGCCACTAGAAGAAAGTAACAAGCAGCAAGGAAGATATTATTACATGCCACTTACATGTATACCTCCAAATTAGGAGGGGATAGCATTCAAATTCCATGATTCCCTTAAAAAAGAAGGGCCTTTGGGGAGCTTAGATAGGGACATCAATCTATACCTGATATCAGTAAAAATTTTACTCACCACAGTTGGGATTGGATTCTGTACATGTTGAAATTTCCTGAAGTTCCTCTCAACCCAAATGTGATAAAGGGTTACTGTGAAGGAAAGTTTGATTAGAGTACTCTCAAGTTCTTTGCCCTTGTTGTTGGACAGCAGGGAAACCAGACTATGAAGAGTATGGGGTTGCCAGGTGAGGTGAGATTTCAAGGAAACAGTGTCCCAAACTTCTCTTGTGAACGGACAGTTGAAGAAAAGATGATCATGATCCTCCTCATTGTTGCAGAAACTACAACAAGAGGAGTCCTTGATACCAAACAGAACAAGCCTATCCTCAGTAGAGAGCCTATTCTGGATGGCAAGCCAGCTAATTAAGCTACATTTTGGGATGTGAGCATGGAACCATACAAAATGGGTTCTAAGATGGTCCCAGAGAGAGGAGACTGAGAACAATCCATTACTCCCGAGGGTCCATCTGCAAGAATCCTGCATAAGATCAGAGCTGGAGATATCAGGAAGGGTGTTCCTTATCTCATTTAATTCCCAGGTCTGAGTGACCGGGAAATGCCACTGGGAGGTGTTATGAAGAATGGCAGAGACTTTGGTGTCCTTAGCCAAACCAGAGTCATAAATAACACGACTGCCAAATCTCTCAGCCAAAGGACCCAAGGGGTGCCAGTTGTCATACCAAAGAAAGATAGAACTCCCATCCCCAATTCTGTACTGGATAAAGGGCTGGATGAAAGGACGGAGTTGAAGTAGCTTTCTCCAAGTCCAAGAAGGGCTACTAGGAACTTTGACTTTCCAGAAGCTCTTACCCTTGAGTAAGTAAGATTTAACCCATTGGCACCACATAGATAGTTCTCCACCTGAGACAAGGTACCAAATGTGCTTGGACATGGCTGCTTTATTCCAGACTTGGAGGGGCTTAAAACCAAGGCCTCCCTCCTTTTTTGTAGAACACAAATGCTCCCAAGAGACTTTGGCACCAGTGTGCTTAAAGTCAGAACCAGTCCAAAAGAAGGCTTGGGGAGTATGAAAATAGATGACCAATAGGTCTGCATTCAAAACAGAACAGATTTGACCAATTGTACTCTGCCAGCATAGGATAAGTACTTGTTAGCCCAAGATTTGGTACGCCCTATGATTTTATCTACAAGCACTTGGCAATCAGAGTACTTCAACTTAGTGGAAATGAGAGGGACACCCAGATACTTCATAGGAAGGACACCTTCCTTGAAGCCAAGAGTGTCCAGGATTGAGGCCTTAATGGTGGAGGGAACGCCAGAGAAAAAAGCATTGCTCTTCCCAGGGCTAGGAACTAGCCCAGAAAGGGAAGAAAACTCAGTGAGAGCTGTTTGAATGCATTTGATGGAACTCAGCTCCCCTTTACAGAAGATCATGAGATCATCAGCAAAATATAGATTGATAATTTTGGTTTTATCACATCTCCAGTGGATGTGAGAGACTGTTCTCTGAGGAGTTGAGTAAGGATTTCCATGACAATAACAAAGAGATAGGAGGATAAAGGGTCTCCCTGCCTTAAACCTCTTTTCCCCATTATATTGCCATTGATCTAACCATTAATACTCAGAGAGTAGTTTGCTGTGGTAATGCAAGCCTTGATCCAATTTATCATAGGATGGAAATTCATAGAGTGAAGGACATCCCATAAGAATTTCCATCTGACATTGTCATAGGCTTTCATAATATCCACCTTCATTGCACATTTAGGAGTGGAGGAGTCCTTGTGATAGTCCCTCATGATCTCCTGAGTGAGAAAAATATTGTCAGCAATTCTTTTACCCTTGACAAATCCTGATTGAACAGGATCAATAAGGTGAGGGAGGGCAACCTGGATCCTATGAGCAAGGATCTTGGCAATACACTTGTAAATTGTGTTACAACATGAGATGGGCCCATAGTCCCCCACCTTAGAAGGGTTAGGGACTTTAGGCACCAGAGCGATGATGGTGGAGTTTGCTTTGGTGAGAAGCTTGCCAGATCTGAAAAAGTTCCTAACAGCAGAGATGACTTCATGTCCAACAATATGCCACGTCTTTTGAAAGAAGGCAGCATTATAGCCATCAGGGCCAGGGGCTTTGTTAGGGTTCAAAGACATGAAAGTTTCCTACTGGGAACATGTCAGAGCTTCTCTCTCTAGCGATTTGGGCGTTTCCTTCGTGAAACCCTAGATGGCAAGCACACTAGACCATCTCATGGCAAATCTCGGGTCCAAGGCACTCGATTCCTACATTGTTCGAAGGAATAAGATGGGTACTATCAACAACTCCATCGCTGCGGACTCTTTCAGCGGCGAGCAACAGTTGGCTCAAGGTACTTCATCACCCTCTGAACCTGCGCACAACAACATCACCCCTGAAGCAGTAATCAGTCAAGTGCACGACGGTAAATCCCTAACGCTACCCAAAGGTACTGCAGCTGTGATCAAAGTTATGAGCCCTAATCCTCATTTTTCTCCACAATCTAAATCCACACCACAAACTTCTAACCAATCCAACGACCCCTCAGATCAAGGCACCAATAGCCCTAAATCCACTCAGAACCCAAGCCCAGCCCGTAAATTGCAACAAATTTTCCAGCAAGAGCTCCTGCGAGTCGATACTGAGGAGAGTCAGGAACAAGATTGTGCTATTGGAAACCCTAAGCAAAATGGTACCAAAGATTCTGATATCAGTGACACTGTTCCTCCGACCCTACGAAATGCGAGAGGAATTCCATACAACGAAGGAGATCCCAACCGTGGGTACCCAAAAGAAGCCATTTTACCTCGTTCCCACCATTCCCAGGGAGCCTCATCCTCAGCATAGGAACAAGGTGATTCAAAACCTAATCGTCAGTTCCATTCAGAGTCCAACAGAGGGAAACCAAAAAATTGGGCGTCTATATTCAAATCCCAAGGGCTAGCCTTGGATGTGAAGCTGGATTATTTCCCTGAGTTGCATAGAGGGAAGCATGCAGAGGTAGAAATCGATGAAGAACTAACGGAGATAGATTCGTGGGATAAATACCTAGTAGGGTACTTTCTGGACGGGAAAATGCCTTTTCCTCTCCTCTTGGCCACAGCTAGGAATGCTTGGAAGGATCGACTTGTATCTCTTAAGGTAGATGCCTCTGGCTTTATTGTATTTCAATTTCGCGATGAGCAGGCTAAACAATCAGTACTTGATGAGGGTCCTTGGTTCTTCTCTCGTAAATATCTCGTTCTTAAGAATTGGCATAGAATGATGAAACCCTCTAAGGAGCACCCTTCCAAGATACCTGTTTGGGTTAAAATAATAGATCTCCCTTGGGAGTTGTGGAATAAAGAATGTATCAGTCGAATAGCAAGTACCATAGGCCGACCTATCCACGTCTATCAAGCCACAGCAAAGAAAACTAAGACTTCACATGCCCGAGTCTGTGTTGAAATTGATGCAAAGGTAGACCTTCCAGATGATGTTACGGTCACGGTAGGTGGTGAACGTGTAGTTGTTCCCATACAGTACCAGGTTCTGCCCCCTCCTGTTGATACACAAACAGATCTTGCAGAGGATACTGGAGAAAAGGAGTGTAAAGCTGCACAATATCATGCACCTCTTGAAGTGGAGAAAGAGGATTCCATAGCCGTTGTTGCAAACCCTCCAATTGAGGAGTGGCAAATTATTGGTAAGGCTGCAACTATTAAAAAAGGAGGGATAACGGCATTAGAAGCAGTTACAAAGTTTGCTCCAGCCCTCACAAATACAATCCAAGGAGATCTAATCCTTGATATGGATGAAGACGCCTTGAGTGAACCCTGGGATGAGGAAATACAGGTATTGGATGCAGTAATACCTACCAAGGATAGCCCCGTTCAGCCACAGGATCTACCTGATACCTCTGCCATGAAGTCAGATACCGCCAAGAAAGACAGCATTGAAAGGCAAGAAGAAGAATTTATGGGAGCTGACTCTGAGGATGGGGAACAACCTATATCACCTAAGTTCAGAGATCCTATACCAGACTTTAAAGCCACCTCGGGTGGCTCAAGTAAAGCCTCCAAATCTAAGAAGAAGAGGGGCAACAGTGGCCCCAAGTGCAAAGGAAAGCCATAATGCTTGGAAGGTACTAGTCCTTCCCTTTTTGATAAGCAGCATTTTAACTCTTTCTATATGCCATTTTGATTTCAAACTCACCTCTACATTTTGGATGCTGGAATATGAGGGGTCTCAATGACCCCATTAAACAAAAAGAGGTTAGATCTTTTGTTAACATTAATAAACTATCCTTTTTGGGCCTTGTGGAGCACAAAATAAAAGAACCTAATGCATCTAGAATCTTGACCTCCATGCTTCCCTTTTGGAATTTTGCTCACAACTTTGTCCAAGCCCCTAGTGGTAGAATTATTGTTGCCTGGGACCCTGCTGATGTGAACATTAGCATCATTGATCAATCTAGTCAAGCCATTCATTGCCAAGTAGATTCTATCTCTAGTGGTACTCAGTTTGTTGCCACTTTTGTGTATGGCTCCAATTCCTATATTGAGAGATCTGAATTGTGGCAATCTCTTAACCACTGGAAGAGCTTTGTGCCTTGGATTATCCTAGGTGACTTTAATGCCCTAAGACACCCTTCTAATAAGGTGGGTGGTGATAACCACTGGCCTCCTCATTTGGAGGACTTCAATAAGTGTATCTCCTACAATGATCTCGATGACTTGAGATACACTGGTTGCCACTTCACTTGGGCAAACAAGCAGGACCCTTCACATTTTGTTTCCACTAAGATTGATAGGGTCTTGGTTAATGAGCATTGGATGAAGACTCACATTTGCTCCAATGCTCATTTCCATACCCCTGGCATCTCTGACCATTCTCCCATGGTGGTATATATGAACCCTGCTCCCAAGAGATCCTACAAACCTTTTAAATTCTTCAATTTCCTTGCTGACCATCCAGATTTCCTTAGTATTGTCCAGAGGATATGGTATAAGGTCATCATTGGCAATCCTATGTTCGCGGTGTGTGAGAAGCTCAGACTACTTCAAACTGAGCTAAAAAAGCTTAACACCATGGTTTATAGTGATTTATCCAATAGAACTTTGGGTGTTAAGCAACAATTGGAAGCTGTCCAAATTGAACTAGGTTCAGACCCTAGTAATATTCCCAATCAAACTCAGGAAAGGTTTTTGTTTAGGCAATATAATCAACTTGCAAGAGCTGAAGAAAGTTTTGCAAAACAAAAGTCTAGAATCCAATGGATGAAACTGGGAGATCAATGTACCTCTTACTTCTTTAAGTCCATAACCCAAAAGAGGAATAGAGGTAGAATCACAAGTGTCATCCTTACTGATGGTAGCATGTCTTATGATCCTGACATTATTAAGGATACCTTTGTTGACTTTTACACTGGTCTACTTGGTACTCCTCATTTCACCCAGTATTCAGGGGACTCTAGAGTTAATCAATTGGTTGCTTCTAGGCTGTCTGATATTCAGAGAAATGCCATGATTTCTGAGGTCTCTAATCAGGAGATTAAGGAAGTTTTTATGGCACTGAAACCTAACAAGGCTCCTGGCCCTGATGGCTATAATGCAAGTTTCTTTCACAAATATTGGGAAGTTGTTGGCAATGAAATAACTTCAGTTGTGAGGAACTTCTTTAGGTCTGGGAAATTACTCACTACGGCCAATGCCACAAGCATTGCCCTTGTCCCTAAAGTCCCCAACCCTTCCAAAGTTGGGGATTATAGGCCTATCTCATGTTGCAACACTATCTACAAATGCATTGCAAAAATACTTTCTCATAGGATTCAAGTTGCCCTGCCTCATCTCATTGATCATGTTCAGTCAGGTTTTGTCAAGGGTAGGAGGATTGCTGACAATATTTTTCTCACTCAAGAAATTATGAGGGATTACCATAAACACTCTTCTACACCCAAATGTGCCTTGAAAGTGGATATAATGAAAGCCTATGATAATGTTAGATGGGAGTTCTTATGGGACATTCTATATTCCATGAATTTCCACCCTATAATGATCAATTGGATCAAGGCTTGTGTATCCACTGCTAATTACTCTTTAAGTATCAATGGTGAATCTATTGGCAAGATCAAGGGCCAAAAAGGTCTGAGGCAAGGTGATCCCTTGTCCTCCTACCTTTTTGTCATTATTATGGAAATCCTAACCCAATTACTCAGAGAGAAAGCACTTGACCCCAACTTTCATTTCCATTGGAGATGTGACAAAACCAAGATCATCAATCTTTGCTTTGCTGATGATCTCATGATCTTCTGCAAAGGTGAGTTGAGTTCCATCCAATGCATTCAAAGTGCTCTTAATGCGTTCGCCTCTCTCTTTGGTTTGACTCCTAGTCCTGGTAAGAGCAATGCATTCTTTTCTGGAGTTCCAAACTCAATCAAAAGCTCAATTCTCCAAACCCTTGGGTTCAATGAAGGAACTCTCCCAGTCAGGTACTTGGGAGTTCCTCTCATATCCACCAAACTTAGATACACTGATTGTCAAATTCTCATAGATAGGATCACAAGTCGTACTAAGTCTTGGGCCAACAAGTACCTTTCTTATGCAGGTAGAGTCCAGTTGATTAAGTCTGTGTTGTTCTCAATGCAAACTTACTGGTCCTCTATATTTATGTTGCCCAAAAAGATACTTAAGGAAGTAGAATCAATTCTTAGAGCCTTTTTCTGGACTGGCCTTGACCTTAAGCATACTGGTGCCAAGGTCTCATGGGAACACTTGTGCTCTCCTAGAAAGGAAGGGGGTCTGGGGTTTAAATCCCTCCAAGTATGGAACAAGGTTGCCATGGCCAAGCATATATGGTACCTCATTTCTGGAGGTGAGCAGTCGATGTGGTGTCAATGGGTGAAGTCGTATTTACTTAAGGGTAAGAGCTTTTGGAAAACCAAAATACCTAGTAGCCCTTCTTGGACTTGGAGGAAACTGCTTCAATTGCGTCCTCTCTTTCAACCCTTCATCTTATATCAAATTGAAGATGGAGCTTCCACCTTTTTGTGGCACGACAATTGGCATCCCGTGGGACCACTGGTTGAGAGATTTGGTAACCGCATCATCTATGACTCTGGCTTATCTGAGGATGCCAAAGTTTCCTCCATTCTCACCAGGACCTATCTTTGGAAATTTCCTATCACCCAAACTTGGGAACTAAATGAAATCAGGGCTGCCCTTCCAGTGCTCAATCACCCCTCCCCTAGAGAGGATACTTGTAGATGGACCCTTAGCAATAATGGTTTATTTACTGTCTCCTCTCTTTGGGAGCAACTTCGAACTCATTTTCCTAATGTTGGGTGGAGCCACCTTGTCTGATTCCCTTTCCACATTCCCAAATGCAGCCTGATTAGTTGGCTTGCTATCCAAAATAGACTGTCCACGGAGGACAGATTAGTACTTTTTGGCATTAAGGATAGATCTTGTTGTAGTTTCTGTCATGGGGAAGAGGATCACAATCATCTCTTTTTTAATTGTCCCTTTACCCAAAAGGTTTGGGATGAAGTCTCTATCAAATCACATCTCACATGGCAGTCCCAGTCTCTCCAACAACTGGTTTCTATCCTATCTGTGTATCGAGGGAGAGGACTTAGGAGCATTATTATCAAACTATCCTTCACTGTCACGCTCTATCATATATGGATTGAAAGGAACTTTAGGAAATTTCAGAATACTCAACACACAATTCCATTTGTTGTGAATAGGGTATGTTCTGATATTAGGAGCAGACTCTTGTCACTTAATAAAATTCCTAAGGGCCATTATATTTGTGTGAAGCATGGCAAATTAATTCTGAACCTCAGTAGTAAATGTGTGGCTAATTGGCATTTAATCAAAGTGGTGCACTAATCTGATTTCCATATATTTCACTACCATCATGCACTAACTGATGTCCAGTGGCAGGTTGTCCCAGATAATCCAGGCAAGTGGTGTGGTCTACCCATAACAACCCATTTGGGTAGTTTGTGTTTGCAGGTCTGAATCATGATGAGATGGCTTATGGCTTGCAGGTTGTCCATTTGGTGATGTGAGAATGACTAATTGGTATTGCCTTACTTGCACTTGAACCAATCTTATTAAACTGCATGCTACTGTACTAAGTGGATTGCAAGGGCTGTTGCAATCTACTGCTAATTTTGCAATATGTCATTTCTCTTGTTTTCGGTAACTATAATTACTCTTGTTGATCTGTGCTGCATTATCATTTGAGAACATAGATCATGTTGCAAGGGCTGTTGCAACTGTTAAACTGCATACTACTATTGCAATTTGTTGATATGAATTGGGTTGCAAGGGTTGTTGCAACCTACTACTACTATTTGTTACTGTTAGACCTGCTACAGTTAGATCTGTTTCTGTTAGACATGTTGCCTACTACTGTTGCATTCTGCCTGCTCCTGTTGGATTAGATTAGGGCCTCCAAGCCTGTTACGGCTGCTGGCAGTTTTACTGCTGATTGCATGTTGGTCCAGCACTGCTGGGGCAGCACTACTGCTGCTACTGCTGCGGTTGATGTGTTGATGGGTGTGTCCTCCGTCGCTATGTTCTGTTGCCTCTGTATTAATGCTGCCCCTGTAGTTTTGTAGCTCACAGATTTCGGGCAGTATTAGTGTCTAAAACTGCAGCTACAGTCTTTGTTCGGGCAGCTAGAGACATTTGCATTAGTGCATTGGTGTTAGTCAGTACTTATACTGCTGCATATTGTCATGGAAACCACTTATTCTTAGTTTGTGAGATCCTAGGGGGTCCGGCCTAGCCATGGGGGGATGTCCCTGGCAATGTTTGATCCCCTTCTGGGAGGGGGCTTCCTCCCTAGACCTATCACTGGGGGGTTGTCCCAGCGAAATACAGGGCCTATGCTTTCATGTTCACATTGATTAGCATCTTGCTGAACCGGTCCAAGGAGATCGCATGGATTACTCACTATCTCTATAGCTGGAATACAACATCCAAGCATTCATTATTCAAGTTCTTGAAGTTCCATCCACTCCGTGCAAGTACCATCATGTTGCACTATGTCATCAAACCCAAATGGTTCATGGCTTCAAGCCCCAAGTTAGCAGCCCCAAGTTCCTGTGCTTTACTCAGAATCACACGGCACACAATCATCTTTTGTGGATTCATGTACGGAATTCAGACCCATCTCTTTCGTAGAGTTTTGGTCCATCTTACCAGATGGGTTAGAAACTCTTTTGGATACTATGCAGTTTGTTTATGTTTTATTAGGTCATGTATAGGCAGGCCCTTTTAATCTTCCCCATGTAGCCATTTGGCCGCCCTCAACTTTGTTGCCGTTTGGCCACTTTTTTCTTTTCTTTTCTTTTCTTCCTTTCTTTTGCTTTGTCCTCCTAGAGTATGCCCCTTGTAGGCTGTATATTCGTTTAGCCTCTTTTATTTGCAAGCTAGTTTACCCAAAAAAAAAAAGTTTCCTTAATCTCTTGGTTAGAGATATCAGCAACCATAGTCTCTCTTTGATCATTGGATAGTTTGGAGACTATCAATTGATTAACTCTGGCAGCACCATCATACTGAGTGGAATGTGGTTTACCAAGCAGATTGGAATAAAATTCCACAAATGTATTCTTGATGGTCATAGGATCACAAGTGAGGCTGTCATCAGGAAGAACAAGACTTGTAATCTTGCTCATGTTTCTTCTAAGAGTGATGGACTTAAAAAAATAGGTTGTGCATTGGTCCCCAAGTTTGAACCATTGGATTCTAGATTTCTGCCTGGCAAATCTTCAGCTCTAGCCAATTGAACATACTGCCTATACAACTCTCTTTCATGAATTTGCTTAGAGGAGTTGTTAGGATCAGTTCCTAACTCAAGCTGGACAGATTCCAGCTGTTGTTTTACTGCCAAGGTTCTTATGGATATCTCATTGTAGTCCTTAGAGTTAAGTTTTTTGAGTTCTTCCTGCAGGAGTCTAAGTTTTGCACAAACTACAAACATAGGATTCCCATTGATAACTCTAGTCCAAACTCCTTGAACAATAGGAGAGAAGTCAGGATGGTGGGGCTGCCAATGCTGGGCAGACATCTGATGTGCTAGGTTTGTCAAAAAACAGCTGAAATGCTGCCCAATTTTCTCCAGATTTTGTCCTATCCTTGGGGGGTTGTCCCTTGGAGTTTATGGTCATGTAATCTCTAGCAGTCTACGGTTCTTCGGCTCTTAGTTCATGCAAGATGTGATCAATCTCATGCTCAAATTAGAAGGATACGGTTCTTTGGTTCAAGCAGGCTGTGTTCATTGCATGCCCAAGTTCAATTTCAAGTTACATTACAAGTTGCATTTTGTCATTTTGTAGCGGGATTGTAATCATTTCCCTACCATATGTTGCCTCTCGGCCATCCCCTCAATTTTAGTCTTTCTTTTCTTTTCTTTTTGTTTTGTCCTCCCTGGGGTATGCCCCTTGTAGGCTGTATATTCGTTTAGCCCCTTTTATTTTCAAGCTCGGTTTACCGGAAAAAAAAAAAAAAAAAAAAAAAAAGTCAGGATGGTGAGCCAAGAAGTTGAAGAACTTGAAAGGTCTCTTTACCTTCTTAGGGTCAAGATTCAGAGATACCACAATGGGTGAATGGTCAGAGATGCCAGGAGCAAGAAAATGAGCACTAGAACAAGGAAAGGTCCTCTCTACCATTAAGGGTAGATCATTGCGTTCCATAATGATTCGGTTGGCTTTCACCACTACCGTCTATCACATTTGGATAGAAAGAAACTATCGAAAATTCCAAAGCACTGCATGCTCTGAAGCTATTGTAATTCATAAAATTTGCTCAATGATGAGATTTAGATTGTTGTCCATAGATAAATTATCTCAAGAACCACAATCTAAATGGCTCATCAACCAATGGGATCTTACCTAATTGTGTGACTTTCAAATTCTTTCCTAACTTTTCATTGGTTCCTTGTTTGTTCACATGTATGCAGCGATCTGTTTATGTTTGTTGACCAAATTTAAACTCAATTCTCCTGGCGGGAGCCCATGCAACCTATTTAAACTCAATTCTTTCCTAAATGGCCTGCTGCTGCTATACTTCTATATAACAGGTAAGTATCTATATCCTCATTATGGGTCTGGAACTGCTACTTTCCAAAGTAATCAATGGATGCTTCAAGAGTGATCTACTTATAATGTGTGTTTTCCTCTGTGAGCTGAGTGCTTGAACCCCATCATTTCCTTGAGAGAGGAGATAATATGTAGCGGAAGTTGTATTGTGAGGAATTAGTGGAGGGCGTTTGGACCCTTTGTCCCGTGGCTAAGTGTGAAGAGTAAAGCGGGAGGGTGAGGCTTTCGAGGGGGTATGTAGTGTGAGTACATATTAGCCATGGGAACTTCTACTTCTACGTCTGAAATTCTAGGTTAAAATCTTGTTGGAATATTCTTGTACGGTTCGGGATCCTTGAGGGATATTCTCTTGTTTCAGATTACGGTATAAGCAATTCTGATGTAACTCGGGTCTGGGCAGATTTTGTCCAATTCTCGACAGATTCTATTCATTTCTGGTAGCCATTCGGTCATAGAGTTGCTGCATTTTAGGAATGGTTGTCACAGATTTGCTGTGTATTTGCCCAGAATTCAGTTTGGTGCATTGCTACAGTTGTACTCAATCATCATTTTACATGGGTCGCGGCAGCATATCCAGTTTCAGGCCCTCTCCAGTTTGGGCATTTTTTGGTGTTTACTATTATCCTAGTAGTGCTTTCTCTATAGCACTCTTCATTCTCATTTGTATTATCGTTTATCTCAAGTTGTCGGCTATGTGTATATTATCTATTTAGGTGCATTTTAATGTAAATAATGTAGATTTAACTTTGTGTAAACTATATGCTTACCCAGTGGGGGTTGTCCCTGGGAATCATTTCATTTCATCCGACTGTGTTGGGTTGTTGGCCTATCTAGAGGGGGATGTCCTCTAGTCGGGTCTTCAAATTTGGCACAATACCTGCTCGTAAATCGTCCCATGAACAAATGGGCCGAACAATGCAATGGCCTTTATGGCCCACCCCATGTCTCCTAATTGGCCCAAACTCCACCGGGCAGAAACAAGCAATCATCGTTCGTGCTGTTGTGCGCAGTGAAGTTCAATGTAGGGTTTAACTCAGTGCTCTTCATTTTGTTATTGTGTTTCCTCTCCCTCTCTTAGATGGCATTGAAACACAGTGATAGACGTGTTGTCTCATTTTCTTTTAGTCCTTGTAGCCAATTGGCCATTTTATATTTCCTCATTTTTGTTTTGTTTTGTTTTCTTTTCTTTTGTTCCTCCTGGGGTATGCCCCTTGTAGGCTGTACATTCGCTTAGCCCCTTTTATTTTCAAGCTAATTTACCCCCCCCAAAAAAAAGGGTCCTCATCCAATGCTCATTCACAAGGGCTCTATCAATCTTGGTAGAGATAAAGTAAGAGGAATCCTGTTTATTGGACCAAGTGAAATGGCAACCAGTATATTTCAGGTCATCAAGATCATTAAGGACTATGCACCTGTTGAAATTTTCCATATATGGAAGCCAATAGCTGTCCCCACCCATTTTGTCAAATTGGTATCTAGGGGCATTAAAATCTCCAACAATGATCCAAGGGGAGGGACTCCTCCAAGAGGTGAGGGCCTGCCAAAGATCATTCCTCTCTGTGTAAGAATTTGAGCCATAAACAAAAGTGGCAAAAAACTGTATATCACCAGAGAGAGAATGGACTTGACAATGAATGGCTTGATCAGTGTGGTTAAGGACATTTACATGAACTATGGCAGGATCCCAAGCCACTATAATTCTGCCACTGGGGGCATGAATATAGTTATGGACAAAATCCCAAAAGGGGAGCATTGGTTTCAGTACTCTAGAAGAATTGATTTCCTTTATCTTGTGCTCCACAAGGCCCAAAATAGATAAAGTATGTTTATTGACAAAAGCCCTAACCTCTTTTTGTTTGATAGGGTCATTAAGACCTCTCATATTCCAGCAACCAAAATGAAGAGGATTTATTGATAAAGACATATTAACTGCTAACAAAATGGCACATAATATGAAGTATTTGTATCTGCCAGACAAAAATAGAGAGGATAGAAGTTACCTCCCTTTGTTAGGGGGATTTAGAACACCCCCTTTGCTAGTAGCTTGACTAGATTGGGAATTCTTCTTTTTGTTCTTCTTCTTCCCAGATTTACTATATGAATCTGGAGGATCAGGAGGCTTGGAACTGTGTGGAACCAAGAGGTCTGACCCAACATGCTTCTCCAGATCCCCAAGGTGTTGAATTACATCAACCAAAACAGAGGCAGTTGCTGGGAATTTCTCACCTTGTTCCACAAGAGAAACAGTGGAGGTATTAAGGGAAGGAGGATCCTCAGCAAGCAATTCCTCACCTACAGAATCATCACTCTCAGTACAAAGCACCAACATGGGTGTATGTACATTCCCTGGAGCATTTGGAATAGAAAATGCCTCAGATGAGGTAGGCCTACTGTCCATTTTCCCTACAGTCTGCCAGACATCCTTAGAGTCCCCTTTTTCATTGGTACTGGTGGTGGAAGCTATAGGTTCTGCTGAAGTGGCTTTAATAGAGCAAGAGTGGCCAAAAACTTTGCATTTAGAACATTTCTGAGGAAGCCAATGGTATTCAACAGTCACTACCCTTGACCCCCTGGCTGTGATAACACTAATGGTGGATGGAGGCTCTGAATCAGCTCCAATTTCTATGCAGACCCTAGCAAAGGCCAGCCTTTGTTGCTTGGCAGTAGCTACATCCACGTGGAGGGGCTTGCCTATTGTACTTGCAATACGACTCAAGCCTTCCTCTGTCCAGCACTCCAGTGGTAGTTTGTGTATTTTAACCCAGGCTGGAATAGTGGAGGGATGCTCGGTAGTAGGGACAAGCATCCTCTCCCACTCCTTAAGCACAAGGTACCTTTTTGAGAAGAAATAAGGGCCTCCTTCAAGGACCTTGTTTTTGGAATCCTCATCTTGAAATTCAAAGAAAAAACAGGCCCCAACCTGTCTTATTTTGATCGGACCACAGTCTTTCCAAACCCTTCTAGTAGTGGAGCTCAACAGAGGAAAGGCCATTCTACCATCCAAGAAATAGCCTATGAGACAATGACCCCATTTTTTGTCATCCAAATGAGATTCATCTAGTTCAACAGAAGCATCAAGGTCTTGTCGCAATTCAGGATAGTGTTTCAATTTCATACCTGTGGATGGTCCTTAAGCTTTAAAGAGGGACCCCCAGTCCTTAGCTTTGGGTTTAGGAGGAGGTACTGGAGGAGCGGGAGGATCAGGCTCTGGAGCATTTGGATAAAAAAAATTGCCACTAGCATCAAATACCACTGGTTCATCTGAAGAAGCCTGCAGGTCCTGCACATTGTGTAGTTGATTCCTCAATTCAGCTAGGTGGACTGTAACCCCTGTCTTCAGCATTTCTTCTTCAATTGAGAGAATCAAAGAGGAAACTCGTTCCTTGCTGATGAGACTATCGTTAGCTGTCTGGAACACCTCTTGGAGTTTTCGGCTAGGGCTGATTTTCGTAGGGCTGTGAGGTCCAAAAGTAGGAGAAGGAGATTTTGGACTTGTAGCTGAAGAGCTTGGTATAGAAGGACTCGTAATAGGGTGTACAAGGGTAGGTAGATGTGGAGGGGTGAGATCCCCTTTCTGACTAGGGTTTGAACATTTGGGGTGAGAAGATTTCGATTCCACAGAGGAATCCGAACTAAGTTTCACTCTTTGAGGGTAGATATTGGACTGAATGAGCTTGGGCGTAGATGAGTATTGGAGGGTCGTAGCATTCTGAGGGGTATTTTGTAACCCCGAACACAGATCTGCAAAGCTTTGAGGAGAGGCCATGGGAGAAACAGAGGCTCCGGAGGTGGAGAATTGAACAGGGCTTACCCTTTGCTTAGGACTGACTGGACTGCTTTATTAGCAACAATCAAAGGCAAAAACCTTAAATAAATCATTGCTAATAAAATTAATTTTTTCCACAGCTGTGTACCACATTTGGATTGAGAGGAATTTTCGTAAGTGCCAAAATGTTGCATGCCCAATTTCTGTAGTGGTGAATAGGATCCACTCTGTCATAAGACACAGGTTAATGTCCTTGGGGAATGTTACTAAAAGCCCTCAAGCTGATAGTATTTTGGCTCATTGGAATCTTATTTCAAGCTGAATTGTATAGCAGAAGGCTTTGATTCTTAATTGATAAATGCTGCTTTGTTGCTATATCTTTTCTACTTTTATGCTGTTATGGTGTGTTCTTCTAGTGTCACTTCCAGGTTTGGTTGTTCAGAGAGGAACTCAAGAAACCTTGGTCCACAGGATGGTTTTCAGAAGCCACAGAAAAGTCAGGGTGCAGTGTCAAAGTAAGATCATCACAGGGCGCTAGTACTTCTATTTATATGGTAAGTATCTTAAAACTCTTTGTGATGCTTCCTGATGGGAGTAAGGATTGGCTTTCCATCGTTGGATCTCATGTTTGAATGTGTGTGACCACCATAAATGTGTGTTCCAGTGAGGTGTGTGTCTTGTGCCTCAGATTTTCTTCTTGAGTGGAGAGTGAAACATAATTGGAGAATTGTAATCATGTGAGGTTTTGATGAGGGAGCTTGGAACCTTAGAGAAAGATATAGAAGTCGTGAGGTTTCAAGGGAGTTGAAGAGTGAGACACAAAAATTAGGTCTTACTGTGTTACTCTTGTAATTCCTTAAATCTGTCCCTGGTTAACATGCTGTGTGATCGTTCAGCTGTAGTATTGCATTGTTTGTTTGTTGTGGACTGCCATCTGTCTGGGCAGAGCTGGTTATTGATTGCTGCACAGTTTTCCGGGCCAATGCTGTCCAATTCTGGACAGATTTACTCGGTTGATCCACTGTTTGGGTGATACATGATACTTGGTCCACTGTCTGCGTGGGCAGAATCTGTTACAGGCAGAATCTGTCCAGTATAGGGCAAGCTCTGTTCGTTGTTTGTGCTACATTTATATGGTTGATGCGTGCCACACTCCGTGAGATTTCAGTGCTTGCTGGATAAATTTTACCTTATTGTTTGGAAATGTTAGTTGCTGCACTTGTTCATGCTTTTCGTTGTAGATTATTTTGAGTTGTAGTTGCTTCTTCATGTCGGTATCGGATCTCACTTTTGAAGGGTTTGTCCCCTTGGCTCTATTTGCTTAACCTAGGGGGGCTGTCCCTAGGTATTGATAGCCTTATGGAGGGGGATGTCCTCCAATTTATGCTAATCTTATTTGTGAACTGGTTGGTATTTAGAGTAGGAGTGATCTCTACAGGTGGTGAAAATTCAAGTGGAATGGTGTCATCATGGCTGGACTTTTGTTTCCTAAGATACTTCACCAGGGCAACAAGATGCTCTTGGATAGGTTATCATAACTTATCTTTATCGTCCATTTTGCGGAGTTTCTGGTCCATCTCCTTAGACGGATTAGAAACTCTTTTGGTGTTAAGTAGTTGTTTTCATTATCTTTGATTAGGGTAGTTTCCCTATCTTACCCTTGTAGCCATTTGCCCTCCCCATTACCTCCCTAGTTTGTGCCGTCTGGCCTTAATTTTCTTTCTTTTATTTTCTTTCCTGTTTGTCCTCCTGGGGTATGCCCCTTGTAGGCTTTATATTCTTTTGCCTCTTTTATTTTCAAGCTGTATTATCCAAAAAAAAAAAAAAACAGGATCGACTGATGGTTTAGGGAAGAAGGTAGTCGATTCGCATGAGGTTCGTAAAAAGCATGGGAATGTCTCCAATCTACGTTCTACACAACATCCACAGTTGGGCGTGTCTTCCACCGTAGCCACCCCCCAATCCGATTCAGCTTTACACCAAAATGTTCGTGATAACCCTCAGGTTTCAATATCTTCCCAATACACATCCAAGCCCCATTTTGCCTAGTCAAATGTGTATCCACAACGGATCACAGATAAATCTCACCAACCCAAGATCTACTTACCTGTTCGGGGTGCTCAAAACCCTAATCGGTCTGAGGTTGTTACTTCCCCTCAGCCTATCGCCTCCGACCAAAACCCTAATCACCTTACCCCAACCTCTAACACCGATGGTCACTCCTCTAAGCCACACAGCCCTATCCAATCTGGTTCTAGCCCAGCTCGCAAGTTACTCGAGGTCTTCCAACGTGAGGGGCAAAATCAAGCCTCTGTAGACCGTATCTCCTCCTTGGTGCAGTCGATTGAGGAGGAAATGCACAACTCTGGGGTGAATGTGGATCTGAATCATCTCAAATCTCATATTTTCCAGGTCCGAGAGGAGTTCTCTAACCCTGACGCTACCTCTTCAAGCCTTAATGTCAATATAGTTGGGGATTTTGTTGAAGTTGGAGACAACCACCCTCCCCAAGACCCCCATGCAGCAACAAAAGTCACAGTCCATCCAGGTAAAACTCAAAATTGGGCTTCTCTTTTTAAAGCTCAAGCCCCCTCTAAAAATATGCCTCTAGAGCATTTCCCAGAAATGCAAAAAGGCAAATAGGCTGTGGTGGAACTAGAGGATTCAGATGTTGATTTCAGTTCCTGGAATCACTGTTTAATTGGGTATTTTCTGGATGGCAAGATGCCTTTCAATCTACTGAGTGCAACTGCTCGTTCAGTCTGGAAGGAAAATGCACCACGCACTATTAAGCAGATAGGTGCCTGTTTTTTCTTTGAATTTAAGGATGAGGCCTCAAAGCTACTGGTGTTAGAAGGAGGCCCTTATTTCTTTTCTAGACGTTATCTGGTTCTTCAGGAATGGAAAAGAATGTTGGTTCCTACTACTAAACACCCATCTTCTATTCCTGCTTGGGTAAAACTCCATAAACTTCCACTAGAATGTTGGACTGCATCAGGTTTTAGTTGCATTGCCATCTCTATTGGAAGACCTATTCATGTTGATGAAGCAACAGCAAACAAAAAGATATTAGATTTTGCAAGGATTTGTGTGGAAATGCTTGCATTTGATGATCTACCTGACGAGGTAGTAGTGAAATCTAATGGAGAATCTGTAACTATAAGGGTTGAATATCAGTGGTTACCGCCTAAGTGCCCGGAATGCAATGTCTTTGGGCACAAATGTACCCCCAAAGCAGCCCCAACTCCAGCTAGTGCAGACGAGGTTTGGCAAACTGTTGGGAAGCAAGCTGCCATCTCCAACAAGGATCCCATCATTCAACATCAAGTCCAAATGGCATTGGAGAATGGGGGGAGCGCAGCTTTAGATGCTGTCACCAGAGAGGTGGCTTCATCCTCCTCGATTCTTCATAAAACTGATAAAACCTCATCTCCTCCTGTAAGCGAAGAGTTAGTACCTTTGGGTGTAGCAAATATTGGGTTGGACCTAGACTCCTCTGAAGAAATTGAAGAGATCATAGCTGATACTTGTACTCCTATATTGGGCATCACATCAACCACAAGGTCTATTGAGGAGCATCTGATTAGTTATGCTGCCAGCTCAAATACACTTTTGGTAGATGGAGGTGGTTTGACACCCGACCCAAAACCTCCTTATGCTCCAGCCCCAACCAGCAGTGGCAGTGGGAAGGTGGAGGATGATCTAGTACATGGTGGTGATTTCAAAGTTGTCTCTAACAAGAAGAAGAAGAAAGGGAGGAGCAAAGGGGTTGCCTTCTCCCCTAACAAAGGGAGGTAAGCCTTTTCCTTTCTTGTTTGGCAATTGTTAATAATTCCTATTATGTGCCTTTTTGTTAGCTTTTATAATGTCTCTATTAATAAACCCTCTCCATTTTGGTTGCTGGAATATGAGGGGTCTGAATGACCCTGTAAAACAAAGAGAGGTTAGATCTTTTTTTTTTTGGATAAATTAGCTTGAAAATAAAAGAGGGAAAAAGAATATACAGCCTATAAGGGGCATACCCCAGGAGGACAAACAGAAAAAAAGAAAAAAAATTAAGACCAAACGGCCAAACGTGGGAAGATGATGGGAAGCCAAATGGCTACATAGGGAAGCATAGGGAGAGTGGTTTAACAAAACACAAAATAACAGTAACTATTTAAATGATTACATAGGGCAACAAATGTTTTCCGCCCATCTAACAAAGATGGAGGGAAAACACTTGACAAAATGAACCATTGATAAGTGCCGAAATGTATACATTTAGGCCGCCTAACATACATTTGTTATGTCCTTTATTATTATTATTTAATGTCTTTTATTGTGTTTTTGTGATTTTAGGTGCCGAGGACAGGATACCGCATTTGGCCTTAAATCGAGCGAATTACGTGTCACGTGTAAGCGCAAAGTACCGGATCATTTTCTGGATCACAACTGCCGACCTCTGACCGAATTTCTCAATTTCCAAATAAGCAATTCAATTGTTTATTTGAGTGGAGGCAATAAAGAAGAAAAAGAAAGATTGGTGGAAGACCATTGGGGAATTGGGCAAATGGGAAAGCATGTGCTGGGGAAATGAATTGAAATGGAGATTTAATTGCGGAGTCCGGATGATATCTTGTTTCGCCCCACGAAACACATGCCAAGCACATAAATTACAAGATTTATACCGTTTTGTTCCCATAATTAAAATATGAAAGTCGACTGTTCCGGCGCTCGAATCGGACTCCGTTTTGAACACCAGTCGAGAGCATCGCAGAAAGGAAATGGGCTCACAATCCAAATGTTGGTTGGCTTTTTGGTGGCTGGAGGGATGCACTACGGAAAGTGGGAGGCTAGCAAATCAATAAAAAATACTCAAACATGTTCTAACTTTGCAGACAACAACCATGAAAATGAATTCTCCCATCAAGGCCACTTAGTTTATTCAAGTTTATTCAAGACAATTCATGGGCTTTATTATAAAAACATGGGGTACCATGCTGGAAAGATGGAATTTATGGAATCAAGTCAGAGAACGTGATGGCTGATTAGTGGGTCATCAATGCATGAGGAGATCCAGGAGGAATAACCATAAAAGGGAGAATTTCTGACAGACAAGAGGAGGAGACCCCTTGGAGAGAGATTTTCGGACAGAGAGCAGAGGAGAGGCTCTTTGGGGAATCAAGTACAGAAGTTTTCATGCAGTCACAGAGGCTCACGGCTGAGAGTATTCCAATCACCATGCTCGGCTAAACCCCTCATCTAGGGGGAAGATGAAACTCCGTACCAAGTAATATTTTTGTGCGTAGGCTTATGTTTATTTATTCGAATTGATTGTGTAACTAAGAACCCTTTTCATTATGATCAAATGAATTGATTTTTATGCTTTCAATCAATTGAGTATTTGTACGCATGCTTCACAAATACGAGTTATGCAATGGCTTTCTGTGTTTGTGCTTGGGTAACTGAGATGGGTTATACTCGTAAGACGGATCGTGCCACTAGACAACCCGTGAAAGAGACGGGCTGTGCTAGCGAGACGGTCCGTGCTATGGGATAGTCCATGCCTGTTAACAACACAATTATTTTCTTGAAAATTATGATTCAAATAATAAACTTAGCCTACACATAACCTTGTTACGCGGTCGGAGTGGATTCGGAACCCTGGATATTCTTCTCCACCAGTTTCACTCAATTCAATTACTGCTTTTCTTTAGTTTAAATTAATTCGAGAATTAAAATCAACCAATCAATCTTTTCTGAATTAAATTAGAAGCCAATCGAAATTAACGTAATTTAGCCAATCTGTCTCCGTGGATCGATACTCGGACTTAGCCACTATTCTCTGGAGTAGTAGTTAATTCCTTGTTTTTATAAATGTATTTTTGACTCGGAACGACACGATCAACCATGAATCTAGAACTTTGGCTTCAAAAGAAGGCACAAGAGTGCACATGAAATGTGGAGCAAGAATTTGATGCCACTATCGCTTTGAACTACATGCTTGACCAATGTGGAAGATGGAACACACCTCCTGTACCTTGGACAAAGAGTAGCAATCTAGTAGTGTCTACAATCAGAGTGCAGCAGAATAGTAGCATGGCAGCTTTGATCACAGCGTGCAGCAGCAGTAAAGGCACGGCAGCAGCATAAACAGAGTGCAGCAGCAGTAACAGTGCAATATCAGGTGCAATTGGAGGTATAAAGAGTGCAGAACAGGGCTGCATGATGGTGAAGAAGGGCTTAGACTCCTTCAAGAAGGGCTTAAAAAGCTTAATTCCAAGGATTACAGTGAGATTTCCACCAGAACATTGGAAATCAAGCAACAACTGGAATCTGTTCAGTTGGAATTAGACTCTGATCCTTCTAATTCTTCCAAACAAATCCAGGAGAGAGAGTTGTATAGACAATAAGTTCAGTTGGCCAAAGCTGAAGAAAGCTTTGCTAGGCAAAAATCTAGGATCCAATGGCTTGGACTTGGGGATCAATGTACCTCCTATTTTTTCAAATCCATCACTCAAAAAATAAACAGGGGTAAGATCACAAGTCTTGTTCTTTCTGATGACAGCCTTACTCATGATCCATTGGCCATTAAATCTGCCTTTGTAGAATTTTACACCAATTTGCTTGGTACATCACATTCCTCTCACTATTCTGGTTCCACCAGAGTCAATCAACTTGTAGTTTCCAAGCTATCCAATGACCAGAAGTTTGCCATGGTTTCTGATATCTCTAACCAAGAGATCAAGGATACTTTCATGTCCTTGAACCCTAATAAAGCCCTGGCCCTGATGGCTACAATGCCGCTTTCTTTCAAAAGACCTGGCATATTGTGGGGCATGAAGTCATTTCTGCTGTCAGAAACTTCTTTAGATCAGGTAAGCTTCTCACCAAAGCAAACTCCACCATCATTGCTATTGTTCCTAAAGTCCCCAACCCTTCCAAGGTGGGGGACTATAGGCCCATCTCATGTTGTAATACAATTTACAAATGTATTGTCAAGATCCTTGCTCACAGAATTCAAGTTGCTCTCCCTCATCTTATTGATCCTGTTCAATCAAGGTTTGTTAAGGGTAGAAGGATAGCTGACAATATTTTTCTCACTCAAGAGATCATGAGAGACTTTCACAAGCACACCTCCACTCCTAAGTGTGCTCTGAAAGTAGATATCATGAAGGCCTACGATAATGTCAGATGGGATTTCTTATGGGATGTTCTCCATTCCATGAACTTCCATCCTATTATGATCAATTGGATCAAGGCGTGCATAACCACTGCTAATTATTCTCTGAATATTAATGATGAAATCACTGGCAATATCATGGAGAAAAGAGGTTTAAGGCAGGGTGACCCTTTATCCTCCTATTCTTTGTTATTGTTATGGAGATTCTCACTCAACTCCTGAGGGAATAGTCTCTCACTTCCTCCTTTCACTTCCATTGGAGGTGTGACAAAAATAAAATTATAAATCTCTGTTTTGCAGATGATTTGATGATTTTCTGTAGAGGAGATTTGAGCTCCATCAAATGCATCCAAGAGGCCCTTACTGAATTTGCATCTCTTTCTGGTCTTGTTCCCAGTCCTGGGAAGAGTAATGCCTTCTTCTCTGGTGTCCGGTCCACTGTCAAAACCTCAATTCTTGATACTCTAGGTTTCAAGGAAGGGCTCCTTCCTATGAAATACCTGCGTGTTCCCCTCATTTCCACTAAACTAAAGTACTCTAATTGTCAGGTTCTTATTGATAAAATCATAGGTCGTACTTGTAGACACCCCGATTTTGACCTGAGAAACTTATCAAGCATCCCCAAGGATGAAAATGCCCGATAAGAGCATGCGAGGCTTGATTGTGAACTTGGAAACCCCTCCAAAACCTCTCCAAAATAAACCCAAGCCTACACCACCTTCTAGTACATTCAAAACCCTCTTTTTTGATATATAATATGTCCCAATCCGTTTTGAAATGAGGGAGATGTGCACGTTTTACCCAAACGATTCATTTTTTCGACCGTCTGAGGGCAAAATGGTCATAGATTTTGATGTACAAATCATTTTGGGTTCAAACTACTTGAGTTAGAAAGTAGACTTGACAAGCTTTCCAACGCTTCAAACCATGCACAAAACGGAGTTCGGTAGCACCCGGAATGGCCCCGCGAAGTTTGGATTGTTGTGCAGTCCCCCAGTCCAGGCGCCTGGATTACCCTAATCCAGGCGCCCGGACTCAATCCAGGCGGCTGGATTCCCCAATTCCAGGGGCCTGGAATCACTTCCAGTGAACAATTTGCTGCTGATTTTTTATGAAACCATGGGCTTCTTCTCTACATCGTCCCACGTTTTTTTTCACTCAAATCTCCCTCCAACAGACGCTGGCTCCCCATTTTGAGTTCAAACATCATTTTCCCTCTCAAACTCACCCAAAACTCCCTCATTCTCTCTCTCTATATATACCCCCCTCCCACTCCATTTCAGAGACCAACTCTCCACCCCCTTTTCTAACTGTTATGCTGCTGGAAATTTTCCAGAAAATCCATCCCCCAATCCATTCCCCTTTGTTCTACTCATTTCTAGCTTAAAAATCCAACTTCTAGCCTAAAAACCCACCCTTTTATCATCAAAAACTCTCACATCTCAACCATCCATCATCAAACTCAACCAAAACCAATACAATCAGTTTGTCTCTGTCCCAGAAGATCTCTTTTAGTTTACATAATCACCAAAAAACATCCAAACCTTCACCAAAAGTTCACTAGTCAAGCTTCTCAAGGTAGTTCATCTACCAAAGTGTTCAAAAAGGCCCTGAGGGGGCTCTACCAGGTTCTTGCTAGTCTTCTATACTAGTGGAGGACTTGGGAGAGGTTCAAGTTTCACAAGAGAAGAAATATGTTTTGTGTATCAGAACTCAATCCAGGCGCCTGGATCATCACTTTCTAGGCGCCTGCATTGAGTCCAGGCGCCTGGATTCACTCCATGCAAGCGCCTGGATCCGCTTTTCTCTTACTATATTTTTTGCTTTTTCTTGCATTTTCAACTGTTTCATGGTACATCATTTGCATACAGTGGTTTTAAAGTACTTATGTCTCATATTCTAATCTTCATTTTGATGAGTAAGGAGTATTTCACTTGGTGCTTTCTGTGGAAAATGAGGCTTGGAGGTTATTGTCTGGTAGGCAATCCAGGCGCCTGGATTGTCCCATTCCAGGCGCCTGCATTCAATCCAGGCGCTTGGATCTGCTTAATCCAGGTGCCCAAACTGCTATCCAGGTGTGATAAATGTGATGTTTGTGATTAGTTTTTGGGACATCTCCGAGCAGTTTGAGGGTGATTTAGTGAGGTTTCAATAGCTTATGCATATGAATCATCTATACATGACATAAGCACAAGCATCCACATACATTTCATAAATTTTCTTTATGCATTTATGAGTTATTGCATGAGTTGGTGATCAAAGTCCATTCAAACAACATTTTCAAAATCCTTTAAGCATTTAGTAGAGACCGGTGGTTTCATCGGGCGCGAGGGGTGCTTTAAATTCCTTCCCCTCACGTAACCTAGCTCCCGGACCCGAGAAATCTCATTTTGCGAGGCTAGTAGTATATTTTCCATTCAAAGGGCAAAAGAGTCATTTTTCAAATGGTTTCTCAAGTATGGTCCTCAAACCTGGGTGGCGACTCCATTCAACCAATCAAATTATTTTTCAAAACAGCAACCGATTTCGTGGACATTGCTCCCCGAGCTGTTCACAGTACTAAATCTTGGGCCAACAAGTACTTATCCTATGCTGGTAGAGTACAATTGGTCAAATCTGTCCTATTTTCAATGCAGACTTATTGGTCTTCCATCTTCATTCTCCCTAAGAAAGTTCTGAAGGAAGTGGAATCTATCCTCAGAGCCTTCTTTTGGACTGGCCCTGACCTTAAACATACTGGTGCTAAAATGTCTTGGGAACACTTGTGTTCTCCAAAAAAGGAGGGAGGTCTCGGCTTCAAATCCCTCGAAGTTTGGAATAAAGCAGTCATGTCCAAACACAATTGGTATCTTGTCTCTGGTGGTGAGCAATCTATGTGGTGCCAATGGGTGAAATCTTATTTACTCAAGGGGAAGAGTTTCTGGATAATTAAGATGCCTCGTAGCCCTTCTTGGACCTGGAGAAAATTGCTCCAACTTCGTCCTTTTATTCAACCCTTTATCCAGTATAGGATTGGTGATGGGAACTCTACCTCTCTTTGGTATGACAATTGGCACCCATTGGGCCTTTTGGTTGAGAAATTTGGTAGTCGCATCATCTATGACTCTGGTCTTGTTGAGGATTCCAAAGTCTCTGCCATTTTACACAACACTTCACAGTGGAATTTCCCCATCACTCAGACATGGGAATTAAATGAAATAAAAAATGCTCTCCCTGCTCCTCCTGCCCCCTCCAGTCCTCTGCAGGACTCTTGTAGATGGACCCTTGAGAGTAATGGGATGTTTTCTGTCTCTTCTATGGGATCGTCTTAGAACACATTTCTCCACCATTGGTTGGAGCAATGTGGTATGGTTTCATGCCCACATTCCCAAATGCAGCCTAATTAGCTAGCTTGCCATACAAAATAGGCTATCCACAGAGGATAGGCTTGGGCTATTTGGCATCAAGAACTCCACTTGTTGCAGCTTCTATAATGAGGAGAATCATGATCATCTCTTCTTTAATTGTCCTTTTACCAAAGAGGTTTGGGACTCTGTTTCTCTTAAATCCAACTTCACTTCGCAACCCCAACCACTCCAAAGTCTTGCCTTTATGCTGTCCAATCACAAGGGTAAAGGACTTAGGAGCACCTTGATTAAACTTTCCTTCACAGTCACTCTCTACCACATTTGGATTGAGAGGAACTCCAGAAAATTTCAGAGTGTGCAACATACAATTTCAACTGTGGTGAGCAAGATTTGCACAGAAATCAGATATAGGTTGATGTCTCTTTCTAAGTTGCCCACAGGCCCTTCACCTTTACTTGATTCTTGGAATATAAATGCTAACCCCAATTAACTGGTCTCCTGGCATATCTTTGTGTCTCTGTACCTAACTGTTTCTCTGTGGTAGGTTGTATCAAATGGCTTAGGCAAGTGCAGGTGCTGTGTTATGTACTAATGGTCCAGTTGGATAGTGGGTGTATGCAGGTTCTACTTGCTAGACGTTTGTTTGTATAATGGCAGCATCCCAGTTGGCTTGTTGTACGGTCTCCAAGGAAGGAGGCATTCCTTGGTTTTGGTTTTTGGTATTCTGTCTCCAAGGAAGGAGGCATTTCTTGATTAGCTCTATTATGTTACATGCTGCTTGTTTGTTCTGCCCTATTCTTATTGGATTGTTGTGTGTTATGCCATTTTCAATGTCTGCTGTGAGTGCAAGCTTATTCTAATTTTGGTTTTGCATGTTGGCTACCATTGATTAGGCACAGCTTGCACCATTGTGCACCGTAGTGTTATGGTGTTTGGTTGGGGAATTATACACTGATCTTTTCATAGTGTGACCTCCATGTTCCTACCCAGTGCATTATAATTGAATTGTTTACTGCATGAAAAGATTCATTTCCTGTTTTGGGTAAATGATTCATTTCCTATTGATCTATGAGTTACAAAGATTGCTACCTAGGTGTGCATTAACTTAGCCAATTACCATTGAATTGGATGACTCTTATTGTTTGATGTTTTTCCATATCGGGCTGAGTGCATTCATATACAATCTGTTGTACCTGTTATTCATAGACAAACTGCTGTACCCAGGCACTACCTATGCCGTGTGTTGTTGGTTTTGGGCAAACAACTGTGGGCTCACGTGTTGTTTATGGATCAACTGTGTGCTCTTAAGAACCTACTAGTTCTGATTGTTGTAACTGATTATGTCCACGGCTGGGCTGAGCAATGATGTAGTGTTATCTGTGGGCTGAGCAGTGATGGTGTTATCACTACCTAGCTTAGGCATTTGATTGCCCTCTGTGTTTTTATCCTGGAATGTCATATAGTTGGGCAGAGCTATTGTTGGTTTGGCTTACTTGTAGCTAACTGCTACAACTGTTGTGATGTGGTTCACTTGACTACTTTGAATGGCATGCGTGTGGCCATTAGGACAAAGGTGGTCTCGCGCAATCAGATTGTCACTTGGTATGCATCGTTTATTCTCTGCCACGTGGTAAATTGTTAGGTACCAAGGTTGTTATCTCAGGTGAGACTTGACCTAGCCTTGGGGGGTTGTCCCTTGGCATGTTTGATCCCTTTGGGGAGGGGGCGTCCTCCCATATGAGGTGCCTGCTGTTTCCCTCATTATTAGTACACATCACTACTACTATGTTCCTGTTATTGGAAAACATCTTGCATATGTTATTGATACTCCTAGCTTAGCTACTGCTTGCTACTCGTAACACTTCATGTCTTTCATTGTGTATACTCAAACAGATTGTGTAATTTCCTTAGGCTATACACCTATTTTGGCCTAGCCTTGGGGGGGTGTCCCTTGGCATCGTCTATTAACCTTTGGAGCTGTGCCCTGGAGCTGCTGCTCAGGAATGTTCACTATCAGGAAGATACATGCTTACTTGAGGAGATATGCTGTGATGGATTGCGGTCACATAGATATGATTACTAGCTACTATGGTGATTGTACACAAATTGTCATTGACATCCAGTTGCTCATATTACATCTTTGTGTATTAGCAGATTACTTTTGTTGTATATCTCTTAATCTTCCTTCTAGAAGATTAGGAAACATTCATGTTATTTACTTAGCTCTCTGTAGCCAATTGGCGTATAGGTTCTTATATATATATATATATATATATATATATTTTCTTCTTTTCTTTTCTTTTGTCCTCCTGGGGTATGCCCCTTGTAGGCTGTATATTCGGTTAGCCCTCTTTTTATTTCAAGCTTATTTACCCAAAAAAAAAAAACTACTTTCTTCAAGAGGTTCCCCAATGTTTTGTTAAATGCTTCTACAAGACCATTAGATGGTGCATTATACATAGAGGAAGTTCGTTGCATGAAGTCAAACTTTTCACAAAGTTTATCCATTAGCTTATTGACAAAAGGGCTTTCCATTGTCAGTGATGATGTGATGCAGCACTCCATACCGTAGATGATATGTGACTTGATAAAGTCGACAATAGTTTCCTTCTTCACTTCCTTGACCGGAATAACTTCGGCCCATTTTGAGAAGTAGTCTATTTGTAGCCAGAATGTGCAAGTGGCCAGCGGAGGACTTGGTAAGCGATCCTACTGCATCCAATCCCCATGCATGAAATGGCCACGAGGCAACTGTAAGGTGCAAAGGTTCTAGCAGCTAGTGGATGAAGTTTGCGTAGAATTGGCAGGCTTGACACCTCTTCGCCCTCCTTTTTGCTCGAAAGTGAAGTTTTGGACCAAATTGATGAGCCCCACAGATTCCAAAGTGGGATTCCTCCATTACTTGCTAAGATTCCTCTTTTCCGAGGCAGCGGAGAAAGACCTCTTTGAATGAGCCTCGATAGACGGTATCTTTGAAGAAGATGAAACGAGGAGCTCGTCGTCTTATTTCTACCCTATGTCAACGGCCATTTAGGAGCTTTCCATGATGGAGGTAGTTGATTAGGGGAACCCTCTAATCTTCATCTTTAATGGGCAAGACCGAGATTGCATTCGCTTTTTCAAGGCGGCAATCTAATAATTGGGGTAATACCCATCTCTCGCACACAGGGACATTAATCCTCTCTCCTTCCAGTAATGCCAAAGTTGTTGCGATGTTTGCTAGTGCATTTACCATGTGATTCTCCTTTCGTGACACATGCTTAAGTGTCACTCCTTCAATATTTTTCAGCAAGTAACTTGCATATTGAAAATATGAGATCAAGTCATCTTTCTTCACTTCATAGTCTCTGCAAAGCTGGTTTATTATTAGCTTGGAATCTCCAATGACCTCGAGGTCTTGAATCTTCATTTTAGCAGCAATTCGGAGACCAAGAATCAGAGCTTGATACCCGCGATATTGTTTGAACATTTTTCGCCAAGTGTGAATGCATAAGGCAGGTTTTTTTTTTTTTTGGGTAATTTAGCTTGAAATTAAAAGGGGTTAAGCGAATGAACTACCTACAAGGGGCATACCCCAGGGAGGACAAAAAAAAAAAAGAAACAGAAAAGAAAATTGCGTATTCCCCGGCACAACCCGCCGGGGTGGGAAATAAAAAGTCCAGCACAACCCGTTAGGATAGGGATACAAATGCTTACAGCAAAATTTCCAGATTTGTTTCTTTTATACTTAACCCACTGGGATGAGGCGTACTACCATTTTGCAAGTGGCACAGCGATACCACTTTGTTTCTAACCAGCAATGTCCTGGCCACTTTGTGTTCTACAACACGAGTAAAGATGATTCTTGGGTCTCCCCCAAAGGACCTCTCCTTCCAATGCTTACATTTCCAAATGCAGACTGTCAAAATTGAATAGATTGAGATTCAACCCCTGTTCCGTTTCAATCTAAAGCCCAGACGCAACCAGTGTGATCGATACTCGCTAACGCACCAGACTCATCTAAGCCAGAATAGGGGAAGATCGATTGATACCCAGAGCAACCATAAATTGCTCATGGATTTGTGAATCCCCCAACAACACAGTGGTATTTTGCCTCTAAGATAACTGGAAACGTTTGAATTAAATAAACAAAACCCATAGGCCTAAATCACTGAACAAAATGATTTTCGTACAACATTGTACTAGTCTCGTCGGCACTACACACCAATCATCAAGAACAGCATCAATCTAAAGCGTGGGAGAGGATAAGTCCTACATCACTGAACATTCCTTAGCAACCAGAGACCAAATGTGGTATTACCCTCGTCGCCGTGCCACTGACGACACCTAACGGGAGGAACTAGACTGCAGAGGAGAGTCAATTTCAAAACCCTGTGAACTCCAAAGCTTCTGTGCGAGCCGTTCTCAAGAATTGGTCGTGTGGTTGTGTAAAAACTTTTTCAAAACCCCTTTTGTGATAGAGGCATTATAGAGAAGAGGAAAATTACCTCGATTTGTGGATTGTATGTTGTTTGATTGAACAAATTAGGTTTTCTGAGTTTCTCAGATCCCCTTTTGAACTGCCATTGTTTGTTGTGGATTTGGCTGAAATACAAGATAGATAGAAACCCCGGACCTCCTGTGGATGTCATCCCCATAAGGATCTAGATCTCCATAGTTTGGAGAGTTCTACAGCTCACGGTCAGTTGAACCCAGATCCCCTTTGAGTTGCTGCTGTTGTACTTGATTGACTCACGGATTAGAGTTTGTAGAGCCTATGGACTGCTGTCCCATGAAGAACTTTGGAGTACGGCCACAGAGTCAACTGGTTGAACGAGGAAAACCGAGCCTCTTTGGAGGACGAACACCAGCTGGTGTTGGGGAGAACCAATCTGGTGAATACGAGCCTCCTTGAGAACTAAGTTCCCCTAGATGAAGAAATATTCATCCTCAAGTTGAGGTTTGAGGAGAGAAATAAAAAAATATCAGGTGAATCAGAGTGTTTAATCTCAGGATCAGACCTGTTGTGGTGGGTTTTTGGTTGGGAAGTGCATTCTCTCTCTATTTCTAGAGAAAGAAGCTCTCAACCCTAGGGTATCTTGATGCTTTTATAAGGCAAGATTTGCCTTTGTGGAGAGACAAATATGACACCAACTCCAGCCCCTTCCAATCTAGCAGCCCCATCGAAGGACATCATCCAAGGTTGAAGAATTTTAATGAATAAAACATCTTCATCAGGGAACTCTTCACATATTTCCCAATCTGTTGGGATAGATGATCCGCGAAGAAGTCTGCTCATGCTTGTCCTTTTACCGCCATGCGTGGGACATATATGATCCCAAATTCATTAAAGAGGAGAGATCACCTTGCTAAGCATCCTAAGAGGCTAGGTTTAGACATGACAAACTTGACTGGATTTGCTTTGCCACGAGATGAATTGTGTGGGTTTGAAAGTGATGCCTTAAAGTGTCAAGCACATTTTCTCAATATGGGAGTACTTGAGCTCATTTTCTCTCAACCTTCAACTCAAGTAGTAGAGTGCTCGCTCTTTGCTCTCTTTGTTGTTTTGTGCAAGCATTGCCCTCAGAGATTCTTCTTGAGCAACTATGTAAAGTATCAACAGTTTTCCAGGAATAGGAGCCCTTAAAACTGGAGAATTAAGCAGGTATCATTTGATGCTTTCAAAGGTATTTTGTGCATCTATTTTGTGTTCTTTATTGCAGGACTCGAATTTGTGTGTTATAAATTTGGCACGCCCTGTGGGATACGAAAGAAGTCGCGGGTTTGTATATTGAACACGAAATAGATGCACAAAATACAATTTTATTGATTTGATTTGAATAAATGAGTACAATCCTCTAATGAATGCTCTTTACAAGAAAACAGTCAAAATATCCTTTGATTGGCTCTCTGGAGTTGAAGGTGCAACCTAATGGCTATAGAAGCTTGTCGTAGATTGAACGGTTGGTAGTTCTTTCAAATCTTCGAGTTGAGAAGCTTGAAGAACAATGCTTGATCGAGGGCTTGAAAGGCATTATCTCAAACAAACGATGAATTTGAGGCACGATCTTCGCTAGTTGACACATAGACCGCTGTTGTTGTAGATGAACTGGCACTTTGCTTGGGTGCTTGTTTTTTCTCCACAAGAGCTTGAGAGAAATTGAGAAGCTTGAAGAACGATGCTTGATCGAGAGCTTGAAAGGCTTTATGTCAAACAAACGATGAATTTGAGACACGATCTTCGCTAGCTGACACGCAGACCATTGTTGTTGTAGATGAACTTGCACGTAACTTGGGTGCTTCTTGATTCTCCATAAGAACTTAAAGAGAAACCTTGAGAAATGCCGGAGAGTGCTCTCGAATTTCCTCCGCTCCAGATCTCCCTTTCTTCTTAAGGAGAGCATCTATTTATAGGCTCAAAGGGAGGGGTCTCCAATTTGGAAAATCTTCTTTGATTGATTGGCTTTCCCAACCGAATAATGCTACATGTACAATCATTTCTGCTCCAACCATTTACAACCCCCTCACATACGTGTGGGGCCCACACACAATTATGGGTGTGGGTCCCACGTGTATGTGAGGGGGTTGTAAGTAGTTGGAGCCGAAATGGTTGTGTAAGAAGCATTTTTGTTCCCGAATAAGATTAAATTTAGCCTCTCCTCATGGAAGTAAATTGGGTCAAGATATACATATATATATATATATATAAATTTATATAGTCTTTGATTGATTTTCTTTCCATAAGAGTAAATTGACCTCTCATTATGAAAATAAATCAGGTCAAGATCATATATATACATGTATATAGTCTTTGATTGATTTTTTTTTTTCATAAGAGTAAATTAGCATCTATTTATGGAAATAAATTAGCATCTATATATATATACACACACACACACACACTCATATATATTTTTTTGGACTCAGGATAACTTGGTTGGGGCTGCATTCATGGGCGGGCCCAATTTCATGGTATGTTTTACTAATTGAGTAGGCCCATCTTTTTTTAGTCCAGCCCACATCTTTTAAATGATTGAACCCATACTTTGGCAAGTCCAATACTTATTTGCAGGCTTTTGACCAACTTTAACTTTAATTAATTAAAATTATTTATTCATATCAATTAATCAGACGACGATTAAGCCATAACGAAATTTTAGTATCTGCAGGGAGGGAGATTAAGTTTTGTGTTTTAGAATTTTTTTTGTTGATTTTTTAGGATAAGGGTAAGTTGGAAAATTTTGTGATATTCTTGGGTTGAATTTAGTAATTTATGGGTTTCTTTTAGAAATTTGTTTTTTACTAGTGGGAGGCATTTAGCAAAAATTGGATTGTAAAAAGAATTTGCCGTTTTGAAAACACTTCCATTACCGCCCTATCAGGCTACCATAAATAAACTTTAAATTGGATTGTGAATAGAATTTGCCATTTTGAAAACAACGCCCTATCAAAAGTACACTTTTACCCTCCTATTAAAAAACGCGATAGCACCAATTCCTCCGTTCCCCAAGCATATTTCAATTTTCACGTTTCACTCGCTTCTCTCTCTCTCTCACTGTCTGGAGAATCTCCTACAAACACCGAACAAAATGGTCAGTTCTCTCTCTCTTCCTCTCCCCGACCAACACTCTCAGTTAACTGTCTATGATCATAGTTCCTCTATAAATTGTTTATCCTAGCCTTGATGAGCATGTAGTGCCCAGAACCGTAAATTCTGGGGTGGGTTAGATGTTTCTGTTGTTGGTATTGCTATTGTTTAAGTAGTGACAAATGAAACTGGGTATGTTAGGGCAATACAAGTAAAGTGGATCTGTATTTGTTTTGTTACAATTGGCTCCGGATCTAATGGTTGTGGATGCATAGTTTGTTATTTTCCCCCCCTGATTGAATCCTAGTATATAGTCTCTGTGTCACATATGTCGAGCATCCCTAGCCTTTGACTCAAGGATTGGAGTTGGTTTTCGGGGTTTTTTACTCCAATTTTGAGTTTGAGTAAAAAGAAGGGTTAGGGATGGAGTGCTCCTAGGTATGAGAAGTGTGGGTTCAGTCAATTCCTTGATGGCTCCTACTGGGGTTGGATATTTTCAGAAAACAGTTTTGCAATAGAATTTGGAAATTGTTTTTGTAAATAGAAACACCTGTTGGCCGTTGTTTGTACGCATACCCGTATTGAGTAGGTATTGTTTCCGAGAATAAAGTTTAGCTGCAATTCCATGACTTCTCCCATCAGTGTCATAAATTTTCAGGTTTTGCAAAAGAATTTTAGTTTCAAACAAACTCCAGAAATTGTTTTTGGAAAAGTAACACCCATTGTTTGGGTGGATATTGTTTTCGCGAGCTCAAAATATCTTTTTAGTTTCTTTAAAATAAAAAATGAAGTGTGTCTAGAAAACTTCCTGAAGAAAATTGATATCCACACTCCCTTTTTTATCTTTTAGTGAAACTTTACACATAAAAATTTCATTAAAATATAATAAAAAAGGGGGTGGGCATTTATTTTGGGGTGTGGAAATCACTTCCCTTTTATGAAAACAGGTTCTTAAAAAACTGTTCATGAAATATTTTTTACATTGTTCTCGTAAAAAGTGACCACTGACCAGAAAACAGGAAAAAAAGAAAAAAAAAACGATACGCGACACTCGGTGGTTGTTCTTATAGTTTGTTAAGCCTTTGTTTTGCCTTCTTTGGAGCATGCTCTCTGGCTCTGCTGATTTTGAGTATGAAGTGAGGTGTCAATTGGGCTGTGACACGGTGAAAATAATGTCTAGGAGCCACATTTTTTTAGTGGCAGTTTGATAGTATAACAACTGACCTGCTCTATTGAAAAATATGACATTTTATGGTTTAATAGATTACAATTAGATCTGGCTATTGATGAAAGAAAGCATGGTGAAGACCTAGGTGGTGGTGATGAACATCCACTCCATCTATGAAGCACCGACACTCCTAGGAGGTGCCGTATTGCCGTATGGGACACGGGGACACGGCGGAATACGTACGTGGCGTGTCCCCCAATTTTTTTGAATTTTTTTAGGGGGACACGGCTGGGGGACACTGAAGGGGGCAAATTGTAATTTTTTTAAAAAAATTTGGGGTCAATTTGTAATTTTTCAAATTTTCAGGGGTCAAATTGTAATTTTTTAAAAATTTTGGGGGTCAAACTGTAATTATCAATCTTTAAATTTTTTAATTTTTAAAATTTTTTTATAATATATATAAATATATATATTGCCGTGTCCCCCGCTGTGTCCGTGTCCCTTTTTTCAAAATTGCCGTATCCGTGTCCGTATTTGTATCCGTGTCCGTGTTACATAGCACTCCATTATGAGGAGAAATTTCCACAGATACACGGACATACGTACCTATCATGAGTCATGTATATGGGTAAATGTTGCCATGTACTCTCTTTTGTCTCTCTTTTTTTTTTTTTGGATAACTGGATGTCCGAGCAGCTTGTGCGCACCTTGACTAATTCTGAGGCCCTGGACGTAAGGACCAGACATAACCTCCACTGGCCCCCAGAGTTTTGCTGGCAAGGGGAATCGAAATGTTGCCATGTACTTGTGTGTTGTTTAATTTTGATTGTATGGCAAGTTCATAGCAATATCTAGATGAAGACAAGAAGAACTTAATGCTGATATGACCTTAACCGAATAAAATTGATGAGTTATAGCAACTAGCCAGAGTTTAGTTTCAAGTATTTCTGGGCTCTTAAAATATGTAGTAGTCCACTGTGGGCAACAGAGCTGGAACATATTGTGCTCAATATGGATGTCTAGTCCTTAAGCAAAGGATTTTAAACCTTTTTTTGGAAGAATGTGGCTGGTTTTTAATGTATAATATGGGAACTGTGTATGATCTTTAAAAATGTTTTTGATTATTGTCATGGGTTGTGTACTTTTCCACATTGAACGTATGTAACTATGTATAGTCTTTTGTATATGCAATGCTAAAGTTCTGAACTGATATTTGATTTATTCGCTTTGTTATAGGAGTCATGTCCTAAAGTGAAAAACATTCTTCTTTTGGATTCGGAAGGAAAACGCATTGCTGTCAAGTACTATTCAGATGACTGGTCAACAAACAGTGCAAAGGAAACTTTTGAGAAAGCTGTATTTACCAAGACACAAAAGACTAATGCCCGAACCGAAGGTTAAACTTATATTCGGTTTTTATTATATCTTGTGTTATTATCAACTTGGACTTCTTTTCAGTTGTACATGTTTTATTAGACGGTTCTCTCATCCTTTAGCAACCCGGACAACCAAAGCATTGGAAATGCATGTTGAGTGGTTTGCAAGTTTTAGATTTTGTGAGTATTTGTCTGTAGTTAGCTTTCATAGTGTGTGGGAGTCTCAAGTATCTTCTTTTGAACGATGAAAAGATAGATTGTTCACTTCACATTTCCAAAAAAATTTCCAAAAAGGTTCTTTCCCCATCTCTCATCTCTCCAATCATTAATCATACTTCTCTCTCCACTCATACCCTTTTATCCAATCATTATTCTCATTTCTCTCTCAATCTCTCTCCAATTATTACACCTCTCTCTAATTATTACTTTTTCCAAAAACCTATCCAAACACTATCGCAAAAATATTTCTCAAAATATTCTTCTCAAAACTCTCAACCAAACACAGCGAGGGTGATTAAAATGTTCAAACATGGACTCAATCTTGCATTAATAGTGTTGCTATTTAATCTGCAGCGGAGATAACAATGCTGGAGAACAACATTGTTGTTTACAAGTTTGTTCAGGACCTTCACTTCTTTGTTACTGGGGGTGAAGATGAAAATGAAGTCATATTGGCAAATGTTCTTCAGGGTTTTTTTGACGCAGTTGGTCTACTCCTGAGGTACCTTCACTATCTTCTCATAGGACTTGCCATGCTTTTTTTTTTTGGTAAATCAGCTTGACATAAAAAAGAGGTTAACCAAATATACAACCTACAAGGAGAAGTCCTAGAAAGGACAAAAAAAAAAAAAAATGCGTACTCCCCGGCACAACCCGCTGGGGTGGGATAATAGGAAGTCCCTGCACAACCTGCAGGGATAGGTATCAATATGCAAAATGTTGTAAGGCATAAAGGATGTCTATTGCCATACACAACCCACAAGGCTAGGATATATAACAATAATATTTGTATGGCAGCACATGTTTCGTAATTACCACTAATTAGAGAGTGATTTCCGAGCTCAACAATGGAAATACAACCAAGAAACTCGAGTCAAGGAGATGAGCTTGTAGTAGTTCGGCAAATAGGAAAGACCAAGGGAACCTCCCCATAAAACCCCCTACTGAACATATGCCTCGACAAATTGCTGAAAACACCTTTATCCAAGCTCCAAAGTCATCATCCATCCACAATTGAAATTTGTTGCACAGCCCGGCAAGTCTAGGAAATATACAAGAATATCATATATATCAAAGACTAGACTGGGCCTCCACTATGAAACTGAAGTATATCAAAACTCGGGGCCAAAGATGGATGAGATCTCTAGACTGTGCTCAAGGTAGACCAATAGCAATGGTCAACTCCAGAGTAACTAGCCCAAGCAAACCCTAGTCCATGGGAAATGGTTCCATTAACCCAAAACCCACACCGTCAGGACCCAAGCTAATACCACCAGAGGCTGACAACAGCCTCGTCCAAGCTCCTCAATTCCATAATAACCAGTAGAAGGACAGATAAGTCCATAAAAGTAGATCGCCATGGTGTTAGAGAACTGGTCAAGGATAGGTGAAATCCCCAACCAAGCCAAAGACCATGATAGACAGAGCCAACCCCAGGAGATAACTCCCGGATAAGAGAAAACCAGTCCACCACTATGTAGAACATCCAAAGATAGTCTCTGCTGTCAGACTCTGTACACACACAATCAACCACATGGTGCAACCAACCTAGCTCATCCAACCTCCACACACGGTAAAGTACAGAAGTGACCCCCGCAATGAAAATAGCAGCTGCACAAAGAACTTGGGGCCAGAAGTAGATGAGACCTCTGGTTCATGCTAAGGCGGAACCATGACTAGGTCAACCCCAGAGTTTACTCCGTCTCACTCGAAGAACCCTGGGCCATAGAAACTTAGGCCATCAACCTAGGTAATCACGCCATCGGAACCCCAAGTCAATCGCTACCAAACGCCGAAGACGGCCAATACCACATTCCAAATGCTTACCATTGTCAATCGGGAGAGAAATATAGCCATTTGATCACATGAGCAAAACATATCTTGGAATAGAAATTCCAAATTTACCCATGAGCCATACGAATATAGGGTCCAATGCTATGTCTAACAACAGTTCCCACCATTCGAATATTGGGATCAGAATTGAGCGAACACTAACATTGTTAATGAATGGTCTTCTTATGTAAAAAGCCCATTTTGAGAAGCCCATTACTGAACAAGGTTGCAGCCCTAAATTTCCTTGAGAACTTCTGGCCAAACCCACCATTCCTCAATACCACAAACCAGCCTCTGTTTCAAACCAGGCAGCCCCACTCTCTCTTTTCCCCAAATGGGAATCAGAGAAACCAGTGCATTACTTCGTGAGGATAAACAACTACAGATGCAACAGATTGCTGACTGTTCCTGATTGAAATACCCAGAAAATCCAAAACCGATTTCTGGGGTTCTGAGCTAGGTACCAAACGACTGGATGGGCGTAAAGCTTTCATACCGAAGTCCTCTTTTTTGCAGATGTTGATATGGTCTAGAACCTCTGATTCCTCCCTTCCGAGATATTGAGTTCAGAGTTAGACCTGGATTCAGAATGGAGTATAGCCCTCCACTTCCAGATCTGGTACGGGTGTTCTGTGGAAACCCATCCCCTTCAATCTTCACCTCGGCAGCTGAAGTAGTAGTTGAGTGGAGACCCATTTGAATGGAGACCCATCTGACCCCGTAACCACTCTTTAACAGCTGAGTCTTGTACTCTTGAGAGAGATGAGGTCGAGCCCATCTAATTTAACCGCAGCTCATCAGATACACCTTCAATCAGATCCAGGAAATGAGATACGCTCCTGGTTGAATCAGATCCCCTTGTATAGCCTGTAGAATCGGCTAGATAGAGTAAAATAGTGTAGATTAATAAATGGGAAAAACCCTCAAACAGTTTGAAGAAATAAAAAAAAATATCAGAAGATTTTTTGGTGAGAGAGAAGCTCTCAACCCTCCCAATTATTTTTGTTGTTCTTTTTTTGCCATTCCTTTCGCTAATACATTGCAGTTAGTTGTCAATTGTTTTAATCCCAGAAAAATTCTGTTAACTTTTTCATGTCTGTGTGCAGGGGCAATATTGAAAAGAAGGAGGCACTCGAGAACTTAGATCTGATTCTTTTATGCATTGATGAAATTATTGATGGCGGGTATGCATTTGTTTTTCCCGTGTACTTCACATCTACCTTTTTCATGTTGACTAGGAATATTTTTCAGTGGTTCCTTTGATTTCATTTTTGTGAAGGGCTTATTGTGAAGAAGAAAGGTTTTCAAAAATCTGCAATGATTGAAAGTAAATATGTTTCAATGAGGGTTAATGAACTTGTGAATTAACTTGTTTATGGGACATGGTTGTTGGAAAGTCCATTGAGAAGAAAAAACTCTCATGTATGAAACTTGAGAAACGTAATTACCAAAAAAACTTGAGGAATGCATCCTAGTTGGAAATTGCTGTTTCAAAGTGTGCATTAGAATCTTCATTGATTTAACTCTTGGAATCTCTTCTTCTTAACCTCTTGTGCTCTTGTGCGTCTCCAATGCTTGAACAACCCTAATAATGATTTGGGGTATGTCTTTTATAGTCTCCATCCAGTTGGGGCTGAAAAATCCCTTTAAAACTGAGCATATGCATTGGGGTTCTCTCTACTGATATGAAGCTGCCTATGCCTCGGGCACAATTGAACTGCACCCCCTCACACGCTTAGTCAAATTGTGTATATCATCATTATCATTGTGTGCTTGGTTCATGGGGACTTCATGTTGGCCACTACTTGAGATTTTTAAGCCTTACTAATGTCAACCTTTGTGCAACTGGCTTCGGGAACCTACAACCATGGGAATGACTTTAACGACACGTATCCCACACCTTACCTGTGTCATACAAATCGGACGCAGATATTAGAGGGAACATAAAAGAGTCCACCTCTTGCAGTCGTATTACATTACATTACTGAACTCTGGTGTTCTTTTTCTCGCTGCTAACCTTCTGAAGAGAGCAAATACAGTACTACTTTTCTCACCACATCCGCTCTCCAGTCTCCACTCCTTGAGGCAAGCCTTACCTGCTGACTTCTTGTCCCTGTCATTCAGACCCCACATTTCAACTAATGATCTTGTTCTTCATAAAAACACATCAAATTTGCCACCTCCCTCAGCCGGTCTTCTTCCAATCCTAAATAATGGATCAGTCTTACCTCCCTCAGCGTTTATTAGCCCCCTTACATAATTCCCACTACCCTCCCTTGAAATTCCCTTCTTACACTTTTTTCCCTTTACTATCCCACATGAGAAGCACTCCACCCGACATGTCCTACTCATTGGGGTAGAAGCCTCTTTTTGAGTAGTTTGTATAGTTAGGATTTGAGGGAGTCTAACTCAACTCGACCAATTCCTAGATTGTTATATATGCTAGACCAATTCCTAGATTGTTATATTTGCTTTTTGACAGACTCTTGCTGATAAGGCCTTGTCTTGGGCACATGGGTGGCATCCCCTTCAATGCCTGATCTACAATACTTCCGTTTATTTACAAGATAAAAAAGACCTACTTGGCTTTAACACCTTACAAGTTACAACTGGGTGCAGAATTGTCCTCGAAATGGATGCAAATCTAATTGCAGGGAAGGTTGCGACGCATAGTCTGGATTCTGGGGCACCCTTGTCTGAACAGGTACTCCTGCTGCTTTTAACCTCTTCCAAATGCAGACATGGGAAAATATTCTACACAGAATTCGAAAACTAATGCTGCCGCCTCATAAAAACATCGTTCTTTTTTACAAGTGATAATCTTTATTGGTTTTTAACATTGTGAAATTTATCTTTGCAGACTATAAGTCAGGCATTGGCAACTGCGCGTGAGCATCTTACGAGATCCTTGCTTAAGTGATTTCCTGAAGTAACAGAAGAAAGAGGACCACTTCAGGACTCTCAAATGTTCGGACAGTATTTATTTTTTAGTTTAGTTTTTTTATTTTTACTGTAGACTCCCTTGTTTAAAGTGGATGATGCTGCCATTTGCACAGCTTAAAAGCTTCAATTTTTACTCACAGGGTATTGGGTTTTGCCATGTTTGAACGTTTTTGTTATGGAGGACTCAGAATTGGACGTCGGTTGAAAAATGGAGAATGGGCGACGGATTTTGACATATGCAGTATTCAAATTGAAGGGCATTTGAGTGCTGGCTGAGCCCCAGAATGTAGTGTTATTAGTTTGACTCAGCTGATTTGGAGCCATTGTCAAGTTTCCATTCAGTTGATTCCTGAATTTGGTACTTTCACTGGTTACTAATCCAATTATGCACCCCGCACAATTCATGCCTTTTGCTACCATAACTCCACACGAGGACGTACGCTCTTCTGCATCCACAAAATCAGTACATAAACAACAAAGAGAACCAACATTTAGAGACGGGACATTGAACCTTATATGGGTAATATAAGGGGATGAATTTCGATATTGTGGAATGGGTAAATAAGAAATGGATTTTGCATTTACTTTTACTTTTTGAAATTTTAGGGACAACTCAGAGTTGTGGAGGATTTTCTTAGCCAATGGATAGTTTTGAATACCATGGTGAAGGCCATCTTTGTGCCTGGAGGATTTGGTTACAGGGGCATACGCTACTGCTTTGCTAATGCTGTTTTTCCTCCCCGACTATTTAGCATCCTAACTCAATTTGCCTAATGTGTGTCGTATATACATACCAGGAACGAGGCCTCTTGCGTTGCCAACGTATCTTAAAACGCAAAATGGGGAGCTGAAATTTGTCAAAAGGTAGCCAAAAAGCCTGGAACAATCAAGTGTTGTTCATATGCAATTGATAGTAGGCATAAATATTAGTAACATCAAAAGGTGCCTGTGCAAGACCGATTTGATAAAGGTTAACTTTCCTCCCTGAGGAGAGAATTCTCAATTTTCCAAACATGATCAGTTATAAGCCATTATGATCCATTGAAGATTCGCAACAAAAATCCATATTGTTTGTTTTTTTGTAGTTTGGGCGATCAAAGGTCATTCAAGCTAACATCAATTCATTTACGCAAGGGGAAATGACATTTCAGTGCTGGTTGGGGCAAACAGTTGCAGAGTAATGGTCTACTTTTCTGAAATCATCAACTAATGAGAAGGAAAATAGGATTAATCTATTGGGCGGACAATAAAGTGTATAGAATTTGAATTCTTACATGTAAGAATTCAAACAGTGAAAACTTTTCCATGTAAGAATTATGATTGTTTTGTATTTTACCGTCCGTCCAGTGGACGGATAATAGAAAGGCCAATTTTATTTGCAACGAGGAATGGCTAAATTCAACCCACTAAAAATTGAAAAATGAAATTACTACCTTTTAACCCATTTTTTACTAAATACAAACAACAATTTTCCAAAACTTTTCAATCTACCCCTCTCCTTCCTAACATAACATTTAATTTCTACCCAAACTACCCCTCCTATTAATTTTCATCTCCTTCCCCTCACAATCAGTCGTCTTCTTCCTATTAGGGCTCAGAAAACCACCACCCCCTCCATGACCGCCTCGCCTCCGGAACCCTCCCTCAGAATTCTAGAAATTGTGGTCTCTCTCTCTCTCTCTCTCTCTCATCAATGGCATCCTTCCTGCCACCGCCAGGGCGCTCTGAGGTTCTCTCACTCTTCCGCTCCCTCCTGCCATCCTATGTATCCAGATGTTACCTCACACACGCATACTCATATTCGGTTGAATAGCAATGGAAAATCAGCAGGAAACTCCTGCAAGAGTTGAAACCGATGAGGAATTTTCTGACGAGTTTCAATGTTGTGTTTGCCTGTAAGTCCTCTCTCTCTCTCTCTCTCTCTCTCTCTCTCTGAGATCATATTTCGCTGTATTTTTCTTCTGGATGACATTTATAATGTTCGGTAGTTTTGGTTTTACTCTTTAATTTTAACGTAGATATCTCTATACCCTTGCTTACCTTGTTTTTTTTCCACATGAATTGCTGTGAAAATCGCTGAGATCAATTTCGTGATGAGTTCCTTTTTTGTTCGAGATTTGGTAATTAACTTATTAGGTTGGCTTTTGTTGCAACTTTAGTGAATTAAAGGGGTTTAATTTCCAAATTAAATAGGTATCTTAATGAATTTAATTACGAACTCAAATGGATGCCCATAAACCCCACTGGTTGTCTGGTACCTATAAATACAGAATTGTAGAGAACATGAATAATGGTAGTCATATTTCTTCTCTTTTTTTCATTTTATAACTAAGGTGTCCGGCGAGCTTACATGCAACTCGACTAATCCGAGGATCTATCTTACCGTCCAATACGGCCCCCAATTAAAGCCAAAGAGAAGCTTCATATGTACTGGCTACGAAGTGGTTGATAGCACCTTAAGTCGTCGTCGTTGTCAATGTGTAGCCCTTAACCTATGTAGCACAAACACTTCGTCGAAGGTGACATAATGGTAACGGACACTTGTTAGGACATTGACACTCTCCGGACACGGGTCCAACACTCAAATTCAAATTGTCCAATTTTTTCTCAACGTTTTTCGTTTGGACACTCCGAGCACAATTTAGAAAATGCTCCAGATACTCTCAAACACTTCGAAAACAAGTCAAGGTTGATAAACAAAGTAATTGGATCTAATTATAACTTAGCGAAGTTGTATTTTTGTGTGACGGATGATGATTTATTAGTTAGATAGCCACACAAATGATGAAATGTTTTTTTGTTTGGTTACTTAGTGATTGATATGATGATGAATGTATTTATGGTGTATGTGGTGTTGGATATTTACAATTAGAGCCTGGCTTGGTCTAGTTTTTATTCATAGGGTAGTATGCATATGTGTTTTTAAAATCGTGTCCCTAGGATGTTGTGTCCTCCATTTTTTTTGATATGTTCACATTGGAGTGTCGATGTCGTGGTACATGTCCGTGTTGAGGCTATTTTGCCGTTAACCATATTCCTAATGTTTGTGCAGCGATTGGTCTTTCTTGCACATTACAAAGTCACCTGCTTCAGCTAAGCTTGCATGAATAAACTCATTTTGTTTTTCTCTTTGCTTTTAGATAGTTTGTAATGACTTCTTTAGTTCAGGGGTGCTTATTATTTGGACCCTTCGTAACCATCGTGCAGTTGAATTGATTAAGGACTGTTTGTGCCTTAACCTCTACATGACATCACATGCAATTGGACAAGAATTTATATGGTCTACCACTACAACTAATTTTGTCGTCATATTTAGTAAATTGAGTGCTTATGGAGTCCTTTGGTTGCACTCATTTTGTGCAGGTGAGGACTTATGAAGAACACTGTGGACCGCTATCGAGGTATGGAAGGAGACACGCACGTGCCATTGCTAACATGTGCAATGCCGGGGTTAAGGTGGAGCAGATAGCCATGGCTTCAGCTACTGCTTGCCATGTTTGATGAACAACATCCCACTCATGGTTACATGCAGCAGCTGTAGGTTGCCTCTATAGTTAAATAAATAGCTAGATGCTAAGTGCAATCTCCATGTAGATAACACACGATCGAATTGTTTAATGCTATGTACTTGCTTAGTTGTTTTATGCCATGAATGAATTAAGCTTTTGATACACAATTAATGAATGTTATCAGCTAAAAAAAAAGGATGTATGTTTCACCTTTTGGATGATGTGAATCTCATAATTTGCAGGTTTTGGGGAATATGGGCGATGCAAAGAGCTACGCTAACGAGAAGGTAGATCGAGCCAAGGACATGACTGGTGATGCTAAGGAGACGATGGAAAGCACAATGTCACAGGAGAGAGAAGGAATATGGAGAGAGCCAGTGATGCCAAAGATTCAATGAGAGAAATAATTTCTCATGGAAAATTGCTTAGTTATTAGACTAGATTAGACAAGGCTACCAATGAACCAATTTCTATATGATTTTCATTTTTAATTTTTGGGCTTTTGACTATTTTTGTTATTTCGTGGTGAAATTGGTAGGAAAAACTCTTGTTGCGTGAACTTTTGTTACCAATAAAGCGTAGTTGACCATTGTCAAAGTTGGCCATTGCCTAATTGCGTGAACTTTTGTTACCAAACCACTTCCAAACTTGATCAAGTTTCACCTTATGTGCATCTTTATCAGATGCCACCTTGTCAAATGTTGTTGAAGCATCACAGTGAACAAAACAAAAAAACATATGGAAAAAAAAATCAGCAAACATTTCAGTACGAAAAACTTGAATTGTTAGCTAAAACTCAAGTTTTAACAATTGAACATATGTCACAAATTCAAATTTTGAAGGATGTCTTTGTGTATCAATGACTCAATTTGAGGATAAATGTTACGGAACTGGCTATGGTAGAAATCATGTATGGGCTAGTTCACGTGCATCTAGATTTCTCTTACCAGTCCAGTCAAAAGCAAGCCTTCCACGCTTTTTTTTTTTTTTTGGGTAAATTAGCTTGAAATTAAAAGAGGTTAAGCGAATGTATAGCCTACAAGGAGCATACCTCAGGAAGGACAAAATGAAAAAAAGAAAGAAAAGAAAATTGCATGGTCCCCAGCACAACCCGCCGAGGTGGGAAGATAAGAAGTACTGGCACATCCCGTCGGCATAGGTGTAAATACGCAAAGTGCACTAAACGTAGCAGATAATTGTTTTAATGTCATGCACAACCCGCAAGGCTAGGATAATATCAAAAAGCATGAGCACGGGCATGCGGAATAGCCGTATCTACGTGGTGATAAGTATGGAACAACCAACCCTCAACAGTGGAAACAACAGCAGCTAAGCAACCTGGACCAAATGAGATAAGCCTCTAGCAGTTCGGCAAGCAAATACACCCAAGGGAACCCTCCCATAGAACCCTTTCACTGAACACATGCCTAGTTTGCTACTCGCTCCAAACATCATAGTCTAGGCTCCTAGACATCAGGCTTCCTCTGTTTCCTGTGACTGTTCATATTGGTTGCAATACAGAATGGCCAACTCTCAACCATTAAGCAACAATGGCATAGCAACTCGAACATAATGAAATAAGCCTCTGGCATTTCGGCAAGCAATAAAACCAACGGGTACCCTCCCATAGAACCCATATACTGAACACATGCCTAGTTTGCCCAATGCTCCAACCACCAAAGTCCGAGTTCCAAAGTCATCATTCCTCTATAGTTTCCATTGGCCATCCATAATAGAAGTAGATAGATCCATAAATGTGAGAGTTGACCCACTGGAAGATAAAGAACCATGCATACTTCCCGTCACAATGCATAAAGCAATAAATGTTCCAATCTCAACAATGGAGCACAAGAATAAAGAACTCGATCCAGAGGAAATGAGCTCCAGTATTTCGGCAAGCAATAAACACAAGAAATCCTCCCCATAGATCCCTGTGTTCTGCGCCATGCCTAGTCTACCATCACTCAACATCTCTAAACCAAGCTCCAACATCATCATCCAACCAAAGTTAAAATATGCTTCAGAACGTCACAAATTATGGTAACTAATACATAGGACGACCGACTCTCTAGGGTCCAACAACAGTGCAACCCGAACCAAACGAGGAGCCTCTGATTTTTGGCAATCAGTACACACAAGGAACTCCCTCAAGAACCCGTGAGACACATGCCTACTCTGTCGCCCACTCCTACATGCCTAATCCAGATTCCAAAGACAGCCTAACCCAATTAAGTAGTACAGTCCGTGTAATTAGCACCGAAGTCAAACACATTATGGTAAGCTAATACATAGGAAGACTAACCCTCAAGGGTTCAACAACAAAGCCACTCAAAACAAGTGTGAAGCCTCAGACATTTCAGCAAAAGCACATCCACAGGAACCCCCCAAATAACCCGTGGGAAAACTCAATCCTAGTCTGTCACCCGCTCCAACAACTTAATCCAAGTTTCAAAGTCAGTCAAACTCACACAGAGAGTACAAACCGTGTATTAGACACACCGAAATAGAACCTGTGAAGTCGGCTAGCCATGAAACGTCCACTAACTTAAGATTGCAGACTCAAAAAAATGGGTCTACATGATAATTCTAATCCAAATAAAGCAGACAACTCTATATCAGATCAATGGAGCAGATCACCCAACTCAGATGGTGGTCCTGCCTTTCTTCCCCAATGGAGCAACAGAATAACAGTGTAATTAGATGCATACAAATATAACCAGACTCATCAAGAGTCCTTAAGCAGGAACCAACAAACCCAAACAGAGTTAACAGCAGAACCCACGGAAAAATTCTGTCCAAATCTGGAAATTGAAGCATAATGAGTTGTATTTTATACCTTGACCCTTTGAAAAAATTGTCATCTGAGATGCAAAACCCAGAACTTCCGAACTGTGCTCGTGGTCATCCCGATCTGAGTTGTTAACCCTTGAACGAACTAGAATCGTGTGAAACCCAGTTGGGTTACCTGGGTTTGACGGCCTGAACTCGTGATCGCAAGGACGGCCTAACCATAGCCCTTAATCTCAAGGGTGAACTGAATCTCCATATTTTGGCATTGATTGAACCCATTCGACTTTACTCCAATCAAAAAGAATTGTTCTTGAATGAACCCATTTGACTTGCAGACCTGTATAACCCACAGTCGAACCACAACAGCCCAGATCTAGGTTTCACCTCTCTGAGTTGCGGTCACCATGGACTGAGGTAGGTCGCTAACTCTTTGATTTTGATGAAGCAAAATGAGTAGTTCAGATGGCCCAACCTGAACCCTTTTTGGATGCTAGATCCCCTTTGGCTGGCTAATGGCTCTCCGAAAAACCACGTGAAAATGGAACTGGAGAGTAAGGTAGATGATTGTACTCTGAGTTGAGATTGAAATCCCTACTTGAAAGGTAAATAATGCTGAAAGAGGCTTCAAACCCGTGAACCATGTTTGAAGTCTCCTTTTTCTACCCCACCAAGTGTATCTCGCTGAGTTGCTGAATCAGAAAGATAAAATAGGTGGTAGATGGATGGAGATTAGATTGATCAGAGCATAATTACCTCTGGATCAGATCCATTTTTGTGGGTTTTTTGATTGGGGAGTGCATTCTCTCTATTTCTAGAGAGAGAAGCTCTCAACCCCCATACTTAGGTCAAAAAACTTATTTTGTCTTATTGATGTGTCTCTTAGCCTTCCACGCTTAGATTAGCGATTCATAAGAGATTTCTCATTTGAGGTCTAAAATCCGAGCGGTTGCTAAGTTTTGTCTCAGGATGTCTCAATATTTCGTAAGTTGTCGCTATTACTAGAACAAACACTGCGAATAATGATGAACTAATTATTTTTTTCTTGGTTCACAAATCAAACCCTACTATATCATGTATGCACGGTTGGGGGTTGCATCTAAAATAAAAAAAGATTATCACGCTGACAATGATTTCAATTTTCAGATTATGAATAACACTTCAAGAGATTATGAATTACCACGCTTACAACGATTTCAATTTTCAGATAATGAATTACACCCCATTGTTCAGATGTTAAAACATGAAAATGAATGCTTAATTCATAACTTAAAATTTGAAATCAAACACATAGCTCATATATAAAAATATGGATTAATGGAGGCCGCATGCATCTTAAAAATCTACTCTCTCTCTCTCTCTCTCTCTCTCTCTCTCACGAGCTTGAAATATTTTTTTTTATGGTAGTTAAGCTTTCAAACCAAGCTCGAAGAAACTACTATTGTAAGTGACCATTCGGAGGATGGTTGTGCTTGTCATTCAATACAGTAACAGTTCACCCTTCGTAAGTTTGTACACATTTCAATTTAAAGGGGCACTGACATTTCTTTGACCCCCGTGGTGCGCACTCTTTTCTTCACAACCCGATCAACACCATCAGACTTCTTGGCAAACTTCTTCTACTTCCCACTTCGTTCACATGCAAATCTCATCCTTGGCCTACTATACTTCACGACTTTCTCAGAGGCCTTGGCTACAATCACATGACCGTGTGTTCACCAGTACTTTTTATCCACTCTTTTAAGGCATCATCCGTGGCAAACACCTACCAACATTATAAAAAAAAAACCATCAAGTCCATATCTAGGACATCCACATTTGAAAGGATATAAATATTAACACTCACCTCCTCCATTGTAAAATTCTCCGCATAATCATATATAGAGTAGGAGACAGGCTTATGTGGCTATCACGCGTTGAAGTGTCACACTGAACAAAGCAAAAAAAAAAAATACATATGAAAGAAAATAAATACTAATCAGCAAACATCAAGTTTTATCAATTGAAAACATGTCACAAATTCAATTATTAAAGAATGAACTGTGCACTACAGTTCGGATATTGTGAACACCCCGTGGGAACGCGATGATGTCCACGAAAAACCGTTTTGATTTCTAAAAATGATTTGATCGGTTGAATGGAGTCGCCACCCGGATTTGAGGACTTTACCCGAGAAACCATTTGAAAAATGACCCTTTTGCCCTTGGAACGGAAAAATACTTTACCGGTCTTTAAAATGAGATTTCTCGGGTTCGGGAGCTAGGTTAGCGAGAGGAAGGAATTCAAAGCACCCCACGCGCCCGGCATATTTACCGGTCTCTACTAAATGTTTAGAAAATCTTGAAAATGTTACTTAAATGGACTTTTAAATTCAAATTCATGTGAGAGCATAATAAACACAACGAAATATATTGATGAAACTTGAATGCATGTTTATGCAAAATGTTGTGAATGGATAATTTATGCATAGAAGATATAGAAATTACACTAAAACATCCCCAAAATGCCCTAAAATACCTCAGAAACTGATCAAGATATGGACCTGGAAGGAGTCCAGGCGCCTGGAAAAGGTGAGTCCAGGCGCCTGGATTGAGTCCAGGCGCCTGGATTGAGTCCAGGCGCCTGGAAGGGGTCAATCCAGGCGCCTGGATGCCATCCAGACAGAATCCTTGAACCCTCATTTTCTTGCAAAACCCAGCAAAATCAATGTTCTAATTGACTCTCATGCATTCTGGACAATGTTTAACCACACAGCAACAGGTTTAAACTTGAATGTAACTCAAATACCATGAAATGGTGCTAAAATGCAACAAAAATACATTGATTATGCTCATTTTTAACAGTCATGAGAGATATGCTTCAGTATCATATGAAATCCTAAATAGACACCTTAGAAACTAAATGATCAGAACTCAAGAATGACACACAAACTTATTTAACCTACTCTTTCTTATGAGATCCTCTTTAAAAGCATGACTCCAAAATCAAAATACTCAAAATGAACATCTAAATGGGGATCAGAACTTGAAATATAATGAAATATGGATCAAGGTATATAAATGATGCACCAAAATGATCAAGATATGAAAGAAAACAGAAAATGTGACAATGTAAAGGGGGGGGGGGGGGGGGGGGGGGGGGTCCAGGCGCCTGCATGGGATGATCCAGGCGCCTGGACTCAATGCAGGCGCCTGGAAGGTGATGATCCAGGCGCCTGGATTGAGTTCTGATGCACAATCTGATTTTCTCTTTTGATGATTTTCAGACCTCTCTCAAACCCTCTACTGGTATAAATGACCAAAGAGAGCTTGATTGAGTCCCCCTCAGGGCCTATTTGAACATCTTGGTAGAAAAACTACCTTTTTGGTTTGATCAAGAACTTGAAAATGGGTTTTTGGAGTGAGTTTTGGAAGAATGTAGCTACTGACTCTTAGTTTTACAGAGCTATGAAAGGTAGTTTATGGAAACTTTGATGAATTTTGGTTGATGAGGGTGTATATATGGAGGTTTTAGACGTAAGGGAGTGATTTTTGGGGTTGAAATGGGTTGGATTTGAGAGGTAGATGATGAAACAAAGGATTCTGAGGTTATTTTGACAGAGTAACAGCCAAATGAGAGAGTATTTTTCAGCCCCTGAAAATGAAAGAGGAGAGTTGGTTTTATAGGCAAACAAGGGTCCATAAAGGGCCACTTGAGCCTTTAGAAAGGGTAAAGGGGTCACATAGGGGGTGAGTTATAGGTATAATGATCTCCCCCACACCCCTCTCCAACTGACTCTGTAACAAAATCCCCCAAAATCTCGTTCCCGCCCACTAACAACTTAAAACACACTCAACCTGGACTGATATCCAAGCGCCTGGATTGTGCATTTCCAGGCGCCTGGACCATGTAATCCAGGCGCCTGAACCCCTTCCAGGCGCCTGGATTTGACTAATCCAGGTGCCTGAAGGCCAATCCAGGTGCATGCATTTCAAGGTTTTTGGGACATTCCGGAGTTCTAAGGGATGTTTTGATGATTTGATGGAAGGTTATTGGTGGGGTTTTTCAAGTTCCTGATCAAGCCTTGTGCGTCCTTGTTAGGCATTTTCATCATCGGGGAAGTTTCGGAATTCTGTAGGTCCGGATTGGGGTGTCTACAGTTGCCCCTCTTTGACGTGACTTGACATCATTGATTTGATGTAAGTATCGTCAAAGATAAAGACGTCCCCAATCCACTGCCTTAGAATTTCCAAAAACACAAACAAAAATATTAAACAGATTAAATCAAAATGGTTTTAAAATAATCCTCAGAAAATGATTTAAATGGATTTAATTAAAAATCCTCAGAAAATGATTTAAATGGATTTAATTAAAAACCCTCAGAAAATGATTTAAATGGATTTAATTAAAAACCCTCAGAAAATGATTTAAATGGATTTAATTAAAAACCCTCAGAAAATTATTTAAATGGATTTATCAGAAAATGATTTAAATGGATTTAATTAAAAACCCTCAGAAAATGATTTAAATGGATTTATCAGAAAATGATTTAAATGGATTTAATTAAAAACCCTCAGAAAATGATTTAAATGGATTTAATTAAAAACCCTCAGAAAATGATTTAAATGGATTTAATTAAAAATCCTCAGAAAATGATTTAAATGGATTTAATTTAATGAAATACATTACCTCATTATCACAAATGATGATCTGTTTGGTTGCACGACACACATATGCCAATCATGATTTGAGCTAAAATCTCTCTGGAAATGTTCCAAAAAGTCTAAGGAATCCTCAAGAGTTCCAAACAATTTCAATCGGATAGCATTGCACTGCACCTGAATCAGTTTGGAAGCCGCCCAGATCAAACCAATCCAGGCGCCTGGACTCACTTCAGGCGCCTGAACTCACTCAATCCAGGCGCCTGGAATCACTTCAGGCGCCTGGACTCCCAAAAATGTGAACAGTCGTAACCGTTCGGGTGCGATTAAAATCAGTCCAGGTGCCCTATTTCGGTCATTTCTGTTTCTTCTCCGACCAAACCCGATCGTCTCTTTCTCTCTTTCAACTCTCTCGGTCTCAAACTCACGATTTTCGCACAAATTCTTCACCAAAAACCCGATTGCATACCACCACAACCAAGATCCGCTCGGTTTTGGTGCTAAGTAATCTCATCCATGGCCGAACCGAGTTCGAACGAACCATCCATGGCATCCTCCAGTGCCGGCGGTGAAGAAGAGAGATCAGTGGAGGTCCCACAGGCTGCGGAGACCACCGTGGGTGGTGTTGCTGTAGCAGATGCGACCGTGGGTGAGACCCACGGCCCTGAGGAGGCCGTGGCCGGGGTAGAGGAAGCCCAAACGACCACCACGGCTGCCGGCGGCGCGAGGGAAGAGGTGGTGGACCCCATGCCGGCCCAAAACCCTACTGGAACTTCAGATCCGGAACGGGTAAGTGAAATTGCAACCATTCTGAGCACTGCAAGTGATTTACATACCATTGATGATGTTCCTGCTAGTAGTAGTGCATTACCTGTTGTTGATGATGTTGTTCTGGCGGCTGTGGGTGGTTCGGGTGGTCATGATGTTGGTGGTAGTGACGCCGGTGGTGGTGATGACTTGGTACTTAGTGGAGGCATTGCTGAGGGTAGTTTGGTGAGTGGTGGTGATGTTGGTGGTGGTGTTGCTGGTGGTTTGAGTAGTTTGGTGGGCGGAGATGCTGCCGGTGGAGGTTCAGGTGGTACAGGACATGGGGGTGGTGGTACTGGTGGTACTGAGGGTGGCGTTGGTGGTGCTGATGGTGTTGTTGATGGTTCGGGTCCCAGCGACCCTATCGGGGATTCTGGAGTGGGGACGAGTAGGCCGGATAAGGGGAAGGGGATTGCTATGGAGATGGCGGACGCTCCTTCAGCGACTGAGGAGACTGTTTCTGAGGTTTTGAGGGAGGTTGAGGCCGAGGAGAGGGAGAGAGAGAGAGGCCCGGGAGTGTCTGTAGTAGAGGTGGCCCGAAGGGCATTGTTGGGGAGGCCGATTTTTCACGCTGATACTTATGACGCGCCAGTGCACCATATTATCCCTTCGGCGATAGACAGATACACCTCACTGCAGGAGAGATATGACGGAGAGGAGGTCCTGTTGGACCCTGGGAGGCACCTTTCTCGTGACTGCTTGGAGGTATAAACTTGGTTTCTCGTACTTTCAATTGTCGAATTCATTACAAATTATGCATTGTGGATTCATGAATTCATGCATTTGATGAAATGTATCTCTGTCTCAACAGGTGAACAGGTGCTTGAGGGTGAACGGCTCATCCGGGAGGACACTGTCTTTGTTTGTGGATCTTCATCTCGATGTGAGAGAGTTGGTGGCGCTTGCGGGCTTTGAGCCTTTTATAGTGACACAGACGAAGACGATGCGTGACCATGCTGTGGTGACCGCTCTGGCAGAGAGATGGAGGGATTCCACAAATACCCTTCACCTACAGTTTGGCGAGGCGACGATGACACCTTTAGATTTCTCAGCGATTACAGGCCTGCGAGTTGGTGGAGAGCCTTTGCCTTTCGATGCAGGGATTGCCCAGAGTGACGATGCGCTACGGTACTATTTGGGCTTCCGGGGCTGACTCTGCTGGTTACGGTCAGTTTGCTGACCATTGTCTTGGGAGACCCACGTCTCGGCTTGCTGCGGAGCAAAAGGCCCGGTGCTACTTGCTTTAAATGTTCGGCGCGACCCTGTTCGCGAACCGACGCCACCACGTGCACCTGGGTTACTTGGCGGCGTTGAGGGACTTTGAGCGGGCTGCCAGATATGACTGGGGAGGTTGGGCTCTGGCCTCGTGCTATGCTTTTATGGGCTCCGTTTCTCGAGGTGTGGCATCAAGTATAGGAGGATTATGGTCAGCTTGGGAGGTAAATCAATTAACTTCACATTTCAATGTTATGTTTCATTGAATTCCTGTTTGTTTGCACATTGTACGTTTACTGACCATTCCAACACTGTTTTGCAGATGTGGGCTTACGAGGTGCTGAGACTGTCGTCCCCGGGGTCCTCCTATCGGGACCCACGCGTGATCCCTCGAGCTCTTCGCTGGGGTCAAGGACACAGAGGAAAGAGCGTTGTGCGCGACCAGCTTGACTTCTTTCGGGGAGAGCTCAACCGCCTTACCTACGCAGGGGTATGTACTGACTCCCAAATCCCGTTTTAATGTTTGTTGTTCACTTATTGCAGGCTGTCTCATGAACCTCTGGTTTTCTGTACAGGTACACTGGCAGGTGTGGGACGGGATTCATGACGAGTACCTCGCGCCGAGTAGAGAGCTGACACGGGGGAGAGCGTTGTTGGAGTGTGCGTACGGCTGGCAGTGGTATCTTGGGGACAGGGTACTACGCCAGTCGATACGTGCCCCAGCACAGGTGGTACCAGGACCTCTCCCGCCACTGGTTCTGAGGTCCGAGAGCTATACCCTGGCAGAGATAGAGCGGTACACCGTTCTGGACACGGCCTTGGACCAGTACCTCCGACCGACAGGGGATTATGATGAGTACAGGCGTCGGTACCTTGCTGGCCCACTTGACGTGGCGGGGTTCAGAGGGAGAGCCAGAGCTGCACGGGAGGCTGCCGCGTTGGAGGCTGCTGAGGCTTTGGCTGCTGAGCAGGCGGAGAGAGCGAGAGCCGAGGGACAGGCTGGTGGTGATGCTGGAGTGAGAGAGGGAGCTGGCCCCTCTGTTGTGAGAGAGAGGGGAGGATCTTCTACTGGGGGAGAGAGAGAGAGAGTGAGTGAGGACGTGCAGATGGAGGACGTCCCTCTCGAGGGAGCTGGTGTTCAGGAGGAGGGGAGAGAGGAGGTGGTGCCTGGAGGGAGTGGACTTACACCTGTCCTCAGAGAGAGATGGGGTGGTGCCACAGCAGGGGAGGCTGAGCCTTCTAGGAGGTCAGCCTACGAGGCTATGAGGTTGTGGCAGGTCTCTGTACAGACACCTGAGGGAGAGAGGGGGTATGTTGATATCCCTCGACCAGCTGCTGACCTTCCGCTCCCTACTGGCCCGGTATGCAAAGTTTCATTATTCCATTCAGCCTTTTATCGATTTTGAAACTCTTTTGTTGAGACTGTTGCTTCCTGTTGCAGTTTTCCCAGGACACCACGCGCTTTTACTACGAGCAGACTCACAGTCTGCGGACCCTTGTTCATCAGCTGGTGGCCGGGGCAGACGTGGTACTTCGGCGACCGGGGGACCTACCCCCTCCAGTTGTCCCTAGTCCTCCTCTTTCCAGGACTATCCCGGTATTCCTCTTAGCTTCTTGGATTTGATTCTGACACATGTTTGATTGCAGAATACTTGATATGCTCTGTGTTTTGATTTTTGCTTGCAGGTGCCCCTGAGGCGAGAGAGAGGCGGCGTTGCCGGTCCTGGCTCGACGACTATCCGCCTATTCCGCTCGAAGGAAGTAGGCTATGTCACGATGAGAGAGACCGAGGAGGAGGACGGCAGCGGGAGATCAGTTCGCCAGAGAGTCGGTGAGCCTTCTACTGCAGTTGAGGTGCCGGGTACAGAGACCGTTGCTGATGAGCCTCTCCCGCAGGAGCCTGTCCCAGAGGACACAGTGGAGAGCGAGGACGAGGGCGAGGATGACGAGGAGATAGGTGACCCGTAGTTAGTACTTAGGTGATCTTCGGATATTATGAGTTTTGCTCTTGCTTCATGATCAGCTTTTTCTTTTACCATTTCGGGCCTGCGTGCCATAGTAGTCCTTAGATCGGGTTTGCACGCCTGTTTTGTTTGTTTGGGCGTTTGTTTGCCCCAGTATTCATGGATTATGACTTGATATTTGACTTGCATTGACCGTCGTTTGACTTTTTATGGATGCCATGTTTTGATACATGATTTGCACTTTACATGTTGCTCATGCGTTCTATCATAACAAAACACCGGCTGTAAAACTCACAAATAACAAGAAACAGATTCCCATAAACTGTAACGGGCGAGTATAAACAAGTAGCATAGAAAGGGATGGTTATTGACACAAGTGTTCGCGAATTTGCTCGATACACATTTAATGAACAAATATTGACATAAATGACTCCAATATACAATGGATGTGACAACGAATGTTATTGACACCTTCACACGACTAAAAAATGTATATACAACTCATTTAGATGAATCAAATGACACAAATGACCCTAGGATGGAATTTGGTGTCCATAGGGCTTGTTTGAAAAGACGACCCTTCAATGCCACACGTTCTTCTCCGAGAACAAACATCCACCGCTTCCGCAACGTCATATTTGTAATGACCCGAAAATTTAAATAAGATTTAAATTTATTTAAATTCATTTCATACGTAATCATACACATACACAAGTAATATTAGTACACAAACACTGCACACACTCTCACCCTCTCTATTACTCTCTTTCCCTACAATATTACATATACAAAAGTGGTAGGAGAAGACAAAAAGCAAGGGGTGGGCTGCCCAAAGGGATGCCTCCCACGCCTGCCAAAACCCATGTCCAGAGCATCTCTCCTTCCCCAAGACTCTCCCATGCATTCATGTCTTCAACCTTTCTTTTTCTTTTTTTTTTCTTGTTCCCATACTTCTTGCTTCCATACCTTCTTGCCCCCCCACATGGGGAAACTACAAACCCAACCCCTATTTCGTCCGTCCCTCCCACACACTCCCACAGAGCACCAACACTCAGAAAAACAGCAAGAAAAGAGAGAGAGAGCTCCAAGCCATAACCATGGAGTTTTAGAGAGAGAAAACAAGTGGGTTTCATCCAAACTTACCACCCCTTCCAAATTCGAGTTATACAAACACCAACATACTCCCAAAGATCATAAACACACCCTCAAATCCAGCCAAGCCGGCCCAAGAAGTTCCCTCCGCCGGTTTTTCGCCAAAACTCGTTTTACCGAAATCTTTCGCAAAATAAGGTAGAAACTCGTACCCACTCGATTCCAAGCTTTTGAATGTGTTAGAATAGTTTTGTAGTAGTTTAGGGTAGTTTTTAGGGCTTGAATTGAGCCCGACCGGAGAAACCGTAGCTCATTCTTTTATTCGCGGCCAGATTCACCAAAGTGATATTATTTATGGGCCCGACTACTGATTTGATATTATGCATGTTGAAGATGACCTTTCTGATATTATTGTTTATATCCGAATGATATTATTATTCTGGAAAACCACTGACTTGATATTATTTTAGTTCTGTTAAATGTCAGTTTAGTATTAAACGAGAAGTTTATATCAATTTGATTTTAGTGCTTAATAAAGTATAAAGAAATAGGTTTTGTTATGGTAAGAACTTAGATTAAAGGGTATAAAATTTGTTCTTTCATATCAAGAGGACATTTGGCATATTTCTATGAATAAGATAAATTTGGAATGTTTATTTATTTATTTAGGAATTCTTTTACTATTATTATTTTCTCTAAGAAAAGAGTTATAAATCATGTAATGAAAGATTAAATTTTCTTAAATCTTCTTTATGCCTCAATATGTTGTTAGTTCACCAAAGATCAGAATATATTGTATATTTTCGAAATAGAAAGACTTTTTAACTAGGGAAATTATATTCTTACTAGAATGACCGTTTTGCCCTTTATTATATTTATCACCTTTGTAATAGTTTTAGACTTATTAAAATTCAAGGAATTACTTTTCGAGTCAAGTTATGTCACCACTAACTAAAATAAAGTATTTGTACGTATTTACCCTCGTCGGTGGCAAAATTACCCTTTTGCCCTTGTATTATGTTTATTTACAAAAGGCCCCTGGAGTTTGCAAAATTGCACTAAAGACCCAAGAAACGTAAAATTACTTTTGCTACCCTTTTTCTTACTTAAAATTTTGAGGGCGATCCCTTATTTGTGTAAATTACGTTTGTGACCCTATACTTTATTTAATTACATTAAGGCCCCTTGTTTTCAATTAATTTGGTTTGTGACGATTGTGAACTTGTGAACCGTGTTACTTGATTTTGTGACCCTTAGAAAATCGTTTTCACTTTGCTTCTACTGTTAAGTGCACTTTCTATAAACGTGTTGAATGTTAGAATGGACAACTAGGTTCCCGGGTTGGGTGATTGTACGCGGACATCACATAGACGATGAGGTAAATGGAAAAGTGAATTGGAATTGATTGATGGGGAGTTACCCCGAGATTGTTGTTGAATGGCAGTTTCCGCCAAGTGATTTGTTTCGGAGGATTGTTTGGCAGTCTGCCTTGATTCGAAACCCTAGGACGTGACACTCTGTGATTTACTTCATTTGAATTCTGAGGCGTTATAAGGGTGGAAGTATTATAGACCGAGTTACGGCTATATACCTACCGGAGTTGGTTGTTGCCACTCGTAGCCCAGTGGTACAGTTAGTCCCTGGGAAATTCATCCTTGTGAGGCGGCTGACGGCTGGATTAAGTACATAACTTATACCTTCCGTCGGGGCTCCCGAGTCACGGGCAAGCAAGGGGGGAGTAAATCACAGTTTGGTCATATTCCTCAGTGGTTAACCGGGAGGAAAGTTCTCTAGGTTGAGAACTTAGAAGAACATGTAAGTTAATGGCTAGTAATGAAAACAACTATGTGTTTAATTCCTGCCTTACGATTTATTTCCTGCGCATTCCTTTAATTCCTGCTTTTCAATCTTATATGTTGTACTTGTTTAGCAAGGGTTGGGTGGGTTAGAGTAGCTATTGAGTGATTTATCGCTCACGGTGTTGCCCTGGTATAATACCATGATGTTGCTTTGCGACTCGGACGTATTATGCTAGATTGTGATCAAACAGAAGGTGTAGGTGTCGAGGGCGATGCTTATTTTGGAACAGAAGGTTTTCCAGTGGATCAGGCTCAAGAGGAGCATTGGGATCAAGATCTCAACCTAAATCTGTAGAACTCACCCCTTTATTTTAATGATGGTCTGTAATATTAATTTCTCAAACCGTACTATGTATTTTGTAATGGGTTGCACTTCACGTTTTCTCACGTGTACTCTGATGGAAACTCTTTTTATTAAATTAAATCTAATTAGTCATCTTAATTAATGCTTCCGAAAATCGGGGCGTTACAATATTTGACTAAATCAACCATTTGAACTCGGTAAAGTCCACTTGCAACCTTTAATTAAGATTTTGAGACGTTAAACCGAGCTTGTCTTGTAGAAAACTTGGTCTAAACGTCTCACCTTCCGGATCTTCCGTGAATAAAACTTCCCCGCGAGTCATAAATGTCCATTAGAACATGTTGGAATCAATGAAACTTGCCAAAACTGCATGAAAATAAGTTCGGGGATCAAAAGCTGGTTGCTGTCAACTGGTTTCTAGGCGCCTGCATTAGGCTGGTCCAGGCGCCTGGCTTGGGTGCAGGCGCCTGGAAGGTGATGATCCAGGCGCCTGGATTAGGTCTGGGCGCCTGGAAAGGGTAAGTCCAGGCGCCTGGACTTGCTTCCTGGCAGAGTTTTTGTTCTTCCCAAGGCTCTTTCTTGCCCATGCATGGCGTTTTTCTGCCCCAAACTGCATGTAAACTGTTCAAATTTCCTTCCCAAGCCTCTCATACACTTTTCCAAAGTTTTCTTCTCCATTTTCCAATAAATGCCACCTTTTTCCAAGATTTTCTTATGATTTCCCATGTAAATTTCTTGAAAATGAACTTTGAATTCATTGAAACTTGAATTTTTCTTCACCCATCCTTGCATGCAAAATTATCACTATTCACCATGCTCCCACTATAAATACTATGGCTTGCCAAGCATTTCCTCCACACCCATTTTCACTATCCCACTCTTTATACTTTCATTCTCCACCTCTTTCTTTTTCAACTCCACATCATGGCCATGCTTGCGTCCGCCGTGCTTCAACCATGGATTGCAAGCTTCGAAAACATTGATTGGTTCAATTTTCGAAGCCACCATCTTAACTCCTTACGACATATCCACTCCATTCCCATTCGTCCCGAGCTTTTACATGCCGCCGCCCAATTTTGGGATCCCGAGTTCCATGTGTTCCGTTTCGGCCTCCAAGAGCTTTGCCCCACTATCGAGGAGTTCCATGTATACCTTGAAACTCGTCCCGAGACCGAACCAGTGATCCCTCCAATCCGTGCTAACTTGGTCAAGATCCTCAAGGAAAAACTCGGTGTGAGTGATGGTCTTGCGAGACATTTGATCCATGGAGGTTCGCTCGACATTCTTCGTCTTTTTGCAGATTTCAGTCCTCGCGGCAACCCGTTGGACTACACAGTTCAGAATCGCCGCATGTTTGCCTTGTGCATGTGCCTCCTTGCCACCTATCTGTTGGTTGCAAATGATGGCAATCCTAATCCCTCAATCATTTCAGTTGCTGCACAGATTGAGCAAAGAAGGGATGTTGTTCCCATGGTTTTAGCAGAAACTCTCATGGGCTTGGATGCAGTGGAATCAGGAAGAACAGACGTCTTCGCCGGGAGCCCCCTTTTGCTTCAGGTTTGCACTCTGGTTTTTGGTATTTGGATTTGGTTTTGGATTTTGGCTTGTGTATTTTTGGACTCAGTTTTGAGATTTATGGTTTTTGGCTTTGGCTTGGCAGATGTGGCTGTGTGACAAAATGAAGTTGGTTGCGGACCCGGCAAATGACTGGGTTTATCAGGCTAGGGGTTGGAGAAGCAGAGGTTTTGTGGAAATTTGTCACAGTGTGGAGGAATGGTTGGATTTCTTTATGGCGGTGGAAGAAGAACATGTCGTTTGGAGGTGTCATTGGCTGCCTTTGCCCGACATGACAGCCGCACATATGGGACATTCATGGGTGATTTTGGCTGGGCTGACAGGCTTTACTTTCTACTTTCCTCAGCGCATCCTTCGCTAGTTTGGAATTCGTCAAGACGTGCAGTTCCCATATCCTACTGATTTCTACCTTCCTGAATTCAAACATTCAGTAATCGAGGCTTACCGCCGTGACTGGGGAGGCAAAGTAACTTGGGTTCGAGACCAGTATCCGAGCATTCACCTGCGAGGACGGTACCGCCAATGGCTTAGAGGAGAATTGGAAGCAAGATTTGGTAGCAACGTGGACTGACTCTCTCGATTCAACTAAGCTGTTCCCCAAAATAAATGGTGTATCCATGTAGGGCTTCTTCCTTTTTTCTTTTTTTTTATATTATTATGCTCAGCTTATGTAATCGAAGGAGTGATTTGAATAAGATTGAACGATGAAGGGTTTCCCCCTCTTGGTTCATTTTGATTCCATATGCTTTCTCCTTTGGACATTGCGAGAACGGGGACCAACTTATTAGATTTTGACCGAACCCCAAGGTAGGGTTGCCTACGTATCCTTTTTCAAGGAATCAGGTCATGACGTAGTTCAGGCTAAGGCTCACTCGGGTATTAACACTCTCCTATTGCGCTCTAAATTTTGCCTGGTACCGCCTTTTCAGGTTTTCGGTCCAGCGAGCTCTTTTTGAATATTTTGCCTTAGATTTTGCCTAGACCGCCCAGTGTGGGTTTTCAGCCTAGCAAGCTTGCTCTGAATTTTGCTTGGGTCGGCTCGCCCTTGCGATTTTCCGCCCAACGAGCATCTCTCAAGGGTAATATCGCTTCAGTTGGTCCAGGTTGACAAGATTGCTGAACTCGTTACCATCCAAGTCAATGATCACTGCTGCCCCACCGTCAAGGATAGTCTTGATGATGTATGGTCCTGCCCATTTCGGCCTGAATTTTCCCCGTGGATCGAATATTGGTGCTCGAATCTCTTTCACCACCATATCTCCCTCGATCAGATCCCTGGATTTTACCTTCTTGTTGAATGCGCGAGCAATCCTTCTCTGATATCCCTGAATGTGATACAATGCCCGCAATCTCCTTTCATCAAATAACATTAGCTCCGCGAATCTATCGCTCAACCAGTCAGCCTCATCGATTTCACTTTCTATCATCACCCTCAGTGATGGCACTTCAAGCTCAATGGGAAGTACTGCCTCCATACCATAGACCAGAGAATAGGGTGTTGCCCCTGTTGGAGTTCGGACAGAAGTGCGGTATCCCCACAATGCTAATGGCAGCTTCTCATGCCAATCCCTAGACGACTCGATGGTTTTCTCTAGGATATTCTTGATTGATTTGTTTGCTGCTTTCACGGCTCCGTTAGTTTGTGGCCTGTACACCGTTGACTTGTGAACCTGAACATTGAACTCTTCAAGTACCTCTGCTGCTCTTCCTTTGAAATGCACACCATTGTCTGACACGAAGGCATTGGGGACCCCATAACGGTAAATGATATTTTGCTTAATGAAATGAGCCACTTGTACCGCGGTCAATGTAGCATAAGAAGCCGACTCCACCCATTTGGTGAAGTAATCGATCGCCACCAATATAAACTTGTGTCCATTCGATGCCGGCGGCGTGATTTTCCCGATCACATCTATTCCCCACACTGAGAAAGGCCAAGGTGTTGCCATTGTATGAAGTTCAGATGGCGGAACATGCATGAGGTTAGCGTGGACCTAGCACTTATGACATCTTCGCACATACTGAACGCAGTCCGTTTCCATGGTCAACCAGAAGTATCCTTGCCTCAGAATTTTCTTTGCCATCATCAATCCACTCATGTGGGGACCACAGATTCCTTCATGGATTTCTTCCATTACCCTCTTCGTGTCATCACCACAGATGCACAACTTGTGCATGCCACAATATGATCTTTTGTACAACCTTCCACCACAGATGATGTATTGTGACGCCAACCTTTGCAATGCTATCCGATCTTTCTTATTTGCTCCTTCCGGATATTCTCCCTTCTCAACCAGATTCCAAATATCATGGTACCAAGGCAGACCATCATCAATTTCTCCAACATTCATCACATATTCATAAGCTGGTCGATTTCTTTGCTCAATCATGATCGGCCTCATTCTTACTCCTATAGGCAATTCTACCATGGATGCTAGAGTAGCGAGTGCATCGGCAAACTGATTCTTCATTCTTGGGATATGTGTGAAGGTGACTTGCTCAAATTGATGGATTAAGTCATCGAGATCCTTGTGGTACGGCTTCAACTTTTCTTCCCGCACCTTCCAATCACCGTTGGCTTGAGAGACTACCAAATTTGAATCTCCGACTACTTCCAACTTCTTTACCCCGATTTCAAGGGCAGCTTCCATCCCAACAATACATGCCTCATATTCTGCCTGGTTATTGGTAACTTCGAAATTTAAGTTAAAAGAGAGGGGAATGTGTGGTCCCTCTGGTGAGACCAATAGTATGCCGATTCCAAATCCTCTCTGATTTGCAGCTCCATCGAAGTATAGCTTCCAAACGTCCTCTGATACCGTCATGACATGTTCATCGGGAAATTGAAACTCCGTATCTTCCGGCCCCTCAATCGGGTGATCTGCGAGGAATTCTGCAACAGTCCTACCTTTCACTGATTTTCGCGTTACGTATTTGAGTTCGAATTCAGCCAATAGGAGCAACCATCTTGCCAGTTTTCCGGTGAGTGCTGGTTTCTCAAACAGATATTTGAGAGGGTCCATTCGAGAAATCAATACTACCGAATAAGCTAACATGTAGTGCCTTAGCTTTTTGGAGGCCCACACAAGAGCCCAACAGGTTTTCTCCAAAGGCGTGTATCTTTCTTCAGCTCCGACCATCTTCTTGCTTAAGTAATAAACAGCCTTTTCTATCCCAGCTTCTCCTTCTTGTGCCAACATGCAACCCATTGCAGACTGTGTTACTGATAAATACAGAATCAGAGGCTTCCCGGGCGTCAGTGGCATCAATACCGGGGGATTTTGAAGATACTGCCGGATTAACTCAAATGCTTTTTGGCACTTATCATCCCACTTGAATGGTATTCCTTTCTTCAATAGACGAAACATCGGCTCGCAAGTCGATGTTAACTTTGCGATGAATCTGCTGATGAACTGGATTTTCCCAAGAAAGCTCCGTACCTCCTTTTCTGTCCAAGGTGGCTCCATATCAAGGATGACTTTGATTTTTGATGGATCAACCTCGATTCCCCTGGTGGTGATCATGAACCCCAACATCTTCCCGGCAATGACTCCAAACGTACACTTTTGCGGATTGAGGCGCATCCGGTACTTTCGAATCCTTTCAAAGAATTTACGCAATGCCGGGAGATGCCCTTCTCTCTCTTTTGCTTTTACAATCATATCGTCCACGTACACCTCGACGTCTTTATGCATCATGTCGTGCAACAGTGTCGTTGCAGCTCGCTGGTAAGTTGAACCGGCATTTTTCAATCCGAAGGGCATGACCCGATAACAGAATGTCCCCCACTCAGTGGTGAAAGTCGTCTTCTCTCGATCCTCCGGTGCCATCAGAATCTGATTATACCCCGAAAAGCCATCCATGAATGACAACAACGCATGTCCCGCCGTGTTGTGCACAAGTACATCGATGTGAGGTAAGGGAAAATCGTCCTTTGGACTGGCCTTGTTCAAATCTCTGAAATCTACACAAACCCTGATTCTTCCATCCTTCTTGGGCACCGGCACGATATTTGCAACCCACTGTGGATATTCGGTTACCATCAGAAAACCGGCGTTGAATTGTTTGGTAACTTCTTCCTTGACCTTTTCAACCCAGTCTGGTCTGATTTTTCTCAATTTCTGTTTTACTGGCTTTGCATCGGGGTACAAGGGAATTCGGTGTTGCACAATTTCAGGATCGATTCCGGGCATATCTGCGTGGGACCAAGCGAAAACATCTTCAAATTCTTTGAGTAAATCAGTGAGTAATTCTTGTTCCTCTGAAGATAGCCCGGATCCGATTTGAACCATGCGAGGATTTTCCTCATCTCTCAATTTAATTGAAATCACTTCTTCTTTTATTGGCTGAACATGCCTTTCATTTTCCCTTTCGATTAGAGACTTAAGCTCTTTGGGTATTTCTCCCTCGAGCTCAGCCTCATCATCATCGGGGTCGACACAATTTATTTCGGGAACAGCAAAGTAAGCGAAATCACGATCCATTTAATTCATGAAACCCTCAGGGGTGCAGTACATAGCAGTGGACTCGAACTCGAAAGAAAAGTGATAACATGGAGTGGTATGAGGCACGATCTCCGACTCAATGACAGATACAGACTCAGACTCGAAATTAGACTCAGACTCGGTGAAGGTGCCAGTGAATTTTACAACAGGTGTGAAAGTGCAATTCTTATATTCTCCTATAGCATCCACAATCAGCACACTGGGGTCTTCAAAGGCCTCCTGCCCAAGCATCATCACCGCTGGCTCTTCTTCACCCTTACCTGTTAGACAGACCTCGTCAAACATTGACATCAAGATCCCACCATCCAAAGCCTCAATCCAATCCGCTTTCAGATCTTTCACCAATTTTTCGACCTTTTCGTGCTCATCTTCACTATCCCAAGCATCGTTAGCAAAGATTTCAAATCCAGGTTGCGCCTCTCCACTTATTTTATTTACAAACGGCTCAGGCTGGCCGCGATATGGCGCATTTGACCCTTCCTTAACAAAGCGGATCTGGCAATTGGTACTGCTTTCTGCCTCATTAGTTTTTCCTTTCTGCATCTCCTTCAATGTGGGTTCATACCCTAATCCAAAATGACCTTGCTGAGAAGGGAATTCCGGAAACTGAGTCACCCCTTGACAAGTTCGACCTAAGCCGGTGCCTGGTAAATATGACATCCTCCTCATCATCTCAAGAACGGTAGTGCTGATTGAGAAATCATCATCGATGCGAAGTGTGAATACACCACCGGATGTATCAAAAGCAAAACCCCCAAGTTGAACATCATTTTCATCATGCATAATTTCTAGTAGGGGAGCATTATCTTCATCATGAGGGCGAATGCCTGTATCCCCATAGAGAGCGACTGTCCCGCTTTCCAACCCAAGCAAAACCTTCTGATGCAAAGTGGATGGAACTGCCATAATATCGGGACGATGCATCCAAGGACGTCCCAATAACAAATTAAACGAAGCTGGGATCTCGAGCACATGAAACTCTACCGTCGATTTGAATCCTTCTGCAGCAATCTCCATTTCCACAGTCCCAAGCACATTGCGGCGGGTGTTGTCATAAGCCCGGACAGTGAGATCAGATGGTGTAAAATCCTTTGGTTTAAGCCCCAAGCATAAAGCTGTTCGGAGAGGACAGACGTTGAGCGCAGACCCATTATCTACCAATACAACTGGGATCCACTTTCCCATGCACTTCATGGTGACATGCAACGGTTTGTTGTGGTCTGTTCCCTCGAGAGGTAAGTCAGCTTCAGTGAAGGTTACGGTGTGCTTAGTGGGTTTGGTAGCAATGGTAGGTTTGGTGGCAATGGCGGCCATCATGGCTTCAGGGGTAGTGTCAGGAGCGATCTCCATACAAGACAACACTTGAGCAAGCTTCTGTCGATGCTCGCTGGAGCTCATGAGTAATCCCCAAATGGTTAAGGCGGCTGGGGTTTTCTCAAGCTGCTTTTGGATGGGATTTTCTTCAGCGGTTGGCAGAGGTTTTGGACAAGGTACACGGCTGTTGGTTGCGGAAGTAGTATTGGATTGGTCAACTGGTGGGTTAAAAAGGGTTTGGAAATCGGTAGGGTTGGCAATTGGGTCAGTGGGGTTATTTGGTGGAGTTAAGTTATGTGGAGTTTGGTTTAAAGGAGGTTGGTTTAGGGAGTTAGGAGATGGGTTAGAGGTGTTTCCAGTGTACATCTGAGGTGGCTGATAAAACCGTCCACTTCGAAGCAGGTGAAGAACAGAGTCAATATCATCCCCCCACAAATCAGTGTAATCGGTGTAAAGATCAACAAGATCGCCTTCCGCCTTTCTCTTCCCCTTCGCGATGCTAGTTTCTTCCAAACCTTTGGTAATCCCTTCCACTGTCGCTTCGCTCCATACATCTCCGTTTTCCATCGCAGCTTCATTGACAGCCCATACCTCGTCATTTCCAACCCACAGCGGTGATAGTGTTATTCCCTCATTTGGATTGGCCCATACATTAGCCAAAACATTCTCTTGCATTTGTTGTTCCCAAACATCGGGCAATCCGCCATTCATCATCATAATGTTGCAATTCTCGGGGATTTGTACCTGCGGTGCGGGAAGATTCTCGTCAATTATGTAATCATATGGTGTGAACTCTATCCCCTCCGTCATTCGATTTATAGCATACTCACTCATCATGGAGAAATCAGGGCGGCCCTCCCACAACGGTGGCATCAGAAAATATGTTTCATCAAAGACCATAGGGAGTGTAGACCCATCCAAAGGATCATTGGGGTCCATGAGTTGCCATTCATTGGGTGCGGGATCCCACTCATCTTCCTGTGCACCATTAAGTGCCTCATTCTCTTCTTGCCAATTCTGTCCCTGTCCTTCTTCCGCAAGTTGTTGATTTTGTACCATCGGCAATGGTTCAAAAAGATTGGGAAGCGCAAACCCATCAAGCGGATCTTCAAGCATTGGATTCAAAAGTAGGTTCATCATGGCACCAAGCGGGGGTTCTTCAATAATCTGTTCATCGTGTGGCCATACTTCTTCATTTGCTACATCATTGGCTACCATCTGTTCGTACTCGTGAGCCTCCATAGCCATTATCAAACCACCCCATTCTTGCCATATAGTGGGGTCCAAATGTGCATCAAGAAAGCACGCCTCGGATTCATCTGGTATAGGCACGATGGGCTTAGGATCTGTTTCCGGTACAATGAATTGGCTAGGGTCAAATGGATTGGAGTCTTGGTCTTTTTGAGTGGAGCTAAGGGTTATCTGGCCTATACCACCATTTCTTTTGTGAGCTGGCAAAGGGTTGGTAACAACATTGGGCTTTTCAGTGGGGTCTCGGATTTGTTTATTGTCAATGAGATCTTGAATCTCATGACGCAGCCGTTGACATCTTTCAGTAGGGTGGCCGGGCGTTTGGTGGAAAACGCAGAAGGTGTTTGGGTTATAGGATGGTGGAGGATTTTGTGGAGGTGGGATTGGTTGAAGTGGTTTAATTTTTCCCTGCTGAACGAGTCGTTCAAAGATCACAAGCAAAGGCAGGGGAAGAGGAGTGAAAACACGACGTACTTTTTGGTTTTGAAGAGTTTGAGTTGGTTGGGCTGGTTGGGATAGGATAGCATTTATGGGCTCGGTTTTATGGGACTGGTGGTTCATGGAACTGGATGAGGTGCCGGCCGCGTAACTGGGGTTTGCATACAGGGATGAGGTGTTCCCAATGTAATTGCGCTTAGGCTTGGGGACTGGATCTCCTTTCTTCAAAACCCCACTTTGCAAAGCTTCTTCGATTGACAGACCCGTCTCAAAGTAAGTCTCAAAGTTGTGTGCTTGAGCCGTCACCATCTATTGGGCCAAATCTGGCTGAAGGTTCTTGGTTATGATGTGCATCTGATCTTTGTCACTAGGACGATCGGTCATTTGCGCAGCCTTTGCTCTCCATCTCTTTACAAAATCTGCGAATGATTCCTTTTCTCTCATCTTGATACTCTCAAGTTCACGAGTAGTGACCTTGAGTTGGACATTATACTCATACTGCCTAACAAAGGCAGCCACCATTTCCTCCCATGTCTGTCTTTTTGAGATATCAAGTGATAAGAGCCATTGGAGTGCCGGCCCTGTGAGCGTTTCATGAAACATCTGTGCCATAGCAGGCTCATCAACATCTTGCAGAGAGAGAGAGCTTACATATGCCTGAATGTGTCCTCTCGGATCCCCAGTCCCATCAAACTTCTCAAAATCCACATGCTTGAACTTCTTGGGGAGCTTAGCGCCCGGGAAGATGCACAGTTTACTCATATCAAAACCGGCAATGGCTCGCTTCTCACTTTTGGCCACCGACTCTTCCAGTTTGAGTATCTTTTCTAGCATTTCAGCCAACTGAGGATTTTCAGGGGGTGGAGGCTGTTCCGGATGCTCATCATTAGGAACCTCTTGATCCCGTGCTCCACCATCGGGTATTTGTTGCTGAGGTGGGGGGAGTCGACTCTGGATATTTATCATAATTGCCATGAGCTGAGTGATCCGAGTGTCATTCCGAACCCTCTCATCGTGCATCTCTTTCCTTAACCGTTCAAACTCATTTGGGGGATCCTGTTCCTGCTCAACCGCCATGCTTGATTCAGACTTCGGCGACAAGGATCGAGATAGTCTCTGTCCTGGAGGTCGAGTCCAAACAGGTAAGGTCTTCTTCTTCTTTGCAGGCCCAATGGTTCAAAACTCTATCATAAAAGCAAAGTCTTTACTCAGTTTATAGCCTTTGATTACCAAGTACAAACAAAAAGGGTGCCTATGATGCACGTGTCACGCCTCGCCCAAAATTAGTCCTAGTTGTAAGCCTAGGGATTAGACTACCGGTTTCGGATCTCACTTAGAATCGTTTACACAGAAGATTGTATCAACACCACGGGTAGGTCGTTTACTCGGCAAATACGGCGTATCAACCTAAAGCCTAAATTGTTGACGCCGTAGTGCTTTTCTTGACCATCCGAGACAGAGCAATGAGGTGTCGCCATCCAGATACAAGCGATTCCAAGGCTAGTCCGAGACACGGGTGGCCGTTAGGGCACGACCAACACCGGAGGTATCTCAAACTCCATGGATTTAAAGTCTCCTAGACTTCATGTACAACCTAGGGTTATTCTACCGAATCCAAATCTCACTTAAAACCATTGCACAGAAGATTTCCAACACCCCGGGTAAACCATTACTCGGTAGGTACGGCGCTTCAACCTAAAGCCTAAATGTTTTGACGCCGTAGCACTTTTCCTGGTCATCCGAGACAAAGCAATTTGGATGTTGCAATCCAGATACAAATGACTTCAAGGCTAGTTTGAATCACGGGTGGCCGTTTGGGCACGACCAACACCGGAGGTATTTCAAACTCCATGGATTTAAAGTCTCCTAGACTATATTCGACAGCTTTGGAAGATTGCCCCAATCCTCAAGTTTTCTTTTAAGCGATAAGTCCTTGATATCGGATGGTCGGATTTGGGAAATTCTGATTCACACGAATCCCGGCAATGATCTAGAATCAGATGCCTAAGGGCGATTGGCCCTCCTCGGGCCAAGGTCCCTTAAACCCGTTTAGATCATTGTTTAGGAAACTGACGATCCAAATTTTCCCATGTCCGATCGCTCTAAAGGCCAACTTGTAAGAACAACGTACATATGGGATGCACGACTCATCATTGGGCCGAGGCAATCTTCTACTAACAGTCGAGAGCCTAACTTATGCTATACTGACAACATAATAAGACAAGAACATGTACAGATGCAGGTGTATGTATGTATGCAGTATGGTATACTTTGAAAGACGGTAACACATAGCACGAAACAGGATGGAGCACATAATCTTAACATTTGGGTTGGTTAACTAACGTGGGGTTCTATGGTTAACTATATGCAAAGGCTGGTTTTGGTTTGAGAGGGCACCCCGGACTCAAAGCCAAAGCTGTCTCCCACCGCCAAGGATCCCGCAAGGCGATGGTAATAACGACAATTGTAACTTATCACGGTCGGGGGGTGCTGGGCATTTCGGGATTCCCCGTCACCGGCAAGCCGGGCGGGATTGCCGAAACACGCCAGCGGAGGCTAGTAACCATGCACGTGCAATGCAAAAAGTCCAAAAAAAAATAACATTTTCAAAATCTTTTAAACATTTTTCAAGCTTAGCTCTCGATGATTAATACACATTTTAATAAAATCACACATAAGTGTAATACAACTAAAATATATATTAACCAGAGTCCCCAGCGGAGTCGCCAACTTGTGAACACCCCGCGGGAACGCGATGATGTCCACGAAAAACCGTTTTGATTTCTAAAAATGATTTGATCGGTTGAATGGAGTCGCCACCCGAATTTGAGGACTTTACCCGAGAAACCATTTGAAAAATGACCCTTTTTCCCTTGGAACGGAAAAATACTTTACCGGTCTTTAAAATGAGATTTCTCGGGTTCGGGAGCTAGGTTACGCGAGAGGAAGGAATTCAAAGCACCCCACGCGCCCGGCATATTTACCGGTCTCTACTAAATGTTTAGAAAATCTTGAAAATGTTACTTAAATGGACTTTTAAATTCAAATTCATGTGAGAGCATAATAAACACATCGAAATATATTGATGAAACTTGAATGCATGTTTATGCAAAATGTTGTGAGTGGATAATTTATGCATAAAAGATATAGAAATTACACTAAAACATCCCCAAAATGCCCTAAAATACCTCAGAAACTGATCAAGATATGGACCTGGAAGGAGTCCAGGCGCCTGGAAAAGGTGAGTCCAGGCGCCTGGAAGGGGTCAATCCAGGCGCCTGGATGCCATCCAGACAGAATCCTTGAACCCTCATTTTCTTGCAAAACCCAGCAAAATCAATGTTCTAATTGACTCTCATGCATTCTGGACAATGTTTAACCACACAGGAACAGGTTTAAACTTGAATGTAACTCAAATACCATGAAATGGTGCTAAAATGCAACAAAAATACATTGATTATGCTCATTTTTAACATTCATGAGAGATATGCTTAAGTATCATATGAAATCCTAAATAGACACCTTAGAAACTAAATGATCAGAACTCAAGAATGACACACAAACTTATTTAACCTACTCTTTCTTATGAGATCCTCTTTAAAAGCATGACTCCAAAATCAAAATACTCAAAATGAACATCTAAATGGGGATCAGAACTTGAAATATAATGAAATATGGATCAAGGTATATAAATGATGCACCAAAATGATCAAGATATGAAAGAAAACAGAAAATGTGACAATGTAAAGGGGGGGGGGGGGTCCAGGCGCCTGCATGGGATGATCCAGGCGCCTGGACTCAATGCAGGCGCCTGGAAGGTGATGATCCAGGCGCCTGGATTGAGTTCTGATGCACAATCTGATTTTCTCTTTTGATGATTTTCAGACCTCTCTCAAACCCTCTACTGGTATAAATGACCAAAGAGAGCTTGATTGAGTCCCCCTCAGGGCCTATTTGAACATCTTTGTAGAAAAACTACCTTTTTGGTTTGATCAAGAACTTGAAAATGGGTTTTTGGAGTGAGTTTTGGAAGAATGTAGCTACTGACTCTTAGTTTTACAGAGCTATGAAAGGTAGTTTATGGAAACTTTGATGAATTTTGGTTGATGAGGGTGTATATATGGAGGTTTTAGACGTAAGGGAGTGATTTTTGGGGTTGAAATGGGTTGGATTTGAGAGGTAGATGATGAAACAAAGGATTCTGAGGTTATTTTGACAGAGTAACAGCCAAATGAGAGAGTATTTTTCAGCCCCTGAAAATGAAAGAGGAGAGTTGGTTTTATAGGCAAACAAGGGTCCATAAAGGGCCACTTGAGCCTTTAGAAAGGGTAAAGGGGTCACATAGGGGGTGAGTTATAGGTATAATGATCTCCCCCACACCCCTCTCCAACTGACTCTGTAACAAAATCCCCCAAAATCTCGTTCCCGCCCACTAACAACTTAAAACACACTCAACCTGGACTGATATCCAAGCGCCTGGATTGTGCATTTCCAGGCGCCTGAACGGAATCCAGGCGCCTGGACCATGTAATCCAGGCGCCTGAACCCCTTCCAGGCGCCTGGATTTGACCAATCCAGGTGCCTGAAGGCCAATCCAGGTGCATGCATTTCAAGGTTTTTGGGACATTCCGGAGTTCTAAGGGATGTTTTGATGATTTGATGGAAGGTTATTGGTGGGGTTTTTCAAGTTCCTGATCAAGCCTTGTGCGTCCTTGTTAGGCATTTTCATCATCGGGGAAGTTTCGGAATTCTGTAGGTCCGGATTGGGGTGTCTACAGATATAAAAAATTGAATGATCAAAAGATGAATTTTTATAAGTTGAATGATCAAAATATCAAGTTTTAACAATTGAATCATAATTTCAAATATTAAAAAGATTAACAATTAATTTAAACTATTCGGACATAAACAATTAATTTAAATCTTCGCATCCTACAGTTGTCCATGTTCAGATTTTATAAGTTGAAGTAACGTCTTAATTCATATTCTAAAATTTGAATAGGTAAATAAAATTTGGTTTCAAACAAATGAATCATATGTCGGGAATTTAAACCTTGTTGTTTCAAACTTTTTTTTCATGTTTTAAAATTCAAAATAAGGTACGTAATTCAAACTTTAAAGAATGAAAACCACGTGAAACTTCAACACTGGGAATCCGAATTTCAAATGACGAAAACACGAAACTTAAATCTAGGTCTTACCTCTTTGCTCGCCACCAACCTTAAGCTTATCGGCAGCAACTCTTCTACGTTAACCAATCAATCGCAAGGCCCAACACAAAGTGACGAAGCACTCCCTAACTTAACCATGTCTCAGAACCCAACCTCGTCAATTGTCATCTCCATGACTTGTGATTGATGGCCAGACTTATACTTCACTGCCACTTTCTGAACAGATGGGGATTTTCTATGAACAAATTCGAGGAAAACTCAGGCTAGTTATCAATTACCAGCCTCTCAACCATTTTCTCCAAGATAACAAATTCCCCTTCCAAGGAGAAGTGTTCTCTTTGCAAATTTGCCAAATGCACAGATCTTTTCAAAAGTTGATTTAAAGGCAGGATTCTGGCAACTAGGAATTCACCCGGACGATCGACCCAAAACTGGTTTCTACATTCCGAATCACCATTACCAATGGTTAGTCATGCCATTTGGGTTAAAAACAGCTCCATCCCTGTTTCAAAAGGCAATGATCAAGGTATTTGCTCCTCCGGAATTTGGAGATTTCTCGACATAAGGTTTAACAATTTTGGTATTTAGCGTTTTTAACTTGGTTATAATTTGTTGGTCTGGTTATTTGTCTAGCCTTTTTTATACACTCCATCTTAATCTTAAACTTCTTGTGTTGCTTGTTGGATTAAATTTAACGGAAAAGGAGCAAAGATTGTTTTGACTTTCGTTGGGCATCCTGGTGCAATGTTTTTGTTAAAGAGTGTCATATTATTTCACTTAACATATAAAATTAATTAATATAAAGAGCAAATGTTATTTTCTTAATGCAAAAAGTGGGATTTGTATTCCGTGCAATGATATTGTCAAATAGTGTCATGTTATTTCACTTAAAGTACAAAATTTGTTCATGTAAGGAGCAAGATTGTTTCCATAAAAAAATTAAATGAGATTAAGACAACACAGTTTTTTTTTTTTTTGGTAAATAAGCTTGAAATAGAAAAGAGGCTAAACGGATATACAGCCTACAAGGGGCATACCCCAGGAGGACAAAGAAAAACAAAGAAAGAAAGGAAAAGAAAGAAAAAGGAAGGCCAATACGGCAACAATAGGGAGGGATAAATAAAGAGCACAAGAATAATCGAGTGCTACTAAGCGAGCTAGACAAAATAGAAACCTACTGGATGTTTCTCTCCCATCTAACAGAGGAGAGAGAAACACCACTCAAAAAATGGGGATAGTGTAGCACAACTATTGAACATGATACTTGATAAAAGCCTAATGTCTTGGACTGGTTGAACATAAAACTTGATGCTTGAAGCTTGAACATGATACTTGATGCTTGAACATGAAACTTGGGACTGCAATTGACTTGGAATTGCTTGACCATAAAACTTGATGCTTGAAAAACATGAGACTTGAAGCTTGAACACGAAACTTGGGATAAAACTTGGGACAATAGGCTTCTTCCACTGCAAATGTAACTTGATGCTTGAACATGAAATTGGCATAACTGGGAAAGAACATCCTGCTGTATCAAATTACTTTTGCTGCAGCGACAATAGGTCTCTACCAATAGGCCCAACAAGTTGGGCCCTAATACACAATACAGGGCACGAATAAACATGGGAGGACGCCCCCTCCCAAAGGGGATCAAACGCGCTAAGGGACAGCCCCCCTAAGCTAGGACAAACCCTCAACTAAATCCACACAGAAATATGGGCATTTCCCAAAAATTGGACAGCATGTCGTTTGAAATATGGGCATCCCAACGAGCAGAGAAACTGCCTGATACATATAATAACAGGCAGAACTAACCAATCAGCAAAACAACATCAAAATCCATAATTTTTGAAGAAGACAACACAGTTACACTTGCAACTCATTAAAAGGGGCAATATTATTCTTAAAAGAGGCCTTGTTACTGAGCAAAAAAAAAAGTGCAATATTATTTAATTAAAGCTGCAATAGTTATTTTTAATCGGAAAAGTCGGGTTAACACAAAAGGGAAACTCAACCCAAGTTCCCAAACAATGGCAGCTTTTTGTTTTCTCTTTGTACTATTTCTCTCTTTTCTTTTTTTTTTTTTTTGAACTTTAATAAAGTGACAGTGTTCTTTCCGCAAAATCTCCTGTAATTTCGAACTTCTTTTGTCCTATACTAGCAAACAATTGGTTGCTGCCATCATAATTAAACATTGGTATGATTAAACATTGCTGCCATGATTAAACATTTAGTTTCATCTCTCATAGATCAGTTTTTGGTATGATAATCTTGTCCTTATTTTTTTGCTCATTCACGCCAAACAAATTTCAGGACAGTTTTGGCAAATGGGTTTTTAATTTCATCTCTCAATCATCAGTTCTTGTTTGAATTGCATCATCGTCAGATTCAATTTTTGGCTATCAACTGCTGTGAGAGTGACGGAAGGAAGGCAAAGGGGAGGGGAGGGATGTTAGGGTTATATTTCACCTGAAGAGCATCTGTCCAAAACTGTGGTGGTGCCGCTTATGTACAAGTATTTTTTTTCCTTGCCGTGCGAGTTGTGATTTCCAATAAGTGTGCTATGTATGTGCAAATGTTTTCCCTTTGTACCACTCTTTGGTAATTTCCCCTATATATATATTTTTTCAAAAAAAAAAAAAAAAGCTAACATCAATTTCAGTGGAAAAATAATATTTGTAAAACAAAACTAAATCATTTTTGTCATCCATTACAAAAAGATGTGAAACTTTATGATGTGAAATTTAATTAGCCATCATCTTTCAATAATACCCTTAGGATGCAACCCTATAGCTTGTGAATATTTATGATTCAATCCTGTAATTTGAATTAGGACCATTATGCCCCTATTATGTATTTTATTAATGTATTATATTATATTAGTATATTATATAATAGTAGTTTATGATCCGGAAAGATTGACGTCCTATTTTAGTGCTATTTAATAGGGCAATTAGTTATGCCCATAATCCGACCATGCAATCACAGAGGTGATATTTCCATTATCATTCATTTATTCTTGTTTGGATTTGTTCCCCTTTCCTTAACTTGAGGAGTTTTTGAATTTCAAAATTTTTAGTCCCATAGAAGTGAACAACCAACGTACTTTGACTCAATTTCAGTCCACCACCTACAATCCATTGATCCATAAGGCATTTTGTGGGTAGCAAAAAGGTTGGAAGCAAGCAATTCATCAAGCATGTCTAAAAGGTATTCATCTTATACATTTTTTGAGTTCCCGTGTTTTGTAACAATTATAGATCAAATTCTCTCATAGTATTACATCATCAAGCCCATTTCGATGGATGTTTTCAAACTTACGGATTAGGATGTGTATAATAATCCATTTTTTATATCTGAAAATGCAGACATGAGAAACAATTTTTCGGATATTTAATATGGCATCTCAGTTCATCATTGTTATGGATTTTCATAACAAGACAACACTAGTTACAATTTAATCAAGACAGTCCACGTGGTTTGCTAGTTTTGAGTTATGTGTCATGACAATTCAAATCACCATGTTTGTCTATTAACCTCAACAGCTTACTTGTTTTTTAACATTTTATATGATTTATGCAGTTTGTTCCTTTGCAATGGATGATGGTTTGATCTTGGTATGCAAATATGGTGACAAGATCTGTCCCATCCTTGTAAAGATGGGAATGGATTTTGAAGCGGTTTTGGAGAAAATATGTATGAGGTGGTCTGAGTTGGATCCAGAAACTGTAATTATGAGTTACTCACTGATCGACAATGAGCCTATAGTAATGGATGACGACAACGATTTGAAGACATTGTTTGAGCTTGCACAGGCTGGGTCAATAAACGATATTGAAGTCATGTGGAAGATGGGTCGTTGGAATTTACAATGGCTGAACCAAATTCTAATTCGGGACGGCCAAGCGGTCAGATGTCACAATCGAAGAAAAGGACTGTGACAGAAAATGTGGATGACGGTTTCATGGTAACCCCCATCTTTTTGTAAATCACAAAAAGAAGGTTTTATGGCTCCGGTACCATCATATTCTCCCATCCTATCTAAATCCTCCACACGTTGTAGATGTACCCATTTCACGGTAGTTCCAGTGGGGAAGAAAAAAGTGTGGCACAAAAACAAGCAAAGCAACCTCGCAATGTCTTCAACATAGTCTTGGTCATCTCTCTTGACATATTGATCAAGAAGTTGCTTCACAGACTTTGTTGTCCACTTTGTTTAAGTGATTCCCCCCCCCCCCCCCCCCCGGCAACAAATTTAATAGATTCTTTGCATCCGACCCGGAGGCTCACAAATTCGTCTCCACATTTTATGCCAAATACCCGCTCCATGTCTGCCCTAGTCACCTCCATATAGGTCTTCCCAAGCCGAAATTTGTCCTTCGTAGGGTCATATGTTTCAATTATCTTCATGATCAACTTATCACTTTTCCGGCATTGGGAAATGGTAAACTTGTTCTCCTTTATTGCTTCAATGATCCCCCAAAATGGAGTTCTTTTTAAAACTTCTGTGTGACAATCTCTGAACTTCAGTTCCTTAACAAGGGTGATTATTCCTCCAAGGCTAGATCTGAAAGGTGTCTCGTTGGTTGCTTCACTCTTACGAGGCTTCTTAATGACTTTTGCCAGCTTTCCCTTGTTCTGATTTTGAACGTTTCTTTGACGATGGTTGTCCGCTCACTTTCTTAAGATCAACATTCGACCCTGCAATTACCGGAGGGAAAAAAATCATGGTAAATAGGCGAACAGTCATTCAATAAATGATTCTAAACCTTAAAACCTAAGCCATTCAATAAAAACAAAACACATGGTTTAATGGTTCACTATATTTAAGAGATCAACCCGTGTTGTACATAGAAAAATGATGTCAAAGTCATCACATGATTCATGCTTGTTATCTTACCTGAATGAGATCTTGATTGTTTCTTTGATGGTGGAGTTTTGTCTACCACAACATTTGAACCCACTTCCACCTTCGATTTCGTATTTCCCGTCACATCCCCGCCAGACTTCTTACGTTTTTTTGATATTGCCCCACCAGAATCTTTCTTCAAAATAGCATCATACAAGGCATCGTCTGATTCAATCTCTTCCGGGACATTACTCCTGAGCATCAAAATAAAAAAATGCGTACACGTCAAACAAATTTTTCAGGGAAAAGATGATAAAACTTGATGTTTTAATGTGAAAAATGTTTAATCTTCTTGTGTCATTACCTTCCACGGTTACGGATTTTTCCTCCTACAGAGGGACATCGTCAACCTTTGGTCTTTCCACTATTTTAAGCTTTGCGCTAGATTTTCCCTCCGTGTTTTTAGTTGCTGCAAAAAATGTGGAAACTATAATTTCATACTATTAAACCCCGGCAAACTAATAAACTATGTCAAATATCAGTACACTGACTCATGCAAAATAAAAAATCCATGTACAAATTATACGTAATACAATGCTGTCCATGCAACACTGACACACCATATTTAAATATCTAAACCAAAACTAAATTAAAAGAGGAGACAAACAATCAAGAGAACATTCAAACACATGCTCCAAACCCCTTACAAAATAGCATTTCATAAATATGGCATATTCATATTAATCATTGCATATTACTAAACCTTTTCAAGGAAAAAGTAAACTTGACCAAAAGTTCTAACATGCATATGGGAAACAAATAATCCATGTTTTAGTTTTGCGTTTATGTTCAAAGTTTTAAATGTGGTCAAATGGTTGAAATTTTAGAGTACACCGTCATTGCTAACATGACATACTAAAAAACCATTTTATTGTACCAAGGAAACTAAAATCCCAATTTCCGCAACTAAAACCCTCAAACAATCATGGAGAATCAATAAACCACTACTATGAAAACAAACCCCAACCTTAATATCTAAAATTTGTACAATATGCATGTTTAACCGATTCACCATTTTAAAATCACAGCAGACCTAAACATGAAATACTAATAAACCATTTTATTGTACTATGAAACAAAATTTCAAATTTCCCCATCTAAAATACATGGATATTGTCTAACTTTCAGGCCATTGTTGGCTATTGGGGCATTTCATCAAACTGTAAACATGCATGAAGAATCGTTACATTCATGTATTACTAACAACCCAGCTTACTGCACTACAACACTAATTTGCAAGGAAGAAGTTATTGATCCATGTTTAACAACATCTTTACTCTCCAAAATCCATGAAAATCCATATAATACATATTAATCAAGTTGGTTCATCATACCCAAAAAAACATGGATGACAACAAAACCAGGTAGAAAACTTGCGGGTCATGTATGGGTTCGTGGAAGAAACTTTGTTTACTACCAGTACCGCCACTGGTTAGGATTCCCCACCGACTAGGATTCCTCACCGATTAGGACCAGTGACGCCGCCGAAAAGGTGAAGAGTTTGGGACAATCGTCGGCCTTTTCCGCCGTGCAAGACCTCATGACAACCACCACGAATGCTAATGGGATGGTGTGATTCCAGAAATTTCTGAGTAGGATGGTGAATGAGCCTTTCTCTGGCTTGTGGATGAAGTTTGGTACCGTGAAATTAGGGATTTTGGGAGATTTCGGTTGGGATCGATTTTGGGATGGTTTTCGGGGGATTCGGTTGCCCGAAAAATGTGGGGAAGGAAGATTGGGATGGGTTTTCCAGAATTTCGTGGCCGAAAAATTAGGGATTCGGTGAGTTAGTTGTGGTGGGGTTTGGGCCAATTTGGGACGATTTTGGGGGTCGGGGTTTGGGACGGTGCAACTGACCTGGGAAAGGGGAAAGGTAAAGACTTTTAAACGGAAAAAAAAGTAACGGGTAAAGTTTGTTGGGGAGTTTTTTTGGGGATGATTTGTAACTGCCATATTTTCAAAGAATTTATTGTTTTAAATATAAAGTGGCAAAATATTATAGAAGGGCAATTTCGGTATTATTTAAAACTCAAGATGATATCATAAACATTCAAATCCCATGGGATGGGATCCTAATGATTTAATTTGTTTGAGATGGTGAATTAACTGCCCCTTCAAATAAAAAATAAAATACTACTTATGTGCACATTTTTAAGAATAATTTGCACCAATTGGAATCTTTAATTTGGTACAAAGAAATTTAAAAAATCACTAGCCTGGACATTTTCACTTCAAATATAAGGTTGGAAACGATAGGCCACAAACTGCAAAACCTAATCCTTCCAAAGCACACGTTTTAATGACAGCTTAGCAAGTTTTTATTGATTTTTCATATTAAGTTTGAAGCCTTCCTTCTGTTTTCCCTTTTATGTACACCAATTTTATTTGGACATCTTGGCGCTGTACTATTCTGTTCTCATTATATACTAGTAATACTATATATGTTCTTTTTGCTCAAAAAAAGCTACTACTACTTTAGAACAGAAGAAAAATACAATATCTAGGCAACCGAAAAAACACAAATGATGCTGACTCAAACTTGATCGGGCAAGGAACAGAGAGATTCAAACTGTAACCGGGAAATAAGGAAGAGAATCAAAATAACAAAACAATACCAAAAAAAAAAGTTTGGTAATCCCTAAATTAGCACAGCCGTTCCTACGTTAATAAGTAGGTAAAAGTACAACCGACATGGCACAGGGCAGCAGCTATTAAAAAGCATTATAAGTGTAAATTATTCCATCAGCTGCTTTCAAACTCATTACAAGACCCTGAAAAACCAAGAAGTAATGATACTGATAAGATTAGTAGCTGTTTTGCCATAACTGCTGCGACTGCTTAGAGGCTTGGGCTTGAGAGCTGGCAAGGTGGACATCTCTAGGGTTTTGCTGCTGCTGATGTTCAAGCGAAATTCCGGTCTGGGCATGGTAGAAATTTGGGTACCCAAGACCTGCGTAATTCTGTGAAGGCTGCTGAGTTTGGCGGTATGCAGAAGAAGGCTGCTGTTGACTCTGTCCCTGGAAGCTATAATAGGTGCTGGATGGAACAGGCGACAATGTTCTCGAGCCAGGTCCATGGACCCACATGGGTGAGTTTTCATTCTGCCCAAACCAATGGGAGTAGACAAGGTTAAAGATTTGAAACAGTTCCAGCATATAAACAGAGGAAATAATGATATTGCCTATAAAGCAAGGATAAGGACTTGGGATACAGATACATGGGACATCAGAATTTCCACAAGAACGAGGACAATGCAGCAAGAAAATAGGAAGTACAAAATGTCTTCTTAGATCGTAGACTTGAGATACGGATATACATGAGACAACAGAATTTCCACATGAACGAGGACAATGCAGCAAGAAAATAGGAAGTACAAAATGTCTTCTTAGATCGTAGACTTGAGACACGGATATACATGAGACAACAGAATTTCCACATGAACGAGGACAATGCAGCAAGAAAATAGGAAGTACAAAATGTCTTCTTAGATCGTTGACTTGAGATACAGATATACATGAGACAACAGAATTTCCACATGAACGAGGACAATGCAGCAAGAAAAATAGAAAGTACAAAATTTCTCCTTAGAAATCTTGTCATATCAAAAGTGTCGCATCACCTGCTAGAGAATGAACTATGAACATATAGCTCAGGTTTGCTACAAGCACTAACAATTGTACCAACAATTGCACAAACTCTCATATGGGATACGTGAGACCTAACACTCATATGGGGGTCCCACATATCCCATGTGAGAGTTTGTCCAATTGTTGGTACTAGAGTTGGTGCGTCTTATCTTTTCTCGAACAGAGCTAGTATCTTTTTAGCAAAAACAAGTTGGAAGTCTTGGGAATAGAGTTGGAAAGATCTTTACGTGATCTACAAGTACATCCCCCAAGTGCTTGAATTGTGTCCAATTTAATAAAATAATATAAATATAACAAAAGATAAAACATAGTGGAACACATTCGCACAAGGGGTCAACAGGCATCAAGGAAGGTCCAACAAATGTCGGTGTCTGATATGGACGATGGATCGCCTTCTCAGAAGTTAGAAGAGTTCGTGCTTTTTAGTTACCAAGACTAGAAACTGCTATTGTTATCAAGTACCTATTTACTTTCAAAAGCACAGACAGCAGAGAATGAGAGACGCCTAGTTTTTTTATTCTTTGGCAGTTCTTTTCTTTTTATGTCCTTACCTGCTGAAGAGAGATTAAATGATTGCTGTCCTTGTACTGAGAGCTCATTAGGTCATCATAGCTTATAGTTGTGGGACCAGAGGCAGCAGATGGGTTCATCGAAAAGTTTCCAGGTATGCTGGTTGAACTACTGAAGCCACCATACCCAGAAGCAATAGCAGCAGACTGTGGCAAGTTGCTAATGGATGCATTGTTCTTATATTGCGGGACAACCGCTGCCAGAGATTGATGGTATGCGCTATTACCAGCAAACCCTTGCTGAAAAGCAGATGGCATATATGTATAGCTCTGAGGCAAGAAAGGGTAGCCAATCATGTTAGCAAATGGCCCCAAAGGAACAGTTGGTTGAGAATATGGGTGCATAGCGAGATGCTGAGGAAGAGCAGGTCCAGTGCCAATGGTACTTCCAGTCAGGGTCTGTGCAGTTGGCTGAGTTGAAGAAAAACCACTAGTCTTCAAAGCCTGCATGTGTAACAAAAACACACTAATTAAAAGCAAGGATCAAAACTTCATTTTGGTTCGTTGTTTCGGGAACCTAGGAAAAGGAAACATTTCAGAAGCAATTTGGATACATGTCAAAAAATATTTAAAGAAACATATTGGAAACGTTAAAAGAAACGTTTAGAGCTATTTCATGGGAAACGATATGAAATGCTGTTCCATGCTTGTATGTAATAACAGCATAATTAGAAGCATAAGCAATTTAAGGGAGAAAAAATTCATACACGGGGGAATTTTTATTCTCATCTTTTATGTGAAGACATTGAGCTTCCTCCTTTTATGATTTTTTTTAGGTCCACTTCTTTTATGATTCATTCACCACACGGTATACAAATTCAACCTGACTGACTCATCAAATTAGGAAACAAAGTTCAATTTTGTATTGGGTTATGAGAGAAAATATCCGTGAATTCACAAGGTATGGGGCATAGATTAGGGCGTTCGGGAAAACTTAAAGATGGAATAATAACTCCACTTTCTTTCCCTGTTATTTGAAGGAATTCAGCAGCTGATCCTACATATGCAAGCTACTCAAACTAAAACAACTCAGTAAAAATCCCAAAGCAGAACATGGCAGAATGAATTCAGTTCTATGCTTAGCCCAACCCATAATGTTATCCTGACAGGACCTTTTCTTATTCCATCAATTGAGACATCTAACCAGCTCTTAAAGATACCCATGAGTAAACGAAAATATCTTCTTCTCTTAGATCAAATGTTCAAGAGAAGGCATGAGAATAGGCCATTATCTTACGATCTTAATACAAATAGGGATAAATGTCTCATAATTAGACTGGTTTCTGGAGATAGAAAAGTGTAGTCATGGCATCTTCACCATTATTACGATGTCGATTCACTAGATCCCGGCCGGACGTTTGTGCCGATTCAGTTTTTTTATTTTTGGAACTGATCATTCAGTTCATGTTTGGAGTTAGAGAAATTGCACTGATGTCCCTGAGGTTTTGCTTTCAGGCTGCTTGACCCCCTTCCCTAAAGAATAACCATTGGCAGCTACCTCCCCTGCCCTTATTGCAGTATTTAATTCGTTCATTGACATTTCAACCTCCTAAAGATGTACTAAAATATCAAAGTCTCCCAGACTGAAGTTTTTACAGAACCACAATATTTCAGTTACTAAAGAAGAAAAAATAGATTCAGAGAGAGAGAGAGAGAGTTGGTGGTGGAGTCATAGTGGTGGTTGGTTCCAGTGAGGTGGATGGCTTTGTAGTTGGACAAGAGTGCAAGCGGCCATGAGAGGTCGTGGTGCTTATGTGATGGAAAGGAGAGCTCTTCTTGGTTTGGATAGACGAGAAAATGAAAAAAAGAAAGAAATAACAAAACGAGGATGAGGTAGCGGGAAGTGAGAAAGAGAGACAACGGCTTAAGGAAACTAGCACAATCTCACAAGAAGTGATGCCGGACGAGAAAGGCTACACCATCAAGAAGTCAAGTTAGTTTAGATATAGTTTAAAAATGTTGTGCATAACTTCTTACATATAATTTATAGAAGGTATGTGTGGTTACCGAGCATTCCATGTAGATAGTACTTTCATTTTTATATGTTAAAAAAATCCACTAGACAGAAAAACGAGGGGCAATCTCACCCAAAATGGAGGTTAACCTAACTAACCTCAATAGTTGCCAAGTCAAAAAATAGGCATGTGTAACTGAACAATACTTATAAAATCTGAAGCTGGGAATTCAGAAGTGGATTATAATCCAAGAATGACCTTGAAAAATGGATTATAACTCAAGCTAACAATCTGTAACAGACATAAACTCGTTGGGAAAGTCATACAAGTTAGTGGGTACCTCTGGTATGGAACTGGTTGAACTGCTGATGGAAGACACGGCATTGCCATACTTTGAAGGCATTGTATGCGTCGTGGGAAAGGGTGAGTACGAAAGATCAGACTCTCTTACAGGCTGAACACTGGCTGTCAATAAAGAGCTTGGTAATGCGTTTGTGTATGCCTGCTGTAAAACCAATAATAATTTGAAATGAGGGGCTGACGAAGAAAATAAGAATTCTATAGCACTCGACAGAAAGCCTCTTTTCAGTGCTCAAAGTTATTACGACAGATGAAAGAAACAAAACCTAGAATCACTTTATAAGAATTGTCCAACAACGTAAACCAACATAGCACATCATAAAAAACACTTGAACAAACTGCAATACATAGATCCCAATCAACCTAAGTTGCCAAGTGTCAATTATACTAGGATAGTTATGGGCTATGAAGCACCGGCACTTCTAGAGGCAGGCGTGTCCCCATGTTTGACATGTGGTCAAGGGGACACGAGGGGGACACAGTAACATATGTATAGGACATGCCACTTGGTGTGTCCATAAAATTTAATTTACTTTTTTTGGGGGGAAACAAGAGGGACAGGTGAAGGGACTAATAGTGGTTAAATATGCAATTTCTAAAGTGTTTTGGGGGTAAATGTGTAGTTCTTCATATATTTTGGGTTAGAAGTGTAGTATGATATCTTTATGATGCTTGTTCATATGTTGATGCGTCATGCTTATAAATATAACTATACTTGCACTGGTATGAATAATTATTGTTTGTTTATGTAATTATTTTTGCCATGTCCTTGGTAGTGCCCATGTCCTCATTTTTTGGAAATCTTGTGTCCCGTAATATCCCTCTCCGTGTCCGTGTCCGTGTCCGTGCAACATAGGTTATGGGTAATTCAACAAACAATGCTTAGTGCTTGCTAACACTTTAAAAAAAAGCGTATGGCAACATCCATTTCATCTCCGCCAATAATGGTGGGAAATGTTTTCAAATACTTATAGAAAGAAGCCAAAGCAAACATTAGTGAAGCCAAAACGATAGGCCAAGCTTTGATGACAAAAGCAATTGGTGCACCAAAAAAGGTAGATATTTTTCTCCTAAATCACGAAAACTTTTGCACCAAAAAAATTGAATATAACTTCGATCTCTTTCTCCTTGCACCTTCTGAATCCCGGCACAAAACTTTAGCACCAAAAAAAGTCGAATATAACCAAAATTGTGAACAAAATAAAACCCATGTCAAGCAAACGAGCAGAGAAAAGATGTGTTGCAGTAACTTTTGGGGTAATAGTGTCATTTTGTATCCTCAGTGTTACTGAGTCTACAAATAGGTGTGTGAGTCTTTCATTTAGTAGTTTTTTTTATATATCGATAATAGAATTGAGAGCTTAGACTCTTTGAATCCCATTTTGGGATTTATCTTCTCTTATGAAATCTATCCTTTGATTTGGTTTGCACCATTTGGAATTAGAGCTCCTAGCTCGATCCTAACCCTTTATCTCGCCGGAACCTCGCCTGAAACCTAGACCTCACCTGAAAACGGCACCAGAAACATCGCCGGAGCATTGCCGGAATACCCAAAACACCTCAGCTCGTTTTCTTCAGATCTACCCATTTTGAAGGCTGTAAACCCATTTTCGAAGGTTGTAAACCCATTTCGACGACTTTATACCCATTTCCGAAGGCTGTCGACCACTTTGAAGGCTGTTCTTGCTGTTTTGTTACTCGAACCACAGATTAGAGCCATTTCGGAGGTTCATCTACCAGATTCGAGGCATTTCGAGCTGTTTCAAGTTCGATTCAGTCATTTTCGAACTTGATTCAGCCTTTTTTGAACTCGAAATCGTACTTTAGGCCTTCGAAACCTTATTCTGCTACACAAATCACTGTTCAGCGGTAGCAATCAGTGTTTGAACAATTGAAACCCACTGTTCAGCACTCGAAATCACTGTTTGAGGTCAAATTTCAACTGGGTTTCTCTCATTTGTCGAAGCTTGTTGTGATTTGTCTTGATTTTCTGCGATTAGTGTTGATTTTCTGTGGTTTCCTTGCTTTGAGGCTGTTGGGTACTGAGTTACTGAGTTCTTGTGCCGAGTTGACTGAGTTCGGGTCCAAAATCACTGAGTTGACTGGGTCTTGTGACTGAGTTGACAGGGTGCATCTTCTTTTGGGTTGATTTGCTTGTTTGGAGTTGATTTTATTGTAGTATGGGGTCCCAATTGATTGTGTTTTGCTTGATTGCGATTGAATTGGTTGTTGGAGTTAATTTTGGGAGTTGTTATGGCTCATAGAGGAGCTAGCGGTAGGAGAGAAGGTAAAGGTAGAGATGTTATGGGAAATTTGGATGATAAAATTGATAGCTTTGGCAACCAAAATCATTATTGGAATGAGATTGAAGAGTTGGGTATACAAATTGCTACCTTGAATGGTGCAATTGTTGTTGAAAAGACAACTTGCTACCTTGATTACGAAGGTGCATCACTTACTACCTCATGAAGGTATTTATGATTCTCATATTCAAGCTAAGTTTAGTATTGACTACAAGGAGGAGAACATTGGTGATGAGCTTGCAGAATTTTATGGACCCGTCAATCCGGACAAGTTTGAGGAGGAGATGAACCTCACTCCGGATGTGTTTGAAGAGGCGAAGGAACATGGTTATCTCAATGGTTTTCCCATCTTCAATGAATATTTAAGTGAAGAACTTGAAGGTAATTGTGTATTTGAGATTGAAAATGAGTATGAAGATGTGTCCATCTTTGATGAGTCTCCAAATGAAGGCTTTGGAGGTAATTTGGAAGGAATTCCCTTGTATGACGAGTATCCTAGCGAGTGTAACGATATTGATGATGATGTTCTTCCTAAATTTAATAAGTTCCCACATGAAGAGTTTGAAGATGATTCCGTCTTTGAGACTAGTGGAGGATTTGAAGATATTCCTACTTATGATGAAGGGTTTAGTGTTGGCAATGAAGACGAGAGAAGTTGATATGATCAAGGAAAGCTTCTCTATAGCAAGGCAAGAAAGCAAGCAAGCACAAGAAGAAGAGAGTGGAGTTGGTGTGATACCGAACGCGGAAGAGGTTGCTTTTGATGTCCCACTTGTTTTAGAGAATTTTGTAGAGCCAAAACTTGATAGTCGCTTCCATGAGATGCCTCTTGAATTGTCTTTGGTGCACGATGTTCGAGTTTGTGAGGTTGTGGTGCCTGGACAAGTTCCAAAGTTGCCGAAAGAGGGTGTAGACTACTTGTTGCTTGAAGATCCTTTGGGCATGGTTTTCACTAGAGCGAGCCTAGGCTATGAAGTGAAGTTGGACATTTTGCACATCATGTTAGATGGTTCTTGGTGTTGTGCGATGGATACACGTGTGATGACCTACTTTTGATGTGATTCTACACGAGACATGGCAAATGGGTGGCTTCTTGGCACATAAATATGGACGCGGTGGATGTATACAAAAAGAAGCTCATATTGAAGATTGGTTGTGTTGACGGTGATGCATTGATCAAGGAATGCAGCAACACATCTAATTCAGAAGCTGCACAATAAAAACTCTACATTGTCTTTATTTTAGTGTCTTATGTCATGTAGTCCGACTTGAGGACAAGTTGTATTCTTTAGAGGGAGAGTATGGTGTAGTATTTGGGGTAATAGTGTCATTTTGTGTCCTTAGTGTTAGTGGGTCTATAAATAAGTGTGTGAGTCTTTCATTTAGTGGTTTTTGATATATTGATAATAGAAATTGAGAGCTTAGACTCTTTGTATCTCATTTTGGAATTTATCTTCTCTTATGAAATCTATCTTTCGATTTGGTTTGCACCATTTGGTATCAGAGCTTCAAGGCTCGATCCTAGCCCTTCATCTCGCCAGAAATTTAGACCTCGCCGGAGCGTCACCGGAAAACACAATACACCTCACTGAACTCGAAATCAACAGATCTGTCCATAATCAACCCATTCCAGCCCTAAATCTAACCCAAAACTTCCGATCAGGCCCTAAATCGAACCTGTTCGGAACCCAAATTGCACCTATTCTATCAAAATCAGTTTGATCAAGTGATAAAACCCTGGATCTGGACCAGCAAACACTCAGGAAACCGAGTTGATTCGTAGCCTTACAGAAATCATTATCAGGGGAGGAAACATTGATTTAAAATGATTTATTTCAGAGAACCAAGTAAAGATTATAACGGCTAAACTATAAATAAACCATATACACAAAAACATATACACTAGATAGAGTAAAATACACATACACAGAAATCATTATCAGGGGAGGAATATTGAAGTGGGGGGAGGTGGCACGTGCCACACCTAGTTCCACTTGTTTCAATTTATTGTATGTTTTAAGTTTTCGACAAACCAAACAAAGTCTAACCAGCTTCTGTGACACCCCTGGTTTCGCGAAAATAAAAATTAGATCTTTCATGAGTCCAAATCCTGGTTCCACTGCTGATCATCATTGTATATTATATACATAATACATATTGAAATGCTGATGTGTATACGCATGGAATACAATATATACATATACGTACACATTACATTTTCTGTCTATTATACTATCTATATAGAATATATTCTATTATATTATCTATATATTTATGATTTATGTTTTCAAATTATATGATTTACGTATTTTTATAATTATTACACACTGATGGCATGTATTGAATGCTTCCTGTTTCAGACTTTTGGCACAAAGTAAATTCTTCATATTAGTTTGTCTTAGCTCTCTTTTTGTTTGGAACAAATTTTGGCAATTGACATATGTTTAATGCTTGATATTAGCAATTCAACTATCCGATAATTTCTTTTGGCTTTATTTTTTTACATAGTAAAAGACTAATAATTATAACAATACATAAATCATATAAACATATCCCCCATGTACCTTTATCCTACCTTTTTTGGGTTTTGCCGCATCAACGTATCAATATCGTGTAGTATCCGTAGGTGTGTTTCATTGATGAAGGTATTCATTGACCCACAATATAAACACAGAATCTACTAAACATAAATAAGTAAAATAATCTGTGTCCCAAATTGCTTGTCTTATACTCTTAGTCGTGCAATTTTCAGACAAAAAAATAAAATACTTCCATGTATAATTTTTGAATTTCTTTACACAGTTATTTTTTTATCCAAAAATTTCACAAATTTTTGTACAGGACAAGGAATTTGGGATTGAAGGAGTAACAATTTACTAATTCGAAACGAAACCAAGAACAATCATATATTACCATAACACTTGAGAAGGGAGCTAGATTCTGCGTCTGAGAACTCAACTGTTGGCCATTGTCAAAGTTATAACTAGACGTAGAGGACTGGAAAGAGTATGGGTTTTCATTTGGTGCCTCAGCATTATCTTGTTTCAACACTTCGGGCTGTGAAGAGGAAGGTGAATCATAACTTCCAGCGGCTGCTCCAGTCCTATGAACTAAATTTCCATCTGCGACAGCTCTGAGAGACTCATCAATGTAGTACTGAGGATTTCTGCAGAGGAAAAGCTTTCCTGAGATAATCTGCGGATAACAACCAACAAATAAAATCATGGGACCACCAACTCTGAAAGACAGGTGTACCTTGTATCTGGGTGCCCAACTGATGAAGCCTCTGCATTGGTAGATGACTCTTCCGTGTTACTTTGCGAGGGCCTAGATGAAAATGGCCTGGAAAATGCAGAACCACCAAAACTTCCAAAGCTCAAGTGCGAGCAGTCTGCAGTCTGGACTAGCAAGTGACTGGGAATTATTACAGGAGGTGGAGGGTTGTCTTCTTCAGGCGCTCCACCCCTGTCCTCCTGTACACTTAGTTGCTGCAAGTTTGAAGTCACTGATGATACTGAGGCACCAACATCTTCGGCTGAAAAGAAGTGATATCAAATAAACAACTGTACCTTCTACCCCAATGCCCATTGAAGTTAAAAATTAACAATGTTTTCCTCATCCAAAGGACATAAAGAAAATACTGTGTGATAACTTTTTTTTTTGTTTTCAATAAGTTATAAGATGCTATCATGTGTCCTTCTCTACCACCAGTGAACTGCTTCACTCAGAAACTCAAGTTACTCTCCCAACCAATTTCTCCTACACAGATCAAAACAAAGAAGTGAAGATTTTTTTGGACAGAATGGGGAGATAGGTGACAAAAATGTCATGTAAACAAGCATAGACTAGGCCGGCCAGCTAGCCAGCAAGTAAACCAGCGGCACAACTGACTTCCGAGGAATTTCGAAGATAACCTATAGCAATCACAAATAGGGGGAAGACAAACGAATAAAAACAAAACCCACTTCAAATAAAGGAGCAGCTGATCTATTTCGAAACATTTCTTTCTCTACCAAAGTTATTGCATGTGACCAGGTTTTGACTTATAATCCCCACACCCACCCACCCTTTCTCTCATTTACCCACCAAACAGAAATTAGAACACAATATCTTTCTTGACATAGAATTCTGAAATAAAATGGAGCTCAAAGGCTAACAAGCATTTCTCTTAGATTAGAATAACTGGGCTTTTCCAGGATAGAGTTGAACTAGACAAAGCAAACCTGAATAGAGTAGCTCCTACAAATTTCATATTCTGTGCTTGATAATGATATTTGCAAGAATCATTTTATTAACATTCCTAGGGAAAGTCACAATCCGTGTTACATGGATCCTTCTAAATGTCTATAGGATCCGGTTACCACATTTCTAGGTAGACATTCACCTAGCATGTGTACTGTGTTTCGAATTTACCATGAACTTGTGAAGTATAATATTAGGGTTTATTTGAGGATTTTCATTATTTATCTTTCATGATCAAGGTAATTTAGTCTTTTTGTAATATTAGGGTTCCGTTAAGGTTATCGTTATTTATCTTCTATGTTCAAGGTAGTCTAGTCCTTTTGTATTAATAGGGGGTTTGCTAATCATTCAAGCTTTTCCATGTAATAATAGTGTATCTGAGGTTGATGTACGTAGAGGTGGTGTTATAAAAATTTTCATTAATCATCACCGTGGTTACATTAACATCAAACCATTCTTTCATTTTTGGGGACATCGCATCTAACCAACTGTTGTTGCCATTAACTAAGATAATAGACGGTATTCCGCCTTTAATTAATAGGTATAGCTAAAACTTAATGAAGACATTGAAATCTCTTTGGCAGCCAACTAGATTCTTCATTAATTCAGTTTGGATTGTGGAGTATTTGATGTCATCGATGATGTTGTAGCATGCTTCTTAGTCGTAATCCTTGAAACTTATTTTGCTGGAGAAGTAGTTGTGTCGTCCGAGACTTCTGGCCCAGGCGATTTTTCCAGTTCTTGACGGTCCTTCGAGGTAGAGGGAGATTGGGCAGATTGGCCGCTGTTCTGGTTCCTGTCGGTATTAGAGCCATAAAATCTTGGCCTATGGGATATTCGCTCCCCGGCAGACGGCAGCGAGGTTTAGCCGCCTGCCGGGAACGTATATGTAATATAGCTGAATCATCCCTTCTCTAAATCAATAGATTGCATCTCCTATCTTCTCTCTCCTTCCATTAGCTTACTGTTCATAGACACTGTTCACGGGTACTGTTCATCAGCAAAGTTTTGCTCTACTTCCCCCTACGTTGTTCTCTCTCACCTCTCCAACACTCGCATGGAGCACTATTCATCATAGTACCGTTCATCAAAGGCCACAGCTCTCTCTCTCTCTCTCTCTCTCTCTCCGTGTTTCAATATCTCTATCGGTTTCTTCGAACAACATCAATAGCATCAAACTTCGCATCTCTCTCTCATAACCAAATACAATCTCTCCCGTACGTCATTCTCTAAAATCAACATCGGAAATTTGGCATCTGTTCTTCCTCCCATCTGTTCGGCATTTGTTCTTCCTCTTGTTTGCATATGTTTCTGGGTTCGGTTTGCAATTTGTTCTCCTCTTCCTCAGTCACACCTCATCGCTCTTTATCGATCTATATCAGACAAAGTCTTTCTTCTCTCTCTTCGTCAAACCTCTGATTAGCACTTGTTTGCAATTTCGGCACTCATTTTGGACCTCTAATTGGTATTGTTTTGCAGCACACTTTGCAATGTTAAGGGCAGACCACAGTAGTTGATTTGCACTAGTTGATTTGTTTGGTTTGTTGCAACACCATTTGACAACACTTCAGCCCCTATTGCACCAAGATGCACACCACTACTCGGATTTGTTTTCTTCTTAGCAAACTCACGATGCTCTCTGGCCTCGCATCATGACTTTGAAGGGGGATGTCAAGTATAATTTTAGGGTTTCAGTTTATCGTTATTTACCTTTTATGTTCAGGGTAGTTTAGACTTTTTGTAGTCATTTAACTTTTATGTTTAGGGTAGTCTAGTCCTTTATTAATAGGGGTTTCCTATGGTTATTAGGGCTAGCCATTAGCCTATATAACTAGGCGTGGGCACACCAATGGGCAAGGGCGGTCACTTGACCCCGCTGGATTAAAATTTCCTACAAAGATGTACATATATTTTTAGACATTATGGTAAATTTGCCCCAATACCTTATCCGCATTCTCTAGATTTTGCCCCAAGTAATATACTACCTTGTCCAAATGGTTCACCGAATCTCCCTGATCTTTTCATTTTTTATGTGCCATCATTTTTTAGCACATTCTCCCTCACATGCAAAAAGACGTGCAATTTTCAGACAAAAAAAGGTATTTCATTCAGTTCATAATTTTTGAATTTTCTCACCAAATTAAAGAACTAATCGAGATCTTCAATTTATTTAGTACGAAACTCGAAAAAATCGTGTCTGAAAGTTCTTTAGTTTTTTATCTGAAAAACCTACTTTCGTAGGGGACCGTCAGAAATAAACAAAGGGAGTATATGCCGTAGATTCTTGACCCCGTTGATGGTAAATCCTGCGTCCGCCCCTGTATATAACCCCTTAATTAGTCTTGTAATCATTCAAGCTTTTCCAATACAATAACATTGTACTTTAGTTCTCTCTGTTTTGCAAAGTCCCAGAACAATACGTGGAATTCCAAAAGTACACAGGAAATCCATAAGACTCTTTGAAAAAACTACTTACCGACAAAATAAAAGAAATATAGTCGGCAATTTGACTACTTTGACATATCCCTATGTCCTTGAGATGGAAATTAGATACACACGACGCATAAACACATACCCGCATCCAACACCAATAGCCCAGCCCATGTAACATAGGCCACAATTATCAAAAATAAACTTGATCCTCATTCTGATAGAATTAGGGACATTTTGTTCATTTCAATGAATGAAATATTCTACAGACATATAATGACATTAAGAAGTTTCAGTTAACTTACTATCCAATAGGCCAGAAACAACAATTGTTCATGTAACTGACTCAGATGTGATAGGATTAGACATTTTGTTCATTTCAATGAATGAAATATTTTGTGGACATAAAATGACAGAGTTTCAGTTGACAAACATTCCAACAAGCCAGAAACCACAATTATTAATGTAATTGATGTGATAGGATTAGAGCCATCTAATCAAATTATCTTCTTTTATATCTCACTGAAACATTCAAGTACAATAGACACAAGCAATCAGCCAAATTTCTTGATTTCTCTCTTTCCTCTTCTTTAGGGATGGCAATTTCCACCGATCCGATCGAATCTGATCCGCTCTCGGATCCGAATGGATCGGTGTTTTGGAGATCTGTTTGGAGACTGAGTCGGATTTGGGGATTTTTTAAAAAAAAATCGGGGATCGGATCGGGGACGGGTAGTAGTGTATCCCCGCCCCGAATCCGATCCGTCCCCGAATCCCCGTTTTATATTTTATATTATATTATATATGTGTGTGTGTGTGTGTGTATTGTATTTTGGGTACACACTAACACACACTATAAAACCTATTCTTTCTCTTCTCAAACCTCCAGTCAACCCATTCTCTCAACAGCCGCCGCACCACCATTCACCCACCGACTTACCACTTACCAGGTTCTCTCTCTCTCTCTCTCTCTCTCTCTCTCTCTCTCTCTCTCTCTCGCGATGTCTCTTGTTCTCTCATCTCCGATCTCCCTCTGTTCTGATTCAGTGAACCCTAATTCGAAATGGAGATTGGATCCCCAACAGAGGTATCCCCCCACTCGCCAACAGAGATATTCTCTCATCTCCGATCTCGCTCTGTCCGTTTTGTTGTAGATCTGAAGTGGATTTTGTTGTAGATCTGAAATTTAACAACTACGTTGTTAAATTCTGTTTGTTTTATCTATGTTTATTTGTTGAACTTCATGTATAGTCCTGTATGTGGGGGAAAAAGATTAATTGAGGTTGTTGGTAATGAGCAGTCTTCATGCTCTGTTTGAGTAGAGATGACTTAGGAAGTATGTGAATGTGAAGTGATCAGTTAGTGCTCATAATTGGAACTTTATCTGAGATGGAAACCGGTGTAATTTTCTGGTATAAGCATGCCTATTCTCTACATCTTCTCATCGGGTTTTGAGTCTTACCTTTGTGAGCAGCAGCTTCCCCCTCCTACAAATTGGTGTAAAAGGAAAAAAAAAAGAAGGGTAACCTCAGCGAATTGTAATTGTAATTTAGTGGTTTAATAGTTTCCTTATTTACCTGGAATGTTATCTGTTCAAGTGTGTAGATCAATAAAAAATTTTGAGAAACTTCTTTTTGGCTCGTCTAGCAAAAGAAAGTGGAAATCACTTGGTAAGTTAATGAACTGATAATGAGCAATCTCATTCTTTTTTTTTTTTTTTTTGGTTATTCGTGGGTACTTGAAAGTTTAAACTAGTTCATATATTGAGTAGGCTCTGTCTAATGCAATTTCAAAGTAAAAACACATGATTCGTAACTAAATCCTAACAAAACCCACTTCAGTGCTAGCACATTTTTAGGGAGAGCTAAAACTCTATCTTATTCCAGTGTGTGTTTAGTTCACTGATGATTGAAAAATTGTTTTGTTACGGCAGTCCCATGTTTATGGCCGGTTTCATGGAATCCTCCGCTTATAAATGTAGTTTTTGAATCTGCAGTTTGCTGACTCGAGAATATCACTCTTCAATTCCCGCTGATGAACCCAAGGAATACACTTCTGAACGTGATGAAATTTTGTCACAACGTTTAAGGAGTGAACATTAGTCGCATTTTCAGAGCATAAAATTGAAGACAACGGGTGCGTATAAAGCAAGGCGCTTGTATTGTAAAGAAAAGTTGGTTGGGGATTCTAAGAGTGGAACACCACATTTGAGAGATCATCTTAAATTCCATTTAGGTCTTTTTTTTATCAGATTTCAGCCTTATTGGTGTTGTGTTGGCTCTGTGGATTTGTTGTTTTTTTTTTTTTTTTGAAGTAAACTGGATGATGAACTCTCTCCCTATTATCTGCTGATGCTGTTTATGATGTTTTGCAATCCCAAATGTTGATTTTTGGTGGCTGATTATTGGTTCTGTTTATGTGGTGTTGCTTTTTTTTTTTTTTTTGGATCGGTTATTCTGCTGCTGCTTGGAATTTTCCCGAATTCCCGGTTTGGATCCCCGTTCCCCATTTGGGGCGGGGATGGAGGGGGAAAAATAATCCCCATTGGGGATCGGGATCGGGGCGGGGACGGGGACGGGGATGGAGGAGGGGTTCGGGGATCGGGGACGGGGTCCGGCCCCGCCCCGTCCCCATTGCCAACCCTACTCTTCTTGTAGAACCCCAGAAACCCAACATGTGGTTTGCAACTTGCCAGAAAATCCTAGTTTCCTATGGCAGTACCTAAAATACCTCCATAGTAATAACTAACAAGATCTTTGATTCAACAAGCACAAAAATATTCTACAAACACAACTTAAGGCATGCAGGTATATAAAAAGAAAAAAAGAAAAGCGATTACCAAAAAGAACAGTTACCTAAAAAGAAAATGCCCAACAAGAATTAATCCAGCATCACTTATACGCATTCTTCTAAATGTCAAACTATTTTCAACACTTTGAGTTTACCCATCCAATGTTCATCTTGATCAACTACCATCTTCAAATTAATGTCTGTGACTCAATGTAACATTGGAGAAACTTTATGACATTCAGAAATTAAAGTTATCTGCTATACTTGCTAATTTCCAGTGCAGTGGTCAGTTGAGTTATCGAAAAATCGGGAACTGCAAAGACAGATTCAGAGAAATAAACCAGAGGCCAAAATTGATGCAATAAATTTAGGGGTCTTTTTGAGAGTCTCTTTCTACTTCATCTTATGGAATATTCCGATTGCACCATTTGGTATCAGATCTCCTAGGCTCCTAGCTCAGATCCTGACCCTTCATCTTGCCAGAAACTTCGCTAGAAACCTAACCTTGCAGGAAAATCTCGCTAGAAATCTAAAACGGCGCCGGAAAACCTTGTTGGAGCCCCCAAATCACTTGTTTTCTCCAGATCTACTCAACCCAAGACCCAAAATCTCAATTTCAACCTTCAAACCCCACAGATTGACCATTTTTGGAGCTGATTTTGCTGTTTTGGTCGATCAAAACCCCGTTTCGAACCATTTCGAGCCATTTCGAGCTCTACCCAGCACTCGAATCTTGATTATAGCAGTCGAATCCTCGTTTACGAGCCTCGAATCACTGTTTCGGCAACTGATCTACTTGTTTCAAGCTTCGAACTGGTGATTATAGACCATTTCGATGCTCGAACAAGGAGACCCAGCAATCGTTTCAACTTTCGGCGCTATTAGATGTGTCTCAAACCTTCAAAACCCTGTTGTGGTGCTCGAATCAAGTGATAGGGTCTTCGAAAACCCTATTTCAGTGCTGGAAATTCTTTGTTCTGGACTCAAATCACTCGATTGGAGTTCGAATAGCAGTCGATTGGAGTTTAAGTCACTCAACAGCCCTGGGTCAGCCTCGAATCAGTGTTTGAACACTCGAAAACCACTGTTCAGCACTCGAAAATCACTATTCGGCACTCGAAGTTGAGGTCAGATTTCAATTGGGTTTGTGTTATTTATCGAAATTTGTTGCGATCTGTTTCCATTTGGTCAGTATTTGGAGTTGTTATTGGTTATTGCTTGTTCCCAATTGATTGAGTTTTGCTTGATTGGGGTTGCATTGGTTGTTGGAGTTGATTTTGGGTGTTGTAATGGCTCATAGAGAAGGAAGAGGGAGGACAGGAGGTAGAGGCAGAGAATTTATGGCGAACGATGTTGAAGAGAATGTGTTTAGCAACCAATACTATGAGATCGATAAGTCGAGTATGCAAGTTACTACTTTGATAGAGGAAATGCGACACTTGCAACCTCCAACCAAAGGTAGTGACTATATTAAGAATACTCAAAATCGAATCAAATTTGAGGATTCTTTGTTCACTCCACATTGGCGTAGAGCAAATATGGGTGATAATGAACTTCCCAAGTTTTGTGGGAGCCCACAAAAATTCATTGATTGGTTAAACTCCATTGAGAGTATTTTTGAGTATTATCATGTTACCGAAGAAAAGAAGGTGAAATTGGTATCTAGTTGCCTTAAAGGGAGAGCTTCGGATCTGTGGACACAACTTAAAGTTAGTCGACAAGGAGAAGCAAAAAAAAGGATTAGAGATTGGGATAAGATGATGCCAATTCTTCGACTAGTGTTGGTAAGAGAAAGAAAGTCCTTGGGGGCTGTCCCAATGGAAAATCAACCTTTAATCGATACTTTGAAGGGTAGAAACCCGTCACCTAGTGGAATATTCGAATGCTTATATGGAGAACCAATTCTCGAGTTGCAAGTTGGTGAAAAAGCTTGTGCGCATGTTCTTAATTCCCTCTTTATTGACGAGGTGAGAGAATCATGTTGCAATGAAGAATATGGGTATGATAGTGTTCCGATCTTTGATGAATTTCCAAGAGAAGAGTCGGAGGAGTTTGAAGATGGTTTGAAGATTTTTCCATCTTTGGAGGCGACTATGAAGACCTTCCCATTTAGGATGAGTGTTCAAATGAGGACATTGATATTAACAATGAAGAAGAAGGATTTGAAGACATCGGTGGTAGTCATGAAGAACAAGAAATGCCTAGTCTTTCGATGCATGAGCTTGCATTTTTTATGAAGATAGTGAGCAAGTCTTAGACGAGAGTTATGACATGGAGATTGGTGAGTGTGACTTCGAAATTGATGACACACAACTTTATGAGTATGGGAATGATTTTGAAGCCCCACTATTCGATGAAGTGTTGGTTGAACCAAAGGGTGCGGATTGCTATGAGATGTTGCCTCCCGAATTGCTCCAATTGTAAGATGTTCAAGTTTATGTGGTAGTCGAGCCAAAAACGTCTTATGTTCTTAGACCTTCGCATGTGGAGGTACCAAAAGAGGGCAACAACTACTTTGAGCAACTTGAAGATCCTTTGGGGATGATGTTCACTCGAGAAAGTCTTGAGCATGATCTTGGGCACAACGTGAAGTCGAAATTCCTCTATGCTAGGGTTGATGATTCTTATGAGGTTATGCAATCAAATGTAGCCTCATACGTTGACGAAGTGTTGATCCATAAGAGGGATGGCAAAATGGGTGATCACTTGGCACATAAGCATGGATGCAGTGAATGTACACAAACGGAAAAGATGGGTTATTGCAAGAGGGTGACATGATCAATAATTGCAGCTACAAGCCTAATCCAAATCTGCATAATTTCTCAATTTAGTTGTTTTTGTGTCTTGTTGTCCAACTTGAAGACAAGTTGTTTTCTTTAGAAGGGGAATCCTAATGCAGTAAATTTAGGGATCTTTATGTCTTTTTGTTTCCTTAGCGTTAAGGGGTCTATAAATAGTGTGAGAGTCTTCCATTTTGTAGCTTTTATCATTTTAAGAATATAATAATCAAGAGTTTTATCTCTTTGTATCCGATTTTGGGAGTTTCTCTCTCTACTTTATCAAATTCCGGTTGCACCAAAAATAAAATTAACTCACCTTCCTGTTGTTCAAAACCACTCCTGTGAGTCTGGTAGGAAGCCATGTTTTCATACATGCCATCACTAAAAAGGAAATCACCGCTGGCCTTGTCCTCTTGCATCTTGTGAGTGGCAGCAGAACCAGAACCCACATGGTAAGTATTAATATTTTCAATGGCGTCATCTACCGGTTCCCGAAACTCATCTTTGGGAGATTGTGGATGCTGATTAATCATATCAGAGGAAAAGTTAGATGCATCTACATGCAAATCAGAAGCCAAGGGTTGCTCTAAAACAGGAGGCACACGAACAGTTGGCGGTGACTCAATTAGTGGCCAGTCATCATTTGGAGAATCATGATGACCTGTAGACACATGATCCTCAGAGGATCGAGATGTCTGAACATGGTGTTGATTGAGCCCATACTGGGCTGGGTTTGCTCCGCTGGAAGCCTTGCTATGTGACCGACCCATCTTAACAATGTCAGCCATTGATACCTGACCAGGGACTCCAGACCAGGCAGCTTGATATCCAGAAAGAGGCTGTGAGGTTGATAAAGTACCATTCACAGTGGCTATCATCATCGGTTTATTTTCACCAGTGACAAGATCACTGCATTGAGAACCCACATAAGAAAATAAGCATCTTGCAGACAAAAGGATAGCAAATAGATTGATCCCATGAGTTTTCAAGCATGGATTTCGATAATAGAATAAATATGATTCTCTGGTAAAAATAACAATATAAGAAACAGAAATCTGCTTATAAAACATGATGTTTCTTTGCATTACCAACAGTAACATTAGGTGCAATTCATCCACTAGATGAACGAAGATACTTCAAGCAATAGTTGTGCGCTTAGTCATGAACATAAGATACTCATGTTAAAACTAAAAACACCTGATGCTTGCATTTAATCTCTTCAGATATGCCATTCTGCGTCAATTGTCCAACATCATGTTGATTTAGATGCCAACAATGAGAACAAAATAGCTTCGAAGGAAGAAAACTGTGAACATTCAATTAGCATTCATCATGAGAACCCAGATTCTAAGGAACGATACTAAAACATGGTTTTTGTGTTCCTTGAGCCGTATCAAAAGACCTCCTACAAGAAACTTCCTGCTCAAGCTACAGGACCTTTTCATAGTATTCATAACATTGCACCTAATGCATAGTCACTTATCTTACCTTCAGATATGAGATTCAGTCCTGTTTTCCCAATAGGGTTTGTTTCCTTATCTAGGCACCATTTACCCTCCCAGTTCTCAAGCAAGTTTACCAAAAGCAGCATGCCTTCTACATCATTTAGAACACAAGTCCTCGTCTTCCGCCACTACAAGTGCAGCATAAGAGTCTAGTTATAGGTGTTCCAATGAATGACGATGTTGCTGATTTGATTGCTCTAGGAGATATCTTGTGCATTGCATGAACCATTCAAACCCCTGTTGAGTGGAGACTTACTGTAAGTTAGGAATTGAGGACATACTTGCAGCTTTGACCTTGTCTTTGACTTGTATCACAGCCTTTACTCTTTAGATGAGAGTTCTTCTCAACAGGGAAGAATGATGCAGATGGTAAAGCAACAGCTAAAAGTCTAATCAAATCCAAGAAGAATTCCAATTTACACCAGAATTTTATCTCTTAGTGACTTCTTGGAATTATGCTATTTATAACTGGACTAAAGGTAAATATGAACCAATAACTGCATTGCGTCTTCATTCTCTAGTACTTCTTCACCCGTCTTCCACTCTTAGAAATGGTTAATCATACAACTATTTCTTATTAAAACGCCCTTCAAATTGGTTATGAATACTTTTAGAAAGAGGACAACCTTCCGATCTAAGATTAAGGGCATTAAATGCATGTGCCTTCGGTGTGGAACACAGGGAGTAATACTGCTGCACTAATCCTTTCCTATGTTCTGAGAAAAGAGCCAAGCAATAGAGAATCTAACACAACTAACCTTTGGGCTGGAGGTCGCTGGTTCAAATTATTTCCAGTCATTCCAAATGCCACTGGCGAAGCGCTACTGTAATTGTGTGTTCCATTTTCCTTCTTGTACGCAGTTTTACCATGTAAAGCACCAGACTCTGACATAAGGATCTCAGTTCACGATCAAACAAGAAGATTCATGAAACCAAATAAAATTTTCGAAAATTGCATTTAACACCCACATACCAGATGAGCCAAACTGCGTGGAGCCACCACGTCCAGTATAGCGGTCACTGCTGCCCCTACCGACACGATTCGAATTGTTACTAACGCCACGAGACCTGGATTCTGTTGTATCCTTATTCTGAAACAATAAATAGTAGAAAACTAAAAAATGGGTAGAAGGTGAATTTTTAACAGTCTACGCCACATTTGAAGCTTAATAGAGCTTCAATAGTCTTTTGCAGTTTCATAGTGGTGGCAATCCACAAGTGGAAAATGAGAAACCATGTTTACGAAAAGGAGACTCAACTACCAAACTTTAAAAATCAGATATCATGCAATTTCCGCATCACGCACCTCTTTTTTCTTTTCTCTTTTGCTCTTCACCTCGTGGAAAGGATCTAGACAACAGAAAACTGCAAATTAGAATTGAGCTTGAATATCAACAAACCAAAAAAGGACAAAACAAAAACCTGCATTCAATCCCGGATGGAATCTTCAAGAATATGAAAATTATTATTAAAAAAATGACAGTGCATACTATTGTGAACTAATAAGGAAAATCACAAGGATGGAGCAAAGCAAGAAAAAGTTCGACAACCTAAGAAGCACGAAAACACCTATCTGCCTCACATGTCCGTGTGGACAAGGACACAAATAGAGCCTCTTCCGCAACGTTGGGACAATCTAAAGACTCATTGTGGATACGTTAAGGACAAGTTAGGAGATTTTATGAAGTGGGAGTACGGTCAAAATTGCCATGAATGCTTAGATTTTTTATACTTAGTTTTGCTTTTACATCTTCACAATACTTAATCTGATCTGGTGATCCCTCACTTAATAAAATCAATCTTTTTGTTTTTATGAACACATTATATCCCTAATTTCAATGTCCTTAACCAACGGTTATGCTATAAGTGGACAATAAAATTATCCCAAATTTTCAACGTGTCCACAACATGTCTGCATCCGATGGTTTAGAAAGTTGAGGTGTTTTGGCATGTCATGTCATGGCTGGGTCCTTTGTCAGTGTTCATGCTTCTTCGACAACAATATATAAGCCATACTCACAAGTAGGCAAACATGAAGAAGAAACACTAATAGTGTGAAAAAAGATGGCATGCAAGAAAATGGAAGAAACTCTATTGAAAACAAACAACTCTGAAACAAATGTTGATTGGAAATGCCCAAGCAGTAAACTAACAGTTCTGATCTATTCCACATGAAGTCTTCGTTTTCCAGTTATAAAAATTTTTGTTTGGAATTTGGAAATAGAAGTTGGTTAGTAGTAATTGCTACTAGGAGAGGACTGATAAGTTAGAGCATCTCCAATGGGGCTCTCCAAATTTGTGTGCTAAAATATGTGCTAAATGGTTTATTACGATAATAATGGGTCCCTCCTTTGTGTGTTAAGATATTTTATTGGGTATGAGTGCTTCAATGACTTGCTAAAAAAAGTGTGTAATATCTTTTCAATAAGACAATAACTTCCAAAACCCTTGCAACAAATGTCAAAAAGAAAAAAGTGGGCCAATTTATTTTCCCATAGGTTGAATTTGAACTCAAATAGGTGGAGGCCCTTTATTGTTTGCTAGCTACATGGCCAAACTTGGCACACACCTAGAACATACCTAAACTAACACACACTAGCACATAAGATAGCACAATCATTGTAGCACCTAAAACACACATTTACATGGTAATTATCAAAACGCCGCCACTAATACATGAAATAATACGCCCGTTGGAGATGCTCTTAGAGTTATAGGAGAGAGAGAGAGAGAGAGAGAGAGAGAGAGACAATTAATGAGTTCTGCATAAAAGCTGGAGAATATAAGTGAGTGGATGGATGTTTCCAATTCATGTAACCAGGAATCCTCCATTGTGTTTTCTTTGCTTTCCTAAATAAGGCTAATTAAGCCCTTCGTTGAGCTCTTTTCTAATTGCCCTTCATTGAACTCTTTTCTAATTGTACAACTCTCAGTCTTGATACTTTATCATTTGGTATAAGTGCCACCGATGCTCAGTAGATCCAATATTCACTTATTGCTATAAAAACACAACAAGGTTATGAAATTATATTCACAAAGATTCGAAGTTAATTGAAGGAAACAAATAGCTAATTGAGATCACCAGAGATTTCATAAGAAAATCTCAATTGCCTTGAGTAGTTAGTTAAGAAAATGCATTTCTTGAAGAACTGACTTCAAGAATGAAGACCATGAAGAGGAATTGTTGTTGGGGTTTGAGAGGCTACGAAGGTTGAGTCCAACAAGTCGTTGAGAAACATGGAGTGTATAGAGATACATTAGGTGTAAGATAAGAGACACACTCCGTCGACAAGTGCCAGGTTTGACACAGGATGCTCCCTGTGGTGCTGGTGTCATAGTCTTCGCACCCACAAGATTTATAAGAAACTTTTTGTCGTTGGTGTTATGGCCTTTTGCACTTTCTAGGTTCGCAAGAACAACATCAAATTGGTGTCAAATGCAAGAAATAGAGGTGTGGCTACAAGACGTACCTATAATTTTTAACAGTTGATATCGTAATTAGAATTAGCCACATAGTTACAGTAGATGGTAGCACTAAGGAAATGGGTAGACCTGAGTTGATTTGAAGTGCAGTCGTTCAAAGACCTAAGTTAGTTGGATATAATGGAACCGACGCCCTCAAAAAAACTCAATGGAGATAATGGATTCATGTAGCCAACCCCAACTGGTTGGAACTTATGGCCCAATTTGGTTTGGAAACGGCCCAATTTGGTTTGGAAAATGTGGGATCTAGGGATAAATACGTGCCCCATGACCAGCCTCCAACGCTGTCACCTCAAGAAATAAAATTAGCCTCAACTTCTTCTAATGTTCTATCAGACATAAAAGCCACCTTCTTTGGTTCCAACAACTCTTGCTGCTTCTCAATTCTTTACATTCTGCACTACAACCAATCTCAGAGTGTATCAAAAAGGGTCTCATTTTTAAAATCTTTATGAAACTAGATCACAGTTTATGCAGTCCGAGACTTAGAGGCACCTTCATGTTCGACAAAGAACCTAGAGAAGAATCTTTTGATTCACTTACCAGTTCGGACTTTATTTTTGGACTTCTACTTTTTTGTTCAAGCTTGGGGGCAACCAGGAACATAGATGTTGTGAAACAAGGTTTGAAGCTGACGCACACGTTAAAAGGCTATCATTTATATGTCTGTTCAAGCAGGTCTCTTGTATGGTTCCATGCAAAGTGTTTGATAGATTAATAGTCTATATCTGGTGACTCATATGGTTACTGCTTTAGTTAAATCTAGTGGTGTTAGGTTTGTAGCAGTTGTGTTTGGTAAATGCCTCAAAAGGATCTTTGTGACTAGAATGCCAAGATCTAGCGACATCCAAGGTATGGACCAATAAGGGAGGCATTAAATTTGTTCACCTAGTGCTAAAAGGGAGGATATGAAGTTCAAAAGAGATTTCAGATTTGTCTAACACTCTTTTCACTTAAATGATCCAGATCAAAAGAGGCAGGCACAACGAGATAAAATGCCTCATAAGGTTGAAATTCCCAAGCACTAAAGATTACAAAAGTAAAATGAAAATTCTATTTCAGTTGATATTGCATGTGATCCACTGGCAAGTTTGGCTGAATATAATCTTGTCCAAGTTATTACTGTCCTGCAGTGTACCCTTCAAAGCATGGACACGGACACGGATATGAGCTACACATATACATGATAGCACGAATCAAGTTGGTCTTCTTGCTTTAGGTTTGGCCATGAGGACTACACACTTTAACTGGAGTGGATATTGAAGATTCCTTAATTGTATTGTAACCAGATGTGCATTCATTGATGGTTCCCTAAGTTGGAAATTGAAGATGGTTAGTCATTGTCACTAGTAAAGGAGAGGGATTGATTAGTTAGTTGTAGAGATATAGAGAAAGAGCGCGCGCGCGCGCGTGTGTGTGTGTGTGTGAGAGAGAGAGAGGGGGGAGAGAATTAGGCAGATAATTGTTGTTAAAGCATCCAACTCAAAACCAATTGGCAATGAGTGGATAGGCCGCCCAAGTTTATATACTAGCTTTGCAGGTTATAATTAACCAATGTGGGACAAGCTCTAACAAGTGTTATGTTTATAAGGGGAAGAATGTGTGTACAATGGGGTGGATGTTTTGTGGTTTCCTATTCGTAATTCTGGCTCGTGTAACAACGTCATCCCCTGTACTTTCTTCCTTCTGCCATATATTTTTATTTCGATAGCTTGTGCAGACCCTCGTATTGAAGAGTGACTAAAGAAAAGTTGCCAAGAAGTCAAGCATAAAATTGCTAAATCTCACATTGCCCCACATTCAAGCAATATAGAGAGATACATTCATACTAATGAAGTTATCGAAACAAGAATTATCTCTCAGGACGTCTCTTATCTCTGCAGATGATGAACAAGAACACGAAGAGTGTCTTCTTTCTTTTTTTTGGTTCAGAACCTAAATTTTTGCATTATTGGGGACATTAAATCAATCCAGAAAATATACTTTTTGAGGATAATCAAGTTGAAAACTTTGCAAACATGTATTCCAAGTTTTCTCAGCAAACGGAGGTAAATAAAAAAAAAATATATATATATATATATATATATATATATATATATATATATATATATATATTAAAATCACATTCAGATTAAACATGGAAGGAAAAAGGTATACATGTATACGTATGAATATGTATGTATAGAGAGAGAGTATGGATGTATGGATGGAGACCTTGAGAGAGAAGCCTGTTAACGGCCTCGTTAGGGTCCATATTACATTCTTTGAGCATAGAGTAGATCTCGGATTCAGGACAGTTAACAATCTCCTTCAAACTCTGGACCATCTTCCTCGACGCCGCCGGGATTGATTGTACCCCAACGCCGCCCCCATTGCTACTGCTTCCGCCCCTGCTACTCATACTCTCTCTCTCTCTCTCTCTCCCCCTCCCTACAACTCAAGATCTATCTCACTCCAACTCACACGCCTCTCTCTCTCTCTCTCTCTCTAAGTTCAGCTGCAACAGAATCCGCCGCGCCGGGAAGATATCGAGGCTCTCTCTCTCCACTTTCCGCACCGAAAACCCTTTTACTCTCTCTCTCTCTCTCTCTCTCTCCCTGAAAAAGTATCTCTCCTCATAGATTTCCTAATTTAATGCTTCGGGGTTTTGGGAACAACGAATAATACGTTAGACAAGTTTCTTTTTTTTTTTTTTTTTTTTTTTGGGTAAATAAGCTTGAAAATAAAAGAGGCTAAGCGGATATACAACCTACAAGGGGCATACCCCAGGGAGGACAAAGCAAAAGAAAGAAGCAGAACAAAACAAAACAAGAAAACTTCGAAGGCAGACTAGCCTAAGAAAGTGGGGAAGGCCAACTGGCTACATGGGAATGAGGAGCCTATGGAAATGGGACAACCCCCCATTAAGATTAGAAGGTTGCATGATCAACCCACATATATGAATCAATCATGAACTTCGACATAATCAACGATGATCTATAAGAACGAATGACACAACGGGACATAGATCTAGAACTTTAGCTTCAAAGGGGACACATGAGAGCATATGATATTCTTGGCTTCATCGTAACCTTGATGACGTTCCAATGATGCAGAAGAAGCAGCCGCAGCAATGAGCACCTCACCCAGGATATCTGGAAATTTCAGGAAATTTCGGCAGCATCTCCTTTGTAATATGACAGTCCCAAGTGAGCAGTAACACTGCTAATACAAGAACAACGACCATACAGCAACACAAATGGTGGCAGCAAATCGATTCCATCTAGTGTAGGATATAAAGAGTGCAGACCAGGCAAGTGTAGGGAGGAAAGGCCCCCTCCCTGAAGGGACTATCACGAGCCATGGGACAGCCCCCCAAAGCTAGGCCAAAACAAAATCACAACAACGTGGATGCTGATCAGACACACAGCAGTCCACAGGTTCAATTCTGTAGCAAATTAGCAAGTGAGCAAGTAATGTATAGCAACAGATACGCAAACAAATATCCATAGCAACAACCCTTGCTATAGCATAATATGAGGTTTAAATGCAAGCAAGTAAGCATGTAGGTTGCAACAGCACTTGCAACCCATATAATCATCATTAAAGCTCAATGCAATCAAGGCGTAAAGCAATAAACAAGCATCGACAATAGTAACAATAGATTGCAGTAAACGTGGATTGCAACAGCTCTTGCAACCCAAATGACATCTATAAAGTACGATGCAATTATTACCATACTCACAAAGTACAATATGCACTGTGATGGCCGCAGCAGCAGCGAATAGGATGAAACTCTGTTCCTTGCTGCAGCAAATACAGGGGCAGCAGCAATAATTGCCATTGAGACTGCCCCCTCTGATTGAATCTGCCCCTGGAGACACTCCAATCCTTGATACGAGACACACCAAGCGGTGGCTAAACATTCCTCACTGCAGCAGCAAACAGATCCTAATCTCAGTGCGTTAGACAAGTTTCCTTTGGTTCGCTTCTATTTCTTCCATAAATAATTCCATTTCGAATAAAAAACAAATTATGCGAATTTTTACTTTTTTATTTTTTGAATTTGTCTTTATTCACAAAACTTTATGGCCCTCTTTGATAAAAGGTTTCGTTTCGAAGTGATAGGTAATGAGGTGAGATTGGGATTGGTAAGGAGGTGGAATTATTAATGAGGAGATGAATCCTTCCCTTGTATTTGTTTTGCACGGGATTACTAATAACATATTTGCTTTGCATAGAATAGGATTGAGTTAAAATAATTTGTTCCACTTCTGCCCATACATGGAAACACCATTTTTCATCACCAGGGTGGCAAACCATGAATTTTTCTTTGACCAAATTCAAGAACCATTTGACCACATAACATATTTATTTGGAAGCATTTTTTCTTCCAGATTTCAACGACAAATTTTCCTCCTTTTTTTTTCAGATTTCAAATGAAGAATAACTTTTTTTTTTCAGATTTCCAATGGATAAAATGAATCAACAAGTAACTTGAAACAATTTTAGAATCACAAGCAAAAAAAAAAACGAAAATAACAATGGTACAAATTTTTACCCATTAACTTTTCAAAACACATACTCCTTATTAAGGGTCAGCCCAAAATAGAGTACTCTACTTTTATTTAGAGAAGGAGGGAGTATTATTTTACCAGCATCCACATACCCAACATTCACGTTTTTCCTACCAAAACTCACTATCAGGTTGTGTTCGCTACATAATGAAAATAGCAACAGACCCACAAAAAAAAAAAAAAACAACAGCAGCAGCACCAAATGAGAAAGCTTATTTGCATAGAGGAAAGTAGTCGTGTAAATAAATGAAAGGGAAAAGGACGTGGTTGTCTTTCTCAACTCAATCCCTTGGGACTGGTTTGATAATACCCAACCCCCCTTGGATTGGCCAATCCGGTGAAAATAGGGGTTTCATACTCCTTTGGAATTAGCAATCCCACCCATGAAAATCAAAGCAAACATGAGTTTTGGGGGGGCCATCCACCTTCATAATCCAATCCCCTTGCTGAACCCTGCTATCAAACAGGGCCTAAGTTTGGTTAATAATATTACAGTACTTTTTAGATTTTTCTCGTCAATACGAAAAATAATTCAAAAAAAAATTGAATAAGGACAAAAAAAAAAGGTTTTTTTTTTTTTACCCAAAGTGCCCCGTAGCCAAAAATCTAAAACATTTGGGCCTTGTTCATTTCACAATTTAATTTTGTTTTGTAATCTCTACTCTCATCTCTCTCTCTCTCTCTCTCTCTGTGTCTCTCTCTCTCATTACTCTTATCTCCAAAACTAAAATAAACTAAAACTAGTAAACAAACAATGCCTTAGACATTTTCAAAGATAATGATAAAGAACTTTTACAATCAAGCACAAAGACAAAAGTGATGCATGATTATTTAAATACCCTTCTGCAAAACTAGTGAAATGTCACTAATTTTTAATAGTTGGAAAAAAAAAAAAAAACCAACTCCTACGTTTGGTCGACCACCACTCCGCCTCTGGTGACTACTTCCGCCCGACCACCACCCCATCTCCGGCAACCACTTCCGGCGACCAAAAAAATTGGTAAAATGTCACTAATTTTTAAAACTTCTAATTTCGTATAGAAAATTAAAAAAAAAAAATTAACTCCTACGTCCGGGTGACCACCACCCCACCTCTGGTGACTACTTCCGGCTGACCACCACCCCACCTCAGGCAACCACTTTCGGCGACCAAAAAAATTAGTAAAATGTCACTAATTTTTAAAACTTCTAATTTCATATAGGAAATTTTTTAAAAAAAATTAACTCCTACGTCCGGGTGACCACCACCCCACCCCCGGTGACTACTTCCAGCCAGCCATCACCCCACCTCCGGCGACCAATGTTTCACTAATTTTTAAAACTTCTAATTTTGTATGAGAAATAAAAAAAACAAAAAACAAAACAACTTCCACCTCCGCCCGACCACCACCCCACCTTCGACAACCTCTTTCGGCGACCCAAAAAAATTAGTGAAATGTCATTAATTTTTAAAACTTCTAATTTCGAGCAGGATTCAAAATAAAAACAACTCTTTCCTCCGGTCGACCACCGCCCCACCTACCCCACCTCCGACGACCAATTCCGGCAACCAAGAAAATTAGTGAAATGTCACTAATTTTAAAAAACTTATAATATCGTACAAGAAATAATAATAATAATAATAATAATAATAATAATAATAATAATAATAATAATAATAATAATAATAAGAATAATAAGAAAAACCTAGTGACTTTTTAACAAGGTATTTTCTCATTGGATTTTCTTCGTTTGAAAATTTGATGAATGCCTCATATTATCATTAGTCTATCTTGAGCTTATGGCAACAACCATAATTTCTTTTAATTTGCTTGCCAACAGCTTGGAGATCCTGAAAATAAGGCCGCGTCTAATGTCGATTTTCATTTATCAAAGCTTTTGACTGACCATCCAAACATGAAGGTGAAGTATTCGGTTTAGATAGACTTGTATGCTTGCTAGTTTTTTGCATATCAAATAAATTTGATAAGTATCTTATCTGTTTCTCTGTTAAAGATAATTTTCAAATTTGATAATTTTCCCTTTATTGGGCCTATTATAAGTTGTATAAGGTATAATATTGTTGTGGTCCTCTCTCAGGTATTTGCATCTTGTGTTTCCTTATTTTCCTGTACAGGTTGTGGTGATTGATGAGATGGACAATTTTCTCTTTTGGCCTCATTTGGGAATGCGATCCAAGTATCATGTTGTATGTCTAAAGATATACTCGTTCTTTTTAAACATGAAACACGCAGTTTGTGTTTCATTTTGGAAAATGCTAACCACAAACCACTGGATGGTGGTTAGGTTCACAGTGTATTTGTGTTTACAGAAACTAGTTAATGTGCGTTGAAAATGGGTGCAATTATACTGAAGTTTTGATCTTCTTTGTGCTATTATATCTTAACCACCACCCAGTGGGCACCCATGGCATCGTGGGCACTGACAGACATTGGTTTTGTCGGGAAAAGGGATAAGCCATTGGTCCCTGTCCCTGAGCATGGACACCGCGCATCGGTATTTTGTAGTTGGCACTCATGGCCTGATTCTACTATAAAAGAGGTCTATACATGCAACATACACGGTGGAAATGGTCATCATTTTTTGTGAAGATATTGGAAATCTTCACCGCCGCATTCTTTCTCAATCTAACAATGCCCCATCTCTCCTCTTGCCACTTCGAGTGATCTCATGTCAGTTTAGTACCTAACTTCCTATCATCTTTTCAAAAGCTCCACACCAACACTTGTGACATGTTTGCATATCCCTAGCGCTATTTTTGTTGTATATTGGAGGGATAAATCATAAATGCCACATAAAGTTCATTGGAAATACAGAATGCTGCATGAAAAATGGCGACAATTTTCTAAGTTTATTTGGATCCATATTCAAAAGTGTTAATATATTCTGCATCATTTGGGATACACTGGTGCAACCAAGATGCTCCATTAGATATTTTAGAGAGAGAAACTCCCAAGATGGGATACAAAGACATAAACTATTGATAATTATATTCTTAAAATGATAAAAGCTAGCTAAATTGAAGGTCTCTTACCCTATTTATACTACACCTTACATTAAAGACATAAAAATGACAATAAGACCCATAACTGCTACATATTGACACTAAAACCCATAAACTGCTACATTATGGCTCCCCTGCTGAAAATAAGCTTTCCCTCAAGTTACGATACTGTCCTCCGGGAAATAGGGCATCAAGTGTTGCACGTTGAAAGTGTTGGAGATGTTTAAATGCTAGGGTAGTTGGACTTGGTAAGCATTATTTTTTATCTTGTGTAAGACTTCACAAGGACCCTCTTCCTGATTATTCAACTTCATGTAAGCGCCATGAGAATGAGGGAATATATTCCCTCCAATAATCAAGAGAGAAAAACCCTACTAACTAGAGTTTTTGGTGCAAGTTATACAAACAAGTGTGCAACTGCTTGCGACCTTGGATTGTATATCCAATGTTGTTTCCCCAAGCGTAGGGTTTAGGCCGGCGGTAGCATCAAAACCGGTAAGACCGGGTCGAATCCACAGAGACCGAATGTGCTGAGCATGATGGTTGACTTGCGAATGACGATTTTAGCCTTAAAGCAACAAACTGTGGTTTTGTAGTTTGTTTGGTGGAATTCTCTCAACTTCGAGAACGACTCACAAGTTTTAAAAAGACTAATTAAACTAAGGCAAAGTCTAGGGGTATTTAACGACCATGACTTGGGTTAATCCATCCTCTCTTGATAACCGGCTTGGGGCATCGTTAAATGCCCCCAAACGGAATATTTAGATTTTAAAACCTTTTACAAGAAAGTGTGCTTACCAAAGATTGGGGTTTTCGGTACATTTTGCAAACGAATGGATTGACATCGCCCAAAGCATCCCACATGCCAAGTGGTGAAACCGCAGGCTATGTGGGATAAAAGGGGTTTTTTTTTGGGGGGGGGTAAATAAGCGTGAAAATAAAAGGGGCTAAACGAATATACAGCCTACAAGGGGCATACCCCATGAGGACAAAGCAAAACAAAGAAAGAAAGCAAGAGAAAGGCAAAACGGAATTGAGGGAGGCCAAGTGGCTACATATAGGGAAGGGTATAGTGTTTCCCGTTCATCTACAAGATGAAAGAGAAACACCCGAATGAGGATTACATAAGGAACAAACCCGAAAGGTTACCCCTAAAACAAAGCTACATACAGTAGCAAAGGCTTAACTTAGACTAATACAATATGAATTTAGACTAATACAATGTAAACTCGAAATCGGACTTGATCTTGTGGATTATCACAGCTGACTTGGAAGCACAACTGCCTTGTGCATGGACTTTGAACATGAACATTGAACTTTAGAACTTGAACAATTGAACTTGGTACATGCACATGGGACTTGGAATCTGGAAATGCAACTTCTCTAAGGACAGCTCCCAGAACATGGCCCACTGGCAACAACATGTCCATGATCAATAGCATTTGTCAGCTTGAAATGGACAAGCTCACCTGGGAGGAAGCCCCCTCCCCAAGGCGATCAAACATGCCAAGGGACAACCCACCTAGGCTGGGTCAGAAAACATTGGATTTTTTGAAAAAATTGGGCAGCACCCTGTTTGAAAATGCAGCATCCCAGATAACCAAACACCATAAACTATACGGCAGACATGCTATATATAAACAACCCGTGTGAGTATTCAGTACAACAGCCCTTGTACTGAATATATAAACAGCAGATTGCAACGGCCCTTGCAACCCACAAGATATCAAAAATGTATGGAAATGTGAGAAATACATAAAAACATGTGAACCTGAAATATATGACTACCACAGCAGCAGAATGCAGCAGATTGTGACTGCCACAGCAGTAGAATGCAACAGATTGTGACTGCCACAGCAGCAGAATGTAGCAATTACAGGAGCAGCAGCAGTACTTGTAGACACCCCAATTTTGACCCGGAAAAGGACTTAAGCACTCCCGATGATAAGGAATAAGTCGGGAACAACAATTAAAGCTTGAACAAGACTTCCAATCCCCCAGGAACCTCCAAATATTCACCAAAATGGCCCAAAACCCAAAACAGAGAAAGAAGCTTTATTGGACCTAAGCACTCAGGTCTGTCCACTTGAGTGCTCAAGTTCATCCACTTAAGCACTCAGATCCTCCATGAACCTGAGCACTCAAGTCCATGAACCTGAGCGCTTAGGTGGGGCACGTGGCAGATTCCTGCAGAAGCAATGATGAGATTTTCTGCGAATCTAATATATTTTTACCACTATATCACATTTTGGGATGGCCCAAATCATCCTAATTACATTCCCAGACCCCTAAAACTAATTGCTATCTTAGCCCCCTAAACCAAGTTAAATTCACATTTTTCTCCCAAATTTCCTCTATAAAAACCCACCTTTTCTCCTCATTTTCTCTCTGTAGAAAAAAACCATTGATCATCAAACCATTCTCTACCATTTCTCAGCCTTTCTCCTCTGATTCAAACCCAAATCATTCACATCCACGGCCAAATATTTCATTTTTAGTCCATTTTTGGCCTAAATACCTTAAAAACTCCACCAAAAACTCCCATCAAAGACCATCTACAGTTAGTTTAGTGTGATTCCAGAGACATAACACCCCAAAATCCACACCCCATCCCATATCTCATAAAAAACGCTTGAAAATCTCTTGAAAACTCATGTTTCTAGCCTAAAAGCTCACTAAAAATATCCAAACTTTACCCATCAGTTGAGTTCTTGTTCATACACCCTCATCTTGGTGTCACTCCACTCCAGAAATTCATCCATAGGTTGTGTCTTCCCAAAATCACCACAAAAGTCCTTGTTTCAAGCTCAAAAAGGTAGAAATACCTTGTCAAAATGTTGTTCTTGCTTCCTGAGGGAACCCAAAAGGTTAAGACAGGTTCCTTATACCTGTTCTAAACTTATTATGGGTTTAAAGTTCATAAAAATGATTTCTTAAAGTTTTTGGTTTAGATGGACAAATTTCATCTGAGCACTCAGATTCGTTAACCTGAGCACTCAGAAACTCTAACCTGAGCACTCAGGTCCAACAGAATGATCAAACTTTCTTTCCTCATAGTACATGTTTTGATGATTATTTTGATATATTGATATGTTTGATTCATTCTAATGGCTGCTTGCACTCAAATGGGGGTTGTTTTCACTCAAATATATCTCATCAATGTACAAAAATAAGCTTTTGGAAGCATTTCTCTTTTGAAAATTAAAAGGAAAGTTTGAAAACAAAATGAAAAAGGGAAAAGCAAGCCTTTTTTGGATAAATCTGTCATGAATGTTTGTAAAAAGGGTACTATGGTTGAAAACTCAAAGGTTCAGCTCAAGTCACTTGAGCACTCAAATCAGTCCATTTGAGTGCTTGAGTTCTCCCATCTGAGCACGCAGGTCCATCTGGACCATCATCATTTTCCACACATATATCTCTTCTATTGGTTTATGATAGGTTTGTTACTGGGTTATATTGTGTCTAAACTTTCTGATAAAGGCTTTTATCATCATTCTCCCCCAATATGGATTTGCTTGTGGTTTGTTTTATGCATAAAATGCTATGAAAATGTGTTTTGAAGGTTTATTTGTCTTGTAAAAGGGATTCATAAGTCTAAAACATGATCACATGCAAAGAATGAACTCATTTTTGAGAAGGGTAAGTAAATCGAGGTCATTAAAGAGAAAAGTTTATTTGTGTATTCTGGCTATCTGAGCACTCAAGATAGTCGACTTGAGCACTCAGGTTAGCCCATTTGAGTGCTCAAATCAAAGTCAGCAAGCAGATCTATCTTGGTTCTAGTAGTCTTTACTTGTTACACTCTGTTCAATATAACCTTTGTCTATGTTCACCATGCTGCATTTTAGTCTATTCATGGTCAAATTATTGCATAGCTCCTCAATTAGTGAATATCTCATGGTGTTATGCATGTTCATAATTGTCCTTAGTCCGTATATAATCATGTCTTGCATATGTAGTTTATTTCATATATCTCCATACATCTCATGTATCATCATTTTTTTTGGGTAAATTAGCGTGAAATAAAAAGAGGCAAAAGAATATACAGCCTACAAGGGGCATACCCCAGGGAGGACAAAGACAAAGAAAAGAAAAAAAGGAAAAGAAAATTGCGAGAAATAAAAGGGATGGCCGCAAGGCTACATGAGGGTAATTAGGGTAAAATACAAGGAACAAAGCTAACTTAACAAAAGAGCTCAAGAGGACATTCAAGAGCTAACTTAACAAAAGAGCTAGACTGTACTATCATTAAGCACAAACAATTTGCATGAATACTTCCCGAATTCAACTTGTGATCAAGACAACTTGCATGAACAGAACCTTGCCAAAACAACTTGCATAACGAAGGGAAATGATTCCCAACTTGAGGCTTTCGCACTACAAGCTGCAAGTAAGCATATGATTCCCAGCAACCTGTTAACGGGAGGACGCCCCCCTCCCAAAGGGGGATCAATCAAGCCTAGGGACAGCCCCCCAAGGCTAGGCCTAAACTAAAAGTGCACCCAGTTCCTGAAAAAAATTGGGCAGAGTTTCGTTTGAAAATTGAGCAGCCCAAAACCAAATATAACCTGTATCAACCTCAAACAGCAGGTACAAACTGAAGCTAGCCAAATGAACAAATACTGAATTGTAGGTACTACAATGAAAGCACAACATAACCATAGCACCATATCACTGCCCATGGGAACTGCAACAGTAGATGGCACAATGCACAATATGGCAGCAAATATACAATAACGGCAGCATATTGTGACCCAGAAACAAATGCACAACACAGGTGCATCAACAACCGTATAGAGAACCAAAATCTCTAATTACAACAGCTCTGCCCAACTGGATGGCAGTCCACAAGTTAAGTTTTCCAGAAGATGAGTCAACTCTGGCCAGAATGTAGCAGCAGCAGTGGACATCAGAGACAGATCAGTAACAAAATGCATTAGCAATGTGCAGCAGTAATATGGAGTATCCAGTGCAATGTGCAGCAGCAAAGTGCAGCAGTGAGTGAGCACAGTACCAGTAACAGAAGTGCAATAGCAGAGCCCAATGTGGTGTATCCACACACAGCAGCAATAACAGATGGATAAAAGATGTACAAACCTAACTATGAGGCTCACACTACAACTCCCTCGAACACTCACAACTTCTATATCCCTCTACTACGGCTCCATACTCCCTCAACAACTCACTTGATAATCGCCAGATACAACACTCTCCACTCAAAAGGAAAGTCTGAGGTCCAAAACACTCATCTCACAGGAGACACACAATATAAGTAGGTCGCACCCAAACAACAGAGTTGAATATCATCCTAACACACACTAAGGAAAGCATAGAGCCTGTACCTGCACTCAAATCTCCCATATGGGATGTTAGTATTAAAATAACTTCCTGAAGTTTCTGTCGCATTTACTTGTTTTCCCGTTCCCTATTCCCCATTTTCATGCTCCAAGTTGCACAACAAACATTTTCTAAATCCCACAAATGCTAAGTAGAGACCGACTCTCGGGTCGGGCGAGAGGGGTGCCATAAAACCCTTCCCCTCTCGTAACCAAGCTCCCGAACCTAAGATATTATGGTGATGACAGACTGGTTTTAAACCTTATCCAAAATAAGGCACGAGTCATTCGAGTTCGGTTCCTCGGGGACAATCCGCTAAAACCCGGGTGGCGACTCCGAATCGAATTCCTCGGAGGGGTGTCCACAGTACTTCAGCGACCAACAGCAGTACTTCAACGACCAGTAGCAGTAACATGCCAATGTATGGTAATATGATCATCAACAGCAATTCCTCTCTCTTTTCTCTCATGACTGTAAGATGCTATAGTGACCTCTCAAGTCACTTTATCAAATGACAACCAAATTGACAAGCCAGTGGTCTTCAAAGTGAATAATGAACCTTTGCATCCATTTACTGAGTTTGAGTCTACCTTGCAATAGAAAGATCCTTGGAGCTCCTATGTAAGTCTGAGTTTGATCTTCCGGGGTACTCAGAAAGAGACAGAGATCTGCACCAAAAGCATTAGCACAATACATAAAGATCATGAATTAAGATCCCATTTCTTGATGAGCCATTGGGATTGGTGACCTTGAGGAAGATCCTTAAAGGACATCAATCTATGTCTCATCATAGAATAAATCTTGTGGACTACAACTTGCTCAGGACAAAACACATTTTGAAATTTTCTATGATTTCTCTCAATCCATATATGATATATGGTGCTGGTAAAAGCAAGTTTAATCATAAGAGTTTTAAGTGACTTGCCTTTGATGGAAGCTATAAATGAGACCCAACTGGACCAGGATTTGGTAGCCCAAACCTCATTCAGAAGGCCCGTAATTTGGGACCAAACTTGAGAGGTATAAGGGCAATTGAAAAATAAATGATCATGACTCTCATGTCCTTGACAGAAACTGCAGTAGGATTGAGATTTGGTACCAAAAGTGACCAGTCTATCCTCAGTGTACAACCTATTTTGGACTGCCACCCAACCAATAAGACTACACTTAGGTATGTGTCCAGAGAACCACAAACAATGGTGCCGTTGAACTTTGGGAAAGTGTGTCCTCAAATGATTCCACAAGGATGCAATGCTAAATTGACCGTTAGAGGTGAGCATCCACTTATGAGAATCAGTAGCCCCATTAGGCTCAGGAAGGGAGGACATATTTGATCTAATTTCATTGAGTTCAAACGTTTGTGTTATGGGAAAAGTCCATTGAAAATTCCTGATGATGGTTGAAACTCTTGAATCACTAGGAAGGCCAGAGTCATAGAAGACTCTAGACCCAAACCTCTCAGCAAGAGGGCCTAGAGGATGCCAATTATCAAACCAAAGAGAAGAGCTATTTCCATTCCCAATTATGGTTTTGATGTGAGGATGCACGATGGATCTAAGATTAAGCATTTTCCTCCAGACCCATAATGGGTTACCAGGTGTGGACGGTGAGATCCACGCGGCTCTTTGAAGTTCGAATATGAAAACGAAAAAATGTGAGTCGCCACCCGGGGTTTAAATTTAGAAAATGTTTGGTACCCGAGAAACCGTTTTAAGAATAGTTGTTGACTCTCATGCCGCGTTGGAAAAGATTTGATCCGCGAAAAGATTCTTTTGGATTCGGAAGCCAGGTCACGCGCGGGGAAGGTTTTATTAAAAAGCACCCCGCTCGCCCGGGAGATTCCCGGTCTTTACTAAATAATTTGTGGGATTTTTTATAGAAAATATTTTATTGAAAACTTTGACAAATAAACAAGCAAATAAAGAAATTAATTAAAACCATAACAGAAATAAAATTTAAACAAAAGGACTAAATGATAATAATGGGAAAATAAAGGGGGAAAAGTGCAATACATGAAAATAGGTTGCAGAAAAAGAACAGAGAAACAGGGTACGAACAGGGGAAAACAGAGTAAAATTTTTGGTTTTAAACGGGAGCCGTGCGGCTCCTACATAGGGGTCGTACGGTTTGTACTACAAGCCGCGCGGCTTGTGTACAACCCCATTTTCAAAAATTTTGTTTCAGGATCAATGAGTCCAAAACCCGTTCAAAACTTGATTTTCTTCTTCAAATCAACTCCAGTAAGTTGTTTTTATTTGAAAACAGGTTGTTTGAAGTGAAACTTATTTCCGGTATGGATCGTACCGCGCGTTTATCGTGAAAAATTGCCCGGTACGGCTCCGGAAGGCCGATTTTTGCTTCGAAAATGGTTTGCCGAGTTAAGATACGGTCGTTGAAACCGTTATTAACTCGGGGATGCCCTTGGAGAACCATGATTGAAAATCGAAGTTCAAAAACGATTTGTACCTTTCTGGAACTCGAAACAGAGGTTGAAAACTTCGGATTCTTCAGGTTTGGACTTGTAAGATCAATATTTGGTGTGATTGGGAGTAATATGGAGAAATTGAAAGGGAGAGTGTGAAGTTTCGGGAATTTTACTGGCGGTTTCGAACGAGAATTTCGTCGAAAAATCGAATGGAAATTCTCTCGGGGTATGATTTTTTTTTTTTTGGGTCTCCCCCTTGAGAGGAAGATGACGCCTCTATTTATAACCGGATTTGAGGGAATAAAATGATGATATTCGGCAGCCGAGTGATGATGATATTCCTGAATCGTCTAGGTTTGTCAGGGATTTTCAGAAGATAACAACACCAACCGTGCGGCTCCCAGGGGGAGCCGTACGGCTTGTAAGGAGGAGCCGCGCGGCTTGTATAGAAAAAGTTGAGCCGTACGGCTTGAGACAGGAGCCGTGCGGCCTGTGAAGCTGAGTTTCCAACTTTCTGAACAAGTTCCAAGGTAGTTTGATCGTTTATTCGTCATCGGGGATGCACGGGTATCAAAAATTGGGGTGTCTACAGTTGCCCCTCTTTGGCGAGACTTGGTCATCATTCTGAGATGCAAGTCACGTCGAAGATATAGACGTCCCTATTTTTGAACGCCCTAGTGTGAGAAAGAAACAAATGATTAAAAAACATGGTCGAGCAAAGAGCTTCCTACGTACCCTGTTTGTAGGGATCAGACCGATCGTAGTTCGGGGCTAACAAATTTAACAAATACCACAGAGGGATTTTGGAAAAACTTGGATCGCCTTTTTGAAGGCATCAAAATGATTTCTGAGTAATAAACAATGCCGTGACGGACTTTGGAAAAAGATTTGAGAAATTTAACTTGGTGCCATTGAGGATTTAAAAAAATGATTTTTAGAAAATCAGAATAGTACCTGACGGATTTTAAAATGATTTTTGAAAATTAATCCGGTGCCATTGAGGGCTTAAAATAATTTTTAGAAAATTAAATGATGCCGTTGAAGGCTCTTGAACGCGGGACACTTTAAAAAGAAACGTGGGATTAGGACGCAGTGGGCCCTTTTTGAAAGTATGAACTAACAGGGGGTTAGGGGTGATTTTGGAAAGGACCTGTTGAAGGATGCAGACCGCATGGCTCGCGTGCTGGGGCTATAAGGTTTAGAAGACGAGCCGCACGGCTCCTATGTTCTTCAAAAATCAATTTTTCTTTCGGATAACCGCCATATACTCTGAGTATCGTCCTTTTTACCCGAAATTTTCAGTTTGTTGTTCTCATAGAGGGCCGATCCGATCATCCCCTTATTCTTTCTGTCGATTTTCGAAGGTTTTCAAAAAACCCAAAAACCAAACTCCGGAGTCTTTTGGCCATGGCGAGTCCCGGTGAGTCAAGGGCCTATTCCGGCGACCAAGGGGTCGATTCCGGCGAGCAGACAGTGAGATCTCCTCCTCCAAGAGACCGTACGCCGTCGCCGACGTATGAATAAGAACGGGTGACTATCGATTCTGTTGTGGGTGTCTTGGTTCCGAGTGATTCCAGTTCGGTTCCCACCTATTCGCATGCCGCTGAGTTCCATACGGGCAGCGAGGAGCACCATGCGGTTGGTGATGTTGAGGATGACAACGGAGGAAGGGACCGTACGGCCAGTGTTGGGCGTCGTACGGCCGACGGTGGTGGCGCCTCATCAGGAGGAGATGATCTGATTCAGATCCATGAGGATCCGGTTGTAGGTGCTTCCTTGGAGGGCGGTAGTAGTGTGGTTCATGACCCCGAGAGCACGATGGTTGACCGGTTTGAGTTGCATGGCGACATTGGTGGTGATCAAAGTCTTGCCGACATTCGGGTAAGTACCACAATGACTCAAAGTGCTTCAATACCCATAGATTTAGACTTGAATGTCTCCATTTCTGATATTGAGATGACTGTGGGCGGTGTGGACTGTTTGGTCTACCAGAGGGCTATCGAGGGTGTTGTGGTTGGTGAGGTTGAGGTCCCTCAGGAGGTTATGAGTGCGGTTCTAGGTGGTGATACACCAGTTGGTGTAGACTTGCCTCCGACTAGCATTTCAAGGATTATTACTGAGCCCGGGGATATAGAGATGGAGGATTTGGGTGCGACGGGTGATAGTGATGGTGAGGGGAGAGATAGTGGTGAGTTGCAGCAGCAGAGAGAGAGTACTCAGACTGAGGAGACACGTGTTGAGAGGATAGTTCCTGACGTACCTCTCTCTCGTGTTTTTAGTAGCTTGTCACACGCACTAGGTGTGGAGAGTGCAGAGGGAGCAGGGAGAGGTGTAGGGGTTGCGAACCCTGTGTTGTTTCACCCACCGGCTGACTCGTCACGTGTAACACCCCGGATTATTTCAAAATATTTGATACACATTTTGGAGTACTTATGAGAATGTTATTGGATAAACCGAGACCGCGGTTAGTCTCAAGGTAATTTATTGGAGCCATGGTAAAATTTTTAGAATTTTCTGAGGTAGTATCTGGACTGCACGGTCGGAACAGGGCTTGTTTTCGGGGTCGAGGGTTCCAGCCGCCTGCTGGAAGTGGAATTTTCTTAATTTGAGAGTGGGTCCCACCCCACCCCCATAAGTCTTATCTCTTTCTTTCTTTTCTTCTTTCTTTTTCGTTTCTTTTCTTTCTTTTGTTTTTTATGATTTGAGAAAGGGAGATAGTAATCAGAGAAGAGAGAGAGGGAGAGAAAGAGGGAGACCAGAGAAGGAGAGGAAGAAGAAGAAGAAGAAGAAGAAAATAGAGGAAGGAGAAGGAAGAGAGACCGGAAAATTGAAGAAAAATCCGAATTAAGGTACGGATTGGAGTTTAATTTCCTAAATACTTGGGTTATGTTGTTTATTTACAAATTGATCGAGTATTTTGCATCTCATAAGAATGATTTGGGGTTTGTTTTTACAAAATTCGTGGAAGGGAGTAAAGGTGTTCACTGACTGGTTTTGTGAAAAACCAAATCTGCCATGATTTTTGGCGAATTTTAAGACAGGGTTCTTGAAGTTGGAAATTTATGAGATTTTTACAGTAGCTACCCATGGATGTTCTTTATGTTGTGTAAAAATTTCGGGGTTTAATTCGAAGTACAGAAAATAAGAAAATTCGTGAATCAATCTGCTGTCGGGTTCGTGTTTGGGCAGACAGCACTGACACATCTTGGGAAAAAGGTTATAACTTCTAGCTCGGGTATCCGATTGGTACACCGTCTTTTGATTATGAAACTAGACTCGTATACCTTCGAAACGATGTATGGGTTGTGCCTTAATTATTTCCAGAGAATAGCAGTTTTTAATTTGAAGTTGGGAAAAAATCTGTTTTGGGGAATTTTCAGCAAGTTCTGGGTTTGTGTGGAGGTTGTTTAAAAATAGTTACGGAGCTCAGAAAATTCTGAATTTTGGATATGATGATGAAGTGTGATTCTGGAGTTTGTGGTGAAAATTTCGTGGGAATCGGATAAGTAGATTAATTCTGAAAATTCATAGAGCGCAGCACTGTTGAGTTGTAGTATACATTTTCATGCATTTCACTTACATTTGGGCATGAATTTTTGGTAGTGAGCTTATGGGTGATACATAATTGATGTCATAGGTGATGATACTGTAAGATGGTCGTGGTGACACTTCTGGTGCATAGAGGTTAAGTCTATGGCGGAGTTGGTCCTGTTGTGACAGGTGAGAATGTACAGCTTCTATAATAAATAGAAATGTGTAGTGTTTATGTGGTGTTTTCAAATGTGTTGTGTGATTATTGCTGTTTTTGAAAACTCTCCTTATGATTTTTGTATATGTTAGAAGTATTATGTTTGGATGGATTAAATGATTTCAGTGAAGGATCAAATGATTTTTGGTGGGTGGAAAGATAATTTTTATGCCTCTTGTGCCAATGTTTGTGTGAGCGGCAAACAATTGTGAGGTTTGCCAGTAAGCTTTTGCTTACCTTTGTGGAGCCAAAAAGTTGCAAGGTTGGCATCTTGCAGCGTGGGCTGTGCCAATATTTGTGTGAGATGGCAAGCAATTTGTGAGGCTTGTCGGTGAGCTTTGCTTACCCTGTGGGTTGCACCTACCATTGGTGATAAAGAATGGCCCTCGTCACCGCCACTATATGTGAGCCTGTGAGCGAGGTAACGGTACCGTCATAACTCCCGGTCGTGAGGTTAACGACTCGTTGGCACATTGGGTAAAAAGATAGGATATTATTTTATATTGTGAAAGAAAATGTGAAATATTTTGCAAAACTTACAGAGGTGTGTTGATGAAATGGGCCGGTGGGCCGTGTTTTTGAGATGAGCCGATAGGCGGTGTTTTTGAGATGAGCCGATAGGCCGTGTTTTTGAGATGGGCCGGTGGGCCATGTTTTGAGATGAGCCGGTGGGCTGCAATTTTGAAATAAAAATATGGTGGGCTGTGTTTTTGAGATAAAAGTGTGGGGTGTGATGTTTAAAACTGTGATCCATCTAAATTGTTTAAGAAAATGTGTTGGTGTGTTGTTTATGCTTCGATCCATCTAAATACTTATCATTTCCATTTATTATGTTGCTAAGGTACATTCTCCTGTAACCTTTTTGGTTGCAGATTTCCAGTTGAGCTAGACGTCGGTCCACTACAGTGCCAGAGTGCTAGTCAGGTGTTCCTAGAGGTTGTGTTCTGTGATTTTGTCAGTCAGTGGGTGATGTGGATAATCAGTATTTTGTGGAGTTATTGTGGTTGAGTACATGTCAAATGATTTTGACTGTACAGTTGTTGAGGAGGTGTGAACACCTGTTTTGGTTATGGCAGTTGAGTTTGGTGTTATAATATCTTTTGTTTGCATTCGTTACGAGTTGCAGTTGAGATTTGTATAATAGCTTTTGTGAGTAGCCTAAAAGGCGTACAGGTGGTGACAGGTGTCCAGTCACTTTGTGCAGGTTATATCCTGCCAGAGTGGGGTGTGACATCACGGGCCTTGAGAGCCACTTTGGGAGAGACTTTAGAGGCGGCTACTGACGAGTCCTTAGCCCGGAGCGTGCAGGACTTTCCTGAGCTGGAGACTGTCTTGGTTGGTCAGACCCCACCGGCGATTGTCCAGGACGCCGAGAGAAAGGAGAGACAGGTAGAGGAGGCGGTCCATGTGACCATTATTGAGGAGGTTCGACGGGCTCTGAGGGACAGGCCACCTTTCACTCCTGAGACTTACGTGTTTCGGCTTCACTTCATCATACCGCTAGGGTGTGAGACTTATGAGCCACAGTTACCTTTTTACCCTGAGGACCAGGTTCTTTGGGACCCAGCGACACACATGTCGAACAGGACTCTAGTATGTATTTGAACTTGAATTTGAACTTGTTTCCTTTCGATTTTGCTTTCTGTTCATCACAATTTCTGTTTGTTTGTACTGATTGGGTGAGTTTGTGCTTGAAACAGGTGAACAGGGGACTGTTCGCATATGGTGGCTCTTCAGGTTTTACTCCGTTTATCATGACCTTGATGGAGACTCGGGGGAACAGGCAGCTAGTGAGAGTTCTGATGGAGCGTTGGTGGGACACCACCAACAGTTTTCACTTCAGGTTTGGGGAGATGACGATCACTCCACTGGACTTTGCAGCGACTACGGGTTTGAGAGTTGGAGGAGATCTGATCCCTTTTGACTCGGGTTTGTACCTGGACAGAGCAGCGATCCGGCACTTCTTGGGGAGAGAGATGGGAGATGAGCCGATGGTGAGGTGCGACCACTTACCAGCCCTTTGGGACCACGTGCCTGAGACTGATCTGGAGGCACGTCAGATGGCCAGAGCCTACTTGTTATATATGTTTAGACAGTCTCTGTTTCCGAACCGTCGGCACACGGTTCATTTAGGTTGGTTGCCTGCTTTAGGAGAGTTGGAAACGGCTGGGCGGTTTGACTGGGGTGGCTCTACCTTGTGCTCACTTTACTGTTTCTTGGGTTCAGTGGTTCGTGGTGCGGCGAACACCATTGCTGGCTACTGGAGGATCCTGAAGGTAAAACATTGCATATTCTTGCTTCATACACTTTGCACTGTGTTTGGTTGTTTCTGCTTCTATTACTGATGAGTCTCTTTGAAAGTGCAGATATGGGCTTATGAGGTGTTCGGAGTACCGGGCCCGGAGAATTCTTACCACGATGACCGAGTGCTCCCACGTGCGATGAGGTGGGGAAAAGCGTCCCTTGGAAAGAAAGCAGAAAACAGGAATTTGAGGTTCTGTCGCCTCTTCTTTGACCGGTCTATGGGTGAGACGGTATGATATCACAAACTTTCTAAGATTTCATTTCAAACTCTTCTGTTGGTTTTCCAAGAATAATCCAAAGTGGTTTGCAGGTGCGCTGGGGTGTGTGGGATAGGCTGGATCGTCCTTACTTAGCCAGGAGCTGGACAGTGACACGAGGGCGTATACTGTTGGAGTCTCCTTTCGGCTGGCAGTGGTACTTAGGAGACAGGGTGGCGCGTCAGTCCTGGGGGTTGGGCCACTTCAGAGTACCTGCTTCACTTCCATCGCGTATTCTGCGTACGCACGAGTATACTCTGGCTGAGATAGAGACGTACACTGTGCTGGACACGTCCTGGACCTTTCACCCTTCCGTGGCTTATGACCACTACGTGACGACCACGCTCGCCCATGACTTGCGCATGGAGGCTCGGTTGGCTGGGCCTGCTCCAGTGGCGGAAGCTGCTCTACCCGTGGCGAGGAGAGAGATAGAGGTGATGACGGCTGGTGGGGTTATAGGGAGTGATAGACGTCCCCTGAGTGACTGACCCAGTGGTGTTGGCAGCGAGAGAGGTAACCTAAAAAAGACAAAATGGCAATAGTCAGTTTTCATTTCAAATCTGAATTTCCTGCTTTGTTACCTGCTAATGGCTTTTGTTTCTTTTTTTTGCAGTTTCCTGTTGAGTGGGTCACGTCCCAGGTTGAGTTGGTACGTGAGTTGGAGGCCTTGGTTTGTCGCCTTATGATAGGCAATATACCAGAGGTGCGACCCAGAGCAGAGCCTGGCATTGTGCCACAGGCTGGTGATGACGATGGCGATGGTGGTGGAGATGCCGGAGCCGGAGGTGGGCGCAGAGGTGGAGGCGCTCGTAGAGGTGGGCGTAGCTCGGGAGGCAGAGCGAGAGGTGAGCGCGGAGGCGAGCGCAGAGGTGGCAGAGTTGAAATTGGTAGCCGTGGGGCCAGTGGTAGTCGTGGCGCTGCGGCGGGTCTGGGAGTCGCCGTAGGCGGCGACGTGACCGTTCTGTAAGCAGTGAGACAGATCAGTCCGGGCGTAGCCGTAGGCCGAGGCAGGGCCGTTCAGCTGGCAGTGAGGCAGACCAGGTATGCATTGTGTTGTGGCTTTTGAGACTTGAATGTTTGAACTGTTTGTTAATGAATTTTCTCCTTGTGCAGGACATGCTTCCTTCTCCACCGCGTCGTACCAGGCCTGTGATGAAGAATGCCGGTGGTGGTCCGGCGCGTGCTCAGCCTTCAGTCCCAGTTTGTGGTAGGATTTTACGGAGTAACCGCTCTTCGGTTGAGGGACCCGGGAGTTGGCGCTTGCGGGTAGGAGATTCAAAGGGTAGCAGTGACCATGATGAGGACCATACTGAGAGTGATCACCCGAGTTCTTCTGACGAGTAGCAGTACCTGACAGTTTATATTTAGAGATAGATTTGATTTAGGACGAGCCTGCGTGCTCAGTTTTTGGTTCGGGCGCCTGTTTGCCCTTCCATTTTTTGCTTTTTATTCATGGATACGGCCTGCGTGCCGAGCTAGCTACAGATGTTGGGCTTGTTTGCCCCGGATAGATGTACTTTCACTTTTCACGATGCATATATTACTTTGTACATGTTGTCTTTTACACTGGCATTTTCTGAGTTCAAAGTTCGAATTTGATGCACAAATGACTAAAACTGACAAAACATGACAAATGCCTCTGGGGCTTATGAGAATGTATGACTTGTGGAGTGAAAATACAAACTGACTCGACAGACTTGAATTTTGTATGTGAAATGAAAAACTGAGCGAAACAGGGCCTGACATGCTCAAACTTGCAATTTGCACGATAAATGCCAAATGATACTTCCAACAAGTCATAAACGTGTCTTGTAACTTGCTTGAACCAATGAAACAAAGAAAATGTCGCCCGAACAGATTTCGACTCGTCGACGCCCCGTTTTCGCAAATCTCGTGCCTCGGAATGCCCGAATTTCACACTTCATATCAAACTCTCCCAATGACCTTGCTTTAATGTTGCAGACATGTATTGTGACTTGTGGGAGTCATCGGTGCCCCAGAAATAGAAACGACGGTGTCCTGTCCGCTGATTTTTGCCGGTTTTGCCGTATCCGAGATTTCGGAGTACCCAATCACCCAAATTCGACCCAAAATCTCAAATGATTGTTCTAATAATCTTGAAACATCCATTATGACTGGAATGAGCAAGAAAAGTGCCAAAAATATGCCTGGAATGGTCCCGGGAGTGCTAATCTGGGATTTGTTCTTGAGAACTTCAAGGGAGGCTGTACGGCTCCTCTATGTAAGCCGCACGGTTCATGTATGCAACTGTTACAGCTCTGGTCCTGGTTTCTGACTTCTGGACCTCCGTTTGGCTTTTTGCTTGCACCTGAGCATAATTCAGCCTTGATAGGCCTAGGGAAGGTCTATTTTGTAGATTTCCATTTACCCCATGCAATCCTTATGTTATCCAATGGTGGCACGCATCCCGAGGCGATTCTTTCTCTTTACAAAGGGCTGGCCTTTGTTGCATGCTCCTTGTACGTATAATTTTGAGCCTTCGCAGTACCAAAATCCAATATTTCCTTGTTTCCATACTTCTCCCATGGCAATTAGCATTTCAGCCTTAATTCGACCATGGCTCGATGAGCTCGACGGCATGGGTTGGTTAAACTTCCGGGATCACAGGCTTCATTCATTGCGCTATGTTCGAGATGTGACCATACGTCCGGAATTGTTGCATGCGGCCGTTCAATTTTGGGATCCCGAAGTGCATGTGTTCCGCTTCAGCTTTCATGAGTTATGCCCGACGGTGGAAGAATTTCATGCGTACCTCGGCGGTTTTGATTTGGAAATTCATGTAGTTCCTGTCTACGGGACGAGTTATGCTGGAATTCTGTCCCAAAAACTTGGTTTGAGTAACAATGCTGCGCGGTCTATGATGGACGGAGGCATGCTGAACATCCCATGTCTTATCAGCCAGTTTCGTCCCGAGGGCTTTGCACTGTGCCTTAGCATTCTTGCAGCTTTCTTGTTTGTTCGAATAGACTGTCAAGCCAACTCTGCACTTGTTGGGGTGGCCATGCAAATTGAAGAACGTAAAGACGTGGCTCCCATTGTTCTTGCTGAGACTTTGATTGGTTTAGACAGAGTTCAGGCCGGTCAGACGAATGTTTTTGAAGGAAGTGCTTTGCTCTTACAGGTAGGCTTCTCACTCAGCTCTCCTTTTTCTAGTTTATCACTCGTTCTCATTTTACTTCAACGCTCGGGTTTAGGTTTCTACGGTTATTGACTTGTTTTCTCTCTTTTGCAGACATGGATTTGTGACAAGGCTAATATGTTGGAAGCAGTGCCGAGAAATAGCATCCACGAAACACAGGGCTTTGTTCAAAGGGATTTTCAGGAGTTTCACGGGAATGTCCAAGGTTGGGTTCAGGTGTTTTCCCGGCTCACTGAGGAGACGATTTCTTGGCATTTGTCTTGGCTTGATCGTCCGACCATGTCTTTGAGCAATATGGGACGCCAGCGAATGGTTCTGGTTGGTTTGACTGGTTGGACCTTTTACATTCCCTACCGCATTCTCCGCCAACTCGGTGTCCGTCAGGTAGTTCCGTCGGCCAATTCTGAAAACTTCATCATACCAAACTTCAATCATGCAACTATTCGAGCTTATCAAAACACTTGGAGGGAGCGAGTGACCATTCCAAAAGATGACTACCCCACTGTTCTGCTCACGAGGCGATACATAAAATGGCTGTTGAAAGATATTGAAGAAAGAGAAAATGGACACCAGAATTGACTTTGACTCAACCTTAATGTACCTGAAATAAATTGTGGACCCGCGGGGGCCAATGCTTGTGTCATTTTGTTTTTGAAAGCTTCATGCTCAGCCTTGTAATCGAACAAAAAGTTCAATAAACTGAATTATGAGAGTTCTTCCGCTTTGATTCTCAATAATTGTGCATGCAAATGATAGCTTTGGATCAACTCAAGAGATTTTCGAAAAGTTGTGACCAGTCCTCAAGGTGAGGATGCCTATGTATCCTTGAAAAAGGAATCAGGTCATGACGTAGTTTAGGAGAACAAATTTGGCTAGGGTTCACTCGTGTATTAACACTCTCCTTTTAATGCTCTTATTTTTGCCTAGTACCGCCCTTTCGGGTTTTCGGTCTAGCGAGCTCATTAGAATGTTTCTGCCTTAATTTTTGCCTAGACCGCCCAATGTGGGTTTTCGATTTAGCAGGCTTGCTCTAAATTTTTCCTGGCACTGCCTGCCCTTGCGGTTTTCAATCCAGCGAGCTTCTCTCATGGGTAATATCTCTTGAGCTGGTCCATGTTGACCAAAGTGGAGAATTCGTTGCCGTCAAGGTCGATAAGCTGAGTTGCGCCTCCAGATAGAACTTTCTTGATGATATATGGCCCTGCCCATTTCGGTCGGAATTTCCCTCGAGGATCGAAAATTGGAGCTCGGATCTCCTTTAAAACCATGTCTCCCTCTTGTAAGTTCCTGGATTTGACCTTTTTATTGAACGCTCGCGCAATTCGGCGCTGATACCCCTGAACGTGGTACAAAGCCTTAAGCTGCCTTTCGTCAAACAACATGAGCTCTTCAAACCTTGCGTTTTGCCATTCTGCTTCATTGATCTCTGATTCGATCATGGCCCTTAGAGATGGTACCTCAAGCTCAATTGGGAGGACGGCCTCCATGCCATAAACCAAAGAGTACGGTGTTGCCCCTGTCGGAGTACGGATGGATGTCCGATATCCCCACAAGGCTAATGGTAACTGTTCGTGCCAATTTCTTGCAGATTGAGTGGTTCTCTCAAGTATCGTTTTGAGGGTTTTGTTGGCTGCTTCGACAGCTCTATTAGTCTGTGGCCGGTAGACAGTTGACTTATGGATTTGAATTCCGAACTCTTCAAGCACTTCAGTTGCTCTTCCCTTGAAATGAACCCCGTTGTCTGATACAAAAGCTTGAGGGACACCGTACCGGTAAATGATGTTCTGTTTGATGAAGTGAGCGACCTGGACTGCTGTGAGAGTAGTGTACGAGGTAGCCTCGACCCATTTTGTAAAATAGTCGATAGCAACCAAGATGAATTTGTTCCCGTTTGATGCAGCTGGTGTAATTTTGCCGATGACATCGATCCCCCAGGTGGAGAAAGGCCAAGGCGAGGTCATGGAATGCAGCTCGGATGGTGGTACATGCATGAGATTGGCGTGAATTTGGCATTTATGGCATTGTCGCACATATTCGACACATTCGGTTTCCATGGTGGACCAGTAGTATCCTTGACGAAGAATCTTCTTAGCAAGCATCATACCGTTCATATGAGGACCACAGACACCTTCGTGGATTTCTTCCATAATCGTGGTGGCTTCTGCACCGTGCACACATAGTTTATGTACTCCGCAGTGCGATCGCCGATACAACTTCCCTCCACAGATGATGTACTGAGAGGCCAACCTCCAAAGAGCGATTTGGTCCTTTTTACCCGTTTCTGCTGGATATTCACCTTTCTCAATAAAGTTCCAAATGTCATGATACCATGGTAGGCCGTCATTTGGTTCATCAACCACCATGACATATTCACAGACAGGCTTATCCCTTTGCTCAATCGTGATTGGTCTCAGTTTAACTCCATCTGGTATCTCCACCATCGAGGCTAGGGTAGCTAGAGCATCTGCAAACCGATTCTTCAACCTCGGCACATGAGTGAATGTGACCATTTGAAATCGCGGAATCAGATCTTCGAGATCTTTATGATAAGGTTTGAGCTTGTCCTCTTTTACCTTCCAATCCCCATTGGCTTGAGACACAAACAAATTAGAATCACCGACTACCTCCAGTCTCTTGACCCCAATTTCTAAGGCAGCTTCCATTCCGACGATGCATGCTTCGTATTCTGCTTGATTGTTAGTGATGTCAAAGTTCAGTTTGAATGCAAGCAGAATATGTGACCCTTCTGGTGAGACTAGCAATACTCCAATTCTGAACCCTTTTTGATTGGCGGCTCCGTCAAAATACAACACCCAGACGTCGTTGGCTATTGTCATTACATTCTCATCCGGGAATTTGAACTCTACATCATCTGGCCCTTCCACAGGATGGTCTGCTAGGAATTCTGCAACTGCTTTCCCCTTTACTGACTTACGGGTGACGTACTTGATATCGAATTCAGCCAGCATGAGTAACCACCGTGCCAGCTTGCCAGTGAGTGCCGGTTTCTCGAACAAGTATTTAAGAGGATCCATCCGGGAGATCAATTTTACAGCATAAGCTAGCATGTAGTGTCTAAGCTTTTTGGAAGCCCAAACAAGTGCCCAACAAACTTTTTCTAATGAAGTGTAGCGTTCCTCACATCCCATCATTTTCTTGCTGATGTAGTATACGACTTTCTCGCTTCCTCCTTCTCCTTCTTGTGCCAGCATACATCCCATGGCTGATGAAGTGACGAATAAGTATAGAATGAGAGGCTGCCTCGGAATGGGTGGCATTAACACTGGAGGGTTCTGAAGGTACTTCTTGATGGCGTCGAAAGCATTCTGGCACTTATCATCCCATCTGAATGGTACACTCTTCTTTAACAAACGAAACATCGGTTCGCAAGTTGAGGTTAACTTGGCGATGAATCTGCTGATAAATTGAATTTTTCCCAGGAAGCTGCGTATTTCCTTCTCTGTTCGAGGTGGTTCCATTTCCAAGATGACTTTGATTTTTGACGGGTCCACTTCGATTCCTCGTGTGGTGATCATGAATCCAAGCATTTTCCCGGCGGTGACCCCGAATGTACACTTCTCGAGATTGAGACGCAATCTGTACTTGCGGATCCTTTCAAAAAACTTCCGGAGGTTAGGTAGATGCTCTTCCCTTTCCTTGGCTTTGACGATCATGTCATCTACATATACCTCCACTTCCTTATGAATCATGTCATGTAACAATGTTGTGGCTGCCCTTTGGTAGGTAGACCCTGCATTTTTCAAACCAAACGGCATGACCCTGTAACAGTAGGTGCCTCATTCTGTGGTGAAGGTGGTTTTCTCACGATCTTCTGGAGCCATGAGAATCTGGTTGTAACCTGAAAACCCATCCATGAAAGAAAGTAGTGCGTGCCCTGCGGTGTTATCCACTAAAACGTCGATGTGTGGCAAAGGAAAGTCATCTTTTGGACTGGCTTTGTTTAAATCCCTCAAATCCACACAAACTCTGATCTTCCCATTCTTTTTAGGGACGGGAACAATATTCGCAACCCACTGGGGGTATTCTGTTACCATAAGAAAACCTGCATCTATCTGCCGCTGAATCTCTTTCTTGATTTCCAACACCCAATCTGGCCTCATCTTCCTTAGCTTATGCTTGACAGGCTTTGCATCAGGGTATAACGGGATTCGATGCTCCACAATTTCAGGATCAATACCAGGCATATCTGCGTGTGACCATGCAAAGACATCTTCAAATTCTTTCAGGAGGTCTGAGTGGGCCTTAAATTCTTCTAGAGTCAATCCGGAGCCAATTTGAACCATGTGCGGATTATTCTCATCTTTCAAGTTTATCGAAATTACTTCTTCTTTTATAGGCTGAGCATGCCTTTCGTTTTCCCTTTCGATTAGGGATCGGAGTTCTTTCGGAATTTCTTCCTCAAACTCAATCTCTTCATCGTCAGGGTCAACACAATTTATTTCAGATACAGCAAGGTAAGCAAAGTTGATTTCATTTATTGCCGAGAAGGGGGCCACAGGGGCATGATACATGAGTGTAGACTCAAACTCAAAAGAGAAGTGATGACGCGGAATGATGACAGACTCATGTTCCGACTCAATGCTGGACTCAGACTCAGTGCTAGACTCAGACTCAAACTCAGAATTAGTGCCAATGTAAATGATCTTAGGTACAAATGTGCAATTTTTATAAGTTCCATAGGCATCAATAATGAGTGCAGTGACATCCTCCAGAGCTTCTTGACCCAGCATCATTAGCTCCATATCCTCAACAGGCTTTAAACCAATGAACGTTGCAGCAGGTTCGTCCTCTCTCATACCTAGCGGATTCTCCTCCCCAAACAGCGATAAAAGATTCCCTGAGTCAAGAACCTCAATCCAGTCAACATGGGGCATCTTAGCCGGCGCTTTCCATCCTTCTGTCTCATCATCGCTCTCCCAAGTGTTGTCAGCAAAGATTTCGAATCCTGGCAGCTTGGTTTTTGTTTCCATGTCCCAGAATGGCTCTGGGTCCCCCTGATAAATAGCTTCTGGAGCTTTTACGAATTGGATAGGCCCTTTCTTGGCACAAGCTTGTACTTTCTTACCATGACCAGATTTGTTTCCAGTTAATTCATAACCAAGGCTGAAACGATGATTGTTTGTTAGAAACTTAGGGAACTCTGCTACCCCTTGATTGTTGCAACCAAGCCCTAAGCCGGGCAAGTACTCCATTTTCAACATCATGTCTAGCGCTGTTGATCTTATAGAGAAATCCTCGTCCATCTTGATAATAAGTACACCGTTAGAGGTATCAAAGGAAAATCCTCCAAGAGTGATGTCTTCCTCTCCGTGAGCAATGTCGAATAGGGGAGCATTGTCCGGGATATGCGGGCAAATTCTAGAATCCCCGTAGATGGTTAAGGTTCCTGTAGCCAATCCGAGTTGGACTTTCTGATGCAGAGAGGAAGGTACAACCATGATGTCTGATCGGTGGAGCCACGGCCTACCTAGCAATAGGTTGAATGATGCGGGGATGTCGAGCACATGAAACTCAACATTAGTCTCGAAATCTTCGATTATTATTTCCATCTGAATTGTTCCAACCACATCTCGCCGAGTATTGTCATAGGCACGCACTCCAAGATTAGATGGCTGGAAGTCCTTGTTCTTGAAACCCAAACAATAAGCTGTACGCAGGGGACAGACGTTCAAGGCAGATCCATTATCCAATAACACAACCGGGACCCATTTTTCCATGCATTTCAAGGTGATGTGCAGTGGCTTGTTGTGACCAGCTCCTTCTGGCGGCAAATTCTTCTTAGTGAAGACTACGACATGCTTCGCGCGGGTCGGCGTAAGTAAAGCTATCATTGTTTCGGGAGGAGTGTCTGGTGGCACCTCCATGTTTGACAGGGTGTGGACGGTCGACCTCCCACGCCGGTTTGTTTGATTGATTTGAAAATAGAGTCGCCACCCGGGTTTTTGGAATATGGTTTAGGACCCGAGAAACCAATTTGAAAATGATTGAGAAAAATGATTTAGAAAACAATTTGGAAACCAGAGATTCGTTTCGGATTCAGGAGCCAGGTTACGAGCGGGGAAGGGTTTTAATGCACCTCGCTCGCCCGATCAAAAATCGGTCTTTACTAAACATTTGTGGGATTTTTAGAATTACTTTAATGCCAAACTTTATTCAAATAAACAATTTATCAAGCAAAACAGATGATAATAATGAAAATAAGCAAGCAACATGCAAATTATAGCAAATAAACGATAATCAGGGGCTTGAACTGTTTATACAAGACATTGATTTGAAATTTCAGATTTTTACAAAAGAGTGCCGTACGGCACACTAAGTGTACCGTGCGGTACAGAAGGAGTGCCGTGCGGCACTGTTGGCTGCTCAACAGTTTGATATTTTGATTTTTCGAAAAGAATGAAATGGAGGCACATTTAAGGCATGAAAACTTGATCAAAACTAATTACTTTGAACTGAAAAATGATATGTTTGAATAGAAATTGTTCCTCCTCATTAGATTGCTCCATACAATGCGTAAAGTTCACCGTATGACGCAACCGGGAGATCGCGAATCAAATTGATTTTTGATGTAACATGGGCATACCAAATGTGGAGATGATATGGAAGATCATTCCACACTTGGTACCCCTCCCCTCAGGATACCAAAGCTAAGAAGTTTGGCGAAACGGGATCGTACCTCCGGCGGGAAACTCACAGATTGAAATTCCTTCTTGATCTTTTGAACGCAGCTTGAACTTCCTCTTGACTCCAACTTCACTTTGCTGCTGCAGCAAGGATGGTTGGCGACCAGAACTTGATCAAATTTTGAACGGTAACCTCACGGCTTTGGGACCAATAACAGAGGATTGAGTTTCCTGATTGGGTTTGCTTTTGGGAGAGATTGAAATAGTTATGGGATTGATTTGTGAGAGTAGTAATTGGGATATGGAATGGGTAGAGAGTTTGACAGAATTTAGAGAGGGTTTTTCATGATTTTTCTTCACCATTTTCATGGAAACCAATCGGCATATATATAGGCGTAGGAATAGACTTGGTCATTACGTATCCTTGATGCCCACACAAAATGATGATAGCTAGGGGATAGCCTCTACTCCTTGCACGAAATTATGATGGAGGAGGGCTGCCAAAGTCAACAAAAGGGGCTGAAAGTCGGTTTATGCATGAAAGTGCCGTACGGCACAGTACGACACACAAACTGTACTGTACGGTACACCAACTGTGCCGTACGGCACACCTGATCGCCAAAATTCAAAAAGTTGCCGTGCGTGATTGTTGAAGCTTCGTGCGTGAGAGATGAGTGCCGTGCGGCACTATTGACTTTGTTGACTTGAAGAATTTCAATCCGAGAGGCTTTCCAGGTATTTCCTTTCATCATCGGGGATAAAAATGTACACAAATGTCTCATTTTGGGGTGTCTACACAGGGCTTTGATTAGCTTTTGACGGTGTTCTCGAGATGAAGAGAGTAATCCCCAAATAGACACTGAGGATGGGGTTCGTTCAAGTTGCTTTTGAATTGGATCATTTGTTACTGGGGGATTCATGTGCTCTTCATTAACCTTCCGTTTGTCGGCCCTGATGGCTTCCCTTTTCTGCATGGCTTATTGATCCTCAGTCCAGAAATTCATCAGATCACTTCTGGCTCTTTGTTCCTCAATTTCAATCGTTTCCATTTTTGTTTTGAGGTTGTCCATTTCGGAGTCTTGCCAAAAGGATGGATCCAGCATGGCTTTGTTTACAGTCCACACCTCATCATTGCTTACTCGGATATCGACCACTGTTTCTTCATCCCAAATGGTAGCCATAGGGTCAGTGACTAGTACTGATACATCGGATGACGGTGGGAATGGTACTGACGGCTGCGACAAAGATCCGTCACTGATATATGCCTGCGGGTGCCAATCTTGGTTTCCGAAGGCGGCTTCTATGATAGAACGGCCTTCTTCTCTAAAATGCGCAGTGGTGAGACATGATCCACAGGATGCCTGTCTGGAGTCAATACTTCTCCTAGAGGATTTGTATTTCTTTCTTCTTTGCCTTGTTCGGAAATGCTTCCTGTTGTATCGATCTGATAGACATAGGAATTTTTTGTAATAGGCTCACCAAGGAATTCGGGGACGATGAATTGGCTTGGGTCCCCAGAGATTAGCAAAGAACCGAACAATGCTTGTCGGGATTCCTCCCAATCTTGATCGCTCAGGGACCATTCTTCATCCTCCCCAATGTCGCTCCATCTTGGGTTTTGCATTGTACTGGCATATGAAAGGAAATGGACCTCAAGATCTTCTGGCAGGGGGACAACAGGTTTTGGTTCAGTAGCTGCGATGATGTAGAGGCTAGGGTCAAATTTGGCAAAGGTAAGGTCTTTTGCAGTGGGGATGAGGGATATCTGGCCGATTTGGGTGTTTTGCTTATGATTAGGCAAAGGATTGGAAATGGTGTTAGGCTTTTGATTAGGGAGTGGAAGGGTTCCGTCGTCCACAAGATCTTGGACTTTATGCTTGAGATGGATGCAGTTATTGGTATGATGGCCAGGCATCTGGTGGTAGGCACAATAGGTGTTTGGGTTATGGTTAGGAGGAAGCTCTTTGGGTGGCTCTCGAGGTTCGAGTGGCTGGATGAGGTTTTTCTCAAGGAGTTTTTTGTACACTGTGACGAGGGGAAAGGGGAGTGGATGGAATACTCTTCCTGGTGGGGGAGCTTTTTGCTGGAACTGTGTCTGGGTTGCAATCTGGTTAACTGGTTCAGCTTTGGCTGGTTTGGGGTTGGAGGAGCTTGCTTGGTTTTGGTTGTAATTGTTAGGTCCAAACAAGGCGTTGTTGTTGCCAGAATAAACTCATCTAGGTTTAGGAGTAGATTCACCTTTCTCAAATATGCCGCTTCGGAGAGCATCTTCAACTACTAGGCCGGCTTCATAGAAGGTTTTGAAGTCAGCGGTAGTCTAAAAGACCACCAAGTGCTTGGCAAAATCTGGTTCTAGATTCCTTGTGATAATTCTCATCTGTTCCTTTTCTAAAGGCCGTTCCATCATCTGAGAGGCTTTTCCTCTCCATCTCTTAACAAAGTCAGCAAAGGATTCATTCTTCCCTATCTTAGTTGACTCCAACTCTCGGACAATCATCTCAAGCTGAATGTTATAGTTGTATTGGGCGACAAAGGCTGCCCCAATATCTTCCCATGTCTTCTTCTTAGAGATGTCCAGATTCAGAAACCAGTGGAGTGCAGGCCCAGTTAGAGTTTGCTGAAACATCTGGCCCATTGCATCTTTTCCAACGTCATACATGGACAAAGTGCCCACATATGTTTGTAGATGAGCTTTCGGATCACCATTGCCATCAAACTTGTCCCAATCCATTGGTTTGAACTTATCGGGAAGCTTTGCATCTGGGAAAAGGCATAGCTTCTCCATATCAATTCCTGTAGCTGCTATTTTCTCCTGTTTCTGAACGGACTCCTCGAGTTTTGCCAGCTTGGTCAACACTGACTCCATGTTCTGACTGCTTGAATCCCCTGCTGGTGGAGGGAGTTGAGCGGTTAATTTCTGAATCATGAGCATCATCTGAGCCATCTGCTTGGCGCTATTGGGTTTCTGCTCCTCCAAAGCATCCTTAAGAAGTTGAATTTCATCTGCTTCTTCTGCCATAGCTAAACCCCCGGTTGACTGTTTTGTTCCTGACTCAGTTCGAACTAATCGCTGTTCGGGGATTCGAGTTCAGCCCGGTGTGAGGTTTTTCTTTTTCTTGCCAATGGTTGATACTGATGAAATGTACAAATGGAACTCAAGGGTGCAGTGTGTAGTGTATGTGCAAAATGAAAGAGAGTGTATGTACAAGAAGATGATGCATGATGCATGAAAGGATTGCTCCGATTTCCCTCTTATTTTGTTGGATATATTCAAATTCCCATGATTTATGAAAATAGCGGCCGGACCGGAGGTTGCCTACGTATCCTCGTGGAGAGTAATCAGGCCGTGATGTAGTTCAGGACTACAAATTTGGCTCTTTTTCTCAAAAGGTCTTTTCATTAAAAGTAAGGAATTTTTACAAACTGACATGACAGACTTGACAACAGACTCGATGATTAAACAGACTCGATAAACAAACAACAAACTTGATAATCAAAGTACCAAGAATCACAAGCTGGCTTGATTCTTCAAAAGAAGCCCCTGCTGGCTGGATTAAGTCAATGGATATTCACACCTGGCAACAGACTCGATAATTAAACAGCAACAGACTCGATAATAGACAAGAACCACAGATTGACTTGATTCTTCAAAAGAAACCCTCTTTGGCTTGATTTGTTCATTGCATGACTACTTCTGGCTTTACAAGCCGTTCTTAAGAGGAGGGATGATTCGGAGATGTCGACCCTGCGGAGGATCCTGTTTCATCAACTTTCCCTTTTCCCTTGGGGTCTTCCTTCTTCTCCCATTTAGCCTGATCCTTGAGCTGCTGTGGGGTCATGCCATTGTTATTGAGAAGGCAATCTGCAAAGCACACATCACATTCGCATTCGTCCCAATACTTGTGGCCCGTGACCGGGTCTTCAAAGTAGTAGACGGGCTGGCCGTTGGCATCAAAGTATTTCACAGGTGGCATGGTTGTGAGCTTTTCCGTCATCTTGCTCCATCATCAAGGTGATCTTTTCTGGCATTGGTTCCGGCTCATCCGGGAAGCAGAATTTCCATCCTTCATTATTGTCCCATTGGAGGGACACTCCTGGTAAGTTGGCTTCGGCCAACAAACTGAGTTTCTGATCGAGTTCTTCCCCCATATGGTCTTCTATGTTGAGCTTCCCTGGCTGAGGCTCCTCTGGTTTGTACAGAGGCTGCTCGGGCTGAACTTCTTCGATTATCCACACGGGCGCCCCTTGGTGGGTGGTGAGGGTGGACTTGAATCGCTTGTATGGTGCTCTAGACATGATGACTCTACCACAAAGGAAATGTGTATTTCATTTTGGGAAACAGAGCCAGTTGTGGCATTTTTTTGTTTTTTTTTTTTTTGATTTTGTGATTTGTTTTTATTTTGATGAGGAATTATCGTATATCCAACGAAATGCGTGATTGTCAAGGCAATCCTTATGTATGCAGACATGATGTAATGACCTAAGGCAAAGTTATCCTACGCATGTATGCAAGATGGAGACAATATGCACATGGAGTGATATATACAAAAATGGATGAACAGTTGATAAGCAAATGAGATGGACAATTAACAGATAAACAGATAACAGGATAACAGGTGAACAGGATATAACAAATAGTCCTACCCTGTGGATCCCTGTCCTAGGTTGGAAGGTACTACGGTTTACTATATGCAAATGCCGGGTTTTGGTTAAAGGGGGTTACCTAGACTAGAGTCAATATTTGCCTCCCAGTGCCAAGTGTACTGCATGGCAAAGGTCAAACGGCAGGCTGACTCATCATCGTCCGGGGTTGCCGAGAATCTTGGGATGTCCTAACACCGGCAAGCCGGGTAGGGTAACCAAGACGCAACGGCGGGGTTTATCCAACATCGATGCACATGCAATGCAAAAGTTTTGATAACAAAATATTTTCAAAAATCCCACCATTATTTTTCAAGTTTGGCTCACCAATAAATTAATTTTTATTTTGAAATTTTACACAAGCAAATAACCGGGAAAGCTCTAGTCCGGATTGGTCGGGCGTAGCCCTGTTATTGCACCATTCCTTTCTCGATCACGCGAGGCGTGTTCGTTTTTGTCAAGCTTTTAGGGGTCGTTTTACAAGTGTAAAATACCAAAAATAAAAATTAATTTAAAAATCCCCAGCGGAGTCGCCATTTTGTGGACGGTGCAGATCCACGCGGCTCTTTTTTGAAGTTCGAATATGAAAACGAAAAAATGTGAGTCGCCACCTGGGGTTTAAATTTAGAAAATGTTTGGTACCCGAGAAACCGTTTTAAGAATAGTTGTTGACTCTCATGCCGCGTTGGAAAAGATTTGATCCGCGAAAAGATTCTTTTGGATTCGGAAGCCAGGTCACGCGCGGGGAAGGTTTTATTAAAAAGCACCCCGCTCGCCCGAGAGATTCCCGGTCTTTACTAAATAATTTGTGGGATTTTTTATAGAAAATATTTTATTGAAAACTTTGACAAATAAACAAGCAAATAAAGAAATTAATTAAAACCATAACAGAAATAAAATTTAAATAAAAGGACTAAATGATAATAACGGGAAAATAAAGGGGGAAAAGTGCAATAAATGAAAATAGGTTGCAGAAAAAGAACAGAGAAACAGGGTACGAACAGGGGAAAACAGAGTAAAATTTTTGGTTTTAAACGGGAGCCGTGCGGCTCCTACATAGGGGCCGTACGGTTTGTATTACAAGCCGCGCGGCTTGTGTACAACCCCATTTTCAAAAATTTTGTTTCAGGATCAGTGAGTCCAAAACCCGTTCAAAGCTTGATTTTCTTCTTCAAATCAACTCCAAGTAAGTTGTTTTTATTTGAAAACAAGTTGTTTGAAGTGAAACTTATTTCCGGTACGGATCGTACTGTGCGTTTATCGAGAAAAATTACCCGGTACGGCTCCGAAAGGCCGTTTTTTGCTTCGAAAATGGTTTGCCGAGTTAAGATACAGTCGTTAAAACCGTTATTAACTCAAGGATGCCCTCGGAGAACCACGATTGAAAATCGAAGTTCGAAAACGATTTGTACCTTTCTGGAACTCGAAACAGAGGTTGAAAACTTCGGATTCTTCGGGTTTGGACTTGTAAGATCAATATTTGGTGTGATTGGGAGTAATATGGAGAAATCGAAAGGGAGTGGAGAGTGTGAAGTTTCGGGAATTTTACTGGCGGTTTCGAACGAGAATTTCGTCGGAAAATAGAACGGAAATTCTCTCGGGGTATATATTTTTTTTTTTGGTCTTCCCCTTGAGAGGAAGAGGACGCCTCTATTTATAACCGGATTTGAGGGAATAAATGTACGGGGTAAAATCCACGTAGCCCTGGATCACGTGCTTCCTTGATTCAACCCTAAATCTGCAAAACAGAGAAAGGGTTAGAGCACCTTTGCCTCTCATTGGCAAAGGCCCTCCGATGCTTAAGTTAGTATCACGTACTCAAATCATAATGCGTATGAAAATAGGTTTCACCGCGTACCTTTTGTCATGGCTGTGGTCTTGTATTTATAGGGGTAGATGTTCTTCATCTTTAGGCATCTTATGCCCCTGTTTCCTATTCCCTTTAGGAATCCTTTCCTTAATAGGACTTTCCTATATGGGGCGTACTCCTAATCACATTAGGATTTCCCATATCTGTCCCTTATCCCACGGGATTGCTTTCTTATCACATAAGGAACTGTTTTTAGAATATTCTGGAATGTCTCACCGCCTTATTCGTGGCGGTGCCGTGCTTCCACGTAGCCCGGCATGACTCGTACATAACTCAGCTACTCACGCTGAGCTGAGTCCATGTATTCCAGAATGCTATTCAAGCTTTATCCGTAGCTCCCCCAGCTCGGCCATATCAGGGGTATCCCCTCATGACCTATACCGAGCTGGCACACCCTGGTATATTAGTTCATTTATTTCATTCTGGCCTTACTCATGGCCAAACCAGCTCGGCACAGGGCTCACGAATACCCTACGTGGTGCCGAGCTATTCGCTCTTTCGTGGTGACCGTCATATGCACATGTTATGCCTAGTAGTAGGGTAATCAAACTTTACCTACTCCAATTGCTCCCCAGCTCTGTTACTGCTGTTTCTCGTTAGCGGTGTGCAGAGCTTCAACGGCTCCTGATGCACTCCTTGCACGCCTTCCCTCCACGTGGGTGGCAACGCTGTCATTGCATTAAATGCGAAATGACCCGTTGGTGGCTCGGATAAGCCCAAAGGACGATTCCGCTGATGTTTTTCACACGTCATCTTCCACAGGAGGAGCCGCGCGGCTTGTATAGAAAAAGTTGAGCCGTACGGCTTGAGACAGGAGCCGTGCGGCCTGTGAAGCTGAGTTTCCAACTTTTTGAACAAGTTCCAAGGTAGTTTGATCGTTTATTCGTCATCGGGGATGCACAGGTATCAAAAATCGGGGTGTCTACACTAGGCATCTTGACTTCCCAGAAGCTTTTCTTCTTCAACAAGTAGGATTTAACCCACTAGCACCACATGGACTGCTCACCACCAGAAATAAGGAACCAAATGTGTTTGGATATGGTAGCCTTATTCCAGATGTGCATGGATTTAAATCCCAAACCACCTTCCTGCCTAGGTGAGCACAGATGTTCCCAAGCCACCTTGGCACCAAACTTTTTGAGATCAGGTCCAGACCAAAAGAAAGCTCTCAAGATAGATTCCACCTCTATGATGACTTTTTTGGGAAGTATGAAAATAGAGGACCAATAAGTTTGCATAGAGAAGAGTATACTCTTGATGAGTTGCACTCGACCAGCATATGTGAGGTCTCTATTGGTCCAAGACTTAGTCTTAGCAGTGATTTTATTAATCAAAGGCTTACAGTCTGCATGCTTTAATTTGGTGGAAAGGAGTGGAACACCAAGGTATTTTATAGGAAGAGAGCCTTCTTTAAAGCCAAGGTGAGCAAGAATTTCCCCCCTAGTTGTGGTATTAACCCCAGAGAAGAATATATTACTCTTGCCAGGACTAGGGGCAAGCCCAGAGAGGGCTTCAAATTCAGACAGGGAATCTTTGATATGCTTGATAGATTGCAATTCCCCTTTACAGAAAATCATGAGGTCATCAGCAAAGCAAAGATTGATAATTTTGGTTTGTTCACACCTCCAATGATGATGGAAGTCAGGGAGCTGAGCTTTCTCCTTCAGGATGCAAGTAAAAGCCTCCATGACAATGACAAATAAGTAGGAGGAGAGAGGATCCCCTTGGCGTAGGCCTCTTTTACCTAAAATAAGACCTGTGGGTTCACCATTGATGTTGAGACTATAACTTGCAGTGGACACACAAGCCTTGATCCATTGGATCATTTTAGGATGAAAATTCATGCTAGTAAGAATGTCCCAGAGGAATTCCCATCTAACGTTGTCGTAAGCCTTCATGATATCAACCTTCAGGGCACATCTAGGAGTGGGTGAAGAAGTGTGGTAGCCCCTCAGAAGCTCCTGAGTGAGAAAGATATTGTCAGCTATTCTCTTACCTTTGACAAAGCCAGATTGCACTGGATCAATAAGAGAAGGAAGTGCCAATTGGAGCCTTTTAGACAATATCTTGGCAATGCATTTATATATAGTGTTACAGCAAGATATTGGTCTAAAGTCACCCACTTTGGATGGGTTAGGCACTTTAGGTACAAGAGCAACAATGGTTGAATTGACTTTCCTCAATAGCTGACCATATCTAAAAAAGTTTTTAATTGTTGCAATGACATCATGACCAACAATTGGCCAAGCCTTCTGAAAGAAGGCAGCATTGTAACCATCAGGCCCAGGAGCTTTATGAGGATTCAGGGACAGAAAAGTGTCCCTAATTTCAATATCAGTTACTTCCTGTATCATAGCAAAACTCTAGTCACAAGTCAATTTCTTGGTGATGAGTTGCTCAACTCTAGCAATCCCAGAATAGGGGGAGTCATGAGGTGTACCCAGGAGGGTAGTATAGAAGTTAACAAAAGCCCCCTTAATCTCTTTGGGATCATGTGTAACAGTAGAATCACTAAGGGTCAGTGTAGTGATTTTACTCCTGTTTCTGGTGTTGTTAATGGACTTGAAAAAGAAGGAAGTGCACTGGTCCCCAAGCTTGAGCCACTGGATTCTAGACTTTTGTCTAGCGAGACTTTCTTCAGCTCTAGCCATGACAATATACTGTTTATATACCTTCCTCTCCTGGTTTTGAGTGACAGGATTGTATGGATCAGCTCCTAACTGCTTCTGGAGGACATCCAGATGTTGTTTAGTATCAATAACTCTTTTAGAGATAGAACTATACTCTTTGTTGTTGAGAGCTTTGTGTTCAGTCTGTAGAATTCTAAGCTTCTCAACAATGCAGAACATGGGGTTGCCTAAAATGACCTCCCTCCACACTTTTTGTACAATGATGAGGAATTGAGGATGCTCAGCCAGAAAATCAAAGAATCTGAATGGTCTAGGACTTCTCTTAGGAGGAGGAGTAAGATGGACTAGAGCTGGGGAGTGGTCAGACAAACCATGAGTGGGAAAAAAGGCACTTGATTGAGGAAAGGATCTATGCCAATTATCATTTACAAGAACTCTGTCAATCTTGGTAGACACATGGTTAGGACGAACCTGTCTATTAGACCAGGTGAAGAAACACCCAGAGTATCTAAGATCATCAAGTTCACTGATGTATAGACAGGAGTTAAAGTCATCCATGTGAACAGGCCACTGAGTATTAGTACTAGATTTTTCTTGGGGACTTTTGACAGAGTTGAAGTCTCCAAGAACAATCCAAGGACTGGAGCTTTTAAGGTTGACCAGAGAATGCCAGAGTTCTTGTCTCTCAATGTAAGAGTTGGCCCCATAAACAAAGGTGGCAAAAAATCTAAAGTCACTATTTAGCACACAAATCTCACAGTGTATATGTTGGGCAGACTGAGATATGGGATTGACAGTCAAGATCATAGGGTCCCAAGAAACAAAAATCCTCCCAATAGGAGCATGATCATAATTATGAGTGTAGGTCCAGTTAGGACAAATAAAATTCAAAACCCTTCCAGCATTAGATTGTTTGATTTTATGCTCTATCAAACCAAACAAAGACAAGTTGTTGATTTTCAAAAAAGACTTTACTTCCTTTTGTTTAAGAGGATCATTAAGTCCTCTTAAGTTCCAAAAACCTAAGTGTATTGTAGAGCAAGTCATAGAATTATTGAAAACAGTAAAGGCAGTGTATGGGAAGTAGTAGGAGTATGCCCAAAAAGGATACAATGATGCTGCATCAGTGCTTATTTGACCGGGCTGTTGGCTTGCCCTTGTTCTGCTTCTTCCTTGTTTCCAGCTGAAGTACCCTGGTCTGTAGGCCCAGGATCGGGTTCCATTAGTGGCTTGGAACCCACCTCTGTTTTGCTCTCCATTTTGGCCTCAGTCACAGATTTACAAGGGGCTGAGGAATTGGATTTTATGGGATCTGATTCTGTGAGGAGAGTATGGGATGGCTCCAGTGGAGTTCCAACTCTTGCTGTACCTTGAACAACTTCTTCTGTATCAGATTCATCCGACTCCACATCCTCACAAAGGACTGTATCAGTTTGGACACTTGAGACTACCTTAGTAACTGCTTCCAAGGCATCTCCACCTCCTCCAAGAGCTTCCCCTATTAATTTCCATGCTTCATTGTTGTTTGTAGCCTGAGGTTCAGTTTTTGGTTTACAGGTGTGACCAAAAACATTACACAAACTGCATTTGGGAGGCAACCATTGGTATTCAACAGGGACATTAACTGAATCAAGCCCCAAGGTAATCTGGACATCCTTGGGGAGATCCGTTTTAGCAGAAATCTCAATACACACCCGAGCATAATCAATTCTTTGCTGTGTAGCAGTAGCAATGTCCACATGGAGAGGCTTACCTATTGTGCTTGCAATGCGGCTAAAACACTCTTCTATCCAGCATTCAAGGGGTAGTTTGTGTAGTTTGACCCAAGCAGGGATGGTGGTTGGATGCTCAGTGGACGGGACCAACATCCTATGCCAATCCTTAAGAACTAAATACCTTCGAGAGAAAAAGTATGGGCCACCCTCCAGTACCTTAAGTTTCATTTCTTCATCTTGGAACTCAAAGAAATAGCAAGCTCCAATCTGCTTAATGTTGATTTTTCCATGGTCTTTCCATATCTTTCTCGCCGTGGAGCTAAGCAGGGGAAACGACATTTTCCCATCTAGAAAATGACCAACTAAACAATGACACCAAGTCTTGTCATTGAGATCAGATTCCTCCAACTTTACTACTGCACTTGTTTCCTGCTAAAGTTCTGGGTAATGGCTGAGCTTCATGACCTTAGATGGACCTTGTGTACGAAACAAAGAAGCCCAATCCTTGGTGTTAGGTTGCTGGGTGGTTTTGGGAAGAATGTTTTGGGTAGTATTGGTAAGATTGTTTTGAGGCTGAATGATAGACTTTGGTTGGGACTCTTTGTCCTTCTGTGGCTGGGAAGATAGAGTAGCAGATGAACCTGAAGGGTAGTGAAAACCAATTTTTAGATACTCACCTTTGGCTGTGCTGGACGATGGATCCCCTGGGGTAATCTCCTTCTCACGAAGACGATATAGCTGAGACTTCAACTCCGTGCAATCAACCCTAATCCCCGACTGTTGCATTTCTGCTTCAATCAATTGGACTAGGGTAGCTAAACGCTCCTTGCTATCCAAACTCTCCTTCTCTTGTTGGAAGACTTCAAGAAGTTTACGGCTTGAATTAGGGCTCGATTTACTGGGGCTATGGGGGCTAAACTTTAGGGTTTGTACTGGAGAAGAAGGTTGGGGGCCGATCTGTGGAAGAGAAGAGTTTTGAGGTACGCTAGGTTTGGTTTTGCTAGCTTCATTGTGTAGAAGATCCCGATCGATGGGATTTTGGTTTTCGGGGTATAGATCGAAAGGTTTGAAGGGAGTAAATTTCATGGGAGTGGTGTATACCGTACCAGGAACCAAAAGTTTACTTTGGATCTGGTTTGGCTTTGTGGGAACGTTGGAACTATTGTTTGAGAGAGGAACTTCACCGCCAGGAGGAGTATCCCGTACATCTAAACAAAGATCGGAGTAACATTTAGGTGTGGTCATGGAGGATTCCACCCTCCCTGTCTGTGAACTTGGCTGTTGAGTTCGGTGTCTTTTGTGGAGATCAATGGAGTCAATTGTTTGATTGCCTAAACCACTCGAGAAATCAGCTATTGGATCATCCTCCATGGCTAGGGTTTGTGTCGCTAGAATCGCCAGTGGAGAGAGGCTAACCCATTGAGTATAAGTCTGTGCTTCAACCAATGCGGATAAAAGGGGTTAACAAACCCACTCTTTGGTACATTAAAGTGAAACCCCGAATATTCGATAAACAAGCAATTTATGCTATCAAACGAGATGGATGGATTAAACCCAAGTCATGGAGTGTTAATCACCCCATGACTAAGCCTATTACAATTACTCACACATTACACTAGAAAATAAACCTAGAAATTTGAAGAAAACTAAATACATGCTTAATAACTCTAAAAACTGATTTTTAAGGTGTATCCTAGGTTAGCCTACAACTTTAAACTTTGAGAAATTAACAAACAACTAATAGAAACAAGAGTTTTACAAAGGAATAAGCTAGAAAACACAAGAACTAAATACTAAATGGAATTGAAAATAAACTAGATATATTGAAAGACCTAATCACGAGGAAAAAGTTTAATGCACGGTAATTAAACGGGAGACAAATACTTACAGGAGAATTCTAGAGAAAGAGAGCTCCAAAGGCTCTCCAATGGAGGAGCAAAACTTAGCTAGGAAAATAAAAGATGAAAAGTGAGAAGGAAAGAGGAGAGAGGTGTAGTTTAATCCCCCTATTTCTCTCTCTAACAAATATCCATAAAGCTCTCACATTATACAAAAACTTGCCATAAAAGGCAAGTGCAAAAAGTGAACAAAAAATGCTCCCCGAATGGATTTGGATCAATCCATGCATGATCTGGATCGGTCCAGATGTGACTGGTGCAGAATTTTGCTTGAGTGGATCGATCCACTGGTACTTTGGATCGATCCAAATGGACTTGGTGCACTTTGTTGAAGTGTGGATCGATCCAACTTGATCATGGATCGATCCAAATGAATCTGTTGGAATTCTGAGCATACGTGGATCGATCCACCCTCATCTTGGATTGATCCAAAGTGTATTTGATTGTGCCTTGGCTTCTTTCGGTCACTCCCTTGGCCTTGCGTGCTTATGGTCTTCCTCTAAAACACTTAGATACGTCGTGCAACCCTCGGGGGAGGTGATCCTTGGTCACGTGAGTGCTTGTTCACTCCTGGACTCCACCGGGAGTCCATGTGAGGGTGAGAACGGCTTCCAATGCACCAGCTTGAATTGTGACCTTTCGAATTCCTGGGCCTTAACCGAATCATCGTTTCGTGGCCCTTGAGGCCCGGTGTTGGCGTGCCATGGGGCACGTGGCCCTCGGTAACTTGGCACGGTTCCCAATGCACTCAAAACACGTTTATTTTGCAGGTTCAACCTGTAACTTAACAAAAACAACACTACGCGCATATCAAACATATAAGGCGCGAAATCGCGCGTGTGTGTGTGGGCGAAATGAGTTAGATAAGCCCCGGATATATGCAATAGTGGGGACTTATCAACAACAAATAGGCATAAGCCTAATAGGCTACTAAATCTAGAAAATCAAAGTGAATATTGTGTGAATCTTCCCATTAAATAAAATATAGGGAAAAATCTAGAGGAGAATCCCATGGTATTCTTGGTACATGTATGTATATACACTTTGTATATAACATGTGCCAAATTGGGAAGCTTCCAAGTTCCTCTCAATCTTTCTATTAATGGAGAGAATCCTATGGGTTTTCACTTTAAGAGATTCTCGTGTGCAAACTTATGTACATGACTACTAAATTTGGTTTACTAGGGAATGAGAGAAATACAGGGTCTAAGCATATAAGGGAGATGAAATAGTGTAGAATTTAATGAGGAAAAATGTAGTAGGCCCAATATATACACAGTAGTATAAATATAATAATACAAAAAAAATTATTGACCCAAAATTATTAACGAAGAAAGTAATTTAAAGTAATTTATTTAAGAAAAGAAAAATCAATTTAATAAACGAATTTTTTATTTAGCAAAAATCAGGGTCGTTACACTATGGCTTTTGGGTTTTGTCATGTATCTTTGGTTATTAGCTGTGGCATCATCTTGAACTTGACCATGGGGTTCACAGTTTTTTTTTCTTGGGCTTAGTTGAACTCTTATCAACTTCGCATTTTTGGACTTGAGTGACATATGATTGTTAAGTGCTAAGGTGCCAACCTGGTTGTGATACTTTTTGCTCTTGTTGTGATGTATTCTCTCGCTTGTCCTTTTAATCTCTTGTATCATTTGATTAATAAAATTCTTTTTTTTTTTTTTAAAAAAAGAGCATATTCACAAGTGGTAATAAAAATATAAATTGAGTCACAATTGGTATATAAAGTGAATCATAATTTGTAACTAGCAGAGTTGTATTCAGCGATAACTTTGTCAATTTGAGAGGTAGTAACACTGAGAGGTAATGACTTTGTCAAATTGAGAGGTAGTAAGAGCATCACTAGTGGTATACTCAAATATGCATACTCAAATATTACCACATCACATTTTGAGTATTCATTTAATGGGTTTATAAGTTTGAGTATCTACCTTTCTACAATGGTTCATTTGTGTCCATAATAAAAAAAATAGTATTCACTCTATTTTTATTCATAAAATGGGCACAACTTTAAATTTGTACATATATTTTTTTTATAATATTAGTACCATTTAAAAGATATTCACAATACGTTTAAAATGAGATCCATCTTGAACATATTTTAGTAAAGATTAAAAATTGATAATTTCAAATTTTGAGAGAGAGTGCAAAAAAATTGAGGTTTCAATTAAGGCCCAGTTTTCCAAAAGATTTTAGTACCCAGGTGCTAAAATCATGATATGGGTACTAAAATCATGATATTTCAAATCAAAAAATGAAGCGATTCCGTGTATCGTTTTTTTATTTTTTTTGCACCATATTAAAGTACTCGAGGTGTACTTTAATTTGGTACGAAAAAAATAAAAAAAAGATACACGGAACCGCTTTATTTTTTGATTTGAAATATCATGATTTTAGCACCTGGGTGCTAAATTTTTTTGAAAAACTGGGCCTAAGTATTTGAAAAATGGAGAGAGAATGTTGTTACTTTTGATAGGGCGTGGTCCCCAAAATTTGGTTATTGAGAAAGATTGGTAGTTTTGAGCATCCAAATGCCAAAAGTTGAGTATTTGTAACAAATGTTGTTAACTTTGAGTATTTATCCAAATACCATTGTGAGCCTCTTTTGTGTATCAAAATACTCATCTTTGAGTATTTTTGTGTTTAAGTATACCACTAGTGATGCTCTAACACTGACACGAGTGGTAATTAAGGCCAATATGTATAACAAATACAATTTAAAATGGTAGTAAAAATATAAGTTAAGTCGTAATTAGTAGTAAAATTTAACAAGCACAATTTAAAAATATTTCAAAATTTGCAATTTGATCCCTGTACTTTGTTTGATTTTCACTTACACCCATGATACTTTTCTTTAGGCACTTACAGAAATCTTGAATTTTGTTTAAGTTCAGACTTCGACTTTCCCAATCAAATTTTGATGATCTAATCCGCCCAGTGCGTTTGGAATGTGTTAAAGGGTACTGTAAGGAATCGACAAAACAATGACCGGGATGGGTTTGATTCGAATGTATACAGTTTTACCAAAAAAAATGCTTAATCCAAGCCCTCTACGGTCCTTTTTTTTTTTACCGATTTCTGCAGATGCCCTTGAAAACACATTTCAAACATATTGAACGGAATGGATCATCAAAATTTGATCGGGAAAGTCGAAGTCCGAATCTAAGCAAAATTCGGGATCACTATAAGGTGTGTAAGTGCCTAAAAAAAGTATAAGAGGTGTAAGTAAAAATTAGGAAAGTTACAGGGGGTCAAAGTGCAAATTCTCCTCATTTTAACGTATCAATGCCTCGAAACTGCCATGCGGGCTGAATTTCCCCACATCCAAATTCTTCTGAAACGAACGAGTGAGAACCAAGTCAGAGGAGATGACGACGAGGGTACTCTTCCTCTGCAACTGCTCTGCTTCACTCCCACTTCCTTTCTTTCAGAACAAACCCCAAACTCTCCTCACCACCGCCACCTCTCTCAATTGGCCTCAAAAAACCCTAATCAGTGCCCTAACTGGCGTTCTCTCCTTCGGCCTTCTCGTCTCTCCCCCTTCTTCTCTCGCACTCACTTCACCCCTCAACGACGCTCAAAATCATTCAACGCAGTATTATTGTCGAGAAGAGGAGAGTGAAGAGAGGTTCGACACAGCTCCGGAATCGGTTACGAATGAAGGGATTGTGGAGGAAGCCTGGGAGATCGTCAATGATAGCTTTCTTGACACTGGTCGCCACCGCTGGTCCCCTGAAACTTGGCTTGTAATTCTCCAACCCATTACATTAAACATACACACTTGCAGATTTCTATAAATGTATGGTATGTAAGTACTTATATTATACACTAAGTCACATAATATGGGAGCACGAAAGGCAGCTTCTTTCAAAAACATCCAAAATCTGCAAAGCAAGGATTGAGAGTGCGAGGGAGCTGAGGGTTCTACTAAGGAAGGATTGTGCGTCTAAAGACTATCACCTGAAGTATAGGAGTATATGAGGGTGGTAAGGGCATATTTTATTGGCTGAAATAAATTTGAAGCTATGTATAATAGCATATCATGGATTACCCACCAAGGGGATCTCAAACCATTTCATATCCATGTTCTGTAGAATTGATCTTCCAACTAATTCGGGTACTTTATTCAGACTCTGGATTCCGGAAATGACCTGAAAATGACCTCCCAATGAACATGTTGTTAATGTTTCCTGATTATGAAAGTGAAAAGGTTCTCATTTATAATGCAATGTTGTTGATCTATTTGACAGATTCCCATTATCATATGCTCTATCCATTTTTGAAATTTTGAGTTTTCAGTTCCACAGGTTGCATATACTTTACCAAAACATTTATTTTGTATGGAAATGAAACTAAATTCTATGACCATGTTTAATTGGTCATCCTAATAATGAGGGATATATGGTTCTAGAGGACAAGTAATTCCAAATTTCCTCTGGACAAAAAGAATTTGGGATTTCCAGTAATAGGAACCCCTGTTGCAAGGCATTGCATATCTTGTGTATTTTTTTTTGTTTTGACAAGGCTGGCAACGATTTTCACTTCCCTGCTTGGCAAGGTACTAACATGGAGCCATCTGGTTACCCTAATTATAGGAAACAATCAAGCCTTAGTGAATGGGGTACTAGTTGCACGCTGCCTAGTTGAGAAGCAGAAAAACTTTGGTCACTTCTGTGGACATCTATCACGTTCACTTCCCTGCCTGACTTCACTACTGTCATCTCAAATTCTCAATTAAAACTTCCTCATGCAATGATTTTCACGTCATGATACACTAACAGTCATAGAGTGCTGAAAACGGTTGATGAAGTCCATCCAAAAGCAAGCACTACTGTATCCTGCACGGTGCATAGAGACCAATCTGAAAGGGAAAAGGAAAATAGCTGGCAAAGGGAGAAAGCCTCTTATTGTCCCGTAAAAAGATAATAGTTGGAAGTGAGTGTTTCTATTACTGATATCCATTAAAAGCTATTCTTTTATGTGATAGAACTAAGTATTTGGTTTGCTTTGTTATTGATAGAATCAGTTATTCCATTTTAATAAGGATCTTTAAAATTGGATTATTATTTATTGTCTTTTATTCTACATATGAGATGATCAAGTGCAGAGTTTGGCTTACACACAAAATATTAGATCATCGTTGTTTGTTCTTCTGGTAGATGAGATCTATTTAACAGCTTAGATGTCATTGGTCACGACATCTGTACAACTGTAGCATAAGTTTGTCTTTGTCTTGGCTATGAGAAATGGCATAAATTTTTCAACTCATTCTGCAAACAACCTATCACACACGGGGCCAGGAGCAGAGCTATGTAGAGGCCGGGGGTGGCCCTGGCCCACACATGCATAACATTGAACAAATAGCTCAATCATAAATATTACCCACACTCTTTAAAGTGGAATAACTGGTTCTATTTAAATTAGTCAAATCAAATACTTAGTTCCATCACATGAAAGAATGGTATTTAGTATATATTATAACAAAAACACTTTTTTAACAATAAGAAGTAACTAGGGAGAGATGGAGAAAGAATAGATAAGGTCCTCATCAGTGTTATGGTAGAGCGACACTTGTATGATACATTTTTTTTTTGAAACAAGATAAAAACATGCATTCTTCCTTGCCTTTTATTTCCCTTCTTTATTTTCAGATTGGTCTGTGTGCACCATGTCGCATTGGTTCACTGCATTTTGTTTAGCATAGTCTAGAATAACTTCACAACTTCCCGCTTCAATTCCTAAATGGTCATTGAGATTCATGAGTGATTCGGATGTTTATTTAGGGCTTTTTTTTAATCCGAGTGTTATTGCCTGTTGTTCGATGGACTTCGTCAAACATTTTTCGGTGTTCTACAATTGCAATTGTATGGTGATGATACTAAGACGGTTGGTGTGGATGTTTTAATTGGGATTCCAGGGAAAGTCAGGTGGGGTAATGTATGTGATAGTTGTCATCAGAAGAGCCCAAAGCTTTTTTCTACCTCTCAATGGGGAGATGACACATGTTAGCACTCTTTCTGTATAGAATTACAACTCGTTCTCTTTACTTAGGTTTATTTTTTTGTTCTAATTTTTGTACCCAGATGAATTACATTGCGGAGGGATTAAATATTCGTACAACTTATGCCAAAAAAACATGGGAGACCCAGCTGAAGGGCAACCCATCCTTGCATTTGATCGCTGAGCTTCGGTTGGAGGCAGGGCTCAAGTCTCTCGGGACCTAAGGAGGATCGTGGAATGTAAGCTTGAGCTCAAAGGTTCCTTTGAAGGTCTGAACCCCCTTTAGGGATTAGGCCTCATACCAGTCGCACGAGAGCGAGCTCAAAGGTTCCTCTGAAGGTCTGAGCCCCCTTCAGGGATTAGACCTCATACCAGTCGCAGAGAGAGCTGCTCGCTCATCTTACCTATCACATATACTGCCCTCCAGGTCCCTAATATGAAACCCAACATATCACTAACCTTTGGTCCCTAGGTCTTTCAGACTTAAGCCTAGACCTCATGGGTCTGTACCCTCCAACTTCTCCACCACTGAAGTCTCGACGCCAGTCCTCTACAAATCGGGCTTCAGTCTCAATATGTCACACTTCCCTATTAGTTTGACCTTATAGGTCTGACCTATGGCCTCATAGGATTGCAACCTTCAGACGAGCAACCATTGGGGGCCTTCCACGTGTCCTCAGGACCTCATGCCATTTCTCACCTATATGAAGGTACCCTTGCCATTGTCCAAGACATTGCATAACAAGCGAGAGCCATGTACCAAAGCATCACTTGCTTTGTCCACTGACGCCCTCTCTCTCTAGGATTTGCCTTGGGCTTCTTCTCCTCCACCACCTCTGGTGGCCTGAGCCTTCAGCATCATGTTAGATGTCCCGAATCACCCTTGGGGCCTCTTAGGCTTTTGGTTACTTTCACAATATGCAATACCTTGAGATACGCAATAAGGTAGTAGATCTTTAGGAGCAATCAAGTTGGATGTGTTTGTGACTATTCGTGTGCAATTGCCTGAAATTACGTTTTGCAAGTTTTGCCATCCTTCGGGTTTTGTTTTTTTCTGATCATGCTCTGGGAGATCAAACTGGAGAGATCTTGAAAGTAAACGCCTAGTTTCTGCCTTGTAGGATTATTATAGCATGAGGATAATTTTTGATGTATAATCTATCAGCTCTATCACTTGGTCCTGGGATTTGGTTTCCAACCATTTCAATTTTATCGTCAACCTTTCTGGTTTTTTGCCTCTCTTTCTATTCTGTCCTTACGCCCTCTGTCTCTCCCTGCACCTCTCTGCCCTTGCAGTCCTCAGGCGATGTACAATAATTAGCAGAAGCAACATAACAATTGGGTTTCTCCCTTGCCAACTATTTTCCCTTTCCCTTCGAAATGGTTTCATATGAGCCATGAATCATGCATCATTGCTTGCTGTTGGATGGACTTTATGTAACGTTTGTGCTGTGCTATCCGTGTGCATGAAGTTTTGATTGGATGCCAGGTGCGAAGTCAAGGAGGGCAGTGAGAGTGATAGTGGTTGGAAGAATGGCCCACAGCTTTTCTGCTTCTCTATTGGGCAATCAGAGTTGGTGGCCTATTCACTTGGGCTTTTCGTTCACATTAAGATAATATTAGACTTAAAATAAAATAAGAACATGAGATCGTTTAATAAGATCTTATGTTTATCTCTAGTGGTTTTCAATACAATTGGGTTGTTATTTCGTGTACAGTTTTGCACATTTTTTATTAGCACTAACTTCTTGTCTGTTTTGACATTAATGGAGCACTTTGGTTACCCACTATTGTACTATATGTGATGTACTTGGCCCTTTTTGGTTCCAGCGAAAGAAAGAAGATATCTTAGCCACTTCCATTCAGACGAGATCAAAAGCTCATGACATCATCCGAAGGATGTTGGCTGGCTTGGGTGACCCCTATACGCGCTTTCTTTCTCCCACTGAGGTGATTGATCCTCTATCTTCTGCTTTCTGATTATTTACATTCGTGTATCTTTTCAGTTTTAAGTTACTGCTGTAGTCTAGGTGACTTGCTTACCTATGCCTCTTCTGCTGTCACTTCCCACATTTTTTAAATGGGCTAAAATTTATAAGTGTTGTAGAAAGTAAGCCTTTGTAACTGTGAGAGAATATCATGCACAACTTGTGGAAATACTATATTGTCACCCCTAATGCTGTTAGTGCAATCTGTTTTATCATTGCGTTATATGCTTCTGATTTTTTCTTGTAAAAGCAACTTTAGTGTGATTTTGGAACTGAAAAATGATTGGCAACGTCTTTCTTTCATTTGTACTTCTCTGTTTCTTTGATAGGTAAGTTATGGTCCTTGTGGAGACTTGAATTTGAGTCTTTTTTGGGGGAATGGCTCGGGTGTCGTTTTTTGTATTTTGTTTTTTTGTGGGGGACAGATGAAGTTAAAACAGGGGAACACGGGGCTAATGGCCTACTGCCACCGAACACTTTCAATGTTGCCCCTGCTGCTACGTCCACCACCAAACCCTCACTGCCACTCTCCCTCACCCTCACAGCTCCTCTCCCTCTTTCATTTGCTGGGCCAAAACCACCCTATTACCCAGTGGTGACGCCACATAGAGAGTAGTGGGGTCAAGCGACCCCATGGAGAAAAAATATTTTGTTATTACTATATTAAAATTTTCTCTTAATTTGTAAATGACCCCATTAAAACTCAATGTTGACACCGCACTAGACAATTTTCTAATCTTTGAAACTACTAGAAGTGTTGATAAAATACCAAATGAAAGGACTAAAACACATTTGATGTTGTCACGACACAAGATAATTTTCTACATTTGAAACCCAATAATTGTTAAACCGACATAATACAAATCAAATGGCTAAAATATAGCTCCTCTGTAGTCTTCAACATAAATTTTTTAATACAATGGTTGTTTGTAACGCCACTCTCACATGGGGCGGAACCTACACATACATGGGCCCCACTTAATGTCAAAGGGCATTACAGTTAACAATTGTACCCAAAAAAATCAGTCTTCACCCCGTCCGTTCTCTCTTCGTCTGTTTGTTGGGTAGTCGATTGGAGTTTGCGCTCTTGCAGATTTAGTGTTTATTTCTATGATTTACGTTGATGTTTATGAATGACTCCATGCTCCCGAACTCTTGGAGTCGCCACTGCTATTACCCCACCTAAACCATTCCCATTTGATGCCGTCTGATATAGCATCCAGCCTTCAAACGAGGTGTAAAAGTTGACTTTATTGGAGAGTACAGAAGTGGAGACGCGCGAGTAAGACATTCATATGGGACAGGTAGTGGAGATGCAGATTACTAACCTCCTGTCCTGCAGGAGGTGAAGGGCGTAATATTCTTTCCAGTCACTCACACTCCTTAGTTGTTACGTGGCACTCGGCTATTGCTTGACCTGCAAGATCTAGGCCGAGGGGGGAAAAAAATAACCAGCAATAGCTTGTTTTGGAACTGTCAAAAGACAGACTGAATGTGTTCCGACCCGGCAGCATCCATTGAACTGTCCCTCTGCTCCATATACGAAAAGCTTGGTGTCCAAGTGATCTCTCTCTCTCTCTCTACATATACATACCCAAATACTTTGCGATGGATTGTTTTCTTGAGCCTTAACTGGCATGGCTTCAGATTTTCATTTTTTCTACATGTTTTTGTGTCTAGTTTATTTATTTTCCTTAGGATTCTACATTCCCTTTTGGTTTCCTACATATAATGTTTTGATTTGATTTTTTGGAAGATCATGAAAATTGAAATTACAAAATGAAGTTCCAATAACCATTATCTGTGCTTCTCTGTTTTTCTTAAATTTTCTCGGCTAGCTATCAAATGGTGGCTATTAAACTAAATAGACGGTGAACTTTCATCATGAGCATAAATCGACGTTAGAGGAACATCAACATTATAACTATAGTTTCGGCAATGAAATGAGCAAATCTTTAACCATGGTTTCACTCCTTAGCGGTTAAGCCTTCTCCAATCTTTACTATAAACTCTTTTATAGTTGAGGTTTATTACTTGGGAAATTTCCAATCAGTGAAATCCCTCCACCAACTTGTTTTCAATTTAAGAAGAAGCATTTTTCATCAAATCATGGAAGATACAAGTGTTTTCCCAAATAAGTTTTTCCAGACTTATCCCAGAAACCAAATTTACCTTTTTTTTTTGTGTCAATTTCATCATAGCTCTTCTAGTACTTCTCTTTTAATAGAATCAATTACCGTACTAGCTTTTTGGTAACCAGCAGTTGACCTTTGGAATTAACTCATGTGATAAGACTATGTTTTATGATTTTTTGATTAATTGTTAATAATAATTAAACCAATTGTAGAGATTAATTCTATGAGAAAAGTACCTCAAACCTTTTTATTTTTCCCTTTTGTCTTTTGATATTGCAAGTAAGAAGATATGACAAACTTTTCCCCTAGATCAAGGATAGAGTCTTGCTCAGGTTCCTCTCCCGTCATGTCTAGATATACTTTAATTAGGATTACATGATATATGGCTTAGTGACATACGGTAAGCTTTATGTTTTACAAAGACATCTTAGAACTTAAATTGAAGCTACTGAAACTTAAGAAAAAGATAATAAAGAAGCACGCCATGTTATTTAAAGCAACAAGCACCTTGTTTCAGGGTCGTGCATTGTTAAAGGTCCTGCTCACGTAATACGCCAGGTTCTTCTCCACGTCTTTAAATCTGAGTATTATTGCAAATATGCATGTTCAGATACAACCAAATATGCATGCAATACCTGGAGAGCAGAGGTGGAGAAGCCAAATGTATCTTCAACTTTTTAAAGGCTTTCTCACATTCCTCTCCCACTAAAAGCTGGTCCTTTTTGTCATAAGCTGAAAGAAAGGCAAACATTTATCCGATGATCAGCTACTAAACTGATTGAGTGCAGCTGCCATTTGAGTCTGCCTTTGGACTTCCTTTGTTGTCTTAGGGCTTTGAAGCTGCTGTAGGGCCGTAATCTGATCGGGATTTTATTTGATTCCCCTTTTGTAACCAGATGACGTTGGAGTTTTCCCGAACTCAACTGTATTCACTTTTAGAAGCGTTGAACCTGTCATAGCACTTAAGGATTTCAAGTGTCCCTAAGATTGGTAAGTTAGTCTTCTTGGTCCGTGTTTTTGATCGTCGAATTAGACCTCCATTTTCTAGCCGATCAGATTTTTGAACATCTTGTTGTCGACCTTTAATAAGGGGATCCTGCGTTTTTGAGCTCGAATGGCATGACTTTATAATACTAAAGTCTTCTTGGTGCGATAGCCTAATCGGGTTGATTCATAGTAACCTTGTGATACCCCCCTATTAGCATCCAAAAAACTCATCCTCTCATGTTCTGCTGTGACGTCCATGTAAAATTGTAGAGAGAGATGATGTGAAAATGTGAGAGGTTGGGGATTCCCTTTCCTCATCGACAAGGTTACAATTACAAGTACTAGGACTAAACTACCCTTATGTAACAAAATAACCCAAAACTTAACACTCCCCCTGAAGTTGGTGCAAAGATATCTACCAAGCCCAACTTGAACACAATGGGGTGAAAACTTTTACTACTAAGACCCTTTGTAAAAAGCATCGGCTAACTGGTCTTCAGATCTCACAAAAGGCATGCATATTAGACCATTGCCCAGCTTCTCCTTTATGAAATGTCTATCAATTTCTATATGCTTTGTTCGATCATGTTGGACTGGATTATGAGCAATGTTTATGGTAGTCTTATTGTCACAGTAGAGCTTCATAGGACAATTATCGGGGAATCTCAAATCATGCAAAAAGGTTTGGAGCCATAAAAGCTTACAAACACCATGAACCATAGCTCTGTACTCAGCCTTTGCACTAAATCTAGGTACCACTGACTGCTTCTTACTCCAAATAATCAGATTTCCTCCAAGAAAGGTGCAATACCCAGAAGTAGATCGCCTATGATCAAGAGAACCTACCAAGTCTGCAATGGTGAAAGCTTTTAATTTCAAGTGACCGTGATTGGAGAACAAAATTCCTTTACTTGGAGCAGATTTGAGATACCCCAAGATGCGATAAATTGCATTAAGATGCACAATACGAAGCTCATGCATAAATTGACTGGCAACTCCCACAACATAGTAAATATCTAGTCTAGTGTGAGACAAGTATATCAGGCGGCCCACAAGTCTTTGATATCTCTCTTTATCTGTATGCTCCCCCACATTGCTACTAAGATGATGATTGGTCTCAATGGGTGAGTCGGCAGGCTTACATCTCAACATACTAGTTTTTTCCAAGAGATCAAGAATGTATTTCCTTTGAGAAATAAAAATCCCTTTGTCAGATCTAGCCACCCCCATTCCAAGAAAGTACTTCATCGACCCTAAATCCTTAATCTCAAACTCTTGAGCAAGAAGAGCCTTAAGGCTAAGTATCACATCCACATCATCACTTGCCATTATTATGTCATCCACATAAATAATAAGAACAACAATCTTACCATCATTCCTTTTGATGAACATAATAGTCATGCTTGCATCCAAATCTCAACATGGCTTTGAGAAATCTGTCCAACTATGCTTTAGGCGATTGCTTCAATCCATAGAGTGCCTTTCTCAATCTACACACCTTTGCCTCAGTTGCAAAGGAGGGAAAACCAGGTGGTATATCCATGTACACTTCCTTTTCTAAATCACCATAGAAAAATGCATTTTTTGCATCAAACTGTTGAAGAGGCCGATTCAGAACAGCATCACAAGAAAGCAAAGTCTGAACAAAATTAATCTTTGCCATAGGAGCAAAAGGTCTCCTCATAACCAATATCGTATGTTTGAGTAAAGCCCTTAGCAACAAGTGTTGCTTTATATCTCCCAAGTGTCTCATCTGCCTTGTGTTTTACCGTGAACACCCATTTACATCCCACTGGTTTCTTTCCCTCTAGAAGAGTCAGTAATTCCCAGGTGCCATTCTTTTTCAAGGTTGTCATCTCCTCTATCATAACTTCTTCCACTTCAGCATTATGATAGCTTCTTTCCAACCCCGTGGGATAGATATAGAAGAAAGAGAAGAGACAGATGCATGATACGAAGGGGATAAACGGGAACATGAGACAAACTGAGAGATAGGATGTTGGGTACACGTTCTAACTCCTTTTCTATGAGCAACAGGAGCATCAAAATCATCAAAGCTAGGAAAAGGATCATTACTAAATGAGTCAACTAAGTCGTCAGAGACTGGAGTAGGTGATAATGATTGGCTAGGTGGCATTGCACATGTAGACTTTCCCTTTTCTCGTCGAGAAAAAGTCCTTAAATCTGGCTTTTCCAGCCTATCTAGTCGTCGACCAATGTCATGCTCAACTCTTTCTGCGAATGTTGGTGACTTGGTTCCTCCCCACAGTTTCTTTTCTCCCCCTCATTATGACAAATTAACGGAAAAGTCAGACCACGACTCTGGATTATAAAATGTCAACATCTCTTCCACCTTCATCTCTTCCAGGTAGTCATTCTCCCCCTAAGAGATGAAGTGGAGAGAGGATAAAAGACTTTGTTTCCCAAAAAGTGACGTCCATAGAGACATACATTTTGCGAGTGTGGGGGTCATAACATTTATAGCCTTTTTGGGTAGGGGAATAGCCAAGGAAAATACATTTACGGGCTTTGGGATCTAACTTACCATGAGGATGCTTAGTAGCATGGACAAAATACACATAGCCAAAGACCTTTGGTAGAAGAGATGAGACCCGAGACCAAGGAGAAACTCAAAAGGAATTTGGAACTGAAGAACACCGGATGGCATGCGATTGATAAGAATTATTAGATCAGTATTCTATTTCAAATGACATAATTCTGTTTATTTTTGTTTATATTTCTCCTTTTTGTTGAATAAATTGGTTCATTTCATTGGTTTTTTACTATGTCCAGAAATTTTCTTGTGCACCTGAGGTTGAATCCTCGTATACATGTGGTTTTTATTGACAAGATTTGAAGTGTTTCTAATTGTATGGCATATTCTACTTTCATCGTTATTGAAAGTTCTCCAAGATGGGAAGGTATGACATGACTGGGATTGGAATAAACCTTAGGGAAGTTCCCGACGAGAATGGAGCTATGAAACTGAAGGTATTAGGACTTATTTTGGATGGACCTGCCCACGCTGCTGGTGTAAGACAGGTTTGAAGCCAAACTTTAGGTGCAAATGCTAATATTCCTTTGGTGCATCTCTTTCCTTTGACAAAATGCCGAACAGTACTACAGTTGTTCTAATTCAACGTCAATCCTTTATTTATGTGACTCTTATGAAATGAGTAATATTTGTGGTGTTACCTACTAATTATTATTTTACCTAAATCTAGTACTCTGCAGCCGATAGCATGTATGTGAATGCAATTTTGTTTTTCACATTTTGCCTTCTCTGTATTCTTTTGCAGTTCTTGTTGGCATTTTTGGCTTCTCTGTATTCTTTCTCCTATAGAGCTCACACTGTAGCACCAAGTATATTGTCTAGTGACTTGCGGTTTCTTGAAGTTGTTGCAGGCGATAGTGCTATTAATTTCCCAAAATTAGTTTTTATGGCCACGATTGGTAGTTAGGCCACTCTAGTGCGGATGCCTCAGTCCATACAAAACTGAGCTGCTTGTCACATAATGCTGGGTATGAACCTCCCAAAAGCAAAGGTGTTGAGGTTAGAGTGCCATCACACTTATGCAGTTATCTAGTGAACCTTACTTTCACCCAACGGCATGAAACTTCGCGTCACACTTCCTCATGGGCATTTTGCATTCTTGGCAGTACCTACTGTGTGCAAGGAAGTACACACTACCCAACCCATCGTACTCTAGCTCTGACACCATATAACATCACCAATTGATCCAAAAGCTTAAGCTGTTAGGAAAGGGCCAAACAATTATTTCAAATTTTAAAATTATGCTGTTTACGAAAATTTCTAACATTGCAACTCAAGCATCCAAAACCCTCCCTCACATGCAATTCTGTCTTGCACGTGTCGCAAACATCCATGCTAAGAGCGAAGCAAAATTTGAAGGTAAGAAGCAAAACATAGATGGATATAAAATGCAAAGACGGAGACTTGAACCCAAAAGCAAAAGTTCTTACTACACTTTATCCTGTATTGGATAGTATGCACCACCAAAAACTAGCTATTGAGGTCGGAATGCCCTCATATACACTGGTCATCACTTTTATACATATGACTAGGTTCAGCGACACGTGCGTTGCACGTATTGTTTGCCCGTTAATGCCCAGAAGAAGTTCACTATTACTATTGGACTAACTTTCGACACCTCAGCCGCTATCGAAATAAGCCCGTTTATGTCGGCTTTTGCACTGACCTGAAACAAATTCACATCCAAGGAACGATACGTTGCTTTCAATAATTAGCCAAAGGAGGTGCAAGCCAACTGAGATGCAAACGAACCGACTCTAATATTATAAGTCATTCAACTGGAAATCAGAACTGAAGTTCTTGGTCAATCCTCACAATTTGATATTAATACATTTCCAGGCCTTATATATTTTATTCCCAATTTATTTGTAAAATACTTAGAAAACTCCAGGAACCAAGCTACCGACTCTAATAATATGTCATTCAACTGGAAATCAGAACTGAAGTTCTTGGTCAATCCTCACAATTTGATATTAATACATTTCCAGGCCTTTATATTTTGTTCCCAATTTTTTTGTAAAATACTTAGAAAACTCTAGGAATCAAGCTAACTCACCTAGTCATTGACTCAGTCAGTGTTTGCTCGTGCTAGCACCCAAAAGATTGCTCTTTGGAAAGGCAGCAGTAGGGCATAAATCTCTCTCACTTCCAGATATAACACAAGAACACAACATTAATAATGCTGATCATCCCAGTATTCGTAACTCATCAATAGTACTTCAAGGAGATGTGGTTCATATGGGGCAAGCCAAATGGGTGACCTATTCACACACAACTATGGATGTAGTGAATGTCCATAAAATGAAGCTCATTTTTAAGATGGGTTATTGCAAGAGGGTGATGTGGATCAAGAAAATGCAGCCACATACCTACTTTGAAGCTGCATAATAAAATACTTCAATAGTTCTATGTTTCTTTCATTTAGTTGTCTTGTATCTCGTTCTCCAACTTGAGGACAAGTTGTTTTCTTTAGAGGGCGAGTCCTAATGCAGTACAATTTAAGGGTATTAGTGTCATTTTAGTGTCTTTAGTGTTAGTAGGGTCTTGAGTCTATAAATAGGTTTGTTGCTGCTTGCGACCTTAACTTGCGTTATAATTTAGGATGCCCGAAGCGTAGGGCTAGGGGTTGTGTAGCATGATACCCGGTAAGACCGGAGTCGAATCCACACAGACCGAATGCACCTTGCGTGAAATTTGACTTGCGAGTGAAATTTTTAGCCTTAAAGCGGCCAATTAAGTTGTGATTTGATTGATGAAATTCTCCTAACTTCGAGAACGACTTGGAAGATTAAAAAGACTAATTAAACTAAGTCAAAGTCTAGTGGATTTTAACAACCACGACTAAGGCTAATCCGTTCCTCTCTTGATTACTGGCTCGGGACATCGTCAAATGCTTCCGAACGGAAGATTTAGAGCTTAAAACCATTTGATTAGAAAAGGTGTTTAGCAAAGATTAGGGTTTTTCGATTCATTTGGCAAACGTTTAAATTGACATTGCCCTAAGCATCACACATAGCCAAGGCACGTGCCAAGTAGACAAGCACTTGCCTACGTGTGATTAAAGGGATTAACAAACCCAAACTTTGGTACATAAAATTAAACCCTAACTCTTTGATCAACAAGAAATGTATGTTTTTTCAACGAGAAGAATAGATTAAACTCGACTCATGGAGTGTTAATCACCCCATGACTAAGCCTATGTAACCTACTCACCCATAGCAATGGAAAACATGACTAGAAATGTAAAGGAAATAAAGAACATGACAAACTTGAAAATAAACTTGATCTACAGAGAGATCCAAGTAGTAGCTACAACGCTAATACACAAGAAATTAGCCAAACGTAAAGACTTACTAGTGTTTTTGAAGGAAATAATCTTGAAAACTATGGAGGAAAGAAGATTTAAAGTTGTTCTCTCCAAAGGGGAAGACGAAGAAGGAGAGAGGAAGAAGAAGAAGGAGAGAGGGGTATTTATATACAAACCCCTATTTTCATTCAAAATATCCAAAAAACAACAAAATAAAGTGAAACTTTCCATAAAAGGAAAGTGATAAGATACTTTAGATCTGTCCGGAACTACCCTGTATCGATACCTCATAGCATGGATATCAATACCCGCCTTCCACGCCTTCCAAAAATGCCCCGTAACGAGTGTGTATCGATACCTAGTGATGTTGGTATCAATACAGGATCGTCTGTCCAGCATTGGATAAAAAAGGTATCGATACCTAATAAGGTTGGTATCAATACCTATTCCCTTCTTGGCTTTTTCTTCATGTCTTGGTCACCCCTTGGCCCTTGCGTGCTTCCGGACTTATTCCAAAGCACTTCAAATCATTGTGCGGCCAACGGGAGGAGTGACACTTGGTCTCGTAGATGCTTGAATACTCCAACCGGGAGTCTTTGTAAGCCTTGGACACGACTTTAGCCTTCAGGCTTGATCTTGTGGCTTTTAAACTTCTCGAGCCAAGTCTTCATTCCTTGGCTCTTGTGGCTCGGTGGCGGAGTGCCATGGGGCACTTGGCCCTCGGATTCTTGGGATGCTTCCCAAAGTGCTTCAAATGCGCTTTATTCCGTGGTTTGACCTAAAACTACCAAAAACAACACTACACGTACATCAATCATAAAAAGCAATATAAGGTGTGTGTATGTGATCAAAATGAGTGAAATAAACCTTGCAATATACAATATCTACAGCTTATCAGTTTTTTTTTTTTGGGCAAAAACAGCTTATCAGTTGCCCTTTCATTTGGTAGCTTTTTTGATTATTAAGAATACTGAATATGTTGATTGAGACTTAGTTTATCTCTCTACCCTTGGGGGATATTAGTGTCATTTTAGTGTTAGTAGGGTCTTGAGTCTATAAATAGGTTTGTTGCCCTTCATTTGGTAGCTTTTGATTATTAAGAATATTTAATTTATTGATTGAGACTTAGTTTCTCTCTCTATCCTAATGCAGTCCAAGGGGGGATTTCCTCATCTCTTTTGATTCTTGGTTCCCTTTTAGATATTTTGGTTGCATTAGGGTATGCTCAAATGATATCTATGATGTTTCCTCAAGATTTTCTTCGTGTGCATCTATGATGTTTTTGGTTTGTAATCAACACTTTGCTTGATTTTTAATTAGTGTGTTTGACTTTGGCTTGTTTGTTCAAAATTAACATTCAGCATTTTTTTTTTCTTTTTCCATTAGTGTGTTTGACTTAATAATTGAAATCTTTTGCATTGTGTCTTCTTTTGGCAGGGGGATGAAGTCTTATCAGTTAATGGGGTGGACGTGAAGGGAAAATCTGCGTTTGAAGTATCATCTCTGTTACAAGGCCCTAATGAAACTTTTGTGACCATTCAGGTGGTGATTGTGCACCAATTACATGTTGGAGTGGTGATATTTCTACCGATTTTCGAGGTACGTTCTCTAAGTATTGGTTGCATTGATGTTTTCTAGGTCAAGCACGGAAACTGTGGGCCTGTTCAATCCATGGAAGTTCAGAGACAACTTGTTGCTCGCACCCCGGTTCTATATCGATTAGAACAAATAGAGAATGGTGCTATTTCTGTTGGTTATGTGCGCCTAAAGGAGTTCAATGCATTAGCAAGAAAAGATTTGCTCACAGGTATGTGGTTATTTTTTGTGTTGAATGACCACCATTTTGCATTAGACCTGCATTGCTGTATTCAGCTTTTCCTTTCTTTGGTTAAAGAAGATGCTGTTTCCCTGTGCTAATAAATGATTTGGTATTATTTAATGACTCTCTTTTGCCGTACCTACTTCATTTACCCAGCTTGATGGTGGTCTCTGCCAGTTGACTTTTGTTTTATGAGTTCTTACTGATTGACTCAGTAGTAATTGTATGATCCTTGACACCTAGAAGTATAATACAAATGGTGAATCATTAAGATTTCGTGTGAGTTCCATTTACGTAGTCTATTTTTGTAAGCAACGTAATAAGAAACAAATGGTCGCAATATAACTTTAACTAAAGTGTCTCCCAAACTAAAATGGAAAGGACAAAAAAACAGTTTTACATTTTTCAACGTGAATTCGCCGTTGGGACCGTTGCTTCTGGGAAAAGCATAGAATTCCAAACCACTCTAATTACCCAGCCAATAGATATAAATATAGAACATCTTATCCAAAAGGCGGAGAGAAAAACATAACCCTCCTTACCCAAAGGCCTCTCTCCATTAGGAAAGGCAGATAAAAGGTGGAGTCCAAAGGCTAAACAGTAAAAGATTTTAAAACCTCCTTGTCCGGAGGTCTTGTAGAAAACACTATTTCTCACTACAAAACCCAAACAAAACAATGATTTGCTTGTTTAAGGGTCCCTAACGGTAATGTCCGAAAATAAGTTCCGAATTGAGAATGGATATTGTGTAAATTGTGGATAAGGCCTCCCATTGAGGTTTTGCCTTGGGCCTCATTGAGGGTTGGGCTCGCAGTTCATTTTATGTACTCTAAATCATAGGAGATGTGAAATCGTAGAGAGAGAAAGAGTTCAATGTATTTCATTGATATGAAATGAAATAAGGATTTACATAGAGAGATACATGGACAAAGATACACATGACTAAACTACCCCTAGAAACTATATACATGACAAAGGAACCCCTAACTCAACATAACACTCCCTCTCAAGTTGGTTCAAAGATATCTATCAGGCCCAACTTGAACACAATGGGGTGGAAACTTTTACTACTAAGACCCTTAGTAAATACATCAGCTAACTAGTCTTCAAATCTCACAAAAGGCATGCGAATCAAACCGTTGCTCAACTTCTCTTTTATAAAGTGCTTGTCAATTTCGATATGCTTCGTTCGATCATGTTGGGCAGGATTATGAGCAATGTTTTTGGCAGCCTTATTATCACAGTAGGGCTTCATAGGACTAGTATCAAGGAATCCCAAATCACGTCAAAAGGTTTGGAGCCATAAAAGCTCACAAACACCATGAGCCATAGATCTGTATTCAGCCTTTGCACCGGATCTAGCTACCACTGACCGCTTCCTACTCCAAATAATCAGATTTCCTCCAAGAAAGGTGCAATAACCAAAGGTAGATCTCCTATCATCAATAGAACTTGCCCAGTCTGCATCGGTGAAGGCTTCCAATTTCAAGTGACCATGATTTGATAACAAAATTCCTTGATGATTAGCCTTGATGGGTGATTCGGTAGGCTTACATCCCAACAAGGTTCTAAAACTCGCTAGGCGCTCCTAGGGCTGTTGGGCACCTTCTAGCTTCCAGGGCCGAGTACTCAGCGCCTAGTTTGGCAATTAGTCGGGATAATCCGTCTAGTTGGGCTAGTCGGTGAGGGTCCTCTAGCCCCTAGGCGGCGAGTACTCGGCCTTTTAGACCTTCTTTTAGAACACTGCATCCCAACATACCTGTTTCTTCCAAGAGATCTAGAATGTACTTTCTTTAAGAGATAAAAAATTCCTTTATGAGATCATGCCACCTCCATTCCAAGAAAGTACTTCATTGACCCAAATCCTTAATTTCAAACTCGAGCAAGAAGAACTTAAGGCTAAGTATCTCATCCATATCATCACCTGCCATAATTATGTCATCCAAATAAACAATAAGAATAGCAATCTTACCATTTCTTCTCTCGGTGAACATAGTATGATCAGCATGACTCTGTTTGTATCCAAATCTCAACATGGCTTTGAGAAACCTGTCAAACCATGCTTTAGGAGACTGCTTCAATCCGTAAAGAGCCTTTCTCAATCTACACACTTTTCCTTCTGTAGCAAAAGAGGAAAACCGTGGTGGTATGTCCATGTACGCTTCCACCTCTAAGTCATCGTGGAGAAATGCATTCTTCACATCAAACTGTTGAAGAGGCCACTCCAATATAGCAACAGAAGAAAGCAAGGTCCGAATAGAATTTATTTTAGCTACAAGAGCAAATGTCTCCTCATAGTCAATACAGTAGGTTTGAGAAAAGCCTTAGCAACAAGCCTGACTTTATATCTCTTGTTAGAATAGTTTATGTGGTTTGTCCCACATTGCTTAATTATGTCATGCAATATATTGAGTGATAATATAAATAAACCTCTCACGTGTTAGGGTTAATTAACACCCTTACACTTTTCTCTCTCAACTAACATGGTATCATAGCGACCCTTACCTAATTTTGCCGTCCAGAATCACCAACAACCATCATCATTGTGACGTCATCTCATCATCTTCATCGTGAACCCACGAAATCATCCTGGCAGCCATCATTAACCATAGAAAACCCTAAATCGACCTATGCAAATCACCAATCTACACCCCAAACCATCAATCGACTCCTGAGAACCCTCAATCGACCTCTGAAAACTCTCAATCGACACCCAAAATCATCAATTGACTCCTAAGAACCCTCAATCGATGTTCGGCAGCCATCAATCAACCTTCAAAATCTTCAATCGTTGTTCGAAACCCTAAACCGAGCACTGTTTGGTACTGGAAACTCAAAAACGAGTGCTGTACATCCTAACCCAGATCTGTTCGACCTCGAAACCTCTTCCAACGACCTTAAACTCTCTCGAAAATCATAACCCAGGTGCGGTCAACCCCAGTCGACCAAAACCCAGTTGATTCGGTTTCATCTCCTGATTCTTTACCCATTGCCCTTTGTAAAGGTAAACGTACTTGTGCTACTTATTATCCTATTGCTCAGTTTGTTTCTTATGATCATCTTTCTCCATCTCTTCGTGCTTTTGCTACTTCTGTGTCTTCTGTCTTTGTCCCTAACACTGTTCAGGAAGCTTTGTCTATTTCTGAGTGGTGGACAGCTATGGAGGAGGAGATGTGTGCTCTTCATAGAAGTAATACTTGGACGTTAGTTCCTCTTCCTCTTGAAAAAATTGTTGTTGGGTGTCGCTGGGTGTTCACTGTGAAATACCATCCTGATGGGACTGTTGAGCGTTACAAAGCTTGTCTTGTCGCCAAGGGCTACACCCAGACTTATGGTGTCGATTATGCTGAGATGTTTTCCCCGGTTGCCAAGATTGGCTCTGTTCGGCTCCTTATCTCTCTTGCTGCTAATCTTAGTTGGCCCTTGTTTCAGTTGGATGTCAAGAATGCTTTCTTGCATGGGGAGACTCGTTTACTGGGATCAAAGCCTGTTGAGACTCATATGGACCCCAACATCACACTTTGTGTTGATTAGGGGGAGTTGTTTTCTAGTTCTGATCAGTATCGTTGCTTGGTTAGAAAGCTGAATTATCTTACCGTTACCCATCCGGATATCTCACTTGCAATTAGTTTGGTTAGCCAATTTATGTTGGCTCCACGACTTCCGCACTGGGAAGCTGTCTTAAGAATTGTGAAGTATCTCAAAGCCCATCTAGGACGTGGTCTGTTTTATAGAGCTAGTGGACACTTGCGCGTTGAGGCCTTCACTGACTCTGATTGGGCAGGAGGATCATCTGACAGGAGATCTACTACAGGATATTGCATTTTTCTTGGCGGAAATCTTGTTAATTGGAAAAGTAAGAAGCAGACAGTAGTTGCACGGTTTAGTGTAGAGGTGAAGTATAGAGCTATGGCTCATACGACATGTGAGGTTGTGTGGATACGTTCGTTTCTTGAAGAGAGAGGGTTCCCTGTGCAGATGCCTATGAATTTGTACTGTGATAACCAAGCTGCAATCCATATAGCATCCAACCCAGTGTTTCATGAGAGGACTAAACACATTGAAGTAGATTGTCATCTGGTACGAGAAAAGTTGACTGGTGGAGTGATTGCTACTCCGTTTGTGTCCACCAGTGCTCAGTTAGCCGATATGTTTACTAAGCTGTTGTTCAAGCCACGGTTGGAGTTACTTTGCAACAAGCTGGGACTTATTGATAGTTACTCTCCAGCTTGAGGGGGAGTGTTAGTGTGAATAAATATAGGCGGCAGCCTTCTTTGTTATTTTATAATCATTTTAAGGGTAGTTTAGTCTTTATGTTAATTAGGGTTTCTTTATGATAATTAGGGTTAGGTAGGATTTTTCCTATATAAGCCTTTCACCTTTTCATTGTAATCATCAGACTCTAATGGAATAATACGTCTCTTTACCTTTTGCATTCTATCATGGTATCAGAGCCGTCCCCTTGGGCTAATAGCAAATAGCAATAGACGATCTCTCTCCCTTTATCGTCTTCTTCAGTTGTTCCTTCCCTATGTCGAAACCCACCTTTGAACACCTTTGAAACCTACCCTCGCTACAACAGTAGATCCAGACGAGTAGCACCAACACTGACGAAGACCAACAAGTGCAACCCAACCTCTGTCGACCACCATCCATCCACCGACGACCACCAACGAGCACTGCCCAACACCTGCCAACCACCGATGACCACCATCCTTCACTGACAACCACCACGAAGCAGTTTCTGACCACCGATTGGCAATACCAGCGTCGTTAGTACTTCACGCTGTCAGATCTTGTATGTCTGACATCTGATGATCACTTCCTTGCCTTTGACGATCACCGGAAAATCTTTTACGGCCACCAACGATGCTGATTAGTGCTCGTCCAATGGTAACGCTCATCGTATTGCAGTTCTGATTGAGTTTTGACCACCGACTCTGCTCTCTTATGCACTGTTGAGGTTCTATCGAGTATTGCAGCCCTCTGTTGGATCTCTGGACTTCTTATGTTGAACCTCTAAGTTGATCTGTGGTATTCCTCTCTCTTCCTTTTTATCGTTATTGACTGATTGATATTTCTGATATCTGATCAGCATGTCGGATGATAACTGCTATTAGTGTACGATTAAATGGTGTTAACTACTCTTATTGGTCAAAGGTCATGAAAAATTTTATTGTTGGAAGAGGCATGTGGGGCTATGTAACAGGGTCTACTGGCCAACCTACTGTGGTGAAGTCAGATGAACCCAATCATGCAGATTATGTCACTGCCTTTGCAAAATGGGAACTGGATAATGCAAGGGTTCTCACGTGGTTTCATAATTTTGTGGAAGCCACCATTGGTATGAATTTTTCTAAGTATGATACGGCGAATGAAGTTTGGGATTATTTGCAGGGCATGTATCTCCAGTCAGATTTTGCGGAGTATGAACTTGACAGCTCTATTCGCGATGCCAAGCAACATGGTAAATCGATTCAGGACTTTTACAATGAGATGACACAGTATTGGGATCAGTTAACCTTAATGGAGATCGAAGGCTTGCAGTCCCAAATTTTTATAGAGTATCGTGAGAGGCGTCGTTTGGTCCAGTTCCTTATGGCTCTTGGTGACCAATTCGAGCCTCTACGTGGGGCTATGCTTCATCGTTCTCCCCGCCCCACTGTTGACGGTGTAGTTCGTGAACTTGTTGCTAAGGAAACTAGGCTCAGGGTGGCCTTTAATGCATCTTCTTCTTCGATAATATTTGTTGCCTCGCTTGCACAATCTAATGCACCTCTGTTGCCTACTTTCGCTTCTCACCTGATACAGGTTACATGCAAGCCTAAGCCTCGTGTTGCTATGGATGAGTGTAGTTTCTGTCGTCTGAAGGGACATTGGAAGCACTCTTGTCCCAAATTATTACAGATGACGAGCCAAAATTCTCGATCTAAGTCGTCCTCTCGGCCACCCCATCAGTCTCAACAATCTTCTCGGCCATCACAGCAGTATCAGCAGGTTTCTCGTTTGACAGCAGCTTTTGCTACCCCTTTGGTGAGTAACTCGACTTCTGATGGGGTCCCTCCTTCTGCCTTGTTTGACCAGTTTTAGCAGTATCAGCAGTTTCAGGCATCCTTGGCTACCTAGCCACATCATTCACAAGCTTTTGCTATGACCACCACCCAGTCAGGTTTGCTTGGTTCCTATACCATAGGTATCTCACCCACCACATGGATTTTTGATTCTGGATGTTCCCATCATATGGCCCCTGTTTTGTTATTACTCAGTCATTGTGTCTCCCCCATGTCACGCCCTCGATTTTTAAACAATAAAAAGTAAACATTTTTTTAGAAATAAAAGTGCTATAGTACATAATTTTTCTTCTTTTATCTCACTATAATGCTTCTTCTCTAAAAAGGGTACCCGTCTCCCTTTGGGAAGACATGAATTTAAAAGATAAGTTGATACATTCTTCCAAACAAATTTAAAAAAAAATAAAATAAATAAGGTTACAAACCCATCTTAGTTTTAATAAAAATACATGATCATCTCCTAAATGAGTACCTACTAAGTTTCAATAAGAAACAATGATCAATGATGCCTTCAAGAGATTTCATGCACTCCCAATGCACTTCACGCCATGCTCCATCGAATACCTGAAAATTGATAGGTTGAGCTACACTAGCCCAGTAGAAAAATCCCTGACACAAACTCTATATATATATGCAGTGCACCATGCTTGTGAGTGAACCTACAGTGCATAAGCCAAATTTTAAAAGTCATTCGTGCATAAGCCAAATTTTAAAAGTCATTCTTTCTTTAATGCACGTCTCGTCACACACATACATAGACATACACATTCACACACACACAAATACACTTTTGCGCATACACGACACCACACACATAACCACGCTTGAAAGTTTCAAACCGATCGGAAGTACTCTTTACCACTTAATTTCCATTTCAACACCACCTTAGGATCACCACGACTTTGTCCCAGTCTTTTCTCCAACAATCAACTCATTTTACTTCTCATCACACCCAAACACTCTAGTTTCTCAACATAACCACGCATTTTGATTTCTTCGATAGATATTTCCTCAATATCGAGAACCTTTCATAAAATGTACAACGAATACCACACAATTTCTAACTCCACGAACACAATCAAATCAACTAACGAATGTAAGGAATAATACACAACAAACAACACAAAAACAACCACACACAACAAGCAATATATAACAATAACACGCAACCAACAACACACCACAACAAGCAATACAACATGTCCGACTCCACGAGCCAACAACTCAATTAAAAGACTAAAAGATTAGACACTCAAAACATCCCACCAACAGTCTCACTTACCAAGAACTCAACAGGTCAAACCTTCCCAAACTCATTCAATTAAGGGCACTTTCGTAATTTCATTGCGGGTCAAACCCGTAAGCATCTTCATCAATCCATGCCTCAAATACACCCATAAATATCCCAATTTTATTACTAGGAAAACAATATAACATATACGCACGAATATCACAAAAGCCCCAAATTTGGTTCAAGCCATAAATTAGAAATTTCACAGTACAACATCTACGAAAATCGTATGTAGAAATCAAGAGTTTATTATCTAAACACATAGATATATAGAGAGAGGAGAGAAATCCCTACTTGACTGGGTTTTGAGCAAAACCCTAACTTCCGAAACTCAAGCTCCAAGCTTTTATGTATCCGTGACGCATCCTACGCGTAATTTCAACCGACACACCAATTTCAAATCAAAAACTGATATTTTCTGGAAATAATTAAGGCACATCCCATACATCATTTCGTAGGTATACGAGTCTAGTGTCATAATCAAAAGATGGTGTAGCAATCGGATACCCACGCTAGACGTTATGACTGTCTTCCCAAGACATGGCAGTGCTGTCTACACAAACACGAACCTAACAGCAGTCTGGTGTATGAATTTTCATATTTTCTGTAATTTGAATTAACCTCTAAAATTTTTACACAACACAAAGAACATCCATGGGTAGCTTTTGTAAAATTTTCAGAAATTTACTAGTTCTGGAAAAATATCAAATAAATCGGCCAAAACAGAGATCTGTAGAAAAACGGATGAAATTGGACAGCCAAACTTTGAAAAATCACCATAAATCGAGCTCTTAATGTTTTGGAGTGATTCTTGTGCCAAAAGTTTCGTATTGAAACGAAGTTCAAAGTTCATGAAGGAATCAAAGTCAAATCCGTACTCCTATTATGAAAAAAATAAGCAAATACAGAGGCTACACGAATCTGTCTCAGAGCAGATTTCCAGATTACAGACCCGATTTTCAAAAATTCATAGTAAATCGAGTTCTCAATGGATTTGAGTGATTCTAGCAGCAAAAGAAAACTCTCTGAGTTAGCTTTAAATCATATGAAGGAACAAAAACCTAATTAGAAGTTTAAGAAGGAGAAATCAACCAAAAACAGAGACCCAGTCTGCTGTGATAAAACTACTGTTCCTATCAGCATATACACACGAAAATTTTCGATAAAAATTGATAAAAACGAGGGAGAGGAGAGCTATACTTGCAGAGGTGAAGTGGGGAGGTGGAGATGGTGGTCGGACGTGGTGGTGAAGGTGGCCGGAGGTGGTGGCAGCCGAGACCTCCTCCTTCTCTCCTCTTCTCTTCTCCTTCTCTCTTCTTCTTCTCTTCTTCCTTTCTTTCTCTGATTTCTCTTCCCCAGAAATGAAAGGGGGAAAGTGAGGGGAGTAGGTGTAGTGGTGGGGGAGCAAGCGTGGGGAACATGGAATGGGTTGGGCGCGCAACACGACGTGATATAATACAGTACAATTTACTCTGAGTGGTGTTCTAACTATTCGGATTTCGATTTCAGAAAAATACCAAAATATTCGTACTGACTTAGAAAATCGTGGGCAACGTCACTGTGTGCTCAGAATCGTCTAGAAAAATTTTAAAAATTAGGCACGCATTACGATGCAATCCCGAGTGAAGTCATTAGATAGGTTTAAGTCTCACCACCGCAACAGGTAAGTTATCATCCATGTAGCTAAAAAAATTCATATTCCACATCTTTATTTTATTTAACACAAATTTGCGGGTCTTTACACCCCACTTCCCCTATTAGTATTTCCACTGCAAATGGATCCCCTATGCATGTTGTCTCTATTGGTTCTATTCTCCCAACCACCTCTTCCTTTCTCTCTATACCTAATGTATTATATGCCCCAGTTATCCCTTCGTCTTCTTTCCATAAGTCAATTATCTGATTCTGGTTTTGACGTTGTGTTCTCCTCTTCTGGTTGTATTGTGTAGGATCGGATGTCCAAGTAGTAGATTGGGATAGGGCATAGGGTTGGTGTTAAGTTGTGGGTGTAAATGCGTAATTAGATTGTATATGTCTATTTTTGTAATTAAGTTAGTAGTTTAGGTTCACAATGTAATTTACTTTTTTTTATTCGTGTATAAGTACTACGTAATGAGAACAGAACCCTAACTTTTACCTCTCAATTGAATCGTCTGATTTTACATGGTGTCAGAGCGAAAGATCCTATCGCTTTCTCTCGTACACTATTGAGTGTTGAGTTTTTTCTCCACCATCATCGTTGAGTATTCTCAGAGATTAGACTATCAAAACCTCAGCCAACGTTGACTAACCCCATCATGATTGACACAGTAAACAAACAACCACCTGTCTCGTTTGTCAAACCAGTGCTATCGTCAGTCTTCGTCATGACCAGATCAAACCAGAAGCCATCGTCAGACCCTACCATCATTGAAACCACTCTCTGGTCTCCGGTGAGCACTGTACAACTTCTGTCGACCCTCAAAACTCTCCAGCGACCCTCGAAAACCTCCGGTGACTTCTGTTCAGATGTTATTCAGTCGGTTTTGTCCAGATCTGTTGAGTTCTCAGCCTCAAGGTCTGTCTCCGATATCATCCAGCTTCGCCAGACGTCGTATTGCCTCGGCGACCACCGTACGGACATCGTACAGCCTAGGCGACCACCGTACGGACGTCGTTCAGCCTCAACTGTGCTCGACGGTGACTGGGTTAGTAAGTAGGACGTCGTGCAGCCCATATTCAAGCCTCTACAGTACTCGGCTGTTACTGGGTAGGTCTTATTTGACTTCTGCAGTACTTGACGGTAACTGGGTGCTCTTGATTTATCCTCTACATTTGTTGTTCTAGTTCCGGGTTCTCTCGGTTTCGGTTTAAACCAATTGGGTTACTTTGAAATCCAATTTTTAGTTGCTGTTTGAGTTTTTTCCAGCAAGGTATTGGTGTGATTTTACTATGTCTTCTGATTCAAAACATATTGAGACTGAAACTTTTGGTGCTAAGGATGGCCAATTTGAAAGGAAGTTGGAGAATGGTCCTCTGGATATTTGTCCCATTAAATTAGATGGAACAAATTATTTGCTTTGGTCTCGCACCTTCACTTTGGCTATTGAAGCCAAAGAGATGTCAGAATTCATAGAAGGTCCTACCACTCAACCTACAGAGGCTGTTGCTCTTAAGAAATTTAATTCTCAAAGATCATTGGTCATGACCTGGTTGTTTTAACTCTATGAAAGCCGAAATTCGTCGTAACTTTTTGCTCCTTGATACTCCACACAAGATTTGGACTACTGCAGCTCAAACCTATTCTTAGCAGGGTAATGATGCACAGTGTTTTGAGTTGAGAAAGCGACTCCGTAATTTAGATCAACACCATCGGTCTGTAGCTGAGTATTTTGCGGAGTTGAGTGGACTGTGGCAGGAATTCGATTTTTATCAGGGATTTCAGGCTGTTTGTACTGAGGATGCTACTAATTGGTTGAAGAGGTTAGAGAGAGCGTATTTATGACTTTCTTGCTGGCCTTGACATGGAGTATGATCCAATTAGAGTGCAGGTACTGGGTCGTGTTCCGTTTCCATCTCTGGGTGAAGCTTATGCTATTGTTCAGCAGGAGGAGAGTAGGAGGGGAGCTATGGTGCATACTCCTATTTCTGATCACTTTGCCTTGGTTGCCAGTCCTCAGGGTCAGTTTGGTTCTAGCAGAGGGTTTACTCCTACTTCACAGAGTGGTAAGTCACAGTCTGGTGCTAGCAGTGGGTCAACTGATCGTGAGTCACTTCAGTGTGATTATTGCCACAACACCGGTCATACTAGGAATTTTTCTTGGAAGTTACATGGCCGCCCCCCTTGTGGGTGAGGGGGTGGCCGCGGTGGTCGTGGTCGTGGCACAGTACGTTCTCAGGCCCAGACTCATGTCTCAGAATCTGCGGTTTCTACCTCGTCTGACTTTGGATTTAGTATTGGGGCTCAAGTGATTTCAGATCATACTGGTGGTTTTTCTCAGGGGGAGATGCAAGCTCTCAGGCGCCTTATGGCTCGTTCACTACCTCTTCTGCTATCCCTTGGATTGTAGATTCTGGTGCTTCAGATCATATGACAGGTTCTTCGTATTTGATTCTTACTCTACTTGTTCTGGTAAGGATAAGGTCAGAATAACAGACGGGTTGTTCTCTGCTATCGCAAGGAAAGGTTCATTCACTATTCTCCCTCTATTTCTCTTTCTTCAGTTCTACAACAACACAACAATAACATAACCCATTTAGTCCCCAATAATTGGGGGTATGGGCGGGGGAAGGATAGGAGACAGACCTAACCTTTGGCAATAAATGCACAAAGTGGCTGCTCCCAGAATACCACTGAAACAGATGGATTGGAGACAGACCTAACCTTTGGCAATAAATGCACAAAGTGGCTGCTCACAGAATACCACTGAAACAGTGATCCCCCTATACCGTCGCATTTGCTGCGGAATCATGCCCTCAAATCAAAGCCAAAAGGCATCAGAGAGGGCAGACCCAAGAATCATTTTGATTTATGTGCACATTACCATGCTTCTTTCATTCAGCATCCAGAGCATTGGCGTTGCACTTCTTCAGTTCTACATATTCCAAATTTTGTCACTAATCTTCTGTCTGGTAGTAGTCTCACTCGTTCTGCAAAGTGTTCGGTGACCTTTTTTTCCTACTCATTGTGTTTTTCAGGAACTGGGTACAGGGAAGGTGATTGGCAGTGGTAAAACACATTGTGGCCTCTACTTTTTGGAATCTGCACCTCGTCAACATCATGCATCTCTGTCATGTGGTCTAGCTTTGCAAGTAGATATGAGTTCAGCTCTCTCTATGTTACATCAGTGGCATCGTAGATTGGGTCATCCATCTTTTGGAATTTTAGAGAAACTTTTCCTGATTTAAGTAAACATTGTTCTCAGAGTCAGTTTTTTTGTGAAGCTTGTGAGTTTGGGAAACATAAACGTTCTTTTTATGCACCTATTAATAAAAGAAGTGATTCTCCGTTTATGGTTATCCATTCTGATGTTTGGGGTCCTTCCCCTATTACTGCTCTAAAAGGTTATCGGTGGTTTGTCACTTTTATTGACTATTATTCTTGTGTTACGTGGATGTATTTACTTGAGTCGAAAAGTGAAGTATTTTCTTGTTTTAAATCTTTTCATTCGATGGTTCGCACTCAGTTTGATATGAGTATTAAAATTCTTCGGAGTGACAATGGCATTGAGTATATAGATAAGAGTTTTCGGGCTTTTTGAGATGAAAATGGTATTCTTTTTCAGACGACTTGTGTTGACACTCCACAACAAAATGGAGTTGCTGAACGCAAAAATCGTCATTTAGCTGAGGTAGCTCGCTCTCTGTTATTCACCATGAATGTTCCTAAACATTTGTGGGGAGAAGCCATTTTGACTGCAAGTCATCTTATTAACCGCATGCCATCCATTGTTCTTAACTTTAAAACTCCCCTTGAGTGTCTTCCTAGCAGTTTTCGTGCCACAACTCTTCCCCCACGTGTTTTTGGTTGTGTGTTTTGTTCATGCTCATCATCCCTCTGGTGGCAAGTTACGTCCTAAAGCCCATAAACGTGTTTTCCTTGGGTACTCTCCTACCCAGAAGGGCTACAAATGTTATGATCCTCATTCTAGGAATTTTTTTGTCGCTATGGATGTCTCTTTTTGGGAAACAGTCTTTTTTTTCTCCCTCCATTCCATCTCTTCAAGGGGAGCATAGACAGGAGGAAGAGATGTTTTATGGTGAGGGGGAGCAACTGCTGTATAATCATGGTGATGGGGAGAAAGAAAAGTCTGGAGAGGAACAAATGTCAACCGAAAGAGCAACTCATGACACAGGTGGTGATGATGAGGAATATATACACCGGCTGCAAAGGTCTAACCTCAAGACCGACAGCAGAAAACATGGGAAGTCCTCTTGTGTGATACCACCTTGTCAACCACAATCTCTTGCTCCAGTTACAGATTCCTTAACTGACTAATCTGGTAATGACTTTTCTTTCATTGGACCTCCTTTTGATAATTCTGTTGAACTTCCTCTTGCTCTCCGGAAAGGTGTTAGATGATGTACTCAACGTTCCATCTCCGAGTTTGTCTCTTATGATCGTTTATCTCCTTCATACTATGCCTTTGTTTCGTCTCTTTCTTCTATATCTATTGCACAGAATTGGCAGGATGCATTCATGATACCTAAGTGGAAAGGAGCTATGGTAGAGGAGCTGACAGCTTCGAAAAAGAATGGCACTTGGGAGCTAATATCACTTCCGGAAGGGAAGAAACCAGTGGGATGTAAATGGATTTTCACTGTTAAGCAAAATGCTGATGGTACAATTGAGCGATATAAGGCGAGACTTGTTTGTTAAGTTAGGGCTGTATATGTTAGTTTTATTTCTTCCTAAGGGTATTCTTGTACATGTACCATTGTCCATATATATACAGTGATATGAGAAGGGGGAGCCCTAACACCTCAATTTATTCACGTTGTCTCTCTTCCTCTGCAATTTATCATGGTATCAGAGCATGAGATCATCTCCTGTTGAGATCATCGATCCTTGCTTGGGTTTGTAGAGAGAGATGATGGTGATGCTGACCTGTTGTTGATCGACATCCACATAGTCGATCGAGTGAGGGGTTCAGACGTGTGTGGGATTCGAAGGTTGATACTCACTGGGTTGCTGTCGACAACCACTGTACACCCTCCGGCGACTATCGCCGACCACTGTACAGTGGTCGCCGACGTCCGACGACCTAGAGAAGCTCCGGCGAACCCCCTACCGACTTATTTGTTCATGAAATCTACTGGGTTTTCTTCAAAACTCACTGTTTGACCAAGGATCCAACTCGCCGTCACTGTACGACCTCAGGCGACTGTCGACGGCGACCGTACGACCTCCGGCGACCCTTGAAAACTTCAGGCGACCTCTGTACTACCTCCTGTTGTGATCAGAACCTACTGGGTGAGTACGTAATCACTGGGTTTGATTCTTTGAGGTCTTTTATGTACATTTTCAGTCTGTTCTCTGAAGTTTAGGGCTGGTCTCCACTGGTACATGTTCCGTTGGGTTTTTTTTTTTCTAGCAGTCTGGAATTTTTTTTTTTTCTTCATTTGAGATATGACTGAGCCACCCAAAGCCACTCCTGGCAGTAAGGATGAGGTGGGTCATTATGTAACTCAACATAATGCTCCATTAAACATTTGCCCTATTAAGTTGGATGGTTCCAACTATTTGCTTTGGTCTCGGAGTTTTACTTTGGCCATCACTGCCAATGGTCTGTTGAAATTCATCACGGGTCCTGTTCCATCGCCAGCAGCTACTAGTCCAGATTTTGTGACATGGACTACTCAAAATGCTCAAGTCCTTACATGGTTACTCAATTCCATGATACCCACCATGAGCCAAAACTACTTGTTCCTTGACACTCCACATAAGGTGTGGACTTCTGTGGCCCAAACCTACTCTCGAAAGGGTAATGCTGCTCAAGTGTTTGATGTGAGAAGAAGACTTCGAGGGTTGGACCAAAACCAAAGGTCCTTAGCCGAGTACCATGCAGATTTGAATGGAGTGTGGCAGGAACTTGATTACTATAAGAGTTTTCACCCTACTTGTACTGCTGATGCCACTGCCTATCAAGAAATGGTTGAAAAAGACCGTCTTTATGATTTCTTGGCGGGTCTTGATGTGGAGTATGATCCTATTCGAGTGCAAGTATTAGGCCGTGTTCCTTTTCCCTCTTTAGGAGAGGCATATGCTTGTGTTCAGGAGGAGGAGATTCGAAGGAGTGCTATGGTACCTGTTTCCACTCCAGATCGCTCGGCTCTGGTTGCCATTCCTACTCCACGGGATGGTAAGGCTCAGGTTGGGGATAAGAGTAGTTCAGGTGATCGTGATTTGCTTCAGTGTGACTATTGTCACAAGACCCGACATACCCGGGAGTTTTGCTGGAAGCTCCATGGGCGTCCCTCTCGTGGACGGGGTGGTAGTCGAGGTGGTAGTCGAGGTGGTGGCCGAAATTCTCATGCTCATGTCTCGGAGTCTATTGTGGAGACCTTGTCAGATTCTAGTGGAGGTCGGTCACATCCTTCAGCTTCAGATAGTTCTCATGGTGGTGCCCTTTCTCAGGGGGAGTTACAGACCTTACAGAGTCTTAGGCGTCTTATGACGAGGCTTGACTCTCCATCTACTACGGCTTCTACTTCCACGACTTCTTCCCACTTTGCTCACACAGGTATTCAGGGTAGTGCCTTTACTGCTTCATCCTCACTTCCTTGGATAATAGATTCTGGTGCTACTGATCATATGACAGGTTGTTCATCCTTCTTTGACTCATATTCTCCATGTTCTGGTAAGGATAAGGTCAGAGTAGCAGATGGATCCCTATCTTCGATTTCAGGGAAAGGTTTTATAAATTATTCTCCTACCATGTCATTTTCTTCAGTACTTCATGTCCCAAGTTTTTCCACCAACCTTCTCTCTGTTAGCAGTCTTACTCATTCCTTAAACTGCTCAGTGACATTTTTTCCTACTCATTGTGTCTTTCAGGAACTGGATACGGGGAGAATGATTGGCAGTGGTAAAGCTCATGGAGGACTATACTTTTTGGAGCCTGCACCTAATCCAGTCAGTCCACCTATGTCATGTGGCCAAGCTCTTGAAGCAGATGCGGGCTCAACTCTTTCCTTATTGCATCAGTGGCATCGTAGATTAGGCCACCCATCTTTTGGGATTTTGGAAAAACTTTTTCCCAGTTTAGTTAAGCACTGTAATAGGAGCAAGTTTTTTTGTGAAGCGTGTGAACTTGCAAAACACAAACGCTCATTTTATGCTCCTGTTAATCAAAGAAGTGATTCTCCTTTTATGGTTATTCATTCTGATGTTTGGGGTCCTTCCCCCGTTACCTCTTTTTTTGGCTATCGTTGGTTTGTTACCTTTATTGATTGTCATTCCCGTGTCACTTGGGTGTACTTACTTAAGGCAAAAAATGAAGTTTTTTCGTGCTTTCAATCTTTTCACAAAATGGTGCGTACTCAATTTGATGCTAACATTAAAGTACTCCGTAGTGACAATGGGACTGAGTATATTGATGGGAATTTTCGGGCATATCTGAATGACTCTGGCATTCTTTTTCAAACTTCTTGTGTTGGTACTCCACAACAAAATGGAGTTGCTGAACGCAAGAATCGCCATCTTGCTGAGGTAGCCCGTTCACTCTTGTTTACCATGAATGTTCCTAAACATTTTTGGGGTGAAGCTATTCTTACTGCTGCTTTTCTTATCAATCGCATGCCATCCAGTGTTCTTCAGTTCCAAACTCCTCTTAAGTTTCTCCCGGGCTGTTCTCGGGTCTCATCTCTTCCACCTAAGGTGTTTGGTTGTGTGTGCTTTGTCCATGCTCCTAAGCATCCTGGTGGTAAACTTGATCCCAAAGCCCGTAAGTGCATCTTTCTTGGCTATTCTCCTACTCAGAAGGGTTATAAATGTTATGACCCACATTCTCGCAAAACATATGTTTCCATGGATGTCACTTTTTGGGAAACAGAATCCTTTTATCCTCTGTCCACTTCATCTCTTCAGGGGGAGACTGATAGACAGGAAGAGATGTTGACATATTATACTCCTCAGTCGTGGTCTTATCTACCTTGTCATAGTGAGGGGGAGAAAGAACCTTTATCTGCAGAAAGAGTGGAGCATGATGTTCGGGAAAGACTGGATAGGCCAAATTTGCAGACCTTTTCTCGAAGGAAAAAAGGCAAGCCTACATGTGCGGTACCACTTTGCCAATCTTCATCACCTATTCCAGTTCCTGACTCTTCAGCTGACTCATCTGGTAATGATCCTTTCCCTACTGTTGTTGATGATCTTGATGCTCCTATTGCTCATAGAAAAGGTGTTAGAACTTGTACCCAACATCCTATTTCTCAGTTTGTTTCATATTCCCGTTTATCTCCTTCGTATCGTGCTTTTGTCTCTTCTCTTTCTTCTATATCTATCCCACAGGATTGGAAAGAAGCTATCATAATACCTGAGTGGAAAGAAGCTATGGTAGAGGAGATGACAGCCTTGAAAAAGAATGGCACCTGGGAATTAGCGACTCTTCCAAATGGAAAGAAATCAGTGGGATGTAAATGGGTGTTCAATGTAAAGCACAAGGCAGATGGGACAGTTGAGAGATACAAGGCTAGACTTGTTGCCAAGGGTTTCACACAAACCTATGGTATTGACTACGAGGAGACGTTTGCCCCTGTAGCAAAGATGAACTCAGTGCGAGTTTTACTCTCTTGTGCTGCCAACTTAAATTGGCCTCTTCACCAGTTTGATGTGAAGAATGCATTCCTCCATGGCGAATTAGAGGAGGAGGTGTACATGGCTGTTCCACCGGGGTTCTCTTCATCTCAGACCGAGGGAAAGGTGTGTCGATTGAGGAAGGCGCTTTATGGCTTGAAGCAATCTCCTAGAGCATGGTTTGACAGGTTTCTCAAAGCCATGTTGAGATTTGGATACAAGCAGAGTCATGCTGATCATACTATGTTCATCAAGCGAAGTAATGGTAAGATTGCCATTCTTATTGTTTATGTGGATGATATAATCATGACAGGTGATGATGTGAATGAGATTGTTAGCCTTAAAGCTCTTCTTGCTCAAGAGTTTGAGATTAAGGATTTGGGGTCTATGAAGTACTTTCTTGGAATGGAGGTGGCTAGATCTGACAAAGGAATTTTTATCTCGCAAAGGAAGTACATCCTTGATCTCTTGGAAGAAACTGGTATGTTGGGATGTAAGCCAGCTGATTCTCCCATTGAGGCCAACCATCATCTTGGTAGCAATCAGGGGGAGCTTACAGAAAAGGAGAGATATCAGAGACTTGTGGGTCGCCTGATATACTTGTCTCACACTAGACCAGATATTTCCTATGCTGTGGGGGTTGTGAGCCAGTTCATGCATGAACCACGTACTAGTCATCTTGATGCTGTTTATCGTATCTTGAGGTATCTCAAATCAGCCCCAGGTAAAGGAGTTTTGTTTTCTAATCATGGTCACTTGAGATTGGAAGCTTTCACTGATGCAGACTGGGCTGGTTCTGTTGATGATCGGCGATCTACTTCTGGCTATTGCACCTTCCTTGGGGGAAATTTGATTACATGGAGGAGTAAGAAGCAGTCCGTGGTAGCTAGATCCAGTGCAGAGGCCGAGTACAGGGCTATGGCTCATGGTGTTTGCGAGCTTTTATGGCTCCAAACCTTATTGCATGATTTGGGATTCCCTGCTTGTGGTCCTATGAAGCTCTACTGTGATAATAAGGCTGCCATAAACATTGCTCATAATCCTGTCCAACATGATCGAACGAAGCATATTGAAATCGACAGGCATTTCATAAAAGAGAAGCTGAGCAACGGCTTAATTTGTATGCCTTTTGTGAGATCAGAAGACCAGTTAGCTGATGTATTTACTAAGGGTCTTAGTAGTAGAAGTTTTCACCCCATTGTGTTCAAGTTGGGCTTGATAGATATCTTTGCACCAACTTGAGGGGGAGTGTTAAGTTAGGGCTGTATATGTTAGTTTTATTTCTTCCTAAGGGTATTCTTGTACATGTACCATTGTCCATATATATACAGTGATATGAGAAGGGGGAGCCCTAACACCTCAATTTATTCACGTTGTCTCTCTTCCTCTGCAATTTATCATTGTTGCAAAGGGTTTCACTCAAACCTATGGTATTGACTAAGAGGAGACATTTGCGCCAGTAGCAAAGATGAATTTTGTGCGAGCTCTACTCTCTTGTGCTGCCAATTTGAATTGGCCTCTCCAACAGTTTGATGTGAAGAATGCATTCCTCCATGGTGAGTTAGAGGAGGAGGTGTATATGGCTATCCCATCTGGTTTTTCTTCATCTCAGACTGGGGGAAAGGTGTGTAGGTTGAAAAAGGCTCTTTATGGGTTGAAGCAGTCACCTAGAGCTTGGTTTGGCAGATTTTTGAAGGCTATGTTGAGATTTGGACACAAAAAAGTCATGTAGATCATACTATGTTCATCAAGAAAGGTGTTGGTAAGATTGTTGTCCTTATTGTTTATGTTGATAATATAATAATGACAGGCAATGATGTGGATGAGATCCTTAATCTCAAGTCTAGTTTGGCTCAAGAGTTTGAGATTAAGGATTTAGGATTACTGAGATACTTTCTTGGAATGGAGGTGGCAAGGTCTGATAGAGGTATTTTTATCTCCCAACGGAAGTATATACTTGATTTATTGGAAGAAACAGGTATGTTGGGTTGTAGACCTGCAGATTCTCCTATTGAGGCAAATCATTAGCTTAGCGGAGACTCAGGGGAGCGCACTGATAAGGAGAGATATCAGCGACGGGTTGGTCGACTGATATACTTAGCCCACACGAGACCAGATGTCACTTATGCAGTGGGCGTTGTTAGTCAGTTTATGCATGATCCTCGTACCTCACACCTGGATGCAGTTTATCATGTTCTGAGGTATCTCAAATCAGCTTCAGGAAAAGGAATTCTATTCTCTAATCATGGTCACCTGTGATTGGAGGCATTTACTGATGCTGACTGGGCTAGTTCTGTGGATGATAGACACTCTACTTCTGGCTATTGCACTTTTCTCGGGAGAAATTTGGTTACTTGGCGAAGTAAGAAGCAATCAGTGGTTGCCAGGTCAAGCGCAGAAGCAGAGTATAGAGCTATGACTCATGGTGTTTGTGAGCTCTTGTGGCTCCAACCTTTATTACATGATTTGGGAATTTTTGATAATGGTCCTATGAAACTCTACTGCGACAACAAAGCTGCCATAAACATTGCTCACAATCCTGTTCAACATGACAGAACGAAGCATATAGAGGCTGACAGGCACTTCATCAAGGAAAAGTTGAGCGAGGGGTTGATATGTATGCCTTTTGTGCGATCTGATAATCATTTAGCTGATATTTTCACAAAAGGGCTTGGCAGCAAGAGTTTCCACCCCATTGTGTTCAAGTTGCGCTTGATTGATATCTTCGCACCAACTTGAGGGGGAGTGTTCAGTTGTGGGTGTAAATGTGTAATTAGATTGTATATGTCTACTCTTGCAATTAAGTTAGTAGTTTAGGTTCATAATGTGATCTACCTTTTTTACTCTTGTATAAGTACTACGTAATGAGAACAGAACCCTAACTTTTACCTCTCAATTGAATCGTCTGATTTTACAGTTGGTGATCTCTATGTGTTGGGGGAGCTACATGTTCCTATTGAGTCTACAACCACTGTCATGTCATCCTTTAGATTAGATCAGCAGTCCTCTCTTTTTTACCTTTGGCATTCTAGACTAGGGCACTTATCTAGTGAACGTTTAAAAGTTTTAGTTAAATCTAGTTATTTAGGGAACACTTCGATTAGTGATATTTCTGAATGCAGTGGTTGTAAATTTGCAAAAATGTCTGCTTTACCTATTAATAAAAGCACTTTTGTCTTTACTTCTCCATTTGAGCTTGTTCATACTGACTTGTGGTGACCTTCCCCCATAGCAACCAAAGGTGGTTCACGGTATTATGTGTCATTTGTTGATGATTTTACTAGGTTCACATTGGTTTATTTATTGACACACAAATCTGATTTTTACCAAGCTTATCGCACTTTTCACTCCATGGTTCACACCCAGTTTTCTATAGAAATCAAAATTCTTCGCTCTGATCTTGGCGGCGAATACTCTCTTGGTGAATTCACTGAATTTTTAGCCACACACGAGACTATTCACCAATCCGCTTGTACTGACACTCCGTCTCAGAACGATCGTGCTGAACGCAAGCATCGTCATCTCCTTAACACTACACGGTCTCTTCTTCTATCCCCGTCTGTGCCCGCCGTGTTTTGGGGAAAAAGCTGTACTTACTGTAGCTTATCTCCTTAATCGGATGCCTACCCCTCTGTTGTCTGGTTCCACTCCTTACGAAAGACTTTGTGGCACAATTCCTAACTATTCTCTTCTTCGTGTGTTTGGCTCCACCTCTTTCGTTCTTTTCCCTAAGAAGGACCGGACTAAGCTAAGTGCTCGATGTGTCTTATGCGTATTCTTAGCATATGGCATTCAGCAAAAGGGATACCGTCGTTATGATCCCGTCACTCAAAAATTGCTTGTGTCTCGACACGTTACTTTTCTTGAGCCTTTGCCATACTTCTCCCTTCCATCTCGTCAAGCCCTTATTGCCAAAGAAGATCTTGTGCATATTGATCCCTTCTCCTTGGAAGTTCCTGTAGAGGAGTGTGTTCGCACTCTAGACCTGTCAGATGTTTCCAGTGTTCCTCTTGTGCCTTCTCACCCTATTCCTCCTTTTCCCTACCATTATGTTCGCCGTGCTCATCCAACTCCACACCCTCCCTCTACTTCGGAAGACTTTGATCCGCCTGAACGCTGGTATCCTTCTCGTGATCGCTGTCCTCCGGTAAGACTTGGTTTTACTAACACTTGCTTCTCTTCTTCATATTGCTCCTTATCTCGCCTCCATACTTATTTTGAACCACGGTCCTACAAAGAAGCTTGTAATGATCCAAACTGGGTAACTGCAATGCATGATGAGCTCACTGCCCTTGATAGTACTCACACTTGGGATTTGGTTCCTCTTCCAGATGGTAAGAATGTTATTGGCTGCAAGTGGGTCTTCAAAGTCGAGACTCATTCTAATGGATCTTTGGAACGCTACAAAGCACGCTTAGTTGACAAGGGCTTTTCACAGGAATATGGTATTGATTATGAGGAAACCTTTGCACTTGTTGCCAAAATGACATCGGTTCACTTGTTGATCTCTGTTGCCGCTGTGCATCAATGGCCTCTCTTTCACTTGGATGTTAAAAACGCATTCCTCAATGGTTCTCTCTCTGAAGAAGTATATATGCGCCCCCCTCTAGGATTCTTTCATGCTCCTGGTCTTGTTTGCCGTCTCCACCGCGCTTTGTATGGTCTTAAACAGTCCCCTCGGGCTTGGTATTCCCGCTTTCATGATGTGGTTTTACAAATTGGTTTTCAGCCTAACGCTCATGAATCTGCTCTTTTCATTCGCCGCACCTCTCAGGGTTTGGTTCTTCTTTTGCTCTATGTTGATGATATGATTATCACAGGGTCTGATGCTACTGCTATTGATGAGGTCAACCGGCATTTATTTCACAAGTTCGAAATGAAAGACTTAGGTCCTCTTCGATATTTTCTTGGCATTGAAGTTGCATCTTCACCTGATGGTTATCTCTTTAACCCAGACTAAGTATGTCACCGATATTCTTCATCGTGCTCAATTATGTGGTTTGTCCCACATTGCTTAATTATGTCATGTAATATATTGAGTGATAATATAAATAAACCTCTCACGTTTTAGGGTTAATTAACACCCTTACACTTTTCTCTCTCTCAACTAACATCTCTCAACCATTCAATCTGCCTTATGTTTTACGATGAACACCCATTTATATGCCACTGGTTTCTTTCCATCTGGAAGAGTCACTAATTCCCAGGTGTCATTCTTTTTCAAGGTTGTCATCTCCTCTACCATAGCTTATTTCCTCTCAGGCATTATGATAGCTTCTTTCCAACCCTGTGGGATAGATATAGAAGAAAGAGAAGAGACAAATGCACTATATGAAGGAGATAAACGGGAATATGAGAGATAGGATGTTGGGTACATGTTCTAACTCCTTTTCTATGAGCAATAGGAGCATCAAGATCATCAACAAAAGTAGAAAAATGATCATTACTAGATGGGTCAGCTGAAGAGTCAGAAACTGGAGTAGATGATGGAGATTGGCAAAGTGGTACCGCACATGTGGACTTGCCTTTTTTCTTTCTTGAAAAAGTCTGCAGATTTGGCCTATCCAGTCTTCCACCAACATCATGTTCCTCCCTTTCGGCAGATAAAGGTTCATGCCTGGAGTTTTCTTTCACCCCCTCACTATGACAAGGTAAAGGGTCAGACCACGACTCTGAAGTATAAGATGTCAACAACTCTTCCTGTTTGTCATTGCCCCCTAAAGAGATGAAGTGGACAATGGATAAAAGGATTCTGTTCCCCAAAAGTGACATCCATGGAGACATATGTTTTGCTACAGTGCGGGTCATAGCATTTATAACCCTTCTGAGTGGGAGAATAGCCAAGGAAAATACACTCACGGGCTTTGGGATCTAGCTTACCATCAGGGTGTTTAGGAGCATGGACAAAACACACATAACCAAAGACCTTGAGTGGAAGAGATGAGACCCGAGAACAGCCAGGGAGGAACTTAAGAGGAGTGTGGAACTGAAAAACACTGGATGACGTAATTGATAAGAAAAGCTGCAGTAATAATAGCGTCACCACAAAAATGTTTAGGAACGTTCATGGTGAACAAGAGAGATCGGGCTACCTCAGCAAGATGGTGATTCTTGCGTTCAGCGACTCCATTCTGTTGTGGAGTACCAACACACGACGTCTGAAAAAGAATGTCCAAGTCATTAAGATATGCCCAGAAATTCCCATCTATATACTTAGTCCCATTATCACTACGGAGGATTTTAACATTAGCATCAAATTGGCTACGCACCATCTGGTGAAAAGATTTAAAGCACAAAAAAACCTCATTTTTTGACCTAAGTAAATACACCCACGCAACACGATAATAACAATCAATGAAGGTAACAAACCAACGATAGCCTCAAAAAGAGAAGTGACCGGGGAAGGACCCCAAACATCTGAATGTATAATCATGAAAGGAGATTCACTTCTTTGATTTACAGGACCATAAAAGGAGTGTCTGTGTTTTGCAAGTTCACACGCTTCACAAAAAAACTGACTCCTTGTATAGTGCTTAACTAATTAGGAAAAAGTGTTTTCAAAATCCCAAAAGATGGGTTACCTAATCGACGGTGCCACTGATGCAATAAAGGAAGAGACGAGCCCACATCTACTTTAAGAGCTTGGTCACATGACATAGGTGGAATAACTGGATTAGGTGCAAGCTCCAAAAGATATAGTCCACCATAAGCGTCACCACGTCCTTCTCCCAGTATCCGATTCAAGGACACAACGAGTAGGAAAAATTGTCACTGAGCAGTTTAAAGAATGAGTAAGACTTCTAACTGAGAGAAACTTAGTGGAAAAACTAGGAACATGAAGAACAGATGAAAGTGAGATGGTTGGAGAATAATGGATGAAACCTTTCCCAGAAATAGAGGATAGGGATCCATCTGCTACTCTGACCTTATCCTTATGAGAACGTGGAGAATAGGAATCAGAAAAAGATGGAACCTGTCATGTGGTCAATAGCACCAGAATGTATTATCCAAGGAAGCGAAGAGGAAGCAGTAGATGCATTAGCATGAATACCTGTGTGGACAAAGTGAGGAAGTAGTGGAAGTAGTAGCCATGGTAGATGGAGTATCAAGTCTGGTCATAAGGTGCCCGAGAGTTTGTAACTCCCTCGGAGAAAGAGCGCCACTATAGGGGCTACCGGATACTGAAGCATGTGACCGACCTCCATAAGGATCAGACAAGGTCTCCACAGTGGACTCCAAAATATGTGCATGAGAACCTCGACTACCACCCAGTCCTCGAGAGGGATGTCCATGGAGCTTCCCGCAAAACTCCCGGGTATGTCGAGTCTTGTGACAATAGTCACACTGAAGTAGATCATGATCGATAGAACTACTCTTATCCCCAACCTGATTCTGAGTAGCCTTACCATCCCGAGGAGTAGGAATGGCAGCCAAAGCCGAGCAGTCCGGAATGGAAACATGTAGCATAGCACTCCGTCTACTTTTGAAATATTGCACAGAGAGAGAGAGAGTTTGTGAATATGTGAGGTGTTAGGGCTCCCCCTTCTCATTTCACTCTATATATATGGACAAAGGTACATGTACAATAATACCCCTAGGAAGAAATAAAACAAACAAATAAACCCCTAACTTAACACTCCCCCTCAAGTTGGTGCAAAGATATCTATCAAGCCCAACTTGAACACAATGGGGTGAAAACTTCTACTACTAAGACCCTTAGTAAATACATTAGCTAACTGGTCTTCTGATCTCACAAAAGGCATGCAAATTAAACCGTTGCTCAGCTTCTCTTTGATGAAGTGCTTGTCAATTTCAATATGCTTCGTTCGATCATGTTGGATAGGATTATGGGCGATGTTTATGGCAGCCTTATTATCACAATAGAGCTTCATAGGACCAGCATTAGGGAATCCCAAATCACGTAAAAAGGTTTGAAGCCATAAAAGTTCGCAAACACCATGAGCCATTGCTCTGTATTCAGCCTCTGCACTGGATCTAGCAACCACCGACTGCTTCTTACTCCTCCAAGTAATCAAATTTCCTCTTAGAAAGGTGCAATAACTAGAGGTAGATCTTCTATTATCAATAGAACCTTCCCAGTCTGCATCGGTGAAGGCTTCCAATTTCAAGTGACCATGATTGGAGAACAAAATTCCTTTACCTGGGGAAGATTTGAGATACCTCAAGATGCAATAAACTGCATCAAGATGCACAGTACGAGGTTCATGCATAAACTGGCTGACAACCCCCACAGCATAGGAAATATCTGGTCTGGTGCGAGATAAGTATATCAGGCGACCCACAAGTCTCTGATATCTCTCCTTATCTGTATGCTCTCCCGCATTGCTACCAAGATGATGATTGGCTTCAATGGGAGAGTCGGCTGGCTTACATCCCAACATACTAGTTTCTTCTAAGAGATCAAGAATGTACTTCCTTTGAGAGATAAAAATCCCTTTGTCAGATATAGCCACCTCCATTCCAAGGAAGTACTTCATAGACCCTAAATCCTTAATGTCAAACTCTTGAGCAAGAAGAGCCTTAAGGCTAACAATCCCATCCACATCGTCACCTGTCATTATTATGTCATCCACATAAACGATAAGTAAGGCAATCTTACCATTACTTCTCTTGATGAACATAGTATGGTCAGCATGACTCTGCTTGTATCCAAATCTCAACATGGCTTTGAGAAACCTGTCATACCATGCTCTGGGAGATTGCTCCAATCCATAGAGGGCCTTTCTCAACCTACACACCTTTCCTTCTGTTGCAAAAGAGGAAAAACCTGGTGGTATGTCCATGTACACTTCCTCCTCTAGGTCACCATGGAGAAATGCATTCTTCACATCAAACTGTTGAAGAGGCTAATCCAAAGTAGCAGCACAAGAGAGTAGGGTCCGAACAGAGTTCATCTTGGCCACAGGAGCAAATGTCTCCTCATAGTCAATACCATAGGTTTGAGTATAACCTTTAGCAACAAGCCTGGCCTTATATCTCTCAACCATTCCATCTGCCTTGTGCTTTACAGTGAACACCCATTTACATCCCACTGGTTTCTTTTCATTTGGAAGAGTCACTAATTCCCAAGTGCCATTCTTTTTCAAGGCTGTCATCTCCTTTACCATAGCTTTTTTCCACTCAGATATTATGATAGCTTCTTTCCAATCCTGTGGGATAGATATAGAAGAAAGAGAAGAGACAAAAGCACGATACGAAGGAGATAAATGGGAATATGAAACAAACTGAGAAATAGGATGTTGGGTACAAGTTCTAACACCTTTTCTATGAGCAATAGGAGCATCAAGATCATTAGCAACAGTAGGGAAAGGATCATTACCAGATGAGTCAGCTGAAGAGTTAGGAACTGGAGTAGGTGATGAAGATTGGCAAAGTGGTACCGCACATGTAGGCTTGCCTTTTTTCCTTCGAGAAAAGGTCTGCAAATTTGGCCTATCCAGTCTTTCCTGAACATCATGCTTCACTCTTTCTGTAGATAAATGTTCTTTCTCCCCCTCATTATGACAAGGTAGGTAAGACCACGACTCAGGAGTATAATATGTCAACATCTCTTCCTGTCTATCATTTTCCCCCTGAAGAGATGAAGTGGACCGAGGATAAAAGGATTCTGTTTCCCAAAAAGTGACATCCATGGAAACATATGTTTTGCGAGAGTGTGGGTCATAACATTTATAACCCTTCCGAGCAGGAGAATAGTCAAGAAAGATGCACTTACGGGCTTTGGGATCAAGTTTACCACCAGGGTGCTTAGGAGCATGGACAAAACACACACAATCAAAAACCTTGGGTGGAAAAGATGAGACCCGAGAACAGCCATGGAGAAACTTAAGGGGAGTTTGGAACTGAAGAACACTGGATGACATGCGATTGATAAGAAAAACTGCAGTAAGAATAGCTTCGCCCCAAAAATGTTTAGGAACATTCATGGTAAACAAGAGTGAACGGGCTACCTCAGCAAGATGACGATTCTTGCGTTCAACAACTCCATTTTGTTGTGGAGTACCAACACAATAAGTCTAAAAAAGAATGCCAGAGTCATTCAGATATGCCTGAAAATTCCCACACTCAGTCCCATTGTCACTACGGAGCACTTTCATGTTAGCATCAAATTGAGTTCGCACCATTTTGTGAAAAGATTGAAAGCACGAAAAAATTTCATTTTTTGCCTTAAGTAAGTACACCCAAGTGACACGGGAATGACAATCAATAAATGTAACAAACCAACGATAGCCTAAAAGAGAGGTAACAGGGGAGGGACCCTAAACATCAGAATGAATAACCACAAAAGGAGAATCACTTCTTTGATTAACAGGAGCATAAAATGAGCGTTTGTGTTTTGCAAGTTCACACGCTTCACAGAAAAACTTACTCCTAGTACAGTGCTTAACTAAACTAGGAAAATTTTTTCCAAAATCCCAAAAGATGGGTGGCCTAATCTACGGTGCCACTGATGCAGTAAAGGAAGAGTTGAGCCCACATCTGCTTCAAGAGCTTGGCCACATGACATAGGTGGACTGACTGGATTAGGTGCAGGCTCCAAAAAGTATAGTCTTCCATAAGCTTTACCACTGCCAAGTATTCTCCCCGTATCCAGTTCCTGAAAGACACAATGAGTAGGAAAAAATGTCACTGAGCAGTTTAAAGAATGAGTAAGACTGCAACAGAGAGAAGATTGGTGGAAAAACTTGGGACATGAAGTTCTGAAGAAAGTGACATGGTTGGAGAATAATTTATAGAACCTTTCCCTGAAATTGAAGATAGGGATCCATCTGCTACTCTGACCTTATCCTTACCAGAACATGGAGAATAGGAGTCAAAGAAGGATGAACAGCCTGTCATATGATCAGTAGCACTAGAATCTATTATCCAAGGAAGTGAAGATGAACTAGTAAAGACACTAGCCTGAATACCTGTGTGAGCAAAGTGGGAAGAAGTAGTGGAAGTAGAAGCTGTAGTAGATGGAGAGTCAAGCCTCGTCATAATACGCCTAAGAGTCCGTAACTCCCCCTGAGAAAGGGCACCACCATGAGAACTATCTGAGGCTGAAGGATGTGACCGACCTCCACTAGAATCCGACAAGGTCTCCACAATAGACTTCGAGACATGTGCATGAGAACTTCGGCCACCACCTCGACTACCACCCCGTCCTCGAGAGGGACGCTCATGGAGCTTCCAGCAAAATTCCCGGGTATGTCGAGTCTTGTGACAATAGTCACACTAAAGCAAATCACGATCAACAAAACTGCTCTTATCCCCAACCTGAGCCTTACCATCCCGTGGAGTAGAAATGGCAACCAGAGCCGAGCGATCTGGAATGGAAACAAGTACCATAGCACCCCGTCGAATCTCCTCCTCCTGAACACAGGCATATGCCTTTCCTAAAGAGGGAAAAGGAACACGGCTTAATACATGCACTCGAATAGGATCATACTCCACATCAAGACTCGCCAAGAAATCATAAAAACGGTCTTTCTCAACCGTTTGTTGATATGCAGTGGCATCAACAGTACAAGTAGGGTGAAAACTCTTATAGAAATTAAGTTCCTGCCACACTCCATTCAAATCTGCATAGTACTCGGCTAAGGACCTATGGTTTTGGTCCAACCCCCGAAGTCTCCTTCTCAAATCAAACACTTGAGCATCATTACCGAACCATCCAACTTAATAGGGCAAATATTCAATGGAGCATTAGTTTGAGTCACAAAATGGCTCCCTTCATTCTTTGCACTGCCAGAAGCCTCTTTAGGTACTTCTGGCATATCTCAAAAAAAGGGAAAACAGGTAAATACAACCTAAAAAGACCTCCAGTGATGTCAAGACACCCTAAATGAGCAAACCCAGTCAGTTTTGATCTCCAACAGGGGTTATTGAGCACAAACAGAGGTTAAATATTGTTACCGAAACAGTTCTGAGTACAACAGAGGCTGTCAGTACCTAGATTGATCGAAGAAACCCAAAATGGCACCTGTACGGACATCGTTGAGCCTCGTCGGAGGTTGTACGGTGGTCGCCGGAGGTAGAAAAGCAGTTTTCGAACAAGACCCAGTATGCTACAGTGTCAGATAACCTTCAACAGAGGTCGCCGACGTCAGCCAAGCTTCGCCGGAGTTCGCCGACCTCAGACGAGAGTCGCTGGAGGGGACTGGAGTTGTCGGAGTGAGGGATCTGGTGACTGGGTAGTGATTGACAGTGAACAACTGCTCTTGAAGCAGCGTGATACACTGTCGATGTAGAAATAGCGTGAGAACACAGCTCACTCGATCGACTAAAGAGGAAGGGGACACTAGGACAATCGATCGTGTAATAGAGTCACAAACGTAAAGCTCTCTCTGAAGCCCAGCTCATGATTGGAGCTCTGATACCATGAAAGATAACACAGAGAGAGAGAACAACATTTGTGAATATGTGAGGTGTTAGGGCTCCCCCTTCTCATTTCACTGTATATATATGGACAAAGGTACATGTACAATAATACCCCTAGGAAGAAATAAAACAAACAAATAAACCCCTAACTTAAAAACTTTCTTTTTACTGAACACAAGCATATGCCTTTCCTAAAGTGGGAAAAGGAACACGGCCCAATACCTGCACTCGAATCGGACCATACTCCACATTAAGGCCAGCAAGAAAATCATAAATATGTTCTTTCTCAACCATTTGTTGAAATGTAGTTGCATCAGCAATACAAACAGGGTGAAAACCTTGATAGTAATCAAGTTCCTGCCACAACTCCACTCAATTCTGCATAATACTCAGCAACCCCCAGAGCTACTTCCTCAACTCAAAAGCCTGAGCATCGTTACCCTTTTGAGAATAGGTTTGGGTCACAGAAGTCCAAACTTTATGTGGAGTGTCAAGAAACAAGTAGGTTTGACTGATAGTGGATATCATGGAGTTGAATAACCAAGTCATGGCTTGAAAATTTTGAGTAGTCCATATTCCAAAGTCTAGACTAGTAGCTGCAGGTGGTGGAACAGGCCCCGTGATGAATTTCAACAAGCTATTGGCAGTGATGGCCAAAGTAAAACTACGAGACCAAAGGAAATAGGTGCAGCCATCCAACTTGATAGGGCAAATATTCAATGGAGTAGTATTTAGAGTCCGAAAACGGCTCAACTCATCTTTTCCATCACCAGAAGTTTCTTTGGGAGCCTCTGTCATATTCCAAAAACGGAAAAACATTACTAGTCTATCTGCTAAAAAATTTCAAGAAAATGAGTAATAATACCTCACAGATAGAAAACACCTCAAATGACAAAGCCTAGCCAATGTTTAGTTGAAACCACTGTACTAGATCGAAGCAAGGCCCCAAATCAGATCTTAAAACCATTGAAGCTAAAAACCCAGTAACTTCTTCCAGACACTTTTGAGCTCAAATAGAAGAGACCCAGTCGTTTTCTGATGCAATCGAGCGGTTTAGAGGCTGTTTCGAGGTCGCCGGATGTTGCAAGTGGTCGCCGGAGGTCGTACAGCCCTCGTTGGAGGTCGTAAGGAAGTTTGGAAGAAAACCTAGTGGGTTTCGATCGTATAAAGGGTGAGAGATATAGATGTATTTGTCAACAGGTAGTCGTATCTCTCGACTGGAGCACCAAACGAATTATCAGGTGACTTAGATCTCTTACTCGACAATTGAAAGTCTCAAACGCCATCCTCTACGAAACCCAATCAATGATTGGAGCTCTGATACCGTGTGAAATCGTAGAGAGAGAGAGCTCAATGTATTTCATTGATCTGAAATAAAATAGGGCTTTACACAGAGATGTACATGGACAAAGATACACATGACTAAACTACCCCTAGAAACTATATATATGACAATTGAACCCCTAACTCAACATAACTTTCTAACTGCTATAAGTCAGTGTTTCTTTTTCTCCAGCAAAACAGGAATTTGTATTTTTATTGGAATTTGGAACACATATTTGAACAGAAAACATGGTGGATGTTTAGGTGGATATGAAGAAGTGAATAGAGTGGGCCAACTTTTAGCGAACTTTGACACTGTAGATTAGATGTGTTAGACTTATTTAGTCCTGGCAAGTGGAAACATCAACCATATAACGTAGGGCTTTAGCATGCCCCTCTAACGCAGTACTTGATTGTAGAATTTGACCCAATCGGTAATGCCTATGGATTCCCTTTCTCTCTCTCTCTCTCTCTCTCTCTCACTCACATTTATCTAATGCTAGTTAATGCGATTTTAGTTGTTTTTGTGATGAAATTCAAGTAACAAATTAGTTCCGCAGCAATGAAGCGACTCCAAGACTTGGGTGCCTCTTCTTTTATTCTTGATCTTAGAGATAACCGCGGTGGGCTAGTTCAGGTTGGTTTGATATCTTACAATCCACATTTGTAGTGTGTATGTAGTTGTTGGTTTACTGTATTATTCCATCTATTACAGTGGGTTAAATGCGTTATTCCAGTTATAGTTGGAACATGTATGCTGAATACTAATATAATAGACACCATATACTCCGTATCTCTTAGACAGCAGCTGTTTTCTTTCTTTGCTTCTCTTTTGCTCTCATTGTTCCTCCTGCGATTTTGAAAAGTTGTTTCTTTCATTCATTTTGGTCTGAGTATTTCTACTTTTGAAGCGTTGTATTTTCTTTATTTCTTGGTAAAATACTGAGTTATTTCGCATGAGGAAAAGGAGGAGTTATTTCGCATGAGGAAAAGGAAAAATAGACAATAACTTTGTCAATGTGAGCCAGCCCATGAATAATGAATTGTGGGTTTAAACTCAATTATAGTTTCCCGTCCAGGACAAAATTTAAAATGAAGACTTAGGGGCTGCGTATGAACAGATTGCAGTGTTTGCTGGTAAAAACAATTGGGACAGATATCGGTCAACAAGAGGTGGGTTGCATTTATTACTAAGAGGATGTATATAGTGTGTATGGAAGGAAGAGTTGTTGGATGTAAGCAGTATATAAAACAGTTCATTGTAATCACCGACAATTACAGAGATAAGGAAAAAACCATTTTTCCATTAGAAAATTGATCTTAGTAGAAAGCCAGGAAAAACCATAATTAACCTTGAAATCACAGAAAATAAATACGGATACACAAACCGAGGCCCGTGATATACAAGGTGTCCTTAAAACAGATTTGCCGCCTCACCGGGGTGCTAGAGGTTTTGACCGGCGTCTGTCTCCCAGGATACAGCGGCTGAAAGCTTAGCGTGCACCACACGGAAACTTGCTACGAATCGAATTTCTGTGTGTAGAACTCTCTCACGGATGAAAAAACCCAATGCTGAAAATGCAAATTGAAAAACCCAGCTTTTGTAATGAGATGATGCGTATATTTAACTCATGCAGGGCTGCCCTTATATAGGCAAAATATCTGAGTTGGAAACAAGAAAACCAAGGTCATGCATGACCTACTATGATCAACACCTGGGCAGACAACCAACTGCATTTGGTAATGGAAGTCATTTGCATTGAAGTCTGCATTGAAGAAGATGATGGGGAGAGGTCCAGCTTTGGTGGAGAGAGAGAAGATGATCTCCTCTTGCTTTGCCCAAACCAGCTCCTGCAATACCAGACTGAAGCAGACTGCTTCTGGTTTGCTGCTGGACCCGTTGGGCCCAGACAGGCCTAAAAAGTTTATTACAAGCCCAAAATAGTTTGGTCCAAGCCCAATTTGAAAGCCCAGTAGCAATAATCCAATTCACACATTGAAAATGCCTCATCTTTGAATGACAATTTCTCATTCATTCCTCAATGGATTTTGATCATTCTTTTGGTGGATTACTCTCCTTACATAGGAGTGTACGTATCCACTTGGACCCACCTTTTGAGGTGTCCGGTTCCCACTTAATTTTTGGCTCAAAGTTGCCCAAAAATTTAGTGCCATAATCCATTTTTTCCAACAATAGTTGCTGCTCGTACTGGGTCAAATAGAGAAGGGGTTTCAAAGAATAGTTGGAGAATCTGTTCTCTTTAATTTATCAAATAATTGCTTATTATGTATAGAATATAGTGTGAAGTATTAGGAGCAAACTATATGTCATTTGGTCTGCGGAATATTTTCAGTTTCAAACATGAAGCAAATTCACATAAATATGATAAACGTTGCACTTGTCCAAAATTGACCTCTTATGCGAAATGCTGAAACTTGTCTTGTTTTCTAGCTAACAATTTAGACCTTAATGTATGTAAGAAGTTCCGCATCACTCCTCAGAGTTTGTTAGGAAATGGGATCAAAGTATCGATACTCTATAATAACTGATTTTAGTGTGTGTGTGTGTGTATATGAATATGGGGCTGGTTCCGGGGATACATAAAAAAACACAAAAAAAGACACTTCATCTCAGCCATTGAAACCAATGGCTGAGATCAAATTTTAAAGGATTGGACTCTCTCTCTCTCTCTTTTCCCCTCCACATCAGATCCAGTCTCACTCTCTCTCTCTCTCTTCTTTCTCTGTGTTCTTAAGATCCCGTTGTGAGACCATCACAGAATGCTGATTTCCATCTTCTCCTCCCTCCATCACCTCAGAAATTTCCATTAATTGTGCCGGTGGGGCAGATGATCCCGCCGAAGTGGTGCTGGAAATTGTAGAAGTCCAGGACGGAACCGCACAACGAGGAGAACAATTTCCGTCGTCATCGGAAATGAGACTTCGTCTGATGACATTTCTTTCTCAAAAATTGGTACGGGGGCGAGAATTCTCCATCTCCAGACGCGTTTGTTTGTTTGTTTGCTTGTCAGTTTACTGGTAAAGTATTAGTAGCTCGCAGGAAAAAGATAGGAGATACTATGATTTGGGGGATTTATGGTTTGAGAAGGGAAGAGGAGAATATCCTTGGGTGCGTGTGTATTTTGTCTACATACGGGAGCCAATTATACGAGTCTTAGTTGAAGGCTCCAGATTTGGGAACCATATAATCAGATTGTATAGACGATTAAAAGTCCAAAATTAGTCTACCGAACCAAAATTTGACATGGATAAGAAAACATACATTTTACCACAAACGATCTCGACGAACTCCTATATTTCTGCAATACGATCTCAACTCTTTGACCCAATAAAACAAAACAATAATCAGGGGAGGGGTTGTGTCTGAGATGGGCTTGCCGTCGCCGGAGTGGGAAGAAGAAACCAGGGAGGGTGTGTCGGTGAGATTGGATCAGATGTGGAGGGGAATAGAGAGAAAGAGTGCAATCCTTTAAAATTTGATCTCAGCCATTGGTTTCGAGGGCTGTGATGGAGGGTCTTTTTTGTGTTTATATATATATATATATATATATATATATATATATAGAACATATCCTATGAGCGCTCCCTCATATAGGCTATATGCATGACTTTTAATGAGGTCCGTTGGATACCATCCAACGGCTCAGATTAGAAAGCCACTTAAAAATGATTCGCGCGTCAACTGGTTGGGTCAAATGGGGTTCGCGGGTCAGGATCCTGGTTTAACACCCATCCAGATCCCTTCCCCTCTCATTTCACGCTGGTTCGAAGAGAGAGAGAGAGAGAGAGAGAGAGAGAGAGAGAGAGAGAGAGAGAGAGAGAGAGAGAGGGCGATTGACGAAGAACAACCATCGAAGCAATCGAAGCATTGATTTCGTTCAAACAATGGGTATCTCTCTCTCTCTCTCTGATTCTGGTTTCTTCATATGAAATCGATTTGTTGGTTTTTAGGGTTTCAATCGATGAACAGAAATCGAATAAGAAGAGGGATCTTTAGCAAATAGAAGGTATCGCTCTCTTTATCCGGTTCGTATTTCTTTGTTTTTAAACTTGATTTTTGTTCGATTTTTAGGGTTTCCAGAAGAACAGAAATCGAAGAAGAAGAAATTGGTAAATGAAATTGTGGCTTGCTTTTCTGGTTAGACTTTCAACTAAAGAGAGGCCCATGCAGTTTTATAACCATCACTATTGGTGTTAGGATTAGACGCTTAACAAATCTAGGGTTTCATGAGAATGTTCTACATGGATAGGGCTTTGATTTGAATGACTCGTTCTTATTGAAATTTGTTTGCAGTAAAGATCTCTGGATTGGACCTCGAAAATTTCAATAAAAACGAGTCATTCAAATCAAAGCCCTATCCATGTAGAAAGATCTCATGAAACCCTAGATTTGTTAAGACTTAAGAGTCTAATCCTAACACCAACAGTGATGGTTATAAAACTGTATGGGTCTCTTTTTAGTTGAAAGTCTACCCAGACCACTCAATAAACCCCACTACGATACCAATTTCTTCTTTGATTTTTGTTCTGCTGGAAACCTTAAAAATTGAACAAAAATCAAGTTCAAAAACGAAGAAATACGAACCCCAGAGAGAGAGAGAGAGAGACCTTTGATTTGGTAAAGATCCCTCTTCTTGTTCGAATTTTATTTGTTGGTTGAAACCCTAAAAACCAACAAATCGATTTCATACGAAATCAGTTCATACGAAGAAACCCGAATCACGGAGAGAGAGCGAGATAGATACCCACTGTTTGAACGAAATCAGTGCTTTGATTGCTTAGTATGGTTGTTCTTTGTCGATCGCCTTCTCTCTCTCTCTCTTCGAACCAGCGTGAAATGAGAGGGGAAGGGATCTGGAGGGGTGTTAAACCCGGATCCTGATCCGTGAACCCCATTTGACCCCACCGGTTGACCCGCGAATTATTTTTAAGTGGTTTCTAATCTGAACTGTTGGATCTCTTCCAACGGCCCTCATTAAAAGTCACGCATATGGCCTATATGAGGGAGCCCTCATAGGATAGGATATGTTCTATATATATCGGGTCCGTGGACACATATTTTGCACGCACATTTTGACACTCCATCTCAGCCATTGAGATGGAGGGCTGAGATTAAAAATTAAAAGCACCCCTTCTCCCACATTTTCTCTCGGCTACTGAACCCTCACTTCTATCTCCCCCAAAACACTGAACCCCCTCACTCTCTACCTCTCCCTCTAGTCCCGACGACAAGACGCAGCCGCTGCTGCCGACACCGCCGAATTTCGTTTCTTCTCATCATCTTCGCCGACGAAGGCCCTTTGGAATTGGGTTTTTGCCTCTTGGTCGAGGTCATTTTTTCCTCTTGCATACTTGGATAGATTGATACAAATTTCAAAGCGGAGTGTATCCCTGCAGTACTTGCCATTGCATATATATATATAGGATAATGATCACCTAAGGGATCCCTTATTTAAAATTTGGTGCGGACCTAGCCTTTTTTCAACTTTCTGAGCCAAATTTTGATGATCCGAACCGCTCAATGTTTTTAAAATGCGTTTTTAAGGGCCTACGTGAGGATTCGTCAAAAAAAAAAAAATACCCGGAAGGGCTTGATCCAAACAGTTTTCGATAAAACTGTCAGAAAGGTGAGGTCCACACGAAATTTTAATAAGGGATCCCTTAAGTGATCGTTATATATATATATATATATATATATATATATATATATATATATATATATATATATATATGTAACAAGGACCTCCCAGATTTAAGAAAAAAATGTAATTTTTTCACTTAAAAAATTGTTTTTAAGTGAAAACAGCTTGGATCAAGCCCTTCCCGGTATTCCTACGTGACCCTTGAAAACACCTTTTGAAGATTTCCCGCGTGGACCCTTGAAAACACTTTTTGAACACATTAGACGGTTCGGATCGTCAAAAACAATGCTCGGATCATAGGGGTCCGGAGTCCGGACTAGAAGCGGCCCCTATATATATATATATAGAGAGGAATGATCTAGTCCGGGAGTCCTGAATCCGGGACTCCACCTTCCCGATAATTTTTTGACGATCCGAACCGTCCAATGTGTTCAAAAGGTGTTTTCCAAGGTCCGCGCGGGAAATCTTCAAAAAAAAAATACCGGGAAGTGCTTGATCCAAGCAGTTTTTCGCAAAACTGTAAATGTACACATTGTTTTTCGCAAAACTGTACATTTACAGTTTTGCGAAAAACTGCTTAGATCAAGCCCTTCCCGGTATTTTTTTTTTGAAGATTTCATGGGTGGACCTTGGAAAACACCTTTTGAACACATTGGACGGCTCGGATTTCCCAAAAACAATTTTTAAAAGCATCAAAACACCAAAAAATCCTTCAATCCGGGAAATCCGGGATCCTTGACAGGATCTCCGGGGTGTGTATATATATATATATATATATATATATATATATATATATATATATATATATATATTTGATGTTTTGAAGGTTTTAAAACATGTTTTTGCATGATCCAAACTGTCCAATGTGTTTAAAAAGTGTTTTCAAGGGTCCCGGCGAGAAATCGTCCAAAAAAAATATCGGAAAGGGCTTGATCCGAGACACATTGGACGGTTCAGATAAGGAAAATTTGATCCGGAACTATGAGTCATATATATATATATATACACTTGACTGGAGGTTTTTGGGTGTTTTGAAGGTTTTAAAAATTGTTTTTGCAAAATCTGAACCGTCCAATGTGTTTAAAACGTGTTTTTAAGGGTCCTCGGGAGAAATCATAAAAAAAAATTACCGGTAAGACCTTGATCCGAGCAGTTTTCACAAAAACTGTACATATACAGTTTTGTGAAAAACTATACATATACAATTTTGTGAAAAACTGTTTGGATCAAGCCCTTCCCGGTATTTTTTTTGGATGATTTCTCGCGGGGGCCTTTAAAAACACGTTTTAAACACATTAGACGGTTCGGATCATAAAAAAAATATCGGGAACGTGGAGTCCTCGAGTCCGGACTAGAAGCTTGCCCTATATATATGTCAGTTTCAAAAACTATATTTTTATTCCAGCATAACTCTATTCTTGAATGGAAATAAAGGTGCGCAAAAATTTCCGTATACATGTCACCCCAATTCGGATCATTTATTGTCGTTTAAGCGGATGGTGAATTTGCCCCACTGCCATCACCACATGATGTTGGCAATGGTGGTTTGTGGCTGGGTATTCGCAGTTGCAGCAAATGGAGAAATTTAGGTCCCAACCAAATGGGCAGGTTGGGCAGTTTTTTAGTCAATTGAGGGTAGCACCAGTGAAGAGGATGTGGAATCTGCAATTTATGCAGTGAAGAATGGCGCCCTGGATCCCATCCCCCTACAGCACTAGCGACTCATCTTTGTTACTTGCTGTCGTCGCCGTCGGCACGACTCCCACGACCGACAACGCGGATCTGCTTTTCACCGACGTACAGTTGGTTCAGCTTTTTGGGGGATAGATCCAGAGAGGGTTCAGCTGGTTCAGTAGCTGTGAGGGTGAACATGGGAGAGAGAGGGGAATTTTAACTTTTAATCTCAGCCCACCATCTTAGTGGCTGAGATGGAGTGTCAAAATGTGTGTGCAAAATATGTGTCCACGGATCCGGTCCCTATATATAGATAGAATCATGATCTAATGAGGACTCCCTTACGGAAATTTCGTGAGGACCTCATGGATTGGGGTTGAATCTAGACGATCCGAACCGCTCAATGTGTTTAAAACGTGTTTTTAAGGGTCACCGCGAGAAATCGCCAAAAAAATTTACCCGAAAGGGCTTCATTTGAGCATTTTTCGATAAATTGTATATGTACGGTTATTATGAAAAACTGCTCGGATGAAGCGGTTTCGGGTACTTTTTTTTGGCGATTTCCTGCGTTGGCCTTGGAAAACATGTTTTAAACATATTGAGCAGTTTGGATCGTCGAAATTTGGTCTGGAAAATCAAAAAGGGGTGGTCCTCACGGAGGAGATCCTTGAGGAAGTCCTTAGGAGATCATGATTGTATATATATATATACACACCACGGATCAAGTCCACACCCTTAAAATGTGAACGGAGTTCACACCTTCAATTTCCGATTAAATTTTCACTATCCAAACCGTCCAATGTGTTTAAAAGGTGTTTTTAAGAGTCCCTACGAGAAATTAGGAAAAAAAATGACCGGAAAGGAATTGATCCAATAAGTATGAACAAGAAGTGCATTAATCTTTCTTGTAGGGTGTTATTCTTGCATTCTAATGGAAAATTTGTGCAAAGAAAACTTGAGAAGGCAATAATCATGCCAAGATTGGGTATTTTGTATCGTACCGGTTTTAATTGCCCCCGGAGCTGCTAACGAACACTGGGATCGGTCATCCGGATTAGTTGGTCCACTGGGCTGGATACCGAGCTGTCTAGAGGGCGGGGTATTTTATTTCTTTAAGTATTGGCAATCCCTAAAATGAGATCGTGGCTCCATCCCTGGTGACATATGTTTTTGAGAGGTCTTGATTGGTTTTGTTATTAAAGATTTTTATTTGATTGGAATGATAATTTTTTTTTTCTATATTTATTTTGTTATTATGAAGATTCTCTGTGGTAGAGTTAAGTGACGAGGAATTTGCAGTAGCTATGGACAAATTCAAAGGCCATTGATTCCATCCTTTATAACAAGGTGGCACAAGCCAATTGATTATTTGAGAAAAACATCCCAATATTAGGTGCAACCATTGTGTAGCTGCATTGGTGCCTCTCCGTTCTGCTAAAAGGGACTTGTGGGCTTCCATTTTCTCCACTTTGGGATATTGGTTGGTGTTTGTCTTAATGGTCAATGGTGACGTTGGGTTGGGTTTTATCCGTACCTAGTCGAAGTGGCTGCTTCATGTCTTTTGTAGGGAACTGGAAAGAATATAATTGGGGTCGGTTTTTAGTACTTAGGTTCCTATATCACTGTCCAGAATAATCTTAACTCTTGGACCTTTGCTTTGGAAGAGGCTAGGCGTTTCTGTCTCTGGGTATATCCTCCAACGGAAAACATCTATTGTACATGGCGTTCCTTGTTTCTCTCTATTTTTTATATCGAAATTATTCTTCTGTTGATTCCTTTACTTAATGCAGTGGATAACTGCATACCTAGGATTTAACCCATTTCTGATAGTCTTAGCGAGATTGAGTGGGACGCTGTGTTACTGCCACTTAAAATTTTGTTGACTTCATCGTGTGGAAGGGAATAGAATCAGCTGCATGAGTGAAGCTCAATGGTCATCTTTCTCAGAAAGAGGGGTCTTATCTCAGCATCTATATGTCCGTAGGCCATCTTATGGGGGGAGAGAGTACGGTCGTACTTAGCATGTATTATTGTGGGTCAAACCCAAACCTGCCGTACATTATCACCTATTAAAGTTAGGATTCCCCTTTTAAATTCAGGGAAAACAAGATTCTTCATTTTTTTTACTTTTCTGCATGGCTGTCTTCTCTGTTCCGTTTATTGAATTTCTTTCTAGTAAATAGGTCTTTAAAACTTGTGATTTTTTGCATATTTCAGGCTGGAATTGAAATTGCTAAGCTCTTTCTAAATGGGGGGGACACGGTATGTGAATCTAATCGATGGATGTCATTGAAAATTGCAATAAAGCATCCTAGTATTATTCCTCTCTCTCCATGATTGATTATTGATTCAACTTTGAACCCATTGATTTTTGTCGTTGATTCAACAGAATATCATGGCCACTGAGTTAGTTGATGAACATTTGTTCCTTTTTTTCCCCCTCTAGATAGATGATTCCATATTTTGGTAATTCATATGCATATTTTTTAGCAGAAACTTGGACGTGGTTGTCTTTAAACACCAAATTCTTTTAAAACACTTACATTTCCCTTTAGCTTTTGAAGTTCTACATACATTGATTATTGATTATCCAGGTACAGGATGGCACAATATAATTGAGATACTTAGAAGGAGGAGTTGTATAAAGCATGAACTGTTGCCTTACCACATGTCGTCAACTGGCATAATTTAATTACCTTGTTGATGAGATTCGTACAACCAATGATTGGCTTCTTTGAGGTCACTACTAGCTCCATCGAATTTCGGAGGGTTCAAACATCGGAATTCTTTCACAGCCTCTATGGCTCGGGTAGGGGTATTGGCCCTAGGTGCTTGTGTTAGAAGATTGGACACCGCAAGCACTGCAACAAAGTCATTCATTAATTGGTTCTGTGGGTTTTGCGCTACTGGATCCTGTGCATCATCCTCACCGTGCTCGTGTGGAGCCCCTGGGTTTTCCCCATGTTGACTAACCTCATCTTCCGTCTGCTCATTGCGGCCACATCCACGGCCTCTCGCACGGTTAAAACCTCTACCCCCCTAGCAACACGCTTCTGTAGCCTCGTTCTATTAGAAAATAAAAAAGGAAACTTATTAAGAATGACAATATATATTCACAAGGTCAAAGCCTCCAACGCAATACCAACACGGGTAAATGGTGCAACTCCACTCTACGACTTTTTTAAATGCAATGCCATGTAGATGGATGTATGTCACGCATGCAAGCACACAATGCATGGAAAAACTATGCAATGGTTTATGCCCCAAGATTATAAGTCTCCCCACGGTTTCTAGGTTTTCTAACTCAATGCTCTGATACCAAGTTGTCACGCTCTCGATTTTCAACATAATAAAATAAACATTTATTGATAACATAACTCCATAATTTCATTCATAAACCTCCAAAAGTCATCTCACCTCGTACCAAGTTCATTACACATAACTAGTCTAGTCGAGTATCGGTTTCCATGAGTAAACATAAGTTCAAGTACTCAAAGTCACGACATTGATCCAAAGTCAAAAGGGATCAAAAGAATAAGTTACAAGTTCATCTTTTTGCAAAAATATGGTATATAAAAGATGAGCAAATAACTCGTCATGAAATGTGTGTCATCCATGTAATGCACTGCACATCAACCAACTCATGCTCCGTGCTGGGCACCTGAAATTGTTAGGGTGAGCTACACTAGCTCAATAGAGGTTTTCCTACTAACTCTAAATGCATATGAAATGAGATGTGCACAAAAGAGATAGGGTAATCTAAGTATTTTGGACTCGTAACCCCTGCCAAGCATTCGACATGTCTCCCTAGGACCTCGTAGCCCTCTGTCAAGATTCAGGGGCATTGTAACCAATGCCTAGGATCATCCGAATGGGATCCTCGTAATCACAAATCTACTTTAGGTTCAAAATATTTCTTTCTCAAGTACCATGTACCCCTCCAGTGTCCCTCAAGTATCCGTCAAGTATCCATTTCAAAAAAAATATACTCTTTTCTTCAAAAACATATTCATAACTTTTGTGTCGCATTATCACGTGTCAAGTGTACGAGAGTGGTACAACTATCATCGAACTCGAAGGACAGCTAATAATACAGGCAATGAACAAGAGATAGGCACCATGATCAAGTAAAGAAGCTCAAACGAAAGTCATTTCAAGCTCACGGTCGAACAATGGTCAACAAACGTTGAAAGAAAAATCAAGTTTTTAGATACTTGAGGTATTGATACCAATTGTCCTTAGTATCGATACCAATTTGTTACAAGACGAACAGAACACAGGGTATCGAAACCAACTTAAATTGGTATCGATACCTAGAGTGTCTAGTGCGAACAGAACACAGGGTCTCGATACCAACTTAAATTGTTATCGATACCTACAGTGTCTAGAGCAATATTTGATAGATTTTCACAAGTGGGGGATCCCAACCCAAGCAACAGGAACATGAAATTATTCAAGGAGATGCATCAACATACTACATAAACAAATAGAAGGAGTCAAAATGAACCCCTACCTCAATGATTCAAGCTCCAATCAATATCAAAATGCAAACCCAAGCTTCAAACTTGACTCCAACCAAAATACAAGTTTCCAAGCGATTTCAAGCTAGATCCAGTGAACATGAATGTGGGTGGGTGGATCTATGGAAAGATTGAAGGTGGGACGTGAATTTGAGAGTGGGTGATTAGATTTTTATATATATATATATATATATATATATATATATATATAGAGAGAGAGAGAGAGAGAGAGAGAGAGAAGAGAGGAGCCGGCTATGGTAATAGGGGAGGGAAATGTGATTTTCTCTCTCCCACTTGCTATTTATAGTCTAAACACACACCACCCCTCCAAATTTCAAATGTGTTACAATATACCCCAACTCTAAACTAGACCACACATTCACCCACTTTACAACTTCCAAATGTAAATTTCAAAAAACTCCCAACTTAATTCGGAAAGATTTTTCGTAAAAATTCTAGGTCTTTACAGGCTAATCCCGGGAGCTTAGCCCATTGTATTTGTAGATTCTAAACATCAAAATAAACCTTTTTCCATCATTTTATCCAACTACAAACGAATTGCCGATGAGTGGAGACTTCCCATAATTATATTAAATGATAACTCATTTCATCTCCAAACAATGTGGGACTATATTACTTAACATCCCCCCTCACATGCAGCGCATTTGAGGTCTGTCACTTGCAGCCTCTTTTCGGGTATTTATAGCCTTTTTGCTGGTCTGTCATGGTGGGTTGTGTATTGTAAAATTGTTAAAATGTGGAGTGGTATCAAAATATAGCTAACAGACGTGGGTGTCCATGATAAAAATTCCGATAGTTCATTTTCATCTCTCCTGCGACCACGAGATCGGAGTAGAGCTGACGCAAGCGTTCATATGAATGAAAGGCATGTCTAAAAGTCTAAACTGTGAAGAAGATTAATCCTAGGATATCAAAGAAGACTGTTTTTCTGTGGTACAACATGTCTGGGGCTGGCTGACTTTAAAAGTTCGCCATAAATTGATTTTTACTATTATTAGTCGGTTCCAACACTAAAGGTTTAACACAAGACAACGTCATGTGCCCGATCGACTAGATGTAATTTAGAAGTTGTGAAGAATCATTTTCCAAAGTACCACTCTTAACTATGCTAAGAACGTGAAAATAAAAACAAGAACGTGAAAAACAGAAGGTATGGGGTGCCGTCTGAAAACTTGGGGGCATGCATGCATGATGTGAGCATATGGGAGCCATTGCTTGTGACCTGTGGTGTTTTTGAGTTGCTATGAGGTCAAGGGAGAGTGAAGAAGGTGATGGTGTTGTTAGATGGTGAACAGTGTGGCGGTGGAGTGGTGGTGAGATCGTGTTGAATTTGCCTAGTGAGAAAAGGAGAGATGAGGGAGGAGGAAGAGAGGTTTACCTTAAGGGTGGTGGCTGGAGAAAGGCTGATCAGCAGTGGCATTTGTCAGCAAAGGTGGCCAGCAATTGAGTTGATTCCTTCCTTTCTCAGTTTGGTTCTCTCTTCCTTTCATAATGCAAGATTAATGCATGTGTAGGTTAATTATTGGCAGATAGGTTAGGACGTGCTGTACTAGGTGTCCAAATACTGAGCTTTAGTGTCAAGGCCGTTAACATGTTGAAAATACTGAGTCGCGGGTAGTTTTTCGGACCGATCTCCGGTGAGCTCTCCTGGTTCCAGTCTCAGAAAAATATTCAAAATTCAACTTTACCCAAATATTTTGAAATGGATTATATGCCATCAAGTCCGTGGGGAAAAAAATCTCACACTCTGAAAATGATGTCCAGATGCTATGTCGACTACAGTTTGCAAAAAGAGCTTGAGAGAGTGTTGCAATTATCGCGGGTCGCGTTGGACCATCAGGGGTCCTTAGTTAACATGTTTAAAGCATAACTTAGTTCTTAGGAGCTCAACTGTCTTTTCCTGACATTCCAGGGCTACGCCACTTTACCCCGTACATCCTGAGTGATGATTCTGGTTTTTAAAACTTGCTAAATCATATACTAATCACGCATTTAACCTTTTAATATTTTTTTATTTAGGGTTGGGGAGTTATAGGTACTGTGCTAGCGTAAATATTAGGCCTCCATTCTGATTCTAGCGCTTATGCTCTTGCCATGATAGGGCAACCTGTCTACGAATCGGATCTAGTTTTCTACATGCTGACTGAACTCGGCATTAGTGCAAAAGTTTGTTTTACCAATAGTATAAGGCGAGTTAGTGCTCTGGTTTTCAGTATGGGCAGAGCTTGAAGAAGCGAAGCCAACACCTGTAAACTAGAAGCTACAGATCGTTGCTAACGCTTGACCACACTGTGCGTCCATTTCCTCACATATGAATTGAAATGCAGTTCCTTTTATCTAGAGAAAGAGATGCAGAAAACACTGGTTTCGAATAGCAACAATTGGCTGGGATAATATGTTATGAAGTGTTAATGGAGATGAACATCAGTGTGAGCTCATGCACATCTTCAATTGTGGTGGACCCATTGATTGATTGGATAAATGGGTTGGAGAGGGTAAAGTGGTGAATATGTATCTGAATGGTGCATTTACTTTATAGCTAGGGGGTAAGTAAAATGAAGAAATCCTTCTAATAGTCTCTCCGTTGCATGGTTTCACTGCAGAAACATTTCTCCATGGGCATAGTAGCTTCTTACCATGGGTAACTTTTGTAACCGAAGATTATCCATGGAAGTTTTTTGGCACTGATATACTGCTATTAGCCTATTGCTTTAGTTTCCCTAATTTAACCTTTGTAACAGTTATAGAAGAGTCAGTGCCTCTGACCTTAATGTTTTCAGCTTCACAGCCAACTTCAATTTATGTCTGGTAGATTGAGGCTCTGTGCCTTGAAGAAGATCTTTTACCTATTCCTTGATGCTTCTTTGTGCAGCATTTGTAAGGAAATGAATACTGGAATCTTCTTTGAATTTCTGTCGTAGTTTTGAAGTTAATGAGAAAATCAAAAGCCTTCTTGTTGATTGATATTCCTTGTATCGAACTTCACGAAAGTTTCCTATTCTGTGGTTGTCTTCTTTAAGGCATGTCCTCCTTTTATACCATTTTATACTTTTCCACTGTTCTCATAAGCAACAATACCATGAATCTGTCCTCCTTTTATGCCATTTTATACTTTTCCACTGTTCTCATAAGCAACAATACCATGAGTTGGTGAGGGAATATTTTTGCTAAATAGCCTGATATAAATTGTTGGGCCCATTTCCTAATAGCTTAAGCTTTTGGGAGAGTTGGTAACTTAACATGGTATCAGAGCTTTGGTTGTGAGACGTCTTGGGTTCAAGACTCTTCGTCTGCATTTGTTTCCTGTTTGCATTCTGCTTCTTCCCTTCAAATTCTGTCTCTATCTCTAAAAATTTGCATCTCCACGTGCAAGACAAGTTGCATGTGAGGGAGAGTGCTAAATAGCTTGATATAAATTGTTGGGCCCATTTCCCAACAGCTTAAGTGATCGAGTCGTGTATAAGAAAAACAATTAGTAAAATGAAACAGTTAATACTATTCAAACGAATAGTGGTAAGTATTCCGAGTATCTCTCCCCAGGAATTCAAAGGCTAAGTTGCAATTATTTCAGTCGATTTCTAAATTAATTCGAGAAAAGAGATTTTTATTGTTTGGTTTCCTAAGGTTATAAAAGATGAATTAAATTTAAGCAATTTAAAAGTAGAGATTTGAAGAGAGAAAAGTCTAGGGTTTCGAATCTACTTGACCCTTTGTAACTAGATTCATTTCGATTGAAGGATTTCTTATTCAGATTTACCGAATACCGTTAGGGTTCGCGGGCCCTCACGATATCTCCTGAAAATATTCATGTATCATCAAGCGGCATAGATTATCGCCGCCTAGCACGAATCGTCTTAATAGTACAATCCGTCTCTATGGCGTGAACCGTCTAATAGTACGACACGTCTTACGATAATATAATCTATCACAGTCAATTACCATGAATTCAATAAAAACCGTTTTATGAAAAGTATTTGAAACCGCGATATCAAACACACAATTATTTGGGAAAAATTAGACCAATTTCATAAACATGAAACCATCTAATTCACACCAACGAATACGAATAATCAATCCAACAAAAGTAACAAAATTTATGTTACTCGGAGTACAAGCTTCATCTATGCTCTAGATAAGGATTTAGCCAGTCATGGAGTTAGAACAAATAATCGTAAACAAATAAACTCCAATGACAATATAAAAGCTTTTAAAAGTATGAATGAACTAAACCCCAAAGCCTTTTTTTCCTTCTGCCATGTGGTTGCTGCCGCGCAACGTGTGAACAGGAGCCACTGTTCTTGGTTGAATCTCTGGTGCGCAGCTTCATTGGATCCCTTCTCTGTTCTCTGATGTGTGGTATACTCCTATCTTTTTTCGCAGCTTTGTGACCTATATATTGATATATGAGTAGCCCCGTTTACTTGTTTCCCAAGTCTATTGTTGTGCGTACTCCCCGTAGAGCCCTAACTGACATCCTCCTTTACCCTACTGCCTTCCACGTTACTTTCTATTAAGGCCCAACAAGATCTTCTTTCCATCTTCAATTGGACTTTGACCCATGTCCCCTTTTGCTTCAACCAGTGCACATTGCCAAACCATGGTCCACGAGTTTACCAATTTCACGTAACAGTCCGCTAACTTGTGAACCAACTTTGCACCAATCGTATCTAAATAAAGCCCGTTAGCTGTTAAGCCTCCAAATATCTACAAAGCACGTAGACAAAATAGCATTATACTCCCAATAACAAAATAAATGGACTTAGCAAGGGTAAATTAAGGGGCGCTAATGTGAACATTTGCGCGCCTATCATTAAGCTTTTGGGAGAGTTGGTAACTTTAACAATTTTTTCCTCTTTTATTTTTATTTGTATCTGAATGTTTTTCTTAGTTTGAGCCTGGCCTTGTTTGCTTTCACACATGCTTGCTTGTTACGTTCCCTAGTTCTTTGTTTGGCTTTGTTGTTTTCCCTTTATTTCCTTGCGAATAACTTGCTTCGTTTGTGTTTCTACAACAGTTAATTGAAGAACTTTCATCTATTTAGTGTTTTAAGTTCCAAATACTGAACCATCTTAATTGAGGTGCATTCTTGTGGTGGTCATTGGATAGGTCATTTATACTGTTGGAAGGGATGCCCAGTACCAGACAAACATTATTGCTGAAACTGCACCTTTATTTACAGCTCCTGTTATTGTATGTATCCCCTTCTAATTACTGCCAGTAGTTCTTATTGATTTTTGTAAGCGAATTATTTCAAGAATTTGGGATGTAGAAGTTTATGGAACTGTCTTGGCTTGATAGCAATTGGGACCTACTTGTGACACTATAAACAAGGATTTGGACAAGCCTTTGAACTTTCTACATTTCTGACCTTTCCAAGAAGAGATGGAATTGCCTTGTTCTATTACTTATTGTTGAATCTTTGGACCCAAACTGATATTTTAAGCTATGTAACACTTATAGTTTGTTTGCCCGGATTTGAGCATCATATCGGACTATGAATCTGGGAGGACCACATATCCGGGGTCTGGATGAAACTTCTGCAGTCAAGATCACATATGTGGAATCCCAAAAACATGGGGTATAATAACTTCAGAGATGTACATTAACCCATCACTATTAGTCCAATAGGATTACATGTCCTGTGAGATTATATTCTTCCACTATTAGTGCAGTTATGTAATACCCCAGGTTTGGGGGTAGAGGGTGTTTAGTCCCACATTGGTTGGGAGCTATGAAGCATGGATACTCTATTTTGGTCTCCGTTTCACGTATCGTATCCGTATCAGATACTGATACTCTCGGATACTCTCCGGATACTATTCGTTACATTTTTTTAAGTATCCAAAATTTAAATTTATATTTTTGGTATTCGGATACGTTTTCGATAGCTAGGATACGTCTTAGATGCGCGGGGTAAATATGTTATTACTGGAAATATGTGAGTTAAAAGTATAATTAGGGCTTTATATGTGTTTTCCCCCAAATCGATCGATGTAGCTTCTGTTCTCTCTCTCCCCCCCTCATCTCTCTCGTCCCTCATTTCACGTTGTGTATATATATATATATAATGGTGAACTTTTGTAATGGAAATTATATTCAACGTATCCCCCAACGTATCGTATCCGACTTTTTAGAAAAATCACTTGTCTACGTATCCGTATCGTATCGTATCCGTATCTCGTATCCGTATCCGTGCTTCATAGGTTGGGAGCTTAACACCCACCTTGGGCTACATGATACCATTCTTTAGTATACCTTTTCAAGCCAAGTGTTTGGGCCGAAGGGGGCCCATGGTCAGCCGGCTTGGGTCATTACAAGTCAAACGAAGGGGCACTTTTTGTTTAGTTCATTTTTCGTGCTGAAAACCTAAACTGCTTGTTTAGGTTCTCACGGGGGCAGAAATGAGCATATCCATTCCTGGTTCATCAAACTTGGATTCCATTCAAAATTGTCTCTGGTTGGTTTGCCAATTGTCTTACCATCCTCAAACTTGAGAGCTGGTTTCCATGTTATCTGTTAGGAATGAAGGAAGCCCTACAACTTATGAAGTGTCCTGGCACTAATGTATGGTGGATATGGGCTGACCCCGAAATTCGGTTAGACTGATGCCCAATCTCTTCGACCACTCCTGAGTGATAGATCATTTCAATTCACCTCATAAAGTAGTTTTGATTGTGCAGAAAACAAATTTGTGGTTGTCCTAGACTTAATTAAATGGAACACGGCTAATCATTGGCTTGTAATTTCTAATGCAGGTTTTGGTGAACAAAAATACTGCTAGTGCTAGTGAAATTGTGAGCAGCCGGAAATTCTAAATTTTGGTCTTATCTAGTAGCAAATTTGTAATTGTGGTGTTGTAAGCAGTCGTCCTATTTCAGGTTGCTAGTGCACTCCATGACAACTGTAGAGCTGTTCTAGTGGGGGAAAGGACTTTTGGCAAGGTCTGAGACTCAAGACTCTTGAGTACATGCTTTTATGCCTGCTACTGAGTTGGATCAATTTTCTGGTCAGATTTCCTCACTAGGTTCAGCATGTCATTGTTATTGACCTGAAATCATCCTAAAATTGATGCAATAACCATTTTGATGGCGTTCTAAAAAAAAAAAAAAAAAAACATTTTGAGGGAATTTCTTCAATGACAACATTAAGTCCAACATCATTAATACAATACCAAGAGGGAATTCGCAATTTGCATTGAATCATAGTTCTCTTTCCTCATATGTTTTCCTACTCATCTTAAAGCTTTGTTGTCACGAATTGTTGTTATCACTTTATATTCATATGCTCTACATATTATAATCATATGCTCTACATATTATGAATGTTCTTGATGATCAGATGATCCATTAATGATGCTTTGGTTCCCCATGTGGAATGGGCACATTCGAGTGCTGTAAAGTTTCAATCAATTATGAAGTCTGCTGACTGTTGAATACCTTTCATAGGGCCTGATTCAATCTGTTTTTGAACTTCATGATGGATCGGGCGTGGTTGTCACTATTGGCAAGTATGTCACACCAAATCACATGGACATAAATAGCAACGGAATAGAGCCCGATTTCGAGAAGTTTCCAGGTAAAAAAAATCTTCTCGCTTCATATTAAATGACAATATGCTCTTAATAATTGAGATGAGTTCTGTTTGCAGCTTGGATTGAGGTCATTAAACATCTATCGAAATGCCATAGACTACAGGAAGGATAAAACTCACATTGTATGCTCTCTCTCTCGCTGCCCAGCCTTGACCTTTTTGGCGCTTAAAGCAAACCCCAAGGATGGGGTCCTCTGTGTATTTTGTTTACTGACAAAATATGGAAAAAGCAGAATAAATGGTGGTGGAGCGGCAGAATGGTTGCAAGATGGTGGTGGTGGTGGTGGTGGAGTGGAGAGTGGTGGTGGAGGCGGTAGGAGAGAATATGTGCATGCAATTGGTAGTAGTGGTAGTGTCAGTATTGGTGGTGGTGGAGGTGATAGTAGTGTAGATAGTGGTGGTGATGGTGACGATAATTATTTTAGCAGTTGTGTAAAGCGTAGCGATGGAGGAGAAAATGATTGAATGAAAAACAGTTTTTTTCAAAAACCGAAACAGGTCATTCTCTCACAATACATTACATAAAAAAAATGTGAAAAACTAGTTTTTTTCACAAAAACCACCTTAGTGGAACACCCCCTTAATCATTTTTAAGAGGCACTTAATACATTCAGTTTTAAGTGTTGAATTTTTGTTTTTGAATTGTTGTTATTAAACATTACAAGGCCTCACGGGATAAATGTTTGGAATTATGGAGACCACTCCAGAGTAGGCCAATTGCGTCAACGGCAGTAAGTAGCCTCGTGCATAGCCAGTTGATTAATCTGGTCATTTTCTTTCTTTTTTTCCTTTGGTCAAAACCACGTGAAGTTCATCTTTTCTTCTTCTCCAAAAATTGAATCTTTGATTTGGGCCCCAAATAGATTAATCTCTCTCTCTCTGGTTTGAATTTTCTGTTTTTCATTCATGAAAACCTTACAATCTTATAGAACGCTGCTACAACTTCAGACCACCATGCACCGACCTACCATGTACAGATTGGCTTTGGGAATCCACTTTTGGATCCCACACGAACAATTCGAGCTTGCTCATTCATCTTAGAATGATTTTTCCGAGGGCTCCGCGAGAAATCAACTCCATTAGACATGCCTAAGTGGTCAATCCAAAATCACATGATTTATCTTAGGCACGTCAGATAGAGTTGATTTTTCATGGGGCCCTTCGAAAAATTATTCTAAGATGAATGAACAGCTCTGATTGTTCGTGTGAAACTCAAAAGTGGGTCTCCAAAACCGATCGTTATGTGAACCCAAAGGTTCCTAGAGGTCCCTTGGATTTCCGAATCTTATAAAGAGAAGACCAGAAGTTGAAAAGTCTGACATGCACGCAAGATTTGAATTCAATGTTGTGTTGGACTCGCTTACCCAAGAGATGTACTACATCCATCTCTCTGTCTGTGTCATCCCACTTGAAAGAAAAGGTTTCAGTCAGTATTATTGTGAATCCTTTTCCAACTGATGACCTCATCAAACACTAACATGAAAATTAGTAATCATTCAATGCTTCGGCAGCAGAGCACTTTTCTAGCATACATTGGTGTGCGCTTCAATCAAAGTCTTGTGAGGGGCAACGCGCGGTGGTTGATATCCATAAATAGATAATGTACTTACGTAATAGATTCAACCTTTAAGAGCACTCTAAGTCGTCTTGCAAGTATGCAGAAATCCTTCTTTTCGGCCTAACAACTTACAATGAACCTTCTTTTTTTTTTTTTTAGGATAAATCCGCTTGAAATAAAAAAAAAAGTCAACCGAATATACAGCCTACAAAGGGTATATTTTAGGAAAGACAAAAGAAAATAAAGAAAGAATAGAGAACAGTGCGTACTCCCCGGCACAACCCGTCGGGGTGGGATAATGAACCAATTACTCTTCACCTACTAAAGAAAGAAAAGAAAAAGAACTGGCTCTTTTAATTCCTTTGCCTTCGCCATTTGGGCAAAATAGGCGTGGAAAGCGTATGTCTCCATACCTTTCAAATGGATGGGTAAACGCCTTTGTGATTGGTTCCCTGCTAAAAAATCAATGCTCAGGAGCATTTTTGTTTTGCCTAGACTTAAGGCAAGCCTCAGGATCGCGTTTTAAGACATTTCTCATGATAGCGAGCGACATTATTCCCATATAGGGATTCATGGTCCGAACCTTAAAAGGAAATACGAAAACTTTAAAACTATTATCCCCCCTCACCCAGTGAAATAAATCCGTGATATTTTGATTTATACTAGAGTACAAGAGATTACATATATTTAGTTGAGAAATTGATCATGTGATGTCTTGACGAGCTCTACAAAATGATCTTATAAATATGAATTGGATACAAATAAATAACCATTTGAACCACTTATATCTTGAAAAAAATTGAATTTTATCCGGTGTGCACAGTGGATTTTTAATAAACTATAATTGTGGAGCAGAGCATGTATTGATCGGTACATGATCAACATAAATTTTTGCCTGGTTGAAGTACTCGACGAGCTCTACAAAATGATTGGCTCAGATCATCAATTTGGGCCCGGAATGGTCCCAAAAATTGTGAATCTGGATGGTCCAGTCCCTCCTTAAAACTGGTTTCTCTCTTGTATGTTTTCCTTTTATCCATATGTTTTTTGTTTTAGGTTAATAATCTTATAATCATATGTTACTGTGCACTCTATCTTTAGGTTTTACTATTTTTTTGCTCTTTACGTGGGCCAATAGACTATGGTCTATGCAGCAAATTCGTTGTTGACTCTTGTCGTGCAGCCCAAAAAGAAAGTGGACTTTGAAACTCATCATCACAAACACCTCTTGTTCCTCTCACCTTCCTTTTCCAAACTAAAGAATATACTACTGTCTCCCCAAGTTAAATACCAGTGCTACTACCAAATAACAAAGAGTAGTTCAAACTTGATTGCCTACACCTAGAAAAGCCTTGACAGCGAAAAGAAGCAAGCAAGAAAGGGCGGGCGGGCGGGCTATGTTTCCATCCTCCCAAGGTGGTGAGCTACCTCTCAATGAGAATGACTCACAAGAAATGGTCCTCTATCAGCTCCTAAATGAGGCCAATGCCCTTAACAGTACCACCCCATTCTACCCCTCAAGAAACCAAGCTACTACGCAAAATGTCCTCGAACCCAGCGGTATCAATGGGAAGAAACATTATAGGGGCGTCAGACGTCGTCCATGGGGGAAATATGCAGCAGAAATCCGCGACTCTGCGCGACACGGTGCACGAATTTGGCTTGGCACGTTTGAGACGGCAGAAGAGGCCGCCCTGGCCTATGACAGAGCCGCTTTCAGGATGCGTGGCGCCAAGGCTCTACTCAATTTCCCGGCTGGAGTAGGGGTTGGGGGGTTATCTAGCAGCGAAAGATTCAATCGTAATTTGAACTCAAGGAGATTAGAAGACAAGGATGGTTCAAGTTCAAGTAGAAATAATATTGGTCATGAACAACCTTCTTCAACTGGACTAGTACTACCGCCTCAATCAGAATCAGAGTCTAGGAGGACAGGAGATCCACAAGATTCAGATTCAACAACTACTGTTGGAAGTAGTACGTAGTATGTTCTGGATCGTAGTTTTCCGTTTGATTTTAGCAACTCAATTGCTAAAATCAACCATGATTTTGGTAAATGAGTTCAGGTGCTAAAGTCATAGGTATTTCAAATCACAAAATTAAGTGGTTCCGTTTATCATTTTTCGATTTTTTTCACACCGAATTAAAGTACACGAGGCGTACTTTAATTTGGTGCGGAAAAAATAAAAAACGATACACGGAACCACTTCTTTTTTTGATTTTAAAATCATGATTTTAGCATCTGTTAAACTCGTTTGCTAAAATCATGGTTGATTTTAGCAACTCATTAGCAACTGAGTTGCTAAAATCAAATGAAAAACTAAGCCTAAGACATACTAATGTCGTACTACTAGCTTTATAGTGCATTTTATTACTAAAATGAAGGTACGGTTGTGTGAGCTAAGGAGATGATGAATTAATTTTGGATGAGTTTTATTGTACGTAGTACTATTATTTTTCTCGTCCCTTAAAAATTACTACTCCTCAACTAATTCAAGATTCGAACCCAGCCCAATGCTGTACAAGTTCAGTTATACAAATGACTTTTTATTTAAACTTTGAATTGGAACAGAAGTACGTGCCTTTTTAAAAAGAAAAAAACAGAAGAAAAAAACTAATTAAGGGCATGTTTTGTACGTGGGAATGGTTAGAAATTGAACATGTCAATCCAGCAAGTATATATCATTGGTCTTGGAATTTGTAAGGAAGGTAGCGCACTTTAGTTGACTTAGTCAGTAGTTGACCGTCCTATAGCATCATGACAAGTGTCACTTATAGCTGTGCTGGTCAGTCGCGTGAGGGTCACTAGCGCAGCACACCCTCAGTATATGGTTCTGTCACTGAGGCCCAATGAAGTCAGACTCATTTACATACGGGCCATCTATACATGGAAAAAAGTCCATGAGCACCATGACTAATGCAGCCCAGAGACATGGGTGAGAATGTGAGAAGCTAGTCCATTTTAGCCCAGGTAATTATAACTGCTCCGATCTGAAGGCAGGATCCGAGGGGCCCTCCGAGGCTTGGCTGCGGTATAGGCATGACCGAATAGGTTATGACCTTGCCTTAACGAGAATGAAGGGAGATCCAACGGCTAAGTGGCTATAAAGAATAGGAAGATTCTCTGCGCGAGGGGTGGAGTAGCACGCCCAAGAAAGCCGCAGAGGTCAGCTTCGTGGTGGGTGACATCACCCGCACGGTCAGGTTGTGCGGAAAGGACACGTTTCCTTGTATTATAGGGAGATAGCCTGACGCCTTATCATTGGTTCACGGTGCCTATAAGTATGAGACATTCCCTTCACAATTTTCAGAAGTAATTTTTGACTGAGTGTGTTATTCTAGAAATAGAAAGTAGGCTAGAGAGAAAAAGTAGGTAATCACTGATTCTGAGATGAGAACATTCTCTGATCTCAGAATGAGATCAGCCTATTCTCTAGATCACTTGGGATTCTCCTTGGATCAGCCTGAGAGCAACACTGCCTTAGTCTTTTTTGTGCACACCTGCTCTTCTTCTTCACCCTTCTTCTACATCACTTCATTCCCCTCAGATTTTCTTACTGTTAACTATTCTTACCTCTACAACACACATATTTCTTCCTGAATATTGACTTTACAAAGAATCTCTCTTGTAGAATTCAACCTTCATTCGCATCTACTAGTGTTCATGTGTTGCGAAAGTTCGTACAAATCTTTTATCTTTGTCCCCAATTAAAATGAGCCCGCAAGTGGATGGAGGATTGCTAGGATTAATCGATACATTAAACCAGCTTGTGAGATTACAGAAGAGAAAAAAAAAACTACTTTCTGAGAACTGTACGATAGGTTTGGATCACGTCACTCCGAGTCATGTTAGAACACGAAGTGGAATGTCTTCCATAACGAAGACGTAAACAAATTTGAATAGCTCTGTAAAACGGCATTTTAGTGGAAGAGGTTTGGAATTCAACGATGTAATAATGGTGACCAATTCAAACAAGGAGAGGTTTTACTTGAAAATTTTACTACTATTAATTACTCCTGAAAAACCATGTGATGATGGGTTTGGTTAATTTAGGTGCTTCATTTTATAGGGTCAAATTGCACAAGACATCAAGTGACCAACCCCATACCTTTCCAAATCAAATGGCTTCGCCTTTGACTGTGCTCTCTATCCCTAACTATGGTCTTGGCGTGGTCTAAAAAAATGCGTAAAAATAACCACAATAATATAGTATTTTGTTCTCATTAATTAGAATCTGAATCCTACTAATTATTGGTAGAAAATTGTGACCTGTTAGGATTTGAACAACGAGTTCAATCCACAACACTCTATAGATCTTGGAAACTACGATCACAGAAATCGCAAAGCAAACAAAAATAGTGCATACGACGTATGTAATTGATAACAAAAACAAAAAGGACATACGTGGAAAATCTCAACGTGAGAAAAAATCACAAGAGGCACATCAGTCCACTATGATTGAAGAATATGGAAGTCTTTTCTCTTCTCTCTTAGAAAAGTTTTCTCTCGCTTTCTCTCGTGTTTTCTCTGAAAAGTTCTAACCCTAAGTACATTGCAATAGCTATATAAATAGGTAAGGTCCAATGGTTGAAATTGCCCCAGTAAAATACAAAATACCGTTTTTGCTGCAATATGTGTGCGTGGCACTTTGTGCCATGCGGGCTCCGCCTCCTACACCCCCAGACTTTTTGCTGAAAGTTGTTTCCATCCCCGTTGGACTGTTTTTTCTACTATCTCTCCTAAAACTAATTGGTATTAGGAAGGGTTTCAATTAAGTCTTTTATGGCATTCGACATCGCACCCGCAAGTTTGTTTTTTTTTTTTTTTGGGTAAATAAGCTTGAAATAGAAAAAAGGCTAACCGGATATATAGCCTACAAGGGGCATACCCCAGGAGGACAAAAGAAAGAAAAGAAACAAAAGTGAACTGAAGATCGGAATGGTAAGAAATGTGGAGGCCAAACTTGGCAACATGGGGGAACCTAAAAGTAAGGGATATTGCGCAACAAGATATAATAAAATATAATAAAAGTGTTTCTAAGCCATCAAGGGAGATGGAAGAGACACTCAAAATGAATCTACATGATTGACGTTGAGGCTTGACATTGAAGCTTGAGCAAAGCAATAGATAGCACATCCCGTTGGGGAGGACATGATACTTGATGCTTGACCATGAGACTTGGAACTGCAAATATGACTTGGGCTGCTTGAACCTTGAACATGAGACTTGAAGCTTGAACATGAAAATTGGAATAGGACCTTTGAAAGGATAAGGTCCTATGTTACACTGGGTACAACAGTACCACATTGGGAGTAAGCCCCCTCCCAGAAGGGGATCATACAGTGCCAGGGACATCCCTCACATTGCAAGGAGTGACATTGTGTAACCAAATGCATGGGGCCACTCCAGGCCCAACAAACCCTCCCTCATGATGACGTTCCCACGACTCGAAACCGTGACCTCCTGCCTCTGATACCACTTGTTGGATCTCTTTTCCATCATCTCTCCTAAAACCAATTGGTGTTTGGAAGGTTTCAATTAAGTCTTTTATGGATTCGACATCACACTCGCAAGTTTGTTTTTAAAGTGGTCGCAAGGAGTGGCGAAGCCACCTAAAGACTAGATGGGACACGTCACCCCCTAGAATTTTGGGCCAGTTACTATATGGTCCACTATAGCTATTTCCTAAAGTCCAAGGTCCACTCCATAATTTCATAACACATGCAGTCCACTAGCGTGGCCAAAATACAGCAATACTCCTTGCAAACTTCTCCACCATTTTCTGGCGCCATCTAGAAGACCTCTCTCTCTCTCTCTCTCTCTCTCTCTCTCTCTCTCTCTCTCACACACACACACACACACACACACACACACACACACACACACATCCATTCATCATGTTTTACGGTCAACAACACCCCTGATTGCTCTCAGAAGACAACCTACCCCCCTCTTGACCTCGTCCACCGCCATGGTCAACGATCCAAGGTACCGTTTGGCCCAAACCGAGGCGCTGTTGGAGCGAGCCAGGGCTCAAAAAGCCGAGCTGAGCCGCCGTCTTGATGAGATGAAGCGGTTCGTCTCTGAAATGGAGGTCCTCGAGACTTATATCAAGCGTCGGGTACTCTAGCAACACGAAATCGTCGTCCGACTCTTCTCGTCTACGGTACCTCAAGCGCTGTTGGATTAGATAAGGGTTCTTATTAGCATGTGTCATTTTCTCTTCTCTGATCTACCAATTATTTGTCCTGGACTAAGGTCTCTTAGTTTGGTTGTTACATTTGCTTAATTTGTATCCATCTCTATTTCGATTGATTGAAGGTGTAGTGATCTCTGATCATGCATGTTGTCGCAGTACGCCAGCAGTCGGAGGAGTTGACGTTTATGTTCAGATCTAGGACTCCATTTTTTCGATTGATTTTTATGTGAGGCCCAGTGAACTTAATTGGGCTGTAAAAACATAAAAAAATTACTAATCTAGATTTTTTAGTTTGCAGCCTCTTGAATGTTGATTTTGTATCTTCATGTTGATAAAAAGAAGAACTCGTAAATGGGGGTGTAAATACCCATTTTGAAAAGCTATTGCCTCAAATATGCTATGTGAATTGTCTGACATGGGAGTGGATAGGAATTTGATCCAAAGTAGGTTTTTTTTTTATAAAAAAAAGAAGATATAGTCCAGCTAACCACATTTTGCGAGTCTAGATAACCACATCTGATCCCAACTAGGCTTAGAAAAAAAAGATATAGTACAGATAATCACATCTTGTGAGGCCAGATAACTACATCCGATCTCAAGTAAGATTTAAAAACAAAAGATATAGTCAAAATAATCACATTTTTTTGGGTGAAGAGATAGAAGAATCCATTAATCAAAACCCTAAAAAAACAACATACCAAAAAAATCTACAAAAAAAAAATGAGAAAAGAGAAAACAAAATAAAAAAGAAAAGACAGAAATAACCACATCTTGTGACTTCAGATAACCACATCTATTCCCAAGTACATTTTAAAAAAAAAGATATAATACACATCTTGTGAGTCTAGATAACCACATCTTGTGAGTCCAGATAACCACATCTTGTGATTCTAGATATGGTTATCTGCGTCAGCGACTGTTTCCCGAAGTCCAATTTTCCAGCAACTTTTCCGATGCCGGCAACATTTTGGCAAACTTTTCCTGTGCCAACGACTTTTCCGCACAAGAGTATATTATGTTTTAAATTTAATGTGTGGGTATATTTGTCTATTAAAAATGGAGAGTGGACCTTACACCTTAGAAAATGCAAAAAGGTAGATTAGAGGTGCTATGGAAATATAAGGTGGACTAAACAGGTTACAAAAAGCTATAATGGACCTTAGAGCATTTCCTTATAGAATTTTCCCTTCTTACAATCGCATGCCTCAGGAATGATTGAGCATAAAATACCAGATCGCCTTCGGGTTTCTTTTGAATTGATTGCCTTTGGTTTCATTGGTCCTTTTTAAGGTGTAGACACCCCGATTTTGACCCAAGAAACTTATCAAGCATCCCCGATGATGAAAATGCCCGATAAGTGCACGCGAAGCTTGATTGTGAACTTGGAAACTCCACCAAATCCTCTCCAAAATAAACCCAATCTTGCACCACCTTCTAGTACATTCAAAACCCTCTTTTTTGATATATAATACGTCCCAATCCATTTTGAAATGAGGGAGATGTGCCCATTTTACCAAAACGACTTGTTTTTTCCGACCTTCTGATGGTAAAATGGTCACATCTTTTGATGTACAAATCATCTTGGGTTCAAACCACTTGTGTTAGAAAGTAGACTTGACAAAATTTCCAACGCTTCAAATCATGCGCAAAACGGAGTTCGGTAGCACCCGGAGCGGCCCCGCAAAGTTTGGTGTGTTGTGCAGTCTAGGCGCCTAGACTCACTATGGGCCCCCGGACTCAATCCAGGCACCCGGACTCACCCACTCCAGGCGCCTGGAATTACTTCCAGTGAGCAATTTGCAGCTGTTTTCTTTGTGAAACTATGGGCTCCTCATACATTATCCCACGTTTTTCTGTACTCAAATCTCCCTCCAACAGATTATCCCTCCACATTTTAAAGTTCAAAATCTATTTTCCCTCTAAAATCTACCCAGAACTCTCTCATTCTCTCCCTATATATACTCCCTCATCCTCTTCATTTGGGGAGATGAATCCCCTTCACTCATACTGTTACTCTGCTGGATTATTTCCAGAGTACTCAAACTCAGTTCATCCCTCTCTCTCCCACTCTCACTTTCAACCAATAAACCCACATTTGTTACCCAAAATCCTTATATTCTCTTCTTCCATAACCAATCTCCATCAAAAACCTTCCATAACCTGCCATTCGTAGTTCCATAAGCTGAAATACAGTTCATACACTACCAAACATTGTCCAAGAACAACTTCAAAGTTCATCAATCAAAACTTTTCAAGGTAGATATCTACCAAATGTGTTCAAATAGGCCTGAGGGGAATACCACCCAGCCTTTACTGACCATTAATGTCAGTTTGAGGTTAGGAAGGTTGGAAAACAACACAAATAAGGTTCAATTTTTATGCACCCATAGCAAGTCCAGGTGCCTGGATCTTCCCCTTGCAGGCGCCTGAACCACATCCAGGCGCCCGGACTTTCCTGATGTAGGCGCTTGGACCTCATTCTGTTGTTATATTTTCTGTTTTCTTATGATTTCTCTTGATGATTTAGGGTAGCTTGGTATACTTAACATGATCATTTCTCATCCACGACATATAGTACATGCATCCACGTGCTTCATTTCAATTTCATGAATGCATTTAAATGCTCTTGCATGCTTGTGTGAACAAAGTCCGTTTAAACAATGTTTTCAAAATCCCTCAAACATTTAGTAGAGACCGGTGATTGCACCGGGCGAGAGGGGTGCTTTAAATTCCTTCCCCTCTCGTAACCTAGCTCCCGGACCCGAGGAATCTCAATAAAAACAGACCGGTGAAACATTTTCCATACCAAGGGCAAACAAGCCATTTTCAAATGGTTTCTCGGGTACGGTCCTCAAACCCAGGTGGCGACTCCATTCAACCAATCAAAACCTTTTTCCAAAACCAAACAATCAATTTCGTGGACATTCCCGCGGGGTGTTCACATAAGGTTAGGACAAAGGCAAAGAGGCTAGACGTGAAGTACATACAAACGACGAAAAAAAAAGATTACATACAAACACGAGGTATAAGTTCATTGCAATACTAACAACACAACTTTGGAACACAATTTCAGAGTTGTTCGATAAACATATTATCGACTTACATTCAATAGTTTCGGATATGCTTCTAGAAAATCGGGTTACAAGGACTCGATTTTCGGTCGGTCAATTGGCGACCGACGGTCAAATCATCTTACATTTAAAAAATATATTTTTATATTTAATTTAACCCCAATTTATCCAGATCGTAGGTCGCCAATCAGACAGCCCATAGAGCTTACGACATGTGTGTAATGAGTTCCCTCACTACTCACCCTTCAGTTCCAACAAAGGACGACTCCACTCATCCTAAAATGCAAAGCCCTATGTCTAGGCTGTGCATATGCAAATGTTTTATAATGGTTAATGAAATGAATAGTTGTATAGCTCACCGTTGGAGCCGTATGATATGTATTGCGCTGTATTATTTTCAAGTTCTCGTTGTGCGGATCAGACAAACAATTTGGGACGGAGGGAGTATTATTTATTCTATTATAAAAAGTGTGAATTTATCAATATTAGACACTTCGGTTAGGCTAATTTCATAACATATTTGATGGAACAGTTGTATCTGAAGGGGTTTATAGTCATTTCTCATACAAGAGGGGATTATATGTCATTACGGCAAACCTCAGGGTTGAAATTTACCATTTTGTTTTTTATCTCCTCTCTCTCTCACACACAAGGCAGTGCTCGAGAACTCCATTCATTTCCTCCACCGCTGGCCGTCCTATACTGCCGTCTTTATGATTGACACTTTAGACAAAAGTGGTGGCAACGAATATAAATGACAACCTCAATTGGAAGAGTTCAAACCGAAAAGCACAAAGCCCGGCTATAAGACAGAAATGATTTCATCAATCTAGCCTTAAACCCTATATATGAAGTTCAAGGTTAAAGGGACGAATAAATGTAGTGAATCGATTAAAGAAGAGTCTTTGGAAGATCACAAGTCGGAAACAGGTGCTTCAAATGAAGAAACTACTAGTATGTGATTTTGTAGTATGCTTTGCTTTTTGCATTTTGGATTCTAGTTTGGAGGTTAGCAATACTAAAGGAGGTTAGCGCTAGTTAATCAACCTGTTTTAAATGTCATAAAAACAAATTGTTGGGGAAAAATTACAAATTGTTGCCATGTTTTTCATTATTTAGTGATTTAGATATTGAATATATTGGTATAAGGGTACTTTTATAGATTTTTTAAATTTTTATTGGTTTGGTAACTTTTGAATCTGGGCGGGGATCCTGGATCCCCGTTACGAATGGGGATGGAGGGTGGAGATGATTCCCCGTTCGGGGATCAGGGCGGGGACAGAGACTGATATGGGACCCGGGGAGATAAGCCCCCAATATTGTAAATAACCGGGGCTTATCTCGCTCATTTACTCCACACACACACGCGAATTCACGCTTAATTTGGTTGATATGCGTGTAGTGGTGTTTTTTTTAAGTTACAGGTTAAACAAGAAAAATGAGCGTGTTTTGTGCGCATTGGGAACCATCCCAAGTTACCGAGGGCCACGAGCCATGAAACGACGATTCGGCCAAGGCCCAAGAATGCGAAAGGTCACAAGCCGTGCTTGACACTCACAAAAACTCCCGGTGGAGGCCGGGAGTGAACGAGCACTCAAGTGACCAAGGAACATCTCCCCCGAGGGTTGCACAACTCATTTAAGTGTTTTGGAGGAAGTCTGGAAGCACGCAATTCAATGGGAGTGATCAAAGAAATCAAATTCAAGTCCAGACCAATCCGGACCGATCCGGATTTATTCTGGACCGATCCACATTTGCAAATTATTTTCCAGACGATTCTGGACCAATCCGGAATTATTCTGGACCGATCCACTTTGCTCCGAATTTGAGCAGAGGATTCTGGACCGATCCGAAATTATTCTGGACCGGTCTAAAAATGCCCGGGAACCACTTTTTGAGCACTTTATGCACTTTCTATTAATGGCAAGTTTTTGGTTGTTGTGAGAGCTTTATGGATATTTGTAAGAGAGAGAAGTGGAAGACTATATGACCTCTCTTCTCTCTCCTTCTCATTCACTTCTTACTCTTTCATTTTAGGCTAGTTTATTTGCTCTCCCCTCTCTCCTCCATGGAAGAGGTTTGAAGCTCTCTCTCTCTAGTTTTTCCCATGTAAGTAATTGTCTTACGTTAATTTCACGTTTATTAATCTTGTAGCTCTTGCTTAGACCTTCCTAGTAATCTAGTTAATTTGCATTTTCATCAAGTTTTTAGTGTTTGTGTTGTTCTAGTCATTTCCTTTCTAAACTGAAGTTAGTAAGTGTTGTTTGTGATTTTCTTAAGGGTTAAAGTTGTAGGCTAACTTAGGATCTTCTATAAAAATTAGTTTTTAAAGTCATTTGTTATGTTCTTTATTTCCTTTATAAAAATATTCATGTTTCCCGTAGTTATGATCGAGTAGTTGTTATAGGCTTGGTCATGGGGTGATTGGCACCCCGTGACTTAGGTTCATTCGCTCTCCTCGCCATAATGCAAACATTGCTTGTTAATCAAAGAGCACGTATTGATTTTATGTATCAAAATTTGGATTTGTTAATCCTGTTGATCACACGTAGCCAAGGGCTTGACCACTTGGCACGTGTGATGCTTAGGGCGATGTCAATCAAAATGTTTGTATAAATGGCACAAGAATCCTACTCTTTGAGAAACACCATTTCTAGTTAAACGAGTTTAAATACCAAATCTTCCGTTCGGGGTTGTTTAACGATGTCCCCGAGCCGGTTATGTTAGAGGAGAACGAATCGGCCTAAGGCATGGGTGTTGTGAACCCCTTGACTTAGCCTTGTTTTAATTAGTCTTTTTAAATTCCGCGTCATTCTCGAAGTTAAGAGAACTCCACCAAACAAACTACAAAAGCCAGGTTTGCCGCTTTAAGGCTAAACCATCATTCGCGAATCAACCTTCACGCGCTGCGCATTCGGTCTTTGTGGATTCGACCCGGACTTCCAGTTATCATGCTACCACTGGCCTAAACCCTACGCTTGGGGAAATAGTATTGGAATACAATCCAAGGGCGCAAGCATTTTTGGCGCCGTTGCCAGTGACCCAATGGTCTGCTTCGCGTGAGTTTGCCTCGCGCCACGCCACTATAAGTATCCCGTTTCATTAGTACATATCGCTTAGTTTAATTTTGTTCAACTAGTATAGTTCTAAGAGCGGATACCTCTAACCAAACAGTTGATTGTTTAAATTGAGGTTTAACGAAGCTCGAGGAAGTGTATTAGTTTTTCATTTCTGTCATATATATAACGAGGCGCTGGAATAGCCCCTCGGAACTATTTGTGGTGAGGCGGTGGTATCACCCCTCCAGTCTGCTGTTTAATGTATGCAATTCTACGTGAGAGATCCTCGCCGGAGAGTGATTGATTTTGTGAATTCATTCGCCGACATGGACGAGCGTGAGCAACCACCACCACAGACACCACAAGAGCAGTCCATGCGACAATATCTTAACCCCACATGCCACGTACCACCATCACCCATCGTTCATCCTACACCCACGGCCAATCATGTTGTTTACACGATTAAGCCCAACACAATTTCCATGTTGCCTGTTTTCTATGGGATGAAGTCCCAATGCCTTTACGATCACATGAAGGATTTTTTGGATCTTGTGAACACACTTGTCACGGTCCCTACTGAGCTTGAGTCAGCACGCATGAAATTGTTTCCATTTTCTCTCAAGGACCATGCACGAACATGGCTTTCAACTCTAAAACCGCTTTCCATCACGTCATGGGAACAAATGCATGATGTTTCTTAAAAAGTACTATCCTGTGCATAAAATGGTGGAGATGAAAAAGCGTGTTTCTAATTTTGCCGAGAAATCCAATGAACCATTTTTCGCTGTATGGGAGAGATTTTAAAATCTTTTGGCTGCTGTCCCACATCATGGTTTTTCGGTAAAGGACAAGGTCACATTTTTCTATGAGGGCATTTCCCAAGGCACTCGACAATTCATTGACACCATGTGCAATGGTGAATTTTTAGCCAATATTCCTCAGGGGTGTTATGATTTTATCGACAAACTTGCCGAGAATAACCAATCGTGGGATTATGCGGATCCCTCGGACAAGATCTATCATCCGGTGGGTGCGAGTGCGAGTGCGAGTGCCAATCAAGGTTCGGATGAGAGAGGGAAGTATGTGCTTAAAGAACTAGATGATTTAAATTTTAAGCTTTCCCAAATCACTAAGAAATTGGAGAATTTGGAACTAAAAAGTGTGAAGGAGTGTGTGCTTTGTGTAACCCAAGGGCATTCAACCGATGATTGCCCAACTTTTCCGGGTTTGAAGGAAATCCTTCATGGTGGGGTAGTGGAACAAGCGGAAGTGAGTGTCGTCGGTCAAAGGCCACCCCCGGCTTATAACCAAGGCTATCGACAACCCCAAGGTCAAAATCAAAGCCAAGGTCCAGCCCGGTACCCTCCGAATCAACAACACCATGGGTCTAATTTTTTTCAACCACCTCAAAAGCGCTCATCGGAAGAGACCATGTAATTTTTTATCCAAAGTCAAACGGTTACCAATGAGCAAAATGCTCATGCGTTGAGAGAGATCCAAGGTCAAGTGACTCGGTTAACCACGTCCGTGGGGCAGCTTCAACAAGTGAAGGGAAAGTTCCCATCTCAACCACAAGCAAACCCCCAAGGAGTCCATTTGGCATGCACCTCGTCGGGCCAAGACCAGAATAATCTTGAGCAAGCCAAGTCAATTTCCATCTTGAGAAGTGGTAAGGAGATTGATAAGACTATCCCTCCAAAACCTACTCCACCCGTGGTTCCTTCTCCTCCGGTTGTTGTGGAGCAACCTTCTTTGAGTGGCCCGGTTGTGCCACCTAATGTCGTGGAGCAAGAGCCTCCCGTTTGTCCGTTTTCGGCACCTTATCCCCAAAGGTTGAAAGTGCCGGCCAAGCCTTCTTCGAACACCGAGGTGTATGAGGTTCTAGAACAAGTTAAAATCAACATCCCTTTTTTGGATGCCATTAGAACCATACCCAAATAGGCTAAATTTCTTAAGGACTTATGCACTGTTAAACGCAAGTTGAATGTCCAAAAGAAAGTGTTTTTAACTGAGCAAGTGAGTTCCATCATCCAAACCAACATAGCTCCTAAGTACAAAGACCCCGGTTGCCCTACCATTTCCATTGTCATAGAGGGTAAGAGAGTTGAGAGAGCTTTGCTTGATTAGGGTGCGAGCGTGAATTTGCTTCCATTTTCGGTGTATGAAGAATTAGGCTTGGGAGAAATGAAACCCACGAGAGTGACGCTTCAATTGGCGGATCGTAGTATCCGTATTCCTAAGGGTTTAGTGGAGGATGTCCTAGTCCAGGTGGACAACTTTGTCTACCCCGTGTACTTTGTGGTTCTAGACAAGTGTCCCGTCGCCAATACTTCACAGGCACAAACACCCATCATTCTCGGACGCCCCTTCTTGGCGACTTCCGATGCAGTCATTCATTGTCGTAATGGGTTGTTGAATATGACCTTTGAAAACATGAAAATGGCGGTGAATGTGTTTAACATTGGGTCTCAAATGGGGGACGATGATGATGTGCACGAGGTGAGTCTCATAGACACTTTGGTCCAAGAGCACGTAGACACTATTCTTTATAAGGATCCACTTGAGGTTTGTCTCACCGCTGATGAGACATCGTTCTTAGATTCACCGAAGGCTGAGTACTTATATTCGTTGCTAGAAGTGGAGGATGTTTGTGGGACGGACACGTGGCATCCTAAGTTTGAAGATTTGCCTCCCCTTGAGAGCAAAACTCTTCCGTCTAGTGTCCAACCACCCAAGCTTGAGTTGAAAACCCTCTCAGGACACTTTGAAGTATGCCTTCCTTGGTGTTAGTGAAACCTTTCCCGTGGTGATTTCCTCTTCCCTTGAGACACACCAAGAGTCCGGTTTGTTAGTGGTGTTGAAGCGGCACACAAAGGCCATCGATTGGTCCATTGCTGATATTCACAGGATTGATCCCTCGGTTTGCACGCACCACATCTATCTTGAAGAGGACGTGAAGCCGTCTCGCCAACCACAACGTCGATTGAACCCTATCATGAAAGACGTGGTTCGGACGGAGGTCTTAAAGTTGTTGGATGTTGGGATCATCTACCCTATCGCCGATAGTAAGTGGGTGAGCCCCATCCAAGTTGTTCCTAAGAAGTCCAACATCACGGTGGTAAAAAATTCCAATGATGAGTTGGTGCCTCAAAGGGTGACCACCGCAAGTTAAATGCAAGCACGAGAAAGGACCACTTCCCTCTCCCCTTCATTGATCAAATCTTGGAGAGGGTAGCCGGTCATGCTTTTTATTGCTTTCTTGACGGGTACTCCGGGTATAATCAAATCGAGGTCGCTCTTGAGGCTCAAAAGAAGACCACCTTCACGTGTCCGTTCAGTACTTTAGCTTACAAGCGCATGCCTTTTGGCTTGTGTAACGTGCCTAGAACCTTTTCAAGGTGCATGATGGGTATTTTTAGTGACATGGTGGAGAAAATCGTTGAAGTCTCCATGGATGATTTCTCGGTATTCGGGGACTCGTTTGAGTCATGTTTAGGGAACTTTTAGCGCATGTTGGAGATGTGTGAGGAGAAGCACCTTATTCTCAATTGGGAGAAGTGTCATTTTATGGTGACCAACGGGATTGTGTTGGGGCACATTGTGTCATCGAAAGGGATAGAGGTTGACAAGGCCAAGATTGATTTGATTGCAAACCTCCCTACCCCTAAGTGTGTGAAAGACATTCGATCTTTTCTTGGGCACGCGGGTTTCTACTGCCGTTTCATCAAGGATTTTAGTGCCATCTCGCGTCCCTTGTGTCACCTCCTCTCAAAAGACGCGCCATTCATTTGGACACCCGCGTGTGATGAGGCCTTTTCTAAGTTGAAGTCTAGTCTCACCACTCCACCTATTGTGTGAGCTCCCGATTGAGACCTTCCGTTTGAGTTGATGTGTGACGCGAGTGATTATGCGATTGGCGTCGTCTTGGGCCAAAGGAGAGGGAAAGAGCCATGTGTCATTTTTTACGCGGGAAAAACTATTAATGATGCTCAATTGAACTACTCCCCCACGGAGAAAGAGTTGCTCGCGGTTGTCTTTGCTCTTGACAAGTTCCGGTCTTACTTGATAGGGTCCCCTATCGTGGTCTTCACGGACCACGCCGCATTGAAATATCTCATGACTAAGCAAAATGCTAAAGCGCGGTTAATTAGGTGGGTCCTATTGCTCCAAGAATTTAACTTAATAATAAAGGATAAAAAAGGAGTTGAAAATGTGGTCGCGGATCATGTGTCTCGTCTCGAGTTTGAGGATCGTTCCTCGAACATTCCCATCGTTGACTCATTCCTGGATGAGCAATTGTTTGGTGTCTCGTCTTGCCCGTGGTTCGCGGATATTGTGAATTACCTAGCCACGAGCCAACTTCCTATTGTTTGGACTCTGCAAGAGAGGCGGCGGTTCTTATTTGAGGTGAAAAGATTTTTCTTTGATGATCCTTATCTCTTCAAGTATTGTCCGGATCAAATCATCCGGCAATGTGTGCCGAATGTGGATCATCGTGCCGTCCTTTCCTTTTACCACACCGAGGCATGTGGGGGACACTTCTCCGCCAAGAAAACCTCCACAAAAATTCTTCAATGCGAGTTATATTGGCCGACACTTTTCAAAGATGCTTTCGAGTTTTGTAAAACTTGTGAGAGGTGTCAACAATTGGGAGGAGTGACTAGGCGGAACATGATGCCCTTAACCAATGTTATTGTTGTTGAAGTCTTCGATTGTTGGGGCATCGATTTTATGGGGCCGTTTCCAATGTCTTTCGGGTACCTCTATATTCTTCTTGCAATGGACTACGTGTCCAAGTGGGTTGAGGCGATCCCCACTTGTACAAATGACCACAAGGTGGTCGTTGAGTTATTGAAAGAGCATGTTTTAGCTAGGTTTGGTACTCCGCGCGCGATCATTAGTGATCAAGGGACCCATTTTTGCAATAGGCCCATTGAAACCTTATTGTGTAAGTACGGTATCACACACAAGGTCTCCACGGCCTACCACCCTCAAACCAATGGTCAAGCCGAACTTGCGAACCGGGAAATCAAGCACATTCTTGAGAAAACGGTAAATCCTAATCGGAAGGATTGGTCTACTCGATTGACCGATTCCTTGTGGGCCTATCGAACTGCGTATAAGACGGTGTTGGGGATGTCCCCCTTTTTTTTGTGGATAATTCAGCTTGAAATTAAAAGGGGTTAAGCGAATGTACAGCCTCCAAGGGGCATACCCCAGGGAGGACAAAACAAAAATAAAGAAAAGAAATAAAAAGTACTTGTTCCCCGGCACAACCCGCCGGGGTGGGAAAATGAAGGTCCTAGCACAATCCGTCGGGATAGGGATAAAATGAACAAAAATTCCTAATTTTTAAGACCGGATGGTGGATATTTGTGGTCCACTTGAAAATCGTGGTCCCACTTTGCTTAATCGTGGTTCCAGAGCAACTTGTACTCCCATAGATTCCCGTAGTAAGTAATTCAAAGGGGTAGTGGACCCCTTTTTGTGATGTGCTCGAGTATGATGAAGATGATTTTGAAATGGGCACACTGCCATTTCTTGAAGGAGTACAGTTGTACCCCATTTTCGGTCCAATCTCTCAAATCTCTTGGTCAATAGAAAGTTCTCTTTGTCCCATTCAGGGACAGCTGTTTCCTAGTTGCACGTTAAAGCAATTTTGCAATTGCATGTGTAAGGCCCAAGGCCATTCGGTACAAAGGAGCTTTGCGTGTAATGCTCTGCCTTTGCAAAAGGCTTATAGCTTTGATAAGTGGGACCCGTGGTCCTCTCTTGTCAACATACTACAGCCTTATCATAGCTGTCACCGCTTGAACCAAAAAATTATTTGATCCGAAAAGCTACTGCTACTACCTTTTGGACAACAATCACGCCCACTTGCAGTGAGAGAGTGCATCACACTCTCTTATTCCCCAGTTGAAAATAAACCCCAAATTCTGAAAAATCAACCACTTGAACTGTTTGTTGTAGAACCCCTGAAACAACTCCCTTTCTTGCGCTATCAACTCAGCTTGTTTTCAAAGAGAAGTAATGACCACCCCCACAAGAATTAACATTGAAATACCCCAGTAAATCAAGGAACCATACGGGAAGTGCTCCCACTGCCGTGACACCAACTTCACTTAGCGAGAATGGAGAACTGATTTAAGAGAGGTACACAAAAGGTTCTTGAATGAGTAGAGTACCTCCATTTCAAACAGGTGATGATCCATTTTGCAAGATGAGAATGGGTAGCAAAGATGATACTCCATCACCATCGGGTGTGGAGGGTTGATGAGAGAAACTGGGTCACCTGGAAATGACCATCAAAACCCAGACCCCCTTGTGGATGCTCTGTCCCTCGGCATTCTGTATGTATAATTTGCGTGAGCCAATATGACCCACTGGTGGTTTTGATTGAACCCATGGAATTTTGATTTTCTGAAGAACCAAAAGCAGAGAGCTTCCATTGTCTTCAATGGTGTGATGAACTTGCAAATGGATCAGAAATGACCAACGTTTAATACAAGTGGAACAGATCCACTCCGAAATAACTAAAATCAAACAGAATGTTTGATGGATTTTGTAAAAAATTGTGATAGGATAAAGGGGAGTGCATTCTCTCTCTAGATTCTAGAGAGAGAAGCTCTCAACCCTTTGCATCACAGCCACCGTTAGATTGGGGGATGTCCCCTTACCGCTTGGTTTATGAGAAAGCGTGTCACTTGCCGGTCGAACTTAAGCACAAGGCCTATTGGGCCATCAAATCTTTGAATTATCGTATGCCCGAGGCCGGTATGCATAGGAAGCTCCAAATCAATGAGCTTGAGGAGATTCAGAGGGATGCATATGAGAGCACGACCATTTACAAGGCCAAGGTCAAAGAGTTTCATGATAAAAACATTTTAAGAAAGGATTTTCATGTGAATCAAAAGGTGCTTTTGTATAACTCTAGACTCCATCTTTTTCCGGGAAAATTGCGTTCACGGTGGGTTGGGCCGTATTTTGTGCATCAAGTATATCCTCATGGGGCGATCGATGTTTTTAATCCTAAGAATGGTCAAATTTTCAAGGTGAACGGTCAAAGGTTGAAGCCATTTTTGGTAAACTTTAATGATGAGGAGGAGGTTGAAAAGTTGGTCGATCCGATCTATTCGGACGACCCTCCGGTTCAAAAATTCTTGTGTGATTTGCCCGTGGAGTCTTCGTGACTTCACTTTTCACGGGGAGCTAACGCGTACCTCTGAACTTGATTGTTTGGAGGGCCCGGCCCTTTGCTTCCTCTTGCTTTGGGTTTCCCACTATTGACTTGGGACTAGCTATGCACGCCGGCTAGACAACAATGCGCGTGTGCCCAGCTCCGGTTAGAAGGGCCATTCTTTATTCTTTTTAATAAAATCTTGGAGACCCCACACGTGAGGATAAAGATAACACGAGTGTGTCAGTGACATAGGGCTCGTTTATAAAAAAGCCTTTCTGATAGGAGTAATTCGCAACTAAACGCCCGCGCTTTTTAGATAAGCCCCTTGCAGAGAGTGAGTTTCCGTGAATGGGTGGGGGCACTTGAATATTCCCATGCTTATGGCACGGCGACAGGCTCTGTCTTATGTCCGCCCTGTGCGGAGTTCGTTGGGGACGTTGGACTTGATTGTTTGACGGGGTATTGTGTGCGACTTGGACGCTCCGAGTTCTGACGTGACAAATTTCTAAGAGAAGCAAAATCTGTGGAGTTTGAGAGAGATCTAGTGTCTGTTGTGCTCGAACGATGTTTGGACGGTCCGGTATAGCCACCCGAGCTTGAGCTACGTATGGCCTAACCACAGTCTCGAGCTTGGGAAGAGAAGTAGTACCCGTGCGATCGCTTGAAGATCATAGTGGGTTTTTCCTTTTCATTGTACATATTGTAAATATTGCTTATTGTGGAGCCCGGATAACACAAGCCGGGCGGTTCTCATATTGCTTCTCATAGTAGGTAGTCGGCAATTAAGTCTTTTGCAGGGTGACCATGCTACCGTACCAGCCTTGGTAGTTTGGGCCTAACTTGGCGGCGAGTGCGGCACTCAGGAGCTCTAAGCATGGGTGTGACAAAATGTCGCGGTTGTAAGGCCTATAAAGTCGTTGAGGATGGCCCTGTATGACTAGCTGTGGTCCCGGAGAGGGGCCGAAGGAGGAAGCCTTGGAAGTATTGCCGATGACGAAGGGAGTAAGTGATAGAAAAAATTCCTCACACTTGGTCGAGGTCTAGGAGGTTGACCATGCCTCCCCGTCGGTACAATTTTTTGTTCCCTATCTCTCTTTACTTTCGTTCTCTTGCATTGAGGACACTGCAAATTTTAAGTTAGGGGGAGGGAATAGTGTAGTGTACATATTCCGTTTCTATTTTTCAATTCCCGTAAATTTTTTTGCGATAAAACTTCCCGTTTTAGTACAATCTCATAGTGGGATACGGTAGATATGCTCAATCGTTCTACAATGGCTAGAGTATCGTATTTCGGTGATTTTGGTTGAGAGTTTAACTTGAGCATACACATATACATGTAATTTGATGTGCATGGCATGTGTGTGCGTGAGTTGCTTTTGGTTGAATGATCCGGATGACTGGTACTTTGCCTAGACATTTTGTAGATTGTGCATAGTTATCGTATCGGGTACTTGGGAAGTTTTATTTAGATCAATTGGTTGTTTTAGTTTAATTTACTAGGGACTAGCAAAGTCCAAGTTGAGGGGTGTGACAAGCCCCCAATATTGTAGATAATCGGGGCTTATCTCGCTCATTTACTCCACACACACACGCGAATTCGCGCTTAATTTGGTTGATATGCATGTAGTGGTGTTTTTGTTAAGTTACAGGTTAAACAAGGAAAATTGCTTGACCGTTCGGGTGATTAATAATTAACTAGAATTTCGTCCCAAGCGTAGGACTATCGACCGGTGCAGCACAATAAATCCGGAAGTACCGGAGTCGAACCACAGAGACGGTCTACAGTGCTTTACTCAAACAATGTCGGCTCTACTTTTGTAATTGGCTCTCAGGTAGCCACCCCTTGCTCAAATGATTTAATTAATTAACTAAATTAAACTGATTTAACTACTGGACTCTGAATTTAAAAAGGAGAGCACAGCCGTGGGTACTACGGTGTCCGCAGCTAGTCTAATTCACATTCACTCGGGCCACAATTATTCAATTAATAGATTTGAAAATATGAAAAATAGCTCCCAACAGATGCACACCACTTGTCACCAATTTCTGCGCGCATTTGGAATTGGCAATGCCCGGGTTTGTTTGCTAGAAAAACTTCCGTATTCAAAAATTGCGCATTGATCAAAATGATTCGGCACCGAGGTGGAACATAAATTAGCCTAGCCACGGGACACCTTCATCCCGCGGCCGCACTCGATACGACTACTCACTCATTATTAAGAACGCAGCAAGAATAATACGTTTCCTAGATCTAAACATGGAAACAAGAGCAATTAGTAGTTATGATTCAACGAGAATTGGAACTAATCAATTGACAATTAAAAACATAAGCAATACCGGAATCTGCAGGAAAAACGGAACTGAATCGATCAAAAATACTGTTGCCGAAGGAAAAATACTAGCCCTAGCCGTCAAACTCCAAGAGAATTCCCAGCCAAAACGAAAATCTCACTTATCCTAATGAAAAATCCGAAAAACATAGTTATGGGATCAGCCCCACGACCAACAAAACGACGTAGTTTAAAATCCTCAGCCGTAAGCTCTCGGTATCGATACCCATAAGAGGGGTATCGATACCAATCCCTTATCTTCCCTTCTTCCGCGTAAGCCGTAGGTATCGATACCTACTTGAGGGGTATCGATACTAAACCTTCTGGAACGATTTGTGCACTTTGAAACCAATTGGTATCGATACGGCTCACGGGGGTACTGATACCGACTCCTTAAGCCTTCCTCTTTCAGCATCCCAGCCTCAAACCTCGACTCCCACTCCCAGCTCCACTTCAAGCCATGCAACAGGTGCGCCAAAATCCCCTTTTTACCTGGTAAATTCATGCAAACACCAAACACACTACCGTGCACGCATTAAACAGAAAAATGATCATTAAACCGCACGTCTAACGCGCTAACTCCCCCTACTTAGGCGCTTATATACGGAATATTGCGCGCCTATCACACCCCCCAACTTAGGCGTTGCTCGCCCCGAGCAATGGATAGAACAATCAGCACAAAACAGCAAGTAACTATACGGGGATACGAGAGTTATGCACGATGTATAGAATTCGGTCGCCTTCAAGATTCCCAACTCATCGCTACCTTTAACTCAAACACATGCATGCCCTAGCAAACAGTTGACACACCTCGCACAAAAATGACATTAGAGATAAACATGCGTCCACAGAATCACACAGTCACCCATCTCGTACCCATGGGAGGCAAAACTACCACATGTTCATCACAAGACATTAAGCATGCACGCAAGAGCGTGATACACGTACCACGAGTCAACGAAGGACTTTTTTTTCCGGCTTGTAATGACCTTGGTGAACAGAACGAAAAAGGAAACATGCAAATGGATGGCGGCCCATGTAAGTGCAAAGGTCAACTACCCGAGTTGGCCGCCACCCGGACTCACACATAAAACATCCCAAACCATGTGAAAATAAGATAACCACACCACCATCCTAAAATTTAAACAAACATGATGTCAATACAGAAAACCACTTCCAACATGTAAATAATAACACACCACCACCTAAACACACCAAGCAACATAAAACAAACTCCTCCCTAGCACATAAAATCATAAAGTCACACCACCTCCTTCTTTACTAACTCCATGCAGCAACTCTACCTATGCATCCGAGTCCTCATCTGGCGCACCCCGCTCCTCAAAATCATCACTCACCTCCAGCTCTGGCCATCGGCGAGGGACATAAGGAGCGGACGTCTCTCCTGCAACCTGTCGCCTCACGTAACTCAGCTGATCATCAAGTTCCACCTGCCTCCTAGCCATCTGCCTCTGCTCCAATTTCATCTTCTTCTGACTCTTAATGATAGCCACATTCATACAGAAGAGTTTCTTGAACCACTCTTTCACAGTCGCTTCCGATGAGGGTGCAGTGAGCAATGACTCTCCGGTACCCCTGGCCTGGGCACTACTCCGACAGAGAATGGTGACATCCATCGTCCCCGGATCCAACCTATCATTCACATAAAATCTAGTCCCTGGCACGCCATCCTTCCGAAGAATCGTAGTCACGAGGCACGGGAAAGGCATTCGGACATTTTTCGACACCGCCCTAAAATCCACCATCTCACCAAAGATAAACAGCGCCCAATCACACACAGTCTCCTCATCAGTGAACGCCCACATAATGTTCCCCACCTTTTCCTGAGGTTTGTTCTCAGTCCCCCTCGGATAAATATTATAACAAACCACCTGATTGAGAAACCTGTACACCGGCTTAAACTTGCCCGGCCAATGAGGGATCCTCGCATCCCTCCTATTCGTGTAAATCTCTCGGTTTACCCAATCCTAATTAATGGGGTTACTGACTGGTCTCGGAAAATTCGTCTCTCCCTCGGGCCTCACATAATTCAATGCAGCAGCAATCTTATCAACATCAAGTTTTCCCTATCATAGAAGTAATTCGAGCCCCCGGATTCATAAAAGCCCCAGCCTCAGGCACAACCATGCATTTATAAAACTCTTCTACCAAAGCATTATTATAGCCAGGGTTCGGTTCAAACCAAAAAGACATACCTTGCTGCTTAATCGCCTCGATAACCAAATGATTTTCTGGCCACCCACCATCCAAATCGATGTGCCTCTCATTTTTCACTCCCCTGCCAATGATTGACTCCCTCCATTGCAACTGCTCGTCCCTCTCCATCTGTTCCCGGTTCTGCCTCGTCGCCCGACCCGGATAAGGTGGACCTCTTGGAACTTCCTCTGCAGCGCTGGAAGAAGCCCCAGCCTTACCTTTCCCGGTGTCTTGCTTCCTAGGTGCCATGATTTGGGGGTTAAAGGGTTTAGAAAGTGGAGTTTGGGATTTTCAGATCTGGAAATTTGGTAGGGTTTAAGGAAATTTCAACCAGGTATTTGGGTAGAGGGTGAAGAAAGGAGGTTGTGGTTAAATTTTGGTAGAGAATGGTGTGTATTTAGGTAGGTTTCTAGGAGGATTTGAAGGTAGGGTTGGGTGGTTATGGAGGAAAGGAGAGAGAAGGAGAGAATAGAGGGGAAGAAGAAGAAGGGGGGGCCGACCGGCCTTTATTTTTTTTACCACGTAACAAACAGGTATCGATACCCCTTTAAAGGGTATCAATACCGAACTGCTAATATGTGTTTTTTTTTTTTGGTTGGGGTTTAGGTACGGTAATTTGTGGCTGAATTTATGTAGTTAAAGGTAGGCTTAAGTCACCAAATCTATGGCACCCTGAAAGCAATCTCTTTCCTACTTCCCAATAGGCTACTTCCCAACAGGCAGAGCTCTATCTCACAGTGAGGCCAAGTTCTCAGAAATGCACAGAGCCGAACACCCCCCAACTCGCTTTCCATCCCAAACACCGGCTTCCTAGGTTAGACACAGATGTTGACACGGACTGGCTGAAAAAGGGTTCTAAGAGACTCTTCTAGTGGTTTAATCACGCAAGAAGGCCTTGTATCTTCCCCGTTACACGCCACCGACTCTCACCAAATGCATGCAAAATTTCTAAGCTGAGTATGTGGTACAATTGCCTACTATCTCATGCAAATGCAAATGAAGCACAACCATGGAATATTCGACAAGCTACTATGTACACCCTGTGGAAACACCCACTCATTATCATTCATAGTGCAAAACTACCCAACAGAGATACCAGATATATGCATGGGGATGAATTAACAAGCAGACAATAAATTGAAAACCCATCGTGCTCGACTCATTCATACACACAAGCATAACAATGTATCCCCGCATTAAAAATTTAGAAATTAAAAATTACTCATCTAAAAACAGAAACGTACACTCCTCCCCCCAACTTAGAACATGCTATGCCCTCATAGCAGGAAGGCAAGAAAAATAAAGAAGGAACAAGGGAGACAAATGGACGTCGGATGGCAGCCAACCAGCATGACCCCGGCCGATGTATGAGGAATTTTGGGTACTATATCCGCGCACCCTGCAAAGAATATCAGGCCAGCCCGGCACGGAGTGGTCGGGCGTACACAGAGAAAACAAAAAGGCAGAAATGAAGAAAATGAAAATACACCACCACTTTCGTCACGTGAAAGGCACGGGTACTACTTTTCTCCCTAATTATCTCACTTAAATTTGTGTAGAGGAGGTTATCATAACAATCCCGGGTAAGTCGTGACTCAACAGGTTAAATCACTCAAGGTTTTTCCTTAAAGAAATCAGAGCCAATCGTCTTTTATGACTATCCGAGACACGGCAATAAGATTATTAGAAACCCAGATACACAAATTCAAGGCTAGAAATTAGGTGGCTATACCGGACCACAGTTTTATTTTTGTATTTTTTTTTTTTATTTTAACAGATTCGAGAATATACAATTCGCCCTTACTAACCGGAGCTAGGCACACGATCCTTCTCTTAATAGCGGCGTGCGAAGCTATGAAAACCCAAGTCAATGATGGGTACCCCTAATACTAGGGGTCGGGTCCACACTTAATGAAAAGCATGGTACGCGTGAGCTACCCGCCAATACCTGGCTGAAAAAAAACTAAGTAACCGGGTCGTCCGAATACACAGGATCGACCAACTCCTCATCAGGTTCTCCCACTTCTAAAAATTCCAAAAACGGTTTCAGACGCTGCCCATTAACTTTAAACACATGATCATCCTTAGAATCACGGACATCAACTGAACCATTCGGATGCACTTGCACCACAACATAGGGATCTTCCCAACGGGACCTCAACTTGCCGGGAAATAGATGGAGACGCGAATTATAGAGCAACACTTTCTGACCAACTCTAAAGGTTTTGCGCTGAATATTCCTATCATGATACGCCTTAACCTTAGCCTTATAAATACTAGCATTCTCATACGCGTCATTCCTAAGCTCCTCGAGCTCACATAACTGTAACTTCCTATGCGCACCCACCACATCTAGACTCGAATTGATTTCCTGGAGGGCCCAATAGGCCTTCTTCTCTAACTCAACTGGTAGGTGGCAGGCCTTACCGAAAACAAGCCGATAGGGTGAAGCACCCAACACGGTCTTATAAGCAGTGCGATAAGCCCACAACGCATTATTCAACCTGGTGGACCAATCCTTCCTAGTCACACCTACAGTTTTCTCCAAAATTCGCTTAATCTCTTTATTTGCTAACTCGGCCTGCCCATTAGTTTGGGGGTGGTACGAAGTGGACACCTTGTGAGTGACTCTATACTCCCCCATTAACTTTGCAAACGACCGACTTGTGAAGTGCGTGCCCTGATCAGAGATAATGGCGCGTGGCACGCCAAACCTCGACAAAATATTAGACTTAATGAACTCTAGCACGACTTGCGACTCCATAGACTTAGTGGGTATCACCTCTACCCACTTGGACACATAGTCCACCGCTACCAAAATATACTCGTAACCATGAGACATAGGTAACGGACCCATAAAATCAATGCCCCAACAATCGAAAACCTCTAGCACAAGAATGGGCCGGAGGGGCATCTCCTGACGTGAAGACAATTTGCCAAGCTTTTGGCAACGGTCGCATGACCTTCAGAATGCATGAACGAGCTTAAACATATCAGGCCACCAGAATCCACACTGTAAAATCTTGGCGGTGGTCTTCTTCGCAGAGAAGTGACCACCACACGCCTCGCTATGACAGAACTCTATAATCCCCTTCTGATCAGACTCGGGGACACATCTACGCACAATCTGGTCCGCACAGTACTTAAACAAATATGGGTCATCAAATATATACTGTCGGACACTCCTCAAAAATTGCTGCTTCTCTTGGGTAGACCAATGGGGGGGAATCTGCCCAGTTACCAAATAATTGGCAATATCAGCATACCACGGGCACTCATTAGCGGCGAACAACTGCTCATCCGGAAAAGAATCTCTAATGGGAAGATTCGAGGTGGGGTCCTCGAATTCCAGACGAGACAGATGGTCAGCCACTACATTCTCAACCCCTTTTTTATCCTTGATAATCAGGTGGAATTCTTGCAGCAGCAGAATCCACCGAATGAGGCGAGCTTTCGCGTCCTGTTTAGTCATTAAGTACTTTAGGACCGCATGATCGGTAAAAACCGTGATCTGCGAACCTACAAGGTAGGACCAAAACTTATCTAAAGCAAACACCACTGCTAACAACTCCTTCTCGGTGGTGGTGTAGTTCATCTGCGCCTCATTCAATGTCTTACTAGCGTAGTAGATCACACATGGGTCTTTCCCTCTCCTCTGCCCTAAAACCGCTCCGACTGCATAGTCAGAAGCATCACACATCAACTCAAAGGGAAGACTCCAATCCGGGGACTGCACAATCGGCGGAGTTGTGAGACTCCGCTTTAACATCTGAAATGCCCCCTCACAAGCATCGGACCACACAAAAGGTGTGTCCCTTGCCAACAACTGACACAACGGACGGGAGATAGCACTGAAGTCTTTAATGAACCGCCGGTAGAAACCAGCGTGTCCCAGAAATGAACGCACATCCTTAACAAACTTAGGTGTCGGGAGATTTCGGATTAAATCTATTTTGGCCTTGTCCACCTCAATACCCTTAGAGGACACAATGTGTCCCAACACGATTCCTCGGGTAACCATGAAGTGGCACTTCTCCCAATTTAGCACCAAGTGCTTCTCCTCACACCTCTGTAAAACTTTCCCCAAATTTTCGAGGCATCCATCGAATGAATCTCCGAAAACCGAAAAATCATCCATGAACACCTCTACTATCCTTTCCACCATGTCGCTAAAAATTCCCATCATGCACCTGCAAAAGGTACCAGGTGCATTGCACAACCCAAAGGGCATGCGACGGTAAGCATAGGTTCCATATGGACATGTGAAGGTGGTCTTTTCTTGGTCCTCTAAGGCGACCTCAATCTGGTTATACCCCGAATACCCATCCAGAAAGCAATAAAAGGCCCGACCCGCTACCCTCTCTAAAATCTGATCAATGAAAGGAAGAGGGAAATGGTCTTTCCGGGTGCTCGCATTGAGCTTCCGGTAGTCTATGCAAACTCTCCATCCTGTGGGAACTCGGGTCGGCACTAAAACTCCCTCATCGTTGGTCACAACGATCACTCCTGCCTTTTTAGGTACCACCTGCACTGGGCTCACCCACTCACTATGGACAACTGGGTAAATGATACCTGCGTCTAACAACTTAAGCACCTCAGCCCGAACCACGTCTTTCATGTTAGGGTTAAGACGCCGCTGAGGTTGCCTGGAAGGCTTTACACTCTCCTCAAGAATAATGCGGTGTGTACACACCGTTGGGCTTATACCATGCAAATCCGCTATGGTCCAGCCAATCGCGCCCATGTGCTGTCTCAACAAATTTAGCAATTTCCTCTCTTGATCTTCCTCGAGGGATGAGGAGATCACAGCCGGATAGGTATCATTGCCTTTCAAAAAGGCATACTTAAGAGTGTCCGGTAGAGGTTTTAACTCTGGTTTAGGCGGCTGGACAGATGACGGGAGAACCTTGGGCGGAGGGTCGCCCAATGGTTCAAACATAGGGTTATGAGTGACCCCACACACCTCTTCACACGACTCCTCAACATCTAGCAATTCTAACAAATTCACAACCTCCGCTGAGTCTAAAAATGATATTTCCTCAGAGGTAAGAGCAACCTCCAAGGGGTCCTTATACAGGACTGTATCAATATGCTCCTGGACTAACGTGTCAATCAGGCACAACTCCTCACTCCTCCTCATCATCCTCTAATGTACTGACACTGAAAACATCCACCTCCATTCTCTCCTCACCGACAAATAACTGGACCTTGCCAGTTTTGCAGTTCATAACAGCATTGGAGGTGGCTAGGAAGGGACGCCCCAAGATGATGGGAGTCTTCTCTAAAGCCTCAAGACCGGGACTAATGTCTAGAACAATGAAATCAGCGGGAAATTGAAACTCCCCTACCCGGATCAACACATCCTCTACCACCCCCTTGGGCACTCTAATACTCCGGTCAGCCAACTGTAGAGTGACTGGAGTCTCACTGAGGTCGCCTAGGTCCAATCTCAAGTATGCTGAATAAGGGAGCAAATTAACACTCGCTCCCAAATCCAACAATGCCTTGTCAAAATTCTGACCTGCTATGGCTATAGGAATGGTGGGACACCCTGGATCCTTGCACTTGGCAGGAATCTCAGTCTGCAAAATGGAGCTCACTTGCTCCGTCAGAACCACGTTGTTCTGACTCTTGCGCTTTGGTGTGCAAAGGTCCTTCAATACTTTAGCACACTGGGGGAAGGATTCAATCGCCTCCATCAGGGTGATGGGGAATTGAACCTTCTTAAACAACTCAATCATTTTGCTGTTCATGATTTGCTTGGGTCTCACCGCCAGTCTTTGGGGAAATGGAGCTACTGGTACAGCTGGCGGTGGTGGAGTCGTGGGGGCTGCAGCTGCAGGCACCACCACTTCAAGCGACTCCTCTCTCTCTTCTACTTCCTCCCGAGGCACCTCAGCAGTATCAAAAATGACCTCAGGCTCAATAACTGGCTCCGGGGGTGGAGCCTGTCTTAGTGTTGGCTGAATGGTCTTATCAATCGTTTTTCCACTCCTAAGAATGGTAACTGCTTTAGCCTCTTCCTGATTTTGCCCTTGAACATTGGGACCTGAAGAATTTCCCACATAATGGGCACCTGCCTAACTACATTGGGCCGGAAACCTACCCTTCTCCTGTTGCATTTGACTGATCACCGCAGTGAGTTGCGTCATTTGGGTCGTAAGGGGCCCAATTTGCTGCCTGGTATCAGTCTGAAATGTTAGCTAAGACTGCATTAGGGAATTCATGGAATCCTCAAAACGGGGTGGTGCAGTCTGTGCATAACCTGGGGGCGGACCACGAGTGGATGGGCCTCCCCCCCTGCCTTGCTGTGGCTGGTAGTTGTAAGGAATGACTTGGCCCTGCGGAGGCCTGGGTGCTTAGGACTGATGGAACTGTTGCGGCGGAGGCGGCGCAAGGAGTTGTGCTTGACCTCCACCTGCGGGTCTAAGGTCTGACCACCCAAAGTTGGGGTGATCTCTCCATCCCGGGTTATACGTATTTGAGTATGGGTCCCAATTCCTCACAGCATTTACCTCTTCCTGATTATTCTGACTCGCTCCCTTAGCAGTTAAAAATCCGAGGCATGCAGTTGCAATGTGCCCCTTACACTCACACCACACACAGACTTCCTCTATACTGACCTCATGCACTGGACGAGTCTGCCTAACTTCTAATTCCTCTAGCTTCTGCGCCATCTTTTCAACCTGGGCCTGGAGTCGCTGGTCACGTATGGTAACTGGGATAACATTGGACCCAGAAGGTCCGGACCGATCAAAATCAGAGGGTTCTAACGCCCTCTGCCTATCTACTAGGTCATCCAGAAAATCCCAACCCTCATCCGCAGTTTTGGACAAGAAGTCGTCCCCTTTACACGAATACTCTATGTGCTGGATTGTCTCAGCGTTGAGACCCAGGTGAAAGAATTCGACCAACTGTATCTTCTCAAAACCAGGGTGTGGCATTCTTAGGAGCAAATCTTTGAAACGCTCCCATGCCTTCACGAAAGACTCTCCCCTCTCTTGCCTAAAGCCTTGGATTTGACGCCTTAAACTATTAGTTTTAGCCTCAGAAAAATATTTTCTGTAAAACGCGTCACGCACATGCGCCCATGTGGTGAAGGACTGAGGCTTTTGCATTCTGAACCATCTAAGTGCGCCATTTTTTAAAGTTGCCTCAAACAGCTTGAGGCAGGCATTATCGTATTGGGTAGTAGACGCCAGGTTGCGCACTAACCCCTCAAACGTCCGCACATGTTCGTACGGATCATCAGACTCTCTCCCATAGAAGTTAGGGAGGCTATTCAGGACACCAGGTTTTACAGTGAAGGCATTGCGTGCCTCCTGTGTCTCTCGAGGAAACACAATCGGCCCGTGAGGAGTGGTCCTCTCTGGATTCAAGTGCTGCCTCAACGACGGTTGTTGAATTACCTGCTGGTCTCCCATTTCAAAAGATTCTGGTTCAGAAATTGACTCTGACTCTGACTGATAAAGCGGATTATTGAAATTAACTGACTTGACAGGTAAATCTATGTAGAGTCCACTAATGGGAATGGACTCCGACCGACTCTCTACTGACTCTGACAAAGAATTTGAAGACTCTGACTGACTCGACCCGTTCTCTATCCTAACCAAGCGATTAGTACGATCACGGTAATAGAGAGGATCAGGCTTACGTACAACTTGCTTATCTCTACCTATGATGACTCAACTAAAAATTTAACAAACACTAAACTAACACCGTTTAAAGACACGTCACCGTCCCCGGCAACGGCGCCAAAAATGCTTGACCGTTCGGGTGATTAATAATTAACTAGAATTTCGTCCCAAGTGTAGGACTATCGACCGGTGCAGCACAATAAATCCGGAAGTACCGGAGTCGAACCACAGAGACGGTCTACGGTGCTTTACTCAAACAATGTCGGCTCTACTTTTGTAATTGGCTCTCAGGTAGCCACCCCTTGCTCAAATGATTTAATTAATTAACTAAATTAAACTGATTTAACTACTGGACTCTGAATTTAAAAAGGAGAGCACAGCCGTGGGTACTACGGTGTCCGCAGCTAGTCTAATTCACATTCACTCGGGCCACAATTATTCAATTAATAGATTTGAAAATATGAAAAATAGCTCCCAACAGATGCACACCACTTGTCACCAATTTCTGCGCGCATTTGGAATTGGCAATGCCCGGGTTTGTTTGCTAGAAAAACTTCCGTATTCAAAAATTGTGCATTGATCAAAATGATTCGGCACCGAGATGGAACATAAATTAGCCTAGCCACGGGACACCTTCATCCCGCGGCCGCACTCGATACGACTACTCACTCATTATTAAGAACGCAGCAAGAATAATACGTTTCCTAGATCTAAACATGGAAACAAGAGCAATTAGTAGTTATGATTCAACGAGAATTGGAACTAATCAATTGACAATTAAAAACATAAGCAATACCGGAATCTGCAGGAAAAACGGAACTGAATCGATCAAAAATACTGTTGCCGAAGGAAAAATACTAGCCCTAGCCGTCAAACTCCAAGAGAATTCCTAGCCAAAACGAAAATCTCACTTAACCTAATGAAAAATCCGAAAAACATAGTTATGGGATCAGCCCCACGACCAACAAAACGACGTAGTTTAAAATCCTCAGCCGTAAGCTATCGGTATCGATACCCATAAGAGGGGTATCGATACCAATCCCTTATCTTCCCTTCTTCCGCGTAAGCCGTAGGTATCGATACCTACTTGAGGGGTATCGATACTAAACCTTCTGGAACGATTTGTGCACTTTGAAACCAATTGGTATCGATACGGCTCACGGGGGTACCAATATCGACTCCTTAAGCCTTCCTCTTTCAGCATCCCAGCCTCAAACCTCGACTCCCACGCCTAGCTCCACCTCAAGCCATGCAACAGGCGCGCCAAAATCCCCTTTTTACCTGGTAAATTCATGCAAACACCAAACACACTACCGTGCACGCATTAAACAGAAAAATGATCATTAAACCGCACGTCTAACGCGCTAACTCCCCCTACTTAGGCGCTTATATACGGAATATTGCGCGCCTATTGTGGACGGTCGACCTCCACGCCGGTGGTTTGATTTGATTCGAAAATAGAGTCGCCACCCGGGTTTTTGGAAAATGATTTGGGACCCGAGAAACCAATTTGAAGGATGATTGAGAAAATGACTTTAGAAAACAATTTGAAAACCAGAGATTCGTTTTGGATTCGGGAGCCAGGTTACGAACGGGGAAGGGTTTTAATGCACCCCGTTCGCCCGATTAAAAAAAATCGGTCTTTACTAAATATTTGTGGGATTTTTAGAAAACGTTTTAATGCCGAACTTTAACATATAAACATTTTAAATCATACAAAGCAGAAAACAAGCAAATGGTATGTAAATAACCGCAAGTATACAAAAATCAAAGGTTTCAAACTGTTTATGCATGGTACTGATCAAAACTTTGATTTTTACCAGAAAAGTGTGCCGTGCGGCACATTGGGTGTACCGTGCGGTACAAAAAGTGTGCCGTGCGGCACTGTTCATCAGCCTAACGGTCAAATTTTTAAATGAGTACCGTACAGCACTCCAGGTGTATCGTGTGGCACAAGGGGAGTGCCGTGCGGCACTGTTGGCAGCACAACAGTTTAAAACTTTGGTTTTTTCGATATGATTGAACAAAGGCACATACGAGACATGGAATAAGATTAAAATGGACTATTTTGAACAAGAAAATAGTGTGTGCAAGTGTGGGATGTTCCTCCTCATTAAATCACTCCGTATGAGGCGATGTTTTCACCGTACGACGCGACCGGGAGGTGAAAAATCAAACTGACTTTGATGTATTATGGGCGTACCAAGCATGGAGATGATATTAGAAATCGTTCCACACTTGGTATCCCTCCCCTCAGGGTACCAAACTCAAGGAATTTGGCGAAACGGATTTATACCTCGGCTTTGGAACTCTCGGATTAAACTTGTTTCTTGGACTTCTGAACACGGCTTGGACTTCCTTTTGCTTCCAACTCCCTCTGGTGCAGCGACTAAGGTGATGGATGATTTGAACTTGAGCAAATTTTGAATGGCAAACTCGCGGGTTTCGGAACCGAAAACAGGGGGGCTTGGGATTTACTTGGAAAGGAAGAATTTGGTTAGTTTCTGAGAATGGAAGGTAGCAATGAAGAAGATTTCCAATAGAGATAGTGTGGTGACAAGGTTTAGAAATGGAGTTTCATGATTTTCTTCATAATTTTTTTTTCTCTCCCTTTCCGTCGGAATCAATCGGTATTTATAGGGGACGGATGAACTTGGCCTCCACAATTTCTTGGCCTGCACTCCATCAATCATGGCTATGAGATAGCCTCTTCTCCTTGCAAGAAATCATCATGAAGACGGGGACGAGTTCGTCAACATTTGAGCTGCTGGAAACTCTGCAAAAGCTGTGTGATAAGTGACAGCGCCGTACGGCACATAAACTGTGCCGTGCGGCACACTTCCACCGCCAAAATTCGAAAAAATGCCGTACGTGACTGAGGTTGTGCCGTGCGTGAGAGATGAGTACCGTATGGTACTGTTGACTGAGTTGACTTGGAGAATTTCAATCCGAGAGTTCTTCCGGGCATTTCCTTTCATCATCGGGGATTAAAAATGTACGAGAGTCTCATTTTGGGGTGTCTACACCTATAAAAAATGAGCGCGTTTTGTGCATTGGGAACCATCCCAAGTTACCGAGGGTCACGTGCCCCGTGGCACGCCAACACCAGGCCTCACGAGCCACGAAATGATGATTCGGCCAAGGCCCAGGAATGCGAAAGGTCACAAGCCGTGCTTGACACTCACAAAAACTCCCGGTGGAGTCCGGGAGTGAATGAGCACTCAATTGACCAAGGAACACCTCCCCCGAGGGTCGTACAACTCATTTAAGTGTTTTGGAGGAAGTCCGGAAGCACGCAATTCAATGGGAATGATCAAAGAAGTCAAATTCAAGTCCAGACAAATCCGGACCGATCCGGATTCATCCTGGACCGATCCACATTTGCAAATTATTTTCCAGACGATTCTAGACCGATCTGGAATTATTCTGGACCGATCCACTTTGCTCCGAATTTCAGCAGAGGATTCTGGACCGATCCGGAATTATTCTGGACCGATCCAAAAATGCCCAAGAACCACTTTTTGAGCACTTTATGCACTTTCTATTAATGGCAAGTTTTTGGTTGTTGTGAGAGCTTTATGGATATTTGAAAGAGAGAAGTGGAAGACTATATGACCTCTCTCCTCTCTCCTTCTCATTCACTTCTTACTCTTTCATTTTAGGCTAGTTTATTTGCTTTCCCCTCTCTCCTCCATGGAAGAGGTTTGAAGCTCTCTCTCTCTAGTTTTTCCCATGTAAGTGATTGTCTTACGTTAATTTCACGTTTATTAATCTTGTAGCTCTTGCTTAGACCATCCTAGTAATCTAGTTAATTTGCATTTGTGTTTGTGTTGTTCTAGTCATTTCCTTTCTAAACTCAAGTTAGTAAGTGTCATTTGTGATTTTCTTAAGGGTTAAAGTTGTAGGCTAACTTAGGATCTTCTATAAAAATTAGTTTTTAAAGTCATTTGTTATGTTCTTTATTTCCTTTATAAAAATAGTCATGTTTCCCGTAGTTATGATCGAGTAGTTGTTATAGGCTCGGTCATGGGGTGATTGGCACCCCGTGACTTAGGTTCATTCGCTCTCCTCGCCATAATGCAAACATTGCTTGTTAATCAAAGAGTACGGATTAATTTTATGTATCAAAATTTGGATTTGTTAATCCCGTTGATCACACGTAGCCAAGGGCTTGACCACTTGGCACGTGTGATGCTTAGGGCGATGTCAATCAAAATGTTTGTATAAATGGCACAAGAATCCTACTCTTTGAGAAACACCATTTCTAGTCAAACAGGTTTAAATACCAAATCTTCCATTCGGGATTGTTTAACAATGTCCCCAAGCCGGTTATCTTAGAGGAGAACGAATCGGCCTAAGGCATGGGTGTTGTGAACCCCTTGACTTAGCCTTGTTTTAATTAGTCTTTTTAAATTCCGCGTCATTCTCGAAGTTAAGAGAATTCCACCAAACAAACTACAAAAGCCAAGTTTGCCACTTTAAGGCTAAACCATCATTCGCGAATCAACCTTCACGCGCTGCGCATTCGGTCTCTGTGGATTCGACCCGGACTTCCGGTTATCATGCTACCACTGGCCTAAACCCTACGCTTGGGAAAATAGTATTGGAATACAATCCAAGGGCGCAAGCACGGGGATTGGAGGCCGGGATGGTCAAATCCGTCTTCGATCCGCCTCGTTGCTATCCCTAATTCTGATAATGGATTTTAACAAAATGAATTCTCAAAACAAGTATAAGGAGTCACAATCTCAAAAATAGCTTCGGAGTGATTAACTTTTGGATTCTGATTCTAGATTATAAACATTTAATAGACAATATCTGATTCTAGAATATGAACATTTGATATACATTATTTCTACGAGTGTACAAGAAAATTTAAAAAAACATGAAACCAGACCGACCGGACCGAAGCGGTCTATTTGGATTGGTTCTGTGGTTTAATGTACTCCCTCTGTCCCAATTTAAATGCTCCCTACAGTTATGCGTGTTTTTTTAAAACTCTTATAGTTTTCATTCTATAATATATTTTATATGCAATATGGATCTTATTTGATGGAGTAGATCTCAATTAGTTCTGTTAGACAAAAATTTTAAAAACTTTGGAAACCTTACCAATAAAAAGATATAGACGTTTGAAAATGGCACGGATATACGTAGGGAGCATTTAAAATGGGACGGATGGAGTATTAGTTTTAGTTCTAAAAACATGAGAACTGGATATTTTGGTTGTTGTGCCGAAACCCGAAGTAGAGAATATAAACACACCAACAAGAAGAACAAGACACAAAGATTTATGTGGTTTCCCTCAAGCACGAAGCTCTAAAGGTACGTCCATGGGGAAAGAGCAAGAGTAATTACTATAATGAGGAGAAATGCAAAGAGCCAACTATACCCATAACTCTCACTTGAAGCGCTCACACAATATCTGGGTGCGAATCTCTGATAGAAATCCTAACAGAGCATCCATGTCTCACACACACAAAAGAGATGACTGAAAATCCTAGATATCTCAAATCTCAAGAAAAGACTAACAATGGAACAACCAAGAAACCCTAAAACTCTACGGGAAATCACATGGGGGCTCCCTCAAAAGAATTCACTTAAAGTCCAAACCCTAAGCCCCCAAGGCCTCTATTTATAAGAAAGTACAAAAAAAATAGATCAAAACACATTAAACACGCAACAGCCGCCCCGTTCGTCCGGACCAAGCTTACACTGGTCCGAACCAGAGATGCTGGAGTAAAACTAGACCAACCAGGACCCTTTGTCCAGACCAAGAAACCCTCGTCCGGACGAAGTATGTTGTAAGCTTCTAAAATATCCCAGACCCGCTTGTCCCAGAGATGCTCAAATTGACCTTTCGCACTGAAATTTGTACATTTCTTCAAACATCTTGAATTCAAGGCATAGCTCCAACAATCTTCACCTTTACTTGAATTCCCTTCCAAGCCAACGACATTGGCAATTCTTTCACCAATCGCTCTTCCCCCCTCACGGCCCCCCACCGGAGCGATCACCAAATCGAGCCTTCCATCTTCAAACGAGCACGTCACACCAAATGCATCCATGACTGATGTCAACGAAGATCCGTTCAAGCTCCACTCGGAGCTAAACACTGAAACTCCCCATGGAGTTAATCACGAGCCTTCCATCTTCAAACGGGCACCTCCCACCCAATGCACCCATGACTGTTACCAATGAAGATCCACTTAAGTTCCACCCAGAACTAAACATTGACCACCATAGAGTTAATCCTCAAAACTTTACCACAGAGTTTATCATTCCAGCGAGCACCCATCTTCAACCGAATGTCGATGTCGACATCGACTGAATGCACCCATTATTGATGCCAAAGAAGACGTTCTCAAACTCCACCCGGAGTTAACTGACTTTACCGCAGAGCCTTGTATGCCCCCTTGCATATTCCCAATAGTTGAAACCCGAATTTATAGTGGACCCAAATCTCCATGCACTAACCCGCATGAAACACTCCAAATAACCTGCAAAATAGTCTTTCTCAGGCATACCTCCTTCATCGAAAAAGCATAAAGGCGCTGCGTCAAATCCAAAATCCTCCCCAAGCTACCTTCGCACGAAGATCCTCGAAAACACTATCCTGCATACCAACCAGCTTCTTCAACTTCCACAACCAAGCCTTGTGTTTTCCTTGTTGCACCAGACTTCTCAACTTCAAAGCGAGCTACCATTGAGATGAACACCAAATGCACAACCCTACGCACCAGAAAACAAAAGCCTCGGTTTTAACCCGGAGCTCTGATACCAGTTTGTTGTGTCGAAACCCGAAGTAGAGAATATAAATAAGAAGAACAAGACACAAGGATTTATGTGTTTCCCCCTCAAGCACGAAACTCTAACAGTACGTTCATGAAGAAAGAGCAAGATGATTTACAATAATGGGGAGAAATACATTGAGCCAGCTATATTCTTAACTTTCACTTGAAGCACTCACACAATATTTGGGTACGAATCTCTGATTGAAACCCTAACAGAGCGTTAATGTTTCACACACACGAAAGAGACAAAACTCACCCTAATATCCGAATCCCAACTCAAGACTATAAATGGAACAACCGAGAAACCCTAACAATCTACGGGGAACCCCGTGTGGGCTCCCTCAAAGGGATTCACTCAAGAAGTCCAAACCCTGACAACCCTCAGTGCTGTTATTTATAAGAAAGTACAAATAGGGCAAAACACACTAAAACACACGGCAACTGCCATGTTCATCCCGACCAAGCTTACGCTGGTCCAGACCAAAGATGCTGGAGCAAAACTAGACCAACCAGGATAGTTCATCTGGACCAAGGTTGTTGTAAGCTTCCAAAACATTCCAGACCCGCTGGTCCGGACCAGACTACCCTTGGTTTGGACCAGAGATGCTGAAACTAACCTTTCGCACCGCAATTTGTACATTTCTTCGAACGACTTGAATTCAAGGCATATCTCCAACATTGGTTCGGTCCCCGATTTCAAAATTAGAAACCGTGGTTTGAACTAAGTCCATGTATAGATATATAGGAAGCATTTCTAGTAAGAGCTCTCTCTTATATAGGCTACAGTGCGGGATTTTTTGTTCGGGATCGAATCTCGCCAATTCGAACCGTTAGATGTGTTTAAAACTTGTTTTTAAGCTCTAATTCGAGGATTCGACAAAAAAAAAAAAACACAGAAAGGTTGATCCAAGCAATTTTTGATAAAAATGTACATATACATATTCTATCGAAAACAGCTCGGATCAAGTCCTTTCGGATATTTTGTTTTTACAAATCCTCACGCTGGACCTTAAAAACACATTTTAAACACATCTAACGGTTTGGATCGTTGAAATTCAATCCCGAATAAAAAATCCCTCACCGTAGAGTTTAAGGGAGCCCTTATTGGATATTTGTTATGTGTGTGTGTAATGAGCTTCCCATCCACACTCTTAAAATGCAGATCTTCCGTCCACACCCTACTTTCCCGATATTTTCTTCTTCTTTTTTGCTGATTTCTCGCAGAGACCCTTAAAAACACGTTTTAAACACATTAAGCGGGTCGAATTGTCGAGATTTGGTCTGGAACTATGAGGTCCAGACGGGGTCCGGATTTTAGTGGTGTGGATGTGTGGACGGTGAGATCCACGCGGCCGTGAAAACAAAAGAAATGTGAGTCGCCACCCGGGATTTACTTAGAAAGCGATTTTGGTACCCGAGAAACCGTTGAAAATAATTGATGACTCTTGTGCCGTTTTCTTTTTTGGAAAAGATTTGATCTGCAAAACGATTCTCGGATCCGGAAGCCAGGTTACGAACGGGGAAGGTTTTGTTGAAAAGCACCCCATTCGCCCGGGATATTCCCGGTCTCTACTAAATTTTTGTGAGATTTTGGGAAAACGTTTTTATCGAAAACTCTGATAAATAAACAAATAAATAAAGGAATAAAACCATAACGAGAATAAAACGAAACAAAAAGGGGTTAAATAGAAATAATGGGGGGTTAGAGGGGACGAATATGCAATAAATAGATTACAGAGAATCAGAAAACAGAGTACGAATCAAAAGAAAACAGGGGAAGTTTTGATGCTGCACGTATTAACCGTACGGCTCACTTGAATCAACCGTACGGCTCGCTTGAGTTAACCGCGCGGTTTACTTTTGAGAAGTTCTTTAAAAATTTTGGTTCTCGAATAGAAATCATTTCTTGTCTACAAAAACTGATTTTTGTAATATGTTTAACCACCCGAGCCCAGAGATGACTATCAGAGTCACCCTCGGCCCGGGAGGATCCCCTCAAAAGAACCAAGGCTTAGAACCCGGTTTAAGAAGTACGATTATACCTTCGTGAGAACTTTGAACAGTTCCGAGAACTTCAGAGATTCTGGGTTTGGACTCCTTGGAAACGGATTTGATATGTACTGATAGATCGCCGGGGGTTTTAAATAAAAGGGATGGAATAGGCTCGAAGTTTCTGGAGAGGTTTGGGTAAATTTAGTTCGAACGGAATTTTGAACGGAAGTGACCGGAAAATTTTGTTAGCGTGTCGCCGAAACGGTACTGGAGTCGCTGTCTATGAAAAATGGGAACGGAGGAGTGTTCTTATAGCCGAAAAAGGAATAAAAATGAGTACGAATTGCTGCCAAAAATGATGAGATGCTTCTGGTGTCAGAAAACGAATATTTCTTGAGACGTAGCCGTACGGCTAAGAGGGTAAACCGTGCGGCTTGATTGGATGAACCGTACGGTTGAGATACGGCCAAATGAACCGTGCAGTTATGACAGTAAGCCGTACGGCTAGGGTTCTTTTGTCCAAAACTTTTGAAATCCAGATGGTTGTTCCAAGGTACCACTGAACATTTCTTTCATCATTGGGGATACACAGGGATTTAAAATTGGGGTGTCTACAGTTGCCCCTCTTTGACGAGACTTAGTCATCATTCTGTGATGCAAGTTGCGTCAAAGATAAAGACGTCCCAATTTTGATTTCCCTGGTGCAAGAAAACAGATAAATAGAATATGGTCGAGCACGGGGCTTCCTACGTACCCCATTTGCAAGGATCAGACCAATCGTAGTTTAGGGCTATAAAGATGTTTTAATGCCTCAGAGGGACTTACATAACAAATGCTTTGGAAAATATTTTAACGCCTCGGGGGCTAATTGATGTTGGGATTTGGACGTGATTAATGCCTCTGGAAAATTAAGTGACGCCACGGGGGACTTAAAATGATTTCTGGAAATTGAGCGATGCCACAGAGGGCTCAAAGTGAAATTTTGAAAATTTGAAAAACGCCATAGAGGGCTAGAAACATAATTTTGATTTTTGAAAAATGCCATTGAGGACTTGTTTGTAATTTTGAGGGCCAAAAAATGTAATTTTGAATTTTGAAAAAGTGCCGTAGAGGACTTGTTTGTAATTTTGGAAAATGCCACTGAGGGCTAAAAAATGTAATTTTGAATTTTGAAAAAGTGCCGTAGAGGACTTGTTTGTGATTTTGGAAAATGCCATCGAGGGCTAAAAAGAAATTTTGGAAATTTTGCCGTAGAGGACTTGTTTGTAATTTTGGAAAATGCCACTGAGGGCTAAAAAATGTAATTTTGAATTTTGAAAAAGTGCCGTAGAGGACTTGTTTGTAATTTTGGAAAATGCCACTGAGGGCTAAAAAATGTAATTTTGAATTTTGAAAAAGTGCCGTAGAGGACTTGTTTGTAATTTTGGAAAATGCCACTGAGGGCTAAAAAGAAATTTTGGAAAGTGCCGTAGAGGACTTGTTAGTGATTTAAGAGTTTTCAGGGATAGCCCTGCGTGTTTTTAAAAATATTGGATTTTAAGAGGGTTAGCCGTGCGGTTTATTTAGAAATATCTGAGGGGCATCGTGCGGTGGAGATAAGACTGGAGAGGTAAGCCGTACGGCTTTATCCTTTAGACCGTACGGCTTGATGAGTGAACCGCACGGTTACATTGAGCGGTTCCAGAACGCAGCAAAACCGTCGGGTTAATTGGTTTTTCCCTTATTTGTTCAAAATTTCTGAGAGGCGGTTTGCTCGAGAATTTCGTGAGGGAGTAAAAACCTCCCTTTCCCGTCCGATTACCCCTTCTCTTTGTGAATCCCGTTCGAGACCTCGTTGAAGGTCAACAACCTTCAGTCGGTCATGGCCGATTCCGATGAAACCTGAAACCCATTTACCACTTCCGGCGTTAGTGGGCCGTCCACGGTTCTCACGGTAGAGGAGACGGCGACCCACGCTGCCGTGGCTGATTTATCATCACCGGAGTTGAGAGAGGCGACCGTGAGCACCGTGCATGGTTCGGTTGGAGTTGTTGCGGGCGACTGTGAGCACCGTGTGACCGGATCCGGCGAGGGGGCATCTCATGCGGTTGACTTGAGCGGAGAAGGTGCCCGTGCGGCTAACAGTGGTGCTGGGACAGAGGTACCCCGTGCGGTTCGGGAGGAGATACCTTGGAGGGGGTTACAGACGAGACTTTGGCTAGGAACTTGCAGCAGTTCCCCTCAGTTGGGCGAGGTCTTGGTAGGAGAGATGCCACCGGTTGGCGAGCCTGAGGGGGTAGAGGTACAGACAGAGGAGGTGGTCCGTGTGACCATAGTTGAGGAGGTTCAGCTGGCTTTGAGGAGCAGACAGCCCTTTGTCCTTGAGACTTATGACCCTCCAGTCCACTTCTTTATACCAGTGGGGTGCGAGGTGTACGAGCCACAGTTGCCGCTTTACCCTGAGTCACTGGTTTTGCGTGATCCGACGACACATATTTCGAACAGACCTCTGGTACGTACCGTTTATTCATACTTGCCTTTTGAATTGCTGTCTTTATTGCATATTATTTGCTGCTTTACTAAATGAATTTGTGCAATGTTCTTGAAACAAGTGGATCGTTCTCTTCTCGGGTACGGTGGGCCATCTGATTGCTTGGCTCAGTACAGGAGGTTGCCCCTGAGTGTGAGAGAGTTGGTGGATGCAGCCGGCTTCACTGTCTTTATCAGTACTTTGCTGCCTACCCGGACGGACCAGAAGTTGTTGAGGGCCTTGATGGAGCATTGGTGGGACACCACCAATAGCTTTCACTTTCGGTTTGGGGAGATGACGATTACCCCGTTGGACTTTGCAGCGACTACAGGGTTAAGAGTTGGTGGCGAGCCGATACCTTTCGACTCTGGTTTGTACTTGGACCGGGCGGCTGTGCGCCACTTTCTGGGGAGAGAGGTTGGAGATGAGGCGATGGTGAGATGTGATCACTTGCCGGCGATATGGGACCACGAGCCGGGGTCTCCAGTTGAGGCTGCACAGATGGCGAGAGCCTATTTGCTATTCTTGTTTGGCACTGCGCTATTTTCGAATAGGCAGAATTCGGTACACCTGAGTTGGTTACCTACTTTGGCAAACTTGAGGACGGCTGGCCGGTTTGACTGGGGTGGAGCTGCTTTGGGCACCCTTTACTGTTTCCTTGGCTCAGTGGTTCGCGGAGCGGCGACCACTCTTGGGGATTACTGGAGGATTCTGGATGTATGACATGTTATTGTTTTAGCTTTTGTATACTCCATGCATTCTTGCTTTTGTTACTGATGAATTCCTTGGAAAATGCAGGTATGGGCTTATGAGGTATTTGGAGTACCGGCCCCAGAGAACTCTCATGCAAACAAACGCGTGCTTCCGCGGGCAATGAAGTGGGCCAAGGAGCATGTCGGGAAAGGTGGGAAGAAGGGGCAGCTGAGGTTCTTTCGTGTTTTCTTGGACCAGTCCAGGGGTGAGACGGTACGGTACCAAATTTTTTGAATTCTTTTCCAAGCATTTTGATTTTATTGTTGACTTAAAAGTAACCCATGTTTCCCTGCAAGTGAACTGGGATGTATGGGGCAGGTTGAGTGCTCCTTACTTGACTCGGAGTAGGGCAGTGACGCGAGGGCGCGTACTGTTGGAGTCTCCATACGGATGGCAGTGGTACTTGGGCGAGAGAGTGACATGCCAGTGCCTGGGCTTAGACCATTTTAGAGTGCCGGGTCCTTTTCCGCCGTTTGTTCAGAGGACACAGAAGTATACCTTGGCTGAGTTGGAGGCGTTCACGGTACTGGACACAGAGTTGGTTTTCAGCCCCGCAGAGGACTATGACAGTTATGTGGTGAGTGCTCTGGCTTATAATCTGGATATGGAGACCCGTTTGGCTGCCCCTGTACCTGTGGAGGGTCCAGTACTGCCTGTTCTGAGAAGAGAGATTGATGTGATGTTGCCGAATGGGAGTATGGGGTATGTAGTGGTTCCTGAGGTCACTCCACCAGTTACTCTTACAGCGACAGAGGTAACCTGAAATTTGGAAACAAGAAATAGTTAAACTTCATGTTTTATTCAAGCATCTATTTATGTTACCTGCTAATGCTTTTTGATTTTGTTTTGCAGATCCCGGCGGATTGGGCTGCATCTGCTGTTCAGCTGGTGCGAGACCTGGAGGCTTTGGTTCGCAGTCTCACGATTGGCGGGCCTCCGAAGGTGCACCCGAGAGTAGAGCCGGGCGTCGTCCCCCATGCTGGTGGAGATGACGACGACAGGGACGACGGGGCTGGTGGAGGCCGTGGTGGCCAAGCTGACCGAGGAGGTGGGCGAGGTATCGGAGGTAGTCGAGGCGCCGGAGGTAGCCGCGGTGGAAGTGAGACGAGAGGCAGAGCAGGAGGTCGCCGTGGAGGGCGGAGTGCTGGAGGTAGCAGTAGTGGTCGCGACACTAGCAGTGACCGTGGGACTGGAGGTAGTGAGTCGGGTGGACATCGTAGGTCTCGACACACCCGTAGAGGTTTCCCTGTCAGTGAGTTGGACCAGGTATCCTTCGTGTTTTTTACTCTTGAAATCGGGCGCTTTTGACTGCTTTATTAATGAATTTCCCTTTTCCGTGCAGGATGTACTTCCTCCTGTGCAGCGTCGCAGGAGGCCTTTGATGAAGAACGTTGGTGGAGGTCCGTCTACAGTTCCACTGGTGATTCCAGCGTCTGACAGAGTGCTGCGGTCTTCAGCTGAGAGAGAGGGTGTCCCTGAGAGTTCAGCTCAGGGAGAGCAGTGGCTTCCTCGTGAGGGAGATGCAAAGAGCAGTGGTGGTAGCAGCATCGAGGACACACTTGAGGCGGATCCACTTCTGACACTGGGCTATCACCAGAGCACGAAGAGGCGACGTAGTGGTTTTTAGGATGAGCCTGCGTGCTCAGTTTTGATTCGGGCGCTTGTTTGCCCCATTTTTCTCTTTTTTTTTTTATGGATACGGCCTGCGAGCCGCAGTAGCTTTTGATGTTGGGCCAGTTTGCCCCAGATAGATGTACATTTATGTTCATGACATGGATGCCGTTTAGTTTTTATATAGATTGCACATATTTGCTATACTTTGAATGATTTATACTGGCACATTTTGAAAGAAAAGCCAAGTTTTGCACATGTGTGTTCCGTGAATGACTGAATATTGATAATATGCAACACATGCCCCTGGGAAATGAAAATACGTAGCTTTGGATGGAAATGGGAATGATGACACATGTATGTACAAACTGACTCAATAAACTTGAAACTTTACAGAGAAACTTGGGCGTCGTGGTAGTAATGTGGCCCGTTGCGCCGGAAATTATGAATTTACATGATGCTCGCCAAACGACGCTTCCAACAAATCACAAATGCATGTCGTAACTTGTTGAGATGAATGAAACAAAGAAATTGACACTCGGACACGTTTTGACCCATCGGTGCCCCTTGTTTGGGCAATATCAAGCAATTTCAGGCTTGGGCATTCCGAGACCTCGACTTCTTCTGTAACATCTGCCGAATAACTCCATACTATCCTCATGACTGTTTGATATGGCTTGCTTGGGCCATTGATGTCAGAAAAATGACGCGACATATTTCAGTTTGTCGGCTTCAGCGTATCTGAGCTTTCGGAGTATCCGTGGTCCAAAATTCAAGCCGATTTTCCCCACATCTTTTAAAAATACCCATTGCAACTTGTATGATCAGAAAAAAGTGCCAAAAATATGCCCGGAACAACTTCTGGAGGCTCGAGCCAAGATTTGTGCTTGAAAATCACAAAATTAGCCGTACGGCTATCTTAAGTAAGCCGTACGGCTTAACTAAGTGAGCCGCACGGTTCACTTCTGGAAATGCCAAAACTTTGAGTTTCATTGCAGGCCCTTGGACTTTTGCATGCTTTCCTGTTGCTATCTGAGGGTTCTGTGGTTTGAATGATCACCCGGCCTTGCTCTTTTCGAAGTTCTTTCCAAGCTTTCGAGATGATTTCCACGCTCTTCAATGCTTTACAAGGCGATTAATCCAAAGATTTCCTTATCCATGCATACCATAAATGGCCTTCTTTCACAGCCCATTTGTGTTCCAAAAACCAGAAGTTTCCTGTTCTTTCTATATCCCTCACTAAGTTATGAGTTTTTTGACTTTGGTTCGGCCTTGGCTTGATGAACTTGATGGCATTGGATGGCTCAACTTTCAGGGTCACCGGATGACTTCGCTGCGTCGTATCCGGGACGTAACAATCCGTCCTGAGCTCTTGCATGCTGCGGTTCGATTCTGGGATCCGAAGGTGCACGTGTTCCGTTTCGGCTTTCACGAGTTATGCCCCACTGTGGAGGAGTTTCATGCATACCTTGGTGGGTTTAATCTGGAGACGCCGGTTATCCCTCTGCACGGGGTAAACTTCGCCAATGTGCTATCTGCTAAGCTTGGGATAAGTAATAAAGCGGCGAAATCTATGCTCCAAGGAAATACCATCAACATTCCGCGGGTCATTGCACAATTTCGCCCAGAGGGCTTCGCACTGTGTCTTTGCTTGCTCGCTGCCTTCTTATTTGTCCAGTTCGATGGGCAGGCGAGTTCATCACTGGTTGGCGTTGCCATGCAAATTGAAGAGCGTAAAGATGTGGCTCCGATGGTTTTGGCAGAAACTTTGATGGGTTTGGACAGAGTTCATGCCGGGGATGCCAATGTTTTCGAAGGTAGTGCTTTGCTCTTACAGGTAGGCTTCTCACTCAGCTCTCCTTTTTCCGGTTTTTCCCACATTCTCGTTTTACCTCAACGCTCGGGTTTAGGTTGTCTATGGTTCCTTACTTGTTTTCTCTCTGACACAGATATGGCTGTGTGACAAGGCCAATTTGTTGGAACCCGTGCCACGGGGGCGGATTCATGAAACACAGGGATTCGTTCAAAGGGATTTTCTGGAAGTTTTTGATGATGTGCATGGCTGGTTCAGGGTGCTTTTCCGGCTTACAGAAGAGGTAATTGCTTGGCGCTTGGCTTAGCTTGACAGTCCTGCCATGACTGTGAGCAACATGGGATGTCAGCGGGTGATTTTGGCTGGTCTATTTTGCTGGACCTTCTACATTCCAAATCGCATTCTCCGTCAACTTGGCGTTCGCTAGACAATACTGCCATCAGAGGACTTTGTCATGCCGAACCTCAACTTTGCTACCTTCAGAGCTTATCAGAATACTTGGAGGGAGCGTGTGACCATTCCAAGAGATCAGTATTCGAGCGTCAATCTTTCAGGGCGTTATGTGAGATGGTTGATAAGAGACATGGAAACAAGAGAACATGGAAGTCAAAGTTGACTTTAGAACTCGATCTTAATGTGCCTGAAATAAATTGCTTAGACCCACGAGATGCTTCGTGTGAGGTCATGCTTTGCTGTTTGTTTTGTGTTTTGAAAGTTTCATGCTCAGCCATGTAATCCAAGAAGTTTATTTGAATAAAGATGAACTATGAGAGTTGCATTTTGATTTGCGCATAGTGGTCATAAATCAACTCAAAGAGATATTTTGACAAGTGGCGACCGGTCCTCAAGGTGAGGATGCCTACGTATCCTTTTTACAGGAATCAGGTCATGACGTAGTTCGAAAGTACCAATTTGGCTAGAGTTCACTCGGGTATTGACACTCTCCTTTTGCGCTCTAAATTTTGCCTAGTACCGCCCTTTCGGGTTTTTGATCTAGCAAGCTCGTTTGATTGATTTGCCTTAACTTTTGCCTAAATCGCCCGATGTGGGTTTTCGACTTAGCAGGCTTGCTCTAAATTTTGCCTAGTACTATCCGCCCTTGCGGTTTTCAGTCCAGCGAGCTTCTCTCAGGGGTAGTATCTCTTGAGCTGATCCATGTTGACCAAAGTGGAAAATTCATTGCCGTCGAGATCAATGAGTTGTGTTGCGCCTCCAGACAAGATCTTCCTAATGATGTACGGACCTGCCCATTTTGGTCGAAACTTCCCACGAGGATCAAAGACTGGAGCTCGAATCTCCTTCAAAACCATATCACCTTCTTGCAAGTCTCTGGATTTCACTTTCTTGTTAAATGCCTATGCAATTCTACGCTGATAACCCTGAACATGATACAGAGCCTTGAGCCGCCTTTCGTCAAACAACATAAGCTCCTCGAATCTCGATCTTTGCCATTCCGCTTCGCTGATTTTTGATTCAATCATGACCCTCAAAGATGGTACCTCAAGCTCAATCGGGAGGACAGCCTCCATGCCGTATACCAAAGAATAAGGTGTTGCCCCTGTCGGAGTACGAATTGACATCCGATATCCCCATAATGCCAACGGCAGTTGTTCGTGCCAATCCCTTGCGGACTGAGTAGTCTTCTCCAGTATTGTCTTGAGGGTTTTGTTTGCTGCTTCCACGGCTCCATTGGTTTGTGGGCGATAAACAGTTGATTTGTGAACCTGGACCCCGAAATCTTCGAGGGTTTCTGCGGCTCTACCCTTGAAATGAACCCCGTTGTCTGACACGAAAGCCTGAGGGACACCATATCGATAGATGATGTTCTGTTTGATGAAGTGGGAGACTTGAACTGCTGTCAAAGTTGCATACGAAGCGGCTTTGACCCATTTGGCAAAATAATCAATTGCCACCAAGATGAACTTGTGCCCGTTAGACGCGGCTGGTGTGATTTTGCCAATGACATCGATGCCCCAGGTAGAGAAAGGCCAGGGTGAAGTCATGGAGTGTAACTCTGACGGTGGTACATGCATGAGATTGGTGTGAATTTGGCACTTGTGACACCGTCTCACGTACTGGACGCACTCAGTTTCCATGGTTGACCAGTAATATCCCTGACGGAGAATCTTCTTTGCGAGCATTATCCCATTCATGTGAGGACCGCAAACTCCTTCGTGAATTTCTTCCATGATCATGGTGGCTTCCGTACCATGTACACATAACTTATGCATCCCACAATACTACCGCCGGTATAGTTTTCCTCCGCAAATGATGTATTGAGAGGCCAATCTTCGAAGAGCAATCTGATCCTTCCTTTCGGTTCCTGTCGGATACTCCCCTCTCTCGATGAAGTTCCAAATGTCGTGATACCATGGCAGACCGTTGTCAGGTTCATTGACAACCATGACATATTCGAAAACAGGTTTGTCCTTCTGCTCAATTCTGATTGGTCTGAGCTTAACTCCATCTGGTATTTCCACCATTAAGGCTAAAGTTGCCAAGGCGTCTGCAAATCTGTTCTTCATGAGTGAATGTGACCATCTGAAATCGTGGGATTAGATCTTCGAGATCTTGGTGGTAAGGTTTAAGCTTGTCTTCCTTCACCTTCCATTCCCCGTTGGCTTGCGACACCACCAAGTTGGAATCTCCGACTACCTCCAATCTTTCAACTCCGATTTCTAAGGCAGCTTCCATCCCTACTATGCATGCTTCGTATTCTGATTGGTTGTTAGTGACTTCGAAATTCAACTTGAAAGAAAGAGGGATGTGTGACCCTTCTGGTGAGACTAGCAACACTCCGATTCCGAATCCTTTCTGGTTGACGGCTCCATCAAAATATAACATCCAAACATCGTTGGTTGCTGTCATTACGTTCTCGTCAGGGAATTCGAACTCTATATCCTCCGGCCCTACCACAGGATGGTCTGCTAGAAATTTTACGACTGCTTTTCCTTTTACTGACTTCCGAGTGACGTACTTGATATCGAATTCTGCTAGCATAAGCAACCATCGCGCCAGTTTACCTGTCAGTGCTGGCTTTTCGAACAGATATTTGAGTGGATCCATTCGAGAGATTAGCTTCACGGAATAAGCCAACATGTAATGTCTCAACTTCTTGGAAGCCCAGATTAATGCCCAACAAACTTTTTCCAGTGACGTGTATCGCTCTTCACATCCCACATTTTCTTGCTGATGTAGTAAATAGCCTTTTTGCTCCCTCCTTCTCCTTCTTGCGCTAACATGCATCCCATAGCTGAAGACATGACAGATAAGTACAGAATGAGGGGTTGCCCTGGTATAGGTGGCATCAATACCGGAGGGTTCTGAAGATACTTCTTGATGGTCTCAAAAGCTTGTTGACACTTGTCGTCCCACTTGAATGACACACCTTTCTTGAGCAAACGAAACATCAGCTCGCAAGTGGAGGTTAACTTGGCAATGAATCTGCTGATAAACTGAATCTTTCCGAGGAGACTCCGTATTTCCTTCTCCGTTCGAGGTGGCTCCATTTCCAGGATGGCTTTGATTTTCGATGGATCCACCTCAATCCCTTGTGTGGTGATCATGAATCCGAGCATTTTTCCCGCCGTGACTCCGAATGTACATTTCTCAGGATTGAGGCGCAACCTGTATTTGCGGATTCTCTCGAAGAATTTCTTAAGGGCGAGCAGATGCCCTTCTCTTTCCTTGGCTTTGACAATCATGTCATCCACATATACTTCTACCTCTTTGTGGATCATGTCATGCAACAGTGTTGTGGCAGCTCTTTGGTAAGTGGATCCCGCGTTCTTCAGTCCAAACGGCATAACCCTATAGCAATAGGTGCCCCATTCCGTGGTGAAAGTGGCTTTCTCACGAACTTCGGGTGCCCCATTCCGCAGTGTTATCTACCAAGACATCTATATGTGGCAAAGGAAAGTCATCTTTCGGGCTTGCTTTGTTCAAATCCCTGAAGTCTACACAGATCCTGATCTTCCCGTTCTTTTTAGGAGCAGGCACAATGTTTGCGACCCATTGAGGGTACTCGGTGACTATCAGAAATCCTGCGTCTATCTGTCTCTGAACTTCCTTCTTGATTTCCAATACCCAATCTGGCCTCATCTTCCTCAGTTTCTGCTTGACAGGTTTTGCGTTGGGGTACAAGGGGATTCGATGCTCTACTATCTCAGGATCAATACCGGGCATATCTGCGTGTGACCATGCAAAAACGTCTTCGAATTCTTTCAGGAGATCCGAGTGAGCTTTGAATTCTTCTGGAGACAGTCTGGAGCCGATTTGAACTATGCGCGGATTAGTCTCATCTCTCAAATTTATAGAAACAACTTCTTCTTTTATAGGCTGAGCATGCCTTTCATCTTCCCTTTCGATTAGAGATCGGAGTTCTTTTGGAATTTCTTCCTCAAACTCGATCCCCTCATCATCGGGGTCGACGCAATTTATTTCGGACACAGCAAGATACGCAAAGTCGATTTTATTCATTTCAAAGAAGGGGGCCCCAGGGGCATGATACATGAGAGTGGACTCAAACTCAAAGGAAAAATGGTGACGTGGAGTGATAACAGACTCGAGCTCCGACTCAACACCAGACTCAATGCTAGATGCAGTGCTAGACTCAGATCTAGATTCAAAATCAGTGCTAGTGTAAATGATTCTAGGTATAAAAGTGCAATTTTTATAAGTCCCATCGGCATCCACAATGAGGGTGGTAACATCCTCCAGAGCTTCCTGGCCCAGCATCATCAGCTCCATGTCCTCGACAGGCTTCAAATCAGTAAGCGTCGCAGCGGGCTCGTCCTCTCTCATACCTAGAGGATTTTCTTCCTCAAACAGCGATGAAAGATTCCCTGAGTCAAGAACTTTGATCCAGTCAACATGGAGCATCTCAGCCGGTTCTTCCCATTTTTCTGCCTCATCATCACTGTCCCAGGTGTTGTCAGCAAAGATTTCAAATCTTGCCAGCTTGGTTCTTGTTTCCATGTCCCAAAATGGCTCTGGCTCCCCCAGGTAAACAGCTTCTGGAGCTTTCATGAAACAGATTGGCCCTTGATCGGCACGTGCTTGTTTCTTAGACTTGTTGCTTGTTGATTCATAACCAAGACCAGAACGACGATTATTTGTCAGAAACTTAGGGAATTCTGCTACCCCTTGATTGTTGCGACCAAGCCCTAAGCCGGGTAAATACTCCATTTTCAACATCATGTCCAGGGCAGTTGATCTTACTGAAAAATCCTCGTCCATCTTGATAGTAAGTACCCTGTCGGAAGTATCAAAGGAAAATCCTCCGAGAGTGATGTCTTCCTCTCCATGAGCAATCTCAAGTAGGGGAGCATTGTCAGGAATATGCGGGCAAATTCCAGAATCCCCATAGGTGGTCAAAGTGCCTGTGGCCAATCCGAGCTGAACTTTCTGATGTAGAGAGGAAGGCACAGCCATGATATCTGATCGATGGAGCCATGGCCTACCTAGCAACAGGTTGAATGATGAGGGAATGTCGAGCACATGAAACTCAATACTAGTCTCAAAATCTTCGATCATTATTTCCATTTGAATTGTCCCAATCACATCTCGTCAGGTATTGTCATAAGCGCGTACTCCAAGATTAGACGGCTGGAAATCCTTGTTCTTGAAACCCAAACAATAAGCTGTACGCAGGGGACAGACGTTCAAGGCAGATCCGTTGTCCAATAACACAACCGGGACCCATTTTCCCATGCATTTCAGAGTGATGTGCGATGGCTTGTTGTGACCAGCTCCTTCTGGTGGTAGATCCTTTTCGGTGAAGACTACAACATGTTTTGCGCGGGTGGGTGTAAGCAGGGCCACCATCGTTTCAGGAGGAGTGTCTGGTGGCACCTCCATATTTGACAGGGCTTTGATTAGCTTCTGACGGTGCTCTCGAGATGAAGAGAGTAACCCCCAAATAGACACTGAGGCTGGGGTTCGTTCAAGCTGTTTTTAAATAGGATCATTCGTTACCGGGGGATTCTTCGGAGGGGGCTTCGCAACCGGGTTCTGCTGAATGACAACTTCTGGATGGCTAGGAATCGTGTCCTCGAGGAAGGAATCATCCCAAATGAAATCTCCTGTTGCGGCGTGGTCGGAGGAATTCCTACCCTGAAGATGGGCTGGCTGGTAGACTCGACCACTTCTGGTTATTCTGTTGACTGTTTCTTCCCATAACTCCTGATTTTCACCCCAGAAATTCGTGTATTCCTCATTAACCTTTCGTTTGCCAGCCCTGATGACTTCCCTTTTCTGCATGGTTTCTTGATCTTCAGTCCAGAAATTCATCAGATCATTTCTGGCCCTTTGTTCCTTGATTTCAACTGCTTCCATTTTCGCCTTGAGGTTGTCCACTTCGGAGTCTTGCTAGAAGGATGGATCCAGCATGGCCTTGTTGACAGTCCATATCTCATAATTGCTTACTCGAATATCAACTACTGCTTCTTCATCCCAGATGGCAGCCATAGGGTCATTGACCAGTACCGATACCGTGGATGGCAGTGGGAATGGCACTGACGGCCGTGGTAAAGATCCGTCACTGATGTATGCCTATGGGAGCCAATCTTGATTTCCAAAGGCAGCTTCTATGACAGAACGGCCCTCTTCCCTGAAATTCGCGAGTGGTGAAACACAATCCACAGGATGTCTGTCTGGAGTCGACATTCCTCTTAAGGGATTTGGATTCCTTTCTTCTTTGCCTTGTTTGAAAATGCTTTCTGTTGCATTGATCTGACAGAAACAGGTATTTTTCGGTTTGTGGCCAATAGGCTCATCAAGGGATTCAGGGGCAATGAATTGACTTGGGTCCCCAGAGATTAGCAAAGAACCGAACAATGCTTGTCGGGATTCCTCCCAATCTTGATCGCTCATGGACCATTCTTCTTCTCCCATAATTTCACTCCATTTTGGACTTTGCGTCGTATTGGCATATGAAAGGAAATGGACCCCAAGATCTTCTGGCAGGGGGACAATGGGTTTTGGTTTGGTAGCTGTGATGATGTAGAGGCTAGGGTCAAATTTAGCGGAGATAAGGTCTTTCGTAGTGGAGATGAAGGATATTTGGCTAGTTCGGGTGTTTTGCTTGTGGTTTGGTAAAGGATTGGAAATGGTGTTGGGCTTTTGGTCAGGGAGTGGGAGGGTTCTGTCGTCCACAAGATCTTGGACTTTATTCTTGAGACGGTTGTAGTTGTTGGTATGATGGCCGGGCATCTGATGGTAGGCACAATAGGTGTTTGGGTTATGGTTAGGAGGAAGCTCTTTGGGTGGTTCTCGAGGTTCGAGTGGTTGAATGAGGTTTTTATCGAGGAGTTTTTTGTACACTGTGACAAGGGGAAATGGGAGTGGGTGAAATTCCCTTCTTGGTGGGGGAGTTGTTTGCTGGAATCGTGGCTAGGTTGCAATCTGGTTTACAGGTTCGGTTTTGACTGGTTTGGGATTGGAAGAACTGGCTTGGTTTTGGTTGTAATTGCTGGGTCCAAACAAGGCGTTGCTGTTGCCAGAGTAAACTCGTCTAGGTTTAGGGTCAGATTCACCTTTCTCAAATATGCCGCTTCAGAGAGCATCTTCAACTGCCAGGCCGGCTTCATAGAAAGTTTTGAAGTCAGCGGTGGTCTGAAAGACCACCAAGTGCTTAGCAAAATCTGGTTCTAGATTCCTTGTGATAATTCTCATCTGTTCCTTTTCTGAAGGTTGTTCCATCATCTGAGAGGCTTTCCCTCTCCACCTTTTGACAAAGTCAGCAAAGGACTCATTCTTTCCTATCTTGGTTGATTCCAGTTCCTGGATAGTCATCTCAAGTTGAATGTTGTAATTGTATTGGGCGACAAAGGCTGCCCCAATATCTTCCCAGGTCCTTTTCTTAGAGATGTCCAGATTTAGAAACCAGCGGAGTGCAGGCCCAGTTAGAGTTTGCTGAAACATCTGGCCCATTGCATCTTTTCCAACGTCGTACATGGATAAAGTGCCCACATATGTTTGCAGATGAGCTTTCGGGTCACCGCTGCCATCAAACTTGTCCCAATCCATCGGCTTGAACTTATCGGGGAGCTTTGCGTCCGGGAAAAGGCACAACTTTTCCATATCAATCCATGTAGCTACTATTTTCTCCTGTTTCTGAACAGATTCCTTGAGTTTAGCCAGCTTGGTCAATACTAATTCAATGTTCTGACTGCTTGAGTCTCCGGCTGGTGGAGGGAGTTGAGCAGTCAATTTCTGGATCATGAGCATCATTTGGGCCATTTGCTTGGCGTTATTGGTTTTCTACTCTTCTAAAGCATCCTTAAGAAGCTGGATTTCATCTGTTTCTTCTGCCATAGCTGAGCTCCCGGTTGACTGTTCTGTTCTTGACTCAGTTCGAACCAATCGCTGTTTGGGGATTCGAGCCCAGCCCGGTATGAGGTTTTTCTTCTTTTTGCCAATGGTTAGTACTGATGATATGTACAAACAGAACCTAGGGATGCAGCGTGCAGTGTATGCGCAAAAATGGAAAATAATCTATGTACATGAAAATGATGCATGATGCATGAAAGGATTGCCCCAATTTCCTCTTATTTTGTTGGATATATTCCAATTCTCATGATTTATGAAAACAACGGCCGGACCGGAGGTTGCCTACGTATCCCCATGGAGAGGAATCAGGCCGTGACGTAGTTCAGAACTACAAATTTGGCTCTTTTTCTCAAAAGAATTTTTTTATTAAAAGCATGAAATTTTTACAAACTGACATGACAATCTTGACAACCAACTCGATAATCAAACAACAACGGACTCGATAATCAAACAACAACAGACTCGATAACAGACTTGATAATCACAGGTGCTAAGAATCACAAGCTGGTTTGATTCTTCAAAAGAAGCCCTGCTGGCTGGATTAAGTCAGTGGATATTCACATCTAGCGACAAACTTGATAGTCAAACAGCAACAGACTTGATAATCAAACGGTAACAGACTCGGTAATCAAACAAGAATCGCATGTAACTTGATTCTTCAAAAAGAAACTCCTTGTTGGTTTAATTTGATCATCGTATGATTATTTCTGGCTTTGAAAGCCGTTCTTAAGAGGAAGGATGATTCGGAGATGTCGACCCTGCGGAGGGTCCTGTTTCATCAGCTTTCCCTTTTCCCTTGGGATCTTCCTTCTTTTCCTGTTTGCACTGATCCTTGAGCTGCTGCGGGGTCATGCCATCATTATTGAGAAGGCAATCTGCAAAGCACACATCACATTCGCATTCGTCCCAGTACTTGTGGCTCGTAATCGGGTCTTCGAAGTAGTAGACGGGCTGGCCGTTGGCATCAAAGTATTTCACGGGTGGCATGGTTGCGAGCTCCCCGTCATCTTGCTCCATCATTAAGGTGATCTTTTCCGGCATGGGTTTTGGCTCTTCTGGAAAGCAAAACTTCCATCTTTCATTTGCATCCCATTGGAGAGACACGCCTGGCAAGTTAGCTTCGGCCAGCAGACTGAGTTTTTCATCAAGGTCCTCCCCCATGTGGTCTTCTATGTTGAGTTTTCCTGGTTGAGGCTCTTCTGGCTTGCATGGAGGTTGTTCGAGCTGAACTTCTTCGATTATCCACACGGGCGCCCCTTGGTGGGTGGTGAGGGTGGACTTGAATCGCTTATAAGGTCCTCCAGACATGATGACTCTACCATAAAGGAAATGCGTATTTCATTTTGGGAAAGGGAGCCAGTAGTAGCATTTTTTTGATGATTTTTTTTTTATTTTTTTTTTTGAAAAAAAAAAAAAAAAAAAGGAATTATCGTATATCTGACACAAAGTGTGGTTGTCGGGGCAATCCTTAGGGATGTGAATATGATGTGATGACCTAAGGTTGAACTACCCTATGTATGCATGCAAGATGGAGAGAGTATGTACATGGAGTGATATATACCAAGATAGACGAACAATTAACAGTCAAACAAGATGTACGTAGAACAGTTAACAGGTAAATAACAAGTAACAAGTAACAGGTAACAGGTAAACAGGATATAACAGATAGTCCTACCTTGCGGATTCCTGTCTTATGTTGGAAGGTACTACGGTTTACTATATGCAAAGGCCGGGTTTTGGTTTAAGGGGGTTCCCTAGACTAGAGCCAATATTTGCCTCCCAGTGCCAAGTGTACTACATGGCAAAGGTCGAACGGCAGACTGACTCATCATCGTCCGGGGTTGCCGAGAATCTTGGGATGTCCTAACACCGGCAAGCCGGGTAGGGTAACCAAGACACAGCGGCGGGGCTTATCCAACATCGATGCACGTGCAATGCAAAAGTTTAACAATAAAAATGTTTTCAAAATCCCACAAATATTTTTCAAATTTGGCTCACCAATAAATCAATTTTTATTTTGAAATTTTACTCAAGCAAACAACCGGGAAAGCTCCAGTCCGGATTGGTCGGGCATAGCCCTGTTGTTGCACCATTCCTTTCTCGATCACGCGGGGCGTGTTCGTTTTTGTCAAGCTTTCGGGGGTCGTTTTACAGGTGTAAAATACCAAAAATAGAAATTAATTTAAAAGTCCCCAGCAAAGTCGCCATTTTGTGGACGGTGAGATCCACACGGCCGTGAAAACAAAAGAAATGTGAGTCGCCACCCGGGATTTACTTAGAAAGCGATTTTGGTACCCGAGAAACCGTTGAAAATAATTGATGACTCTTGTGCCGTTTTCTTTTTTGGGAAAGATTTGATCTGCGAAACGATTCTCGGATCCGGAAGCCAGGTTACGAACGGGGAAGGTTTTGTTGAAAAGCACCCCATTCGCCCGGGATATTCCCGGTCTCTACTAAATTTTTGTGGGATTTTGGGAAAACGTTTTTATCGAAAACTCTGATAAATAAACAAATAAATAAAGGAATAAAACCATAACGAGAATAAAACGAAACAAAAAGGGGTTAAATAGAAATAATGGGGGGTTAGAAGGGACGAATATGCAATAAACAGATTACAGAGAATCAGAAAACAGAGTACGAATCAAAAGAAAACAGGGGAAGTTCTGATGATGCACGTATTAACCGTACGGCTCACTTGAATCAACCGTACGGCTCGCTTGAGTTAACCGCGTGGTTTACTTTTGAGAAGTTCTTTAAAAATTTTGGTTCTCGAACAGAAATCATTTCTTGTCTACAAAAACTTATTTTTGTAATATGTTTAACCACCCGAGCCCAGAGATGACTATCAGAGTCACCCTCGGCCCGGGAGGATCCCCTCAAAAGAACCAAGGCTTAGAACCCGGTTTAAGAAGTACGATTATACCTTCGTGAGAACTTTGAACAGTTCCGAGAACTTCAGAGATTCTGGGTTTGGACTCCTTGGAAACGGATTTGATATGTACTGATAGATCGCCGGGGGTTTTAAATAAAAGGGATGGAATAGGCTCGAAGTTTCTGGAGAGGTTTGGGTAAATTTAGTTTGAACGGGAAATGACCAGAAAATTTTGTCAGCGTGTCGCCGAAATGGTACTGGAGTTGCTGTCTGTGAAAAATGGGAACGGAGGAGTGTTCTTATAGCCGAAAAAGGAATAAAAATGAGTACGAATTGCTGCCAAAAATGATGAGATGCTTCTGGTGTCAGAAAATGAATATTTCTTGAGACGTAGCCGTATGGCTGAGAGGGTAAACCGTGCGGCTTGATTGGATGAACCGTACGGTTGAGATACGGCAAAATGAACCGTGTAGTTATGACAGTAAGCCGTACGGCTAGGGTTCTTTTGTCCAAAACTTCTGAAATCCAGATGGCTGTTCCAAGGTACCACTGAACATTTCTTTCATCATTGGGGATACACAGGGATTTAAAATTGGGGTGTCTACAGGATGGGAAGCTCATTGACACACACACACACACTCCCTCTGCCCGAAATTGCTCGTCCTTTTTGGGGAATCCAACTTTTTAAGGAGACAAAATTATTGTCTTAAAGTTCAAAAATTATCCTTCAAAACTATGAATTAGGTGGTTTTAAATTGTTTATGTCATTCAATACGAATCTCAAAAAATATGCAATATGGATCTTGTTTGATAGATCTCAATTAGTTGTTTTATACAAAGTTTTAAAAATCATGAAAAACATTACAAACTAAACGATATAAACAATTTAGAAATGACAAATTTCAAAAACTGTGAAATAAATTGGGAGGGAAAAAGTACTTTTAAGGGTAAAACTAGAAGTTTGACATATTTTGATAGTTGTTTTTATAAATAGGACCAACATTTTTGGACAACTCAAAATAGAAAGAGGGACTAGTAATTTGGGACGGAGAGATTATATACATAATAATATGATATAATATAAACGCCCTTATATACCCACACACTTGATAATTTTGTCAGTTTTAAGTTTTAACATGGCATTTACCATCAGCCGTCTATATGAACAATGATATACAAGAAGTTGTATACTGACACACCTGATAATTTTTTGCACAAATTCAGTTTTTAATATTAATGAAGCTGTTGCAATTATTATAAAGAACTAGTGGAATTTTATTCATGTTATTTGGCAATTTTAAAATGTGGTTTAGAATCGGAAACTGAACCAAACCGGACCGGTCTAGTGGTTTGGCGTGGTTTGGTCCCATATGTCTAACGGTCTGGTTACAGTTCTCAATTCTTTGAAACCGTTAGCTATGGTTCGGTTCATGGATTTCTTCAAAACTGGTCCAATCCACACCATGTAAACCCCCAATTATTTCCTTAACTCTTTAAATTATTTACAAACCTATCCAACACTTATTACACTAATTGGACTGCCAACTTATAAATTTCACTCATGGACCTTCCTCTCTCTTTTTTTGCGCTAATGTACTTAAACTAACGCTCGAGATAATTTGGTTTGCAGATTTTTTTTTCCCTTCCCTTTTGCTCATATAGATACATACCACGTGGAGGGCAAAGTTGTAGTCTTAATTTAAAAAAAAAAAAAAAAATCAACCTCATGGAACCTGTACATGGCGGGATAAGATTACTTTTACAAGGTTGCCTAAAAGCTGCCGTATCTGTATGCAATTTTTGAGTATGTACAATTACACCTACGCTACACATATTTAAGAGAATCTTTGCTTCACATTTTTTGCTTCCGGATTCTCAATCTCATCAAGATTTAGTCATGAAAGCAAACTCTCCAAGTAATCATTTCCAAGATCTTGTAACTCCAATACATCATCAAAGCATTTCCAAGTGTTTTTATTTTCTTTGACGCTGGTTGCCCTGTTACTACCAAGTCCATATTTTCTTCCCACTCCCTGGAAACCCTTGTCCAAGGATTTGAAATGATTTTCGCACACCCACTGAATGGGTAGGCAGAAGAATCGCTTCCGTGAAATTTTGTCGATGGAAAATTCAAATCATTTTCTGACGAGCAAGCAATTGTCTCAGGTGGAAAGCTGACACATGCCTTGGTGCCTCTAATTCTTAATGCAGCCTTATCATAGATTCATAAGCCAAAGCAGCTTCTTCAACTGTTTAAAAAGTCCCTAGCCAAATCCGAGCTCCTTTCCTCGTTGAATCTCTTATCTCTGCTGCATATTTTCCCCATGGCCTCTTCCTCACTCCCCATAATGTCTAGTCACCGTTTTCTCAACTCTCATAGCTTTAGGTTTCGAATTCAAAATTGCATCACTGCTTTTTGAATCCAGATCAAGTGACTGTCCTTTATTGCTAGGAAGATTAGTACTTATTTCCCCAAGAAGTTCTTCCCATGCCTCGGCTTCCATTGAGATCCACCTCCCAAGGCTTGGAAGCCTTTGTAAAATCCCCATCGATCCATCTCTGGTTTCAAGACCTGGCAATTCTCCCCATTCTTTCGGCTCTTGGGGTGTGTTTTTCGTCACCCTTTCTTTATCTTTTGGGACTATGAAACTAGCCCAAACATTCTCTAATATTTCCTCGGATGCATCACGGTGCTGCTCGTCTATAGCCATGTTACCTCCCATGAAGCGAAATCTCCCTAATTCACATGAACTGTAGAATTAACGAGATTTTATGCGTAATATATAGTGCCAGGCGCGTCTCTCTCCTTTTTAATTATAGCAACCAGGATATGTTTATTCTAACCGGTGATTAGGAATACAGTTGAAAACTTTGTTTGAAAACTACTGACAAGCTAAATTCGTCCTTTGCTGAATTTTGGTTGTACTGGTCACTTTTAAGGATTTATTCAATGTAGAAGCCATGTTCTTTATTTATTCTATTGGAAACCTTCCTCTACGCTATGGGGATTTAGATAAGAACCACAAAAGCAGGGAATTGGAAAATGTGGATAGAGTATTGAGGTTTTGTTTGTATTTGCATTGAGACTCTTTATTTTTAGTATATTCCCATTTGTGCTTATGATTTTGAATACATTTACGAGATACTCCCTCCGTCTGATAATTTTGAAAAAGACATGTCGTTTCTCCAGGAAATAAAAAGCTGAAAAAAGAAGCACTTGCTTACCATGATTTTTTGAATTTCGTCTCTAATCTATAAATCTCATTTAATTTTTAGTGTGGAAATTTTAAAAATTATGGACTAAAATACTTTATTTTTGCCCAAAAGTAACACAACTTGTCGCATTGAACTAAAATTATGGGACGGGGAGAGTATCATGTACATGTTATTTAGATCAAGAGCTGTCATCCAAAATCATACGTTTTGAAAATTGCCATGAAAAACCTCTAAAAGTTGTAAAAAGTAGAAAACGAAATATAAATGAGTTTTGGCATGTTGGTCTAGTTTAGTCTTTAGGAATGAGGTCTCGATGCCTCTGAATGAATGTGAGGTGAAAAGAGTATGATCTGTATTACCGGCCGGGGGGTTACTGCTAATATCCCACAAAATAAGAGAATATGTGAAACAAACCCCATTGACCTATTATTCATGTTGCTGGGATTTTAAGGGTATTTGCTTGCATACTTCTCAAAAGCAGGGGAAGAGATCGAGGAAATGTTTTGAAGATACCTGTGCTATTTCTTGGGAGTTACGTCTCAGTTAACCAATGGCTACCTACGAGGAATCCTTGTTTTCACGGGAATTCTATTGTGGTCGGATTTGGGAAATTCTGGTCCACACATATTCCGACAATGATCTAAGATCAGATGCCTAAGGGCGATTGACCCTCCTCGGGCCAATGTCCCTTAAACCCGTTTAGATCAGTGTTAGGAATTTGATGATCCAAATTTTTCCACGTCCGGTTGTCCTAAAGGCTAACTCGTAAGAACAACGCGCATATGGGATGCACGACTCATCATCAGGCCAAGGCAACCTTCTACTAACTTCCGGGAACCTAACTTATACTATATCAACAACGTAACAAGAATATGTACGGATGCAAATGTATGCATGTATGCAGTATGTCATGCTTGGAAAGACAGTAACACATAGCACGTAACAAGATGGAGCATGTAAACTTAACGTACGGGTTGGTTGCTAAACGTGGGGTTCTATGGCTAATTACATGCAAAAGGCTGGTTTTGGTCACCAAGGGTACCCCGGACTCAAAATCAAAACCGCCTCCTACCGTTAAAAACGATAGTGACGATGTGATTTATCATGGTCGAGGGCTGCTGGGCATTTCGGGATTCCCTGTCACCGGCAAGCCGGGCAGGATTGCCAAAACACGCCAGCGGGGCTAAGAACTATGCAAGTGTAATGCAAGAAGTAAATTTCAAACATTTTCAAAATCCCACAAAATATTTTTCGAATTAAACCCACTTTGATTAACACATATTTCAATAAAATTACACAAGTGTAATAAAAAATTACACAAGTGTAATTACATAAAATATATATTAACCAATCGTCCCCAGCGGAGTCGCCAGCTTGTGGACGTCCTACCGAGATCGGTGCGGTTTCGCGTTTGAAAAGATTGAAGATTGTTAGAGTCGCCACCCGGATTTGAGGTCCGAACCCGAGAAACCGATAAAAAATGACTCGTTTGCCCATTGAAAAAGATTTCACTAATCATGGCGAAACCAAAGATTTCTCGGATTCGGGGGTTTGGTTACGAGAGGGGAAGGGTTTTACGGCACCCCTCTCGCCCGGTCCGTGAACTGGTCTCTACTCAACATTTTGTGGGATTTTAGAAATGTTTGAAGATCAATTTTGAGCAAATAACGGGGAGTATGGAAATGGGAAAACACATAAACAAGTATTCAAATACGAACCAAGTGATGGTGGATGCTTTGTGCAATGTACAATGTGATGGTGGAATGATATAAACAAAGAAAATGACAATGAAAGAGAGAAATAGGACTTAGAACACTATCTTGAGCAAAATTATTTGTCTTTCCGATACTATTTGTATGTTTTGGAGGGTTTTGATATAGAAATGAGAAGAATATAAAACTACAAAGTTGTAACCCTTCAAATTATCTACGTTTTGATATATAATACGCCCAAAACGGAGTTCGGAGTAAAAAGTTATGGCTGAAACACTGTGACTGACTTTCTGTTGGGGTTTGAGCGCTCAAAGTGGATTGAGCGCTCAAGGGTAAGACCTTGAGCGCTCAATGCTCAAAATAAAATGTTTTTCTTGATACTTTTCAGACCTTGTAGGCTCATTTCAAGTATGAGGAACTTGAATGAGCCCACTGGTCCCCCTCAGCAAGACCAAAACAATGATTTTCACTACCTTTTGGCTTGATCAAGGCTTGAACTTGAGGTTTTGATGGATGATTGAGTAGTGGCTTAGACTATAGGCTTGATTTGAGGTATTTTGGACAGAGGAGTGTGAGTATAGGGCTGATTGGATGATTGATTGAGTGGATGAGGGTGTATTTGAGCTTAAAATGGTGATTTTGGCTTGGATGAGGTGGGTTTTGGTTGAAGAGCTGGGTTTGGATGAAATGGGTGGAATGTATGGGCTGTAAATGGCTGATTAGAGTGAGAGAGGGGCTGTTGAAGTTGGTATCTTAAAGACCCATGTGTATTTGGTCTTAAAGATAAGATTTTTGGGTGTTTTGGAGGTTGAAGATGATGGAAATGGATGAGAGGGAGGCTAAAACGTGATTGAAGGATGAGAGAGAGTGGGTTTGATCTGATGAAGGGTGTGTGGGAGAGAGATCAGCCAAGGGGGTGGAGGAGGTTTTTATAGAGAGAGAAATGAGAGGGAAATGGGTTTAATTTTTGAATTGGGTTTGGGGGGTGATTGAGGAGATGTTCAAGGGTCTAGGAAGTGTATTTAGGCAGTAGAAAACATAGGTAGACGCTCCTCTTGCAGTAGAATATCATGATTAGATGCTCTGTAGAAAATTGATCTGGATCAGAGTTGAGCGCTCAAAGCCATGGGCTTGAGCGCTCAAGGTGGGATTTTTGGGTTTGAGCGCTCAAGGTTGGGGCCTTGAGCGCTCAAGGCTGTTGCTCAAAAGGTAAAACTTTGCGGGGCTGCCCCGGGTGCTACCGAACTCCATTTCGTGCATGGTTTGAAGCGTTGGAAAGCTTGTCGAGTGTACTTTCTAACCCAAGTGGTTTGAACCCAAGATAATTTGTACATCCAAGTGTATGACCATTTTACCCTCAGAAGGTCGCGAAAATAAGTCATTTTGGTAAAACGGACACATCTCCCTCATTTCAAAATGGATTGGGATGAATTATATATCAATAAAGAGGGTTTTGAATGTACTAGAAGATGGCGTAGACTTGGGTTTGTTTTGAAGAGGTTTTTGGATGGTTTGAAGGGTATTTTGGTCATTTTGGTTGGTTTAAGGTTGTTCTAGGAGGGTTTAGAATGGTTTAGGGTGGTTTGGTGAGTTCAAGCCTTGTTCTTAGCCTCGAGGTATGCACGATTGGTCTATTTCATCATCGGGAATGCTCGAGTGCATCCTGGGTTCAAAATCGGGGTGTCTACAGTTGCCCCTCTTGGACGGGACTCGATGCCATTGATTTGGTATGAGTGACGTCCAAGACATAGACAACCCGACTCATTCTCCACGATACATCTCAAGTCACAAAGGAAAACTTTAAAGATCAATCGGTCGTGCCACTCAGGCTGCCTACGTACCCCATTGTAGGGATCAGACCGGCGTAGTTCCTGTGGGCATATGCAAACAAATGCAATGGGTTCTCCTGTCCCTCAAGACGATTGATTAAAAAGTTTGGTCCCTCAGGACGATTGATTTAAAAAAGTTTTGTCCCTCAGGATGATTGGTTTAAAAAGTTTTGTCCCTCAGGACGATTGGTATAATGCGAATCGACGAGCCTTCCCGGGTCGTGAAACGCCAAACAAATGAATTATGCAAATCAACGGGCCTTCCCGGGTCGTGAAACGCCAAACAAATGAATTATGCAAATCAACGAGCCTTCCCGGGTCGTGAAATGCCAAACAAATATGCAAATCAACGAGCCTTCCCGGGTCGTGAAACGCCAGACAAATGAATTATGATTTTACGTGAATCGACAAGCCTTCGCGAGTCGAAACACTAAAAGCAAATGATTGTGACTATGATCGTGATTGTGATTGTGATTGTGATTGAGATTGTGATTGTGATTGTGATTGTGATTGAGATTGTGATTGTGATTCATTCATGTGCACCAGCTAGGTGGCTAAAGCGATTTAAGCATAGCTACCCTCTGAACAACGAGGAAGCTAAATCTAATGGGGCTATCCCTTGAGCAACAAGATGGCCAATGATAAAATGATTGTCTACTGAGCAACGAGACAATCGAGGAAATGTGATCGCCTACTGAGCAAAGAGGCAATCAACAACGACACAAACAAAGCACAAACCAATCAAGTGCACCAGCTAGGTGGCTAAAACAACTCATGCCATGACATGATTAAATGGAACTACCCTCTGAGCAACGGGGAAGCTAAATTTGATGGTGGCTATCCCTTGAGTAACAAGATGGCCAATGATAAAACGATTGTCTACTGAGCAACGAGACAATCGAGGAAATGTGATCGCCTATTGAGCAAGGAGGCAATCAATACGCTACTGACCCAAACACATTTATGTGATGGACTTAGCGACACGACAGTTGATCAACAGCAAATACTTAGAACGATTGATTGAAAGCACTAACTTGATATGATTGATGCACCAGCTAGGTGGCTAAAATGATTGGGGTGCGCCAGCTAGGCGGCTAAAATGATTGAATGCGCCATCTTAATGACATTATTGAAAATGTGACCATTTCTGGTCTCAAAGTTATTTTTGATTGAGATTCATTTTGAAGATGACCATTTCTGGTCTTGAATTTAATTTTGAAGATGACCATTTCTGGTCTTGAAATTAATTGTTTGTCCTTCGGGACCATTGATTTAAAAGTTTGTCCCTCAGGACGATTAATTTAAAACTGTCCCGCAGGACAATTTGATTTAAAAGTTGTCCCTCAGGACGATTGATTTGAAAAGTTGTCCCTCAAGACGATTGATTTGAAAAGTTGTCCCTCAAGACGCTTGATTGAAAAACTGTCCCTCAAGACGATTGATTCAAAAGTTTGTCCGTCAGGACGCTTGATTGAAAAACTGTCCCTCAGGACGATTGATTGAAAAGTTTGTCTGTCAGGACGCTTGATTGAAAAACTGTCCCTGTCCCTCAGGACGATTGATTGAAAATTTTTGTCCGTCAGGACGCTTGATTGAAAAACTGTCCCTCAGGACGATTGATTAAAAAAGCTTGTCCCTCAGGACGATTGCATGTGACTCGTGCATCAACACTCAATGACAACAACGACAACATTCCTTCTTTAAAAAGTAGGAGTCTCAATGGGGTGGCTCTTTTGCTTTACTGTCTTTCCCTTTTGGCCAAGGTTTGGGTTTGAGCTTGGCAAGACTTTGGGTTTTGGATTGGTTTCAGACTTTTAGGCTCCTATGCCCCAGTCCTGGATTTGGGTGCATACTTTCCCCCATAAATGGCATTAGGCTGACATGCCCCCACAAATGATGATCCTCAATTCTGATTTTCTTTCTCGGCTCTGCTGATGGTTTGGACAACCAATTGACCGTGTACCCAAACATAGGTTCTTTGATGCATTGAAATCGTTTCCACGAGTCAAGGATAGACAAGACTAAGACTACATGATTGACTGCTTGACAAAGAGGTGGATTTTTACAAGGCTAAGGAATTTGATCGGCCTTTTGGACAAAAGGATGGACATTGATGAGACCGACAAGGCCAAAGGATTTGATTGACCTTTTTGACAGGGGGTGGATTTTGACAGACAAAGCATGAGGGATTTGATTGACCATGTTGACTTGACAGATAAGAGCAACTATGTGAATGACTTGACTGGGGTGCCCTGAGTGGGCAAAGGAAGAACGTATCGACTTGAAGGATATGGAAGATTACATTGACCTGAAGTTTTGAAAGATGGCAAAATGCCTCGCCATTGATGTTAAAATTGTCATGATAAAATTGGATTTTGATTTTGTGATTGTTTCACTCCATCAAGTGATGTTCATTCAAATCTACTTATCAAAGCACAAGATTTCTTATCATGAACCCATGCCCCAGATTGCTGATGATGCCTCATTGATTTTCCTTCAAACTGCCCCAGTTTAAAGGGCTGCTGACGATGCCCCAGTTTCAATTTTTATGACGCCAATGTTTGCACAATGCTTTGACTTTTGATTTTCAAGGGAGATTAGACTGTTCCCTTGTGACCTGAATTCTCACTATCAAGTTGCACTTTCCAATCTGAAAAGACTTTTATCTAGGTTATGACGGGGCCAAGGTTATGGGCTTAACAAAGGAAGGATTATAGGCTCAAAACATCTCATTTTTCCTCGGGGGTTATTTGAGCTAGCAGCTATCTTGGACTCCATTCATGCCATTTTTGCTTTTTGATGGATGTTTTCTATTACCTCATGTTGCTTGTGATGAGCACTTCTTTCCATTTAATTTTTCCATTTCAAATTTCTTCAGTGCTCTTCATCTTGTTGCACCCATGTATTTGATAAGCCTATGAGTTTGGCGCTTTCTTTTTTTATTCTTTCCTTTCACGCCAGTGTGGGGGATAGCTGCCTAGCTGAGTTCTTTTTCAAAGAAATTGATTCTAGCTCAAAGGGGCTTTGCAATGGATATTTATGTGGGGAATCAAACAAAGAATGCCTTTCTTCATCTTGAATTGCACAACTTGATAGGGAGAACTCATGCTTGCTCTAACTTTTGCCTAGATCTCATTTTGAAGTTCGATCTAGCGAGCTTTTTGCCTTTACTTTTGCCTAGGCCGCCCTTGCGGGTTTTCGACCTAGCAGGCTTTTCTTGTGTCAAAGCATCACTTCTTGATGACACCGGGGGATGGTCCACTGGAAATCCTCCTTGTGCAAGGCAAGGGTTCAATCAAAATTCATCTCGTGTTTTGAAGTGATTATCATGTTTCTCAAATGATGGTGTAAAACAATTTCGAGTTGAGGGATTATCACAAAAACCCAAGTTTATGATTGACAATTTCAACACAATGGGGGATGACATTGATTTTGATAGTTGCGACCGAACCACTAAGGGTTGCCTACGTATCCCTTTACAAGGAATCAGGTCGTGCGTAGTTCGGGTCTACAAAGGTTGACTCTTTTTTTTTTTTTTGACAATAACAACAAGACATTACAGACTCAAGGATGAAAACACATAGATGGGGAAAGCAAAAACATAAATAGACTCGAAATACAAACTGACTCAATCAGAAGTGAAAACTTGACTCGACACTTGAAGACTTCCAAGACTCGTGGAAGATTGAATTATTGCATGGCCATCGATGGCTCATTGGTTCGGCGAGTTGTTCAGTTTTGCCAGTGGAGCAGAGATGAATCCGTTGTCAATGAGATCTTGAATCTTGTGGCGGAGGCGATGACACTCATCGGTAGCATGACCAGGCATTTGGGTTGTGGTAGGCTGGGAGCTTTTGAGGTAGAGGAGTTGGAGGGAGTGGTTTGAGAAAACCAGCTTCATGGAGTTCTTTATACACCAAGGATAGGGGTGTGGAGAACTGTGAGAGGGTTCTTTGTGGTTTTTTAGAGTGGTTGGTTTGGACTGTGATTTTGTTGATGGGTGCTGATTGGTTGGAGTTGTGTTTTGTGGAGCTGGATGGGGTGTTATCCTCAGAGTTGTTGTTCTTGGTTTTTGGAGTGGGGCCATTCTTTTCAAGAATACCGTCCTGTATTGCTTCCTCAATTGACAGACCCGTCTCAAAGTAGGTCTCAAAGTTATGTGCCTGGGCCATCACCATGTACTGGGCCAAGTCAGGTTGTAGATTCTTGGTTATGATCCTCATTTGATCCTTATCACTAGGACGATCAGTCATTTGTGCGGCCTTCGCCCTCCATCTTTTCACAAACTCTGCAAAGGACTCCTTCTCTTTCATTTTGATACTTTCAAGCTCATGAGTAGTGACCTTGAGCTGCACATTGTACTCATACTGCTTTATGAAAGCAGCCGCCATTTCTTCCCAAGTTTGCCTCCTTGAGATATCAAGAGACAAGAGCCATTGAAGTGCGGGCCCTGTGAGAGTTTCATGGAACATTTGGGCCATAGTGGGCTCATCAACATCTTGCAATGAAAGGGAGCTCACGTATGCCTGAATGTGTCCCCTTGGGTCTCCGGTCCCACGAACTTCTCAAAGTCCACATGTTTGAATTTCTTAGGGAGTTTGGCACCCGGGTAAATGCAGAGTTTGTCCATGTCGAAACCGGTGATGGCCCGCTTCTCACTCTTGGTCACAGATTCTTCGAGTCTAGCAATTTTGGCTAACATCTCAGCCAATTGAGGATTCTCAGGAGGGAGAGGCTGTTCCAGATGCTCATCATTAGGAATCTCATGATTTCGGGCTCCGCCATCGGGTATTTGTTGATGTGATGGGGGTAGCCGGCTTTGGATATTTACCATGATTGCCATGAGTTGAGCAATTCGAGTGTCATTCCGGACTCTCTCATCTTGCATTTCCTTCCTCAGTCGTTCGAATTCATTTGGGGGATCTTGCTCTTGATCGGCCGACATGCTTGTTTCAGACTTTGGCGATGATGGTCGAGACAGTCTTCGGGTAAGGTTTTCTTACTTGGCCCAATGGCTCAGGACTGACAGTAAAGCAAAAGATCAAACTCAGATTGTGCCCCTAGTTTTATTGAAGGAAATGTTGTGCATGCATTGTCGTCGTGTCGTCCTAAAATCTAGATTACCGGTCTTGGTCTCACTTAAGACATTGCATGGATGTGCGAAACAACAACCACGGGTAAGTCGTGTCAGGTAGGTTAAATCCCAAACGTCGTGGAATCAGAGCCAATCTCCTTGTAGACCATCTGAGACAAAGCAATAAGGTTGTTGAAATCCGGATACAAATGCACTTAAGGCTAGCCCGAGACGCGGGGAGCCGTTCGAGCACGGCAAACACTGGAGGTATCGCAAACTCCATGGATTTAAAGTCTCCTAGACTTCATGTACAACTTAGGGTTAGTCTACCGGATCCAAATCTCACTTAAGACCATTGCACAGAAGATTTTCCAACACCCCGGGTAAACCATTACTCGGTAGGTACGGCGTTTCAACCTAAAGCCTAAATGTTGACGCCGTAGCACTTTTCTTGGTCATCCGAGACAAAGCAATGTGGATGTTGCAATCCAGATACAAATGATCTCAAGGCTAGTTCGAATCACGAGCGGCCGTTCGGGCACGGCCAACACCGGAGGTATCTCAAACTCCGTGGATTTAAAGTCTCCTAGACTGTATTCGGCAGCTTTGGAAGATTGCCCCAATCCTCAAGTTTTCTTTTAAGCGATAAGTCCTTGATATCGGATGGTCGGATTTGGGAAATTCTGGTCCACACATATTCCGACAATGATCTAAGATCGGATGCCTAAGGGCGATTGACCCTCCTCGGGCCAAGGTCCCTTAAACCCGTTTAGATCAGTGTTAGGAATTTTGATGATCCAAATTTTCCCACGTCCGGTCGTCCTAAAGGCTAACTCGTAAGAACAACGTACATATGGGATGCACGACTCATCATCGGGCCAAGGCAACCTCCTACTAACCATAGATGCATTAAAACTAAATGGGATATCAACACGGAATATCTATACAAACGACGCTCGCGACGAGTATATACAATGCAAATGCATGAATGCAACATGGCATGGCGAGGAAAGCGGTAACACATAACACGTATTTAAAGTCTCCTAGACTGTATTCGACAGCTTTGGAAGATTGCCCCAATCCTCAAGTTTTCTTTTAAGCGATAAGTCCTTGATATCGGATGGTCGGATTTGGGAAATTCTGGTCCACACATATTCCGACAATGATCTAAGATCAGATGCCTAAGGGCGATTGACCCTCCTCGGGCCAATGTCCCTTAAACCCGTTTAGATCAGTGTTAGGAATTTGATGATCCAAATTTTTCCACGTCCGGTCGTCCTAAAGGCTAACTCGTAAGAACAACGCGCATATGGGATGCACGACTCATCATCAGGCCAAGGCAACCTTCTACTAACTTCCGGGAACCTAACTTATACTATATCAACAACGTAACAAGAATATGTACGGATGCAAATGTATGCATGTATGCAGTATGTCATGCTTGGAAAGACAGTAACACATAGCACGTAACAAGATGGAGCATGTAAACTTAACGTACGGGTTGGTTGCTAAACGTGGGGTTCTATGGCTAATTACATGCAAAAGGCTGGTTTTGGTCACCAAGGGTACCCCGGACTCAAAATCAAAACCGCCTCCTACCGTTAAAAACGATAGTGACGATGTGATTTATCACGGTCGAGGGCTGCTGGGCATTTCGGGATTCCCTGTCACCGGCAAGCCGGGCAGGATTGCCAAAACACGCCAGCGGGGCTAAGAACTATGCAAGTGTAATGCAAGAAGTAAATTTCAAACATTTTCAAAATCCCACAAAATATTTTTCGAATTAAACCCACTTTGATTAACACATATTTCAATAAAATTACACAAGTGTAATAAAAAATTACACAAGTGTAATTACATAAAATATATATTAACCAATCGTCCCCAGCGGAGTCGCCAGCTTGTGGACGTCCCACCGAGATCGGTGCGGTTTCGCGTTTGAAAAGATTGAAGATTGTTAGAGTCGCCACCCGGATTTGAGGTCCGAACCCGAGAAACCGATAAAAAATGACTCGTTTGCCCATTGAAAAAGATTTCACTAATCATGGCGAAACCAAAAATTTCTCGGATTCGGGGGTTTGGTTACGAGAGGGGAAGGGTTTTACGGCACCCCTCTCGCCCGGTCCGTGAACTGGTCTCTACTCAACATTTTGTGGGATTTTGGAAATGTTTGAAGATCAATTTTGAGCAAATAACGGGGAGTATGGAAATGGGAAAACACATAAACAAGTATTCAAATACGAACCAAGTGATGGTGGATGCTTTGTGCAATGTACAATGTGATGGTGGAATGATATAAACAAAGAAAATGACAATGAAAGAGAGAAATAGGACTTAGAACACTATCTTGAGCAAAATTATTTGTCTTTCCGATACTATTTGCATGTTTTGGAGGGTTTTGATATAGAAATGAGAAGAACATAAAACTACAAAGTTGTAGCCCTTCAAATTATCTACGTTTTGATATATAATACGCCCAAAACGGAGTTCGGAGTAAAAAGTTATGGCTGAAACACTGTGACTGACTTTCTGTTGGGGTTTGAGCGCTCAAAGTGGATTGAGCGCTCAAGGGTAAGACCTTGAGCGCTCAATGCTCAAAATAAAATGTTTTTCTTGATACGTTTCAGACCTTGTAGGCTCATTTCAAGTATGAGGAACTTGAATGAGCCCACTGGTCCCCCTCAGCAAGACCAAAACAATGATTTTCACTACCTTTTGGCTTGATCGAGGCTTGAACTTGAGGTTTTGATGGATGATTGAGTAGTGGCTTAGACTATAGGCTTGATTTGAGGTATTTTGGACAGAGGAGTGTGAGTATAGGGCTGATTGGATGATTGATTGAGTGGATGAGGGTGTATTTGAGCTTAAAATGGTGATTTTGGCTTGGATGAGGTGGGTTTTGGTTGAAGAGCTGGGTTTGGACGAAATGGGTGGAATGTATGGGCTGTAAATGGCTGATTAGAGTGAGAGAGGGGCTGTTGAAGTTGGTATCTTAAAGACCCATGTATATTTGGTCTTAAAGATAAGATTTTTGGGTGTTTTGGAGGTTGAAGATGATGGAAATGGATGAGAGGGAGGCTAAAACGTGATTGAAGGATGAGAGAGAGTGGGTTTGATCTGATGAAGGGTGTGTGGGAGAGAGATCAGCCAAGGGGGTGGAGGAGGTTTATATAGAGAGAGAAATGGGAGGGAAATGGGTTTAATTTTTGAATTGGGTTTGGGGGGTGATTGAGGAGATGTTCAAGGGTCTAGGAAGTGTATTTAGGCAGTAGAAAACATAGGTAGACGCTCCTCTTGCAGTAGAATATCATGATTAGATGCTCTGTAGAAAACTGATCTGGATCAGAGTTGAGCGCTCAAAGCCATGGGCTTGAGCGCTCAAGGTGGGATTTTTGGGTTTGAGCGCTCAAGGCTGTTGCTCAAAAGGTAAAACTTTGCGGGGCTGCCCCGGGTGCTACCAAACTCCGTTTCGTGCATGGTCTGAAGCGTTGGAAAGCTTGTTGAGTGTACTTTCTAACCCAAGTGGTTTGAACCCAAGATAATTTGTACATCCAAGTGTATGACCATTTTACCCTCAGAATGTTGGGAAAACAAGTCATTTTGGTAAAACGGACACATCTCCCTCATTTCAAAATGGATTGGGATGAATTATATATCAATAAAGAGGGTTTTGAATGTACTAGAAGATGGCGTAGACTTGGGTTTGTTTTGAAGAGGTTTTTGGATGGTTTGAAGGGTATTTTGGTCATTTTGGTTGGTTTAAGGTTGTTCTAGGAGGGTTTAGAATGGTTTAGGTTGGTTCGGTGAGTTCAAGCCTTGTTCGTAGCCTCGAGGTATGCACGATTGGTCTATTTCATCATCGGGAATGCTCGAGTGCATCCTGGGTTCAAAATCGGGGTGTCTACAGGCAGATTGCATATCCCCCCCCCCCCCCCCCCCCCCCCCCCGATGAGTCTCAATCTTATACACTGAAGCAGCTGAGAAATCTCCAAATGACTCGTGCAACCATAGCCAATCATCTCTTCTACCAAAAGCAAGTATAGGAATTGAACCGATGACATGGCATTCTTGGTGTTCTCATTAAATAAATAGGTTCTCCAACAGATCATACTTCCAACATAAAGATTCTCTATCAATGAGGTCACCCACAACCCGTACTTGACCTCCCAAAGGTGGGGGATTCTGCACCTTATAGCTAGGACGGTTTGGGACCCATGAGTCTTAATTTCCATATATATATATGTCAATAGATGGTCCGTCGCCAATACTACTGTTGACACCCAAATTTGGCCCGACCACTCGCAAGTCCAATCTCAGAGCAACAATGAACGACGCCAATTTCACCGTATTTATCTCCGCGTCGCAGCGAGAATTTTAACTGTATTTGGGTCTCCATTGGACACCGGCAGAGAGCTCAAACGAAAGCATTGCAGAGTATTGTGTGTTGCATGAGCGTGAAGCATGGGATCATTTTTCTAGACCGACAACACTGGCCGAATTCTTCCATTATCACATAAACAACTCAATGGTGCCATTATCACATAAACAATTCCATTGTTTATGTTGGTGGAAGTTTGGCCTGGGTAATTGATTAATCAATTCATTGATTAATATAATCAATGTCAGATGCAATCAAGGAAAAGAAAGAAAGTGGCATAGCCACCACTGGGAAACTGGGAAATTGAAATGGAAAAACAATTCTTGCAGAGTCCGGATGATATCTTGTTTCGCCCCACGATACACATGCCAAGCACATAAATTACAAGAGATATACCGTTTTATTCCCGGTATTAAAATAAGAAGTTTGACTGTTCCGGCGCTTCAATCGGACTCCGTTTTGAACATCAGTCGAGAGCATCGCAGACCGGACGGAGCTGATTATGCAAACTATCCAGTGGGGGAATTTTCTTTGTTTACTCAAAGTGGATTTCCCACTTGACCGTGGGAATTAAAAAAGGGGGCATTTCAATGTTTGGCAAGTGAGTGCAATGCCACGTGTCAACTTCTGGCGCATCCGATCACCCCTTGCTTTGATCTCAGCCGTTGATCACCATCACAAGCTCCCATGTGTGCGCGCTACACCGGATCAATTACTCACCATGCCGACACAATCAGTGGAAGAATTTGGTTTCTTACCCAATCAGCCGGTCACCCATTTGCCTCCTCATTTGTGCCTATAAAAACAGCACATGCTGCAAGAGAAAGGGAAGAAAAAGAAAACCAGAGAGGAAGAAGGACGCCAGGAGAGAAAAAGGAAAAAAAAGAAAGGGAAAAAGAAGAGCTCTCACCTCTCTGACTCCAGAAAGCCAAAGTCTCTCTCTCTCTCTCTCTCTCTCTCTCAATCACTCCAGAAAACCCAAAATCCAGAAATCTCTTTCACTCTGTCCAAAACCAAAACCAGTCCAGAAAAATCAGAGCTTCAAGCTCAACAAAAAATAAGCCTCTGCTTCTCTACATAAAAAACCACAAAGCCTTTGCCCAAGTCCAAAGCCCACAAAAATCCAGCCATCTCTTTTCAATTACAGTCCGACCGAGGTCTTGTAATTTGTATTTTTATACGCGACAACGCTAATATAGCTCGAAAATAGTGAAACCGAATTCGGCACTTTTTCAAGTTATATTTTCGTCTAGCCTATACAATTCCAGCCAATTGCCACCCAAGGTGAGCACCATGTAATCCGGCACTGGGGGCGTTCCCCCCCTTTTCAATTTCAATATTAAAAAAACAGTCACTCAATATCTTTTTTTTGTATATATGTAAATATTGTTTACGGAACCTCAAAGTAGCCTGTGACCGATTGATGGTGATTTTCAAAGTAGCCTATAAATCGAGTCCCGGCGATAAAGGATTCCGCTCCATTAAAAATTAGAAGTAAGATTTGCAATTGGTCGGGCTTCCCCTGGCAAATCTTATTTCTAGAAAAATAACAAAGTCAATGCAATAAAAATCCATATGTCGAAATCCGATAACGCGAGACGTGGAAGGTGAGAACCCACCCGAAACATGCTCGGACCTTTAGATTCCGACATATGAATTTCAGAATAATTTAATTTCATGTATTCTTTTATTCTATTATTTGCCAAGGCTAATTAATTGAAAAAGGCTAAAATTGAGAAAAGCGCCGAACAGACGACGTGGGGTGCCTAACACCTTCCCCACTCGCAGAAAATCCCCGAGCTCATCTCTGATTTCGCAAACCTAAAAAGAGAGTCAATTTCAAGCCTGTTTGAAAGAAGAATTTGCTCAAACGGAAGAAAATAAAAAAGAAGAGTTAAAACCGGTTTTCTTAAAGTTCGTCTTTGAAAAACAGTTTTAACGGGTGACCTGACACACCCAAATTCAATGTTAGGTGGCGACTCTGAAATTTTAATAAAAGCGCGAGTCACAGCTGCAAACCTCATAATTCACAATCGTCGCATATAAAAGTCATGATTTTGAAAGCGTCGCCAAAATGCCCACCGAAGTGGAGCAGGCGAGCGGCCGGTAAAAATCGGGGCGTGACAGCTGGCGACTCCGCTGGGGACAAACTTAGCGGATTTCAGCCTTTTATCAAATTTGGCCTTTTCAAATAAATATCCTTGGCATTCCAGTTGCTAACAAAGTTTCATTCTTCTATCTCAGGTAAAAAAAAAGGCAAAAAAAAAAATTGTAATTGCAAAAAAAAAAAACAAAAACTAACATTTGTTTTGCAGGGCATTCATTGCACATATTTGTCAAGAACTCCCTCCGGAGATTTAAAAAAAAAAAACTCAAAATTTTCAGCATATCATTCAGCACTACATACCCTCTCTTCTCAATCTCCATTCTTTTTTACAACTTTCAACCCTGTAGGACTAGAACGTGCTCTTAAGTATACCGGTACTATCGGATGGCGATTTTCAAAGTAGCCTACGGTAGTATCCGTCGAAACGGAGCCAACTCACATCACCAACCTGAGAAGGTTCCATCTTTTATGGGGCTGGAGGTTTGAAGATGTGGGAGCCATAAACCTGGAGAATGCATTAGACAAGCCAAAGCCATCATGCTGCATGTAGCACCAAAAAAAAAAGAGTCAGCCTAAGCCCTTGCATTATAAGGCATCATGAAAAACGGAGGGAGTTCTGAACTGCCATTATCATAAACCTGTCCTAACAATTTTCTCTCCTCTACCACCCAAGGTAGTAGAGAGCTTTTTGTTGCAGAAAAATGGCACACCGGAAACGTTCCCTTACTCCGCCCAGGAATCCCTTTGTTGCCAGGTCTCGGCCATCAGCAGGGGCAGAGAAGAACCGATTTCCCCGTGTTGATCCTGAAACTGTCTCATTGGCCGACCATCAGGCCCTTCGCAGGGAGGTTGAAGATCTCCAAGCCGTGGTTCGACAGTTGTGGGCCCAAGGGCATCCCAACGCCGGGCCTTCAACACTACAACAGTCCACTGGGTTAGAGGCATCGAGTACCCAACACCTTCCAGTAACATAATTCAACTTTGAGTCACCCTCTCAACCACCTCTGAACACCCCTGGTTTCCAATCTGGGCCATCGCTCAGTACCCTTGGTTTCCAACCACCACCATACCAACCGTCATCCTACACTCCATCGGCTCAAGTAACTCTACCTACCACGCGTGCTCAGAATCAACCATCAAGAAGACCACGCCGCGAAAGAAATTTCACTCCTATAGCCACTCCTTGGGCAGTTGTGTTTTATCGCTTGGTAGTCTCTGGCCTCATAAAACCAATGCCGGCTCGACCACCCCCAAAAATACTTCCACCAACCTACAAGGCCGATGCCAAATGCACTTTTCATTCTGGTCAACCGGGGCATGACATTGAATCTTGTTGGACGCTTCGCTATAAGGTCCAGGACTTAATCGATGCCAAGGTCATTGAGGTGGAAGAAATTAATAGGCCAGTTACCCTAAAAATCAACCAGTTTCCCAACCATCGAGAGGTTAACATGGTCCTTGGTGAAGAAAATTCAGATGTCTTCCCTCCTCAACAACTTATTGGACCCCCAGGGACTATTGTGGTTTGTTCTCAATTGAAGAAAGCTCCAATAATAGCCATGACTGGCCAAAATTCTGAAGGAAAGGAGCGAAGCTGGTACGAGCAAAACCCTGGACCAGAGTGTTACAGCTACAACCAGCGAGAAAGCCATCTGTCAACAAGCTTCCCATCCAGTCCTACCACCGACCTACCATCAATACCGCAACCATTCACTGAAGCAGGGGCAACCATCATCCAGAATCCCCCACCAATTCAAAACAACACTGGGGCAGTCCCCTTACCAGTCGTTCCCAATTCCTCCTTACCAGCCTTACCAGTCATTCCCAATTCCACCTTACCAGTCATTCCCAATTCACCCAGGGGCATAGACCCAATTATAAACCTGAAAATCAAGCACCTAGAAGAAGCCCTCAAAGCCATGCAAGGGCCTAATGCCTGCCCCTCCACCAACTTCTCCGACCTCTGCTTTTTCCCAAACCAACCCCTTCCACCAAAATTCAAAATCCCTGATTTTACCAAGTTCAATGGGACCACCGATCCCATGACCCATCTCCGACTGTATGCCGGGGCACTCAATGGCCTTCCCAATCCAAACAAGCTTATGATACAATTGTTCCAGCATAGTCTTACCGGACCTGCCGCACATTGGTTTGCCCGTTTAGACCTTCAGCGCATCCAGACATGGACTGAATTGTCCATGGAGTTTGTCAAGCAGTATCGGCACAACGCCGACATGAGTATTGACCGCATGCACTTATTGAGAATGGAGCAAGAGCCGGAAGAAACATTCCGAGTATATGCCGCGTTGGAAAAACTCAGCCTCCCAGGTCGAGCCCCCACTACTTGACTACGAGTTTGTGCAGCTGTTTGTGCAAACGCTGGAGGGAGTCTACTATGAAAAGTTGTGTACTTCCATTGGGAGATCCTTTTCAGAAGTTATCCAGCAGGGAGAAATGATCGAAGAAGGGATCAAAATTGGGAAGATAATTGACCCCCGTGCCTCCTGGTGAAAAATCAAGATTCTCATTTCAGGGTCAAACTATCGTTCAGATTCCTAAGGTTCTCAGGATTTGATTCCAATCATAGTTTGTGACCGCTTTGAGGCTCTAACTCTCAATGAATTTCTCCTCCTGATGTAATAAGTTCCATCTTTTAATCTTTGTGATTTATGGAATTTTCTCTGTTGGTCAAGAAAAGCAACCATTATAAAAAATTGAATAATTGTGGATCACTGTAAATGAGGCCACTCCTAGCTCATCTCCAAAATGTTGCTCAAGAAGTCTGCCAATGATACCACAAAAAAGATGGTCAGCCTGGCCCTACCAGCAAATGCTCAAACCTCTGAATGCACCGAGTTGCAAGACCAAGCCTCTCAGAAGCAGACACACTCGCAAACCAACGGGTGGAAACTCAAATTAAGCAAAAGGGTAATTATCAGCACAATTTGCAGACAGTCCTTTGTCCCTTTTCCTGAGCAACAAGGTAACCTCCTAGCAACTCAACCGGAAAGTGACAGACCCACGGACATCCAACATCGATGAAGGAGGGTAAAGAGTTAATCAATGCGAGTGGAAGAAGACCTGATGTCAGCACGCCAAGGATCTCACTCATGCTCTCAGGATTTTGCACCAAGAATGTCAAACCAGCCAAAAGATGTCATTCTCTCAGCTTATCCAGGAAGAAGCAGTGGAGCAATACATCTCAGGAAGATGGCAGCGGTCACTTTGTCCTTTGAGCCAATTGATGTAAACATTTGTGAGCAATAGAAAGTGTGCATATTTCTTCTCACATAAAAAAAAAAACGTCAAAAAAAAAAAATTTTGCAAAAAAATGAGGAAAATCAAAAATAAAAAAAAACAAAAACAAAAAAAAAGAAAAGAAAAACCAGCGTAGTCAAAACTCAAAAGAGGGCTATGGCAAAAATGGTAAAAGCTTGCGTGGTCAAAACCTGAAAAGGGACCACGGCAAAAGTGGCAAAAAAAAAAAATGTACAAAAAAAACACACCGGCGTGGTTAAAACCCGAAAGGGGACTACGGCAAAAATGGTGAAAGCTGACACTAGTGAAAACCCAAACGGGCATTAGTGACAAAAATGGCAAAAAACAAAAAACAAAAAACAAAAAAGAAGAAGAATCAAATCAACAAAGAATGTCCGTACCCTCACGGATATCAGTCTTCAGATTGGAGCCGCACAGCAGGGTCACCAGAAGAATGTCAGCACTCCCTTCAAGAGATGCCCAAGCATTCCCCGCCTCAACAGAAGGACTCCAAATCCCTGATCGTCAAGAAAACTCAATGAGTGCAAACTCCAGTCAAGAATATCAATGGCCCCTGCCATCACCAAAAGGAAAAAAAACTCAAAGAAAAGAACGGCCCAAGCTCAGCGGCCTCAATTCCAGGTCCAGCATCAACGGCCTCAATTCCTAGGTCCAGCCTCAGCAGCCTCAGATTCCAGGTCCAGCCTCAGTGGCCTCAATTTCAGATCCAGCCTTAGTGGTCTCGATTTCAGGATCCAGCTTCAGCGAACCTGCTTCAACTACCTTACCTCAGCGGCCTCCATTTGAAGTTCAGCCTCAGCGGCCTTCATTTCAAGTTCAGCCTCAGTGGCCATCCTAAAAAAATACAGCACGACTGCTCGGCATCACCGAAAAAGAGCAGCAATGCAACCCCAAAAAAAGAAGAAGAAGTCATATCCAGATTCACAAGTTCAACGAAGCACAACAGCCAGACTTTGGTTCAAGGCTTCCAAATCAACTTCGGGGCCAACCCCGAACTTTCCAGATCAACTTCGGGGCCAACCCCGAACTATCCAGTTCAACTTCAGGGCCATCCCTGAACTTTCAAAGGGCAACTTCGGAATCGAATATCTGAATCGAATATCCGAACTCTTCAAATCAACTTCGGAATCGAATGTCGGAATCGAATATCTGAACTGTCCATTCAGCTTCAAGGAATCTCCTGAATGTCTCCAATCAACTTCAGGGAATCTCCAGAACTTCTCCAATTCAACTTCAGGGAATCTCCTGAACTTCTCAAATCAACTTCGGGGCCAACCCCGAACTTTCCAGTTCAACTTCAGGGAATCTCCTGAACTTATCCAATCAACTTTGGGGCCATCCCCGAACTTTCCAGTTCAACTTCAGGGAATTCCCTGAACTCTCCAGATCAACTTCGGGGCCATCCCCGAACGTTCCAGCTCAACTTCAGGGCCATCCCTGAACTTTTCAGGTCAACTTCGGAATCGAATATCTGAATCGAATATCCGAACTTTTCAAGTCAACTTCGGAATCGAATATCGGAATCGAATATCTGAACTGCCCAGTCAGCTTCAGAGTCGAAACTCTGAACTTTTCAATCAACTTCAGGGCCATCCCTGAACTCTCAATTCAAGTTCCAAGGCGTTCTTCCAAGTTTCTGACGATGCAGCCGGAGCTCAAGACAAACTTTCCCCAAGGGTTTTGAATGGATCATGTCACCCGGATTCCAGCTTTTAGACTCAGCCTCATGGTCAGGCAAAATTAAGGTCTTCAAAAAATCTTTGTTTGATATTTCTCCGAAAAATCAAACAAAGAGGGGCAGCTGTTGACACCCAAATTTGGCCCGACCACTCGCAAGTCCAATCTCAGAGCAACAATGAACGACGCCAATTTCACCGTATTTATCTCCGCGTCGCAGCGAGAATTTTAACTGTATTTGGGTCTCCATTGGACACCGGCAGAGAGCTTAAACGAAAGCATTGCAGAGTATTGTGTGTTGCGTGAGCGTGAAGCATGGGATCATTTTTCTAGACCGACAACACTGGCCGAATTCTTCCATTATCACATAAACAACTCAATGGTGCCATTATCACATAAACAATTCCATTGTTTATGTTGGTGGAAGTTTGGCCTGGGTAATTGATTAATCAATTCATTGATTAATATAATCAATGTCAGATGCAATCAAGGAAAAGAAAGAAAGTGGCGTAGCCACCACTGGGAAACTGGGAAATTGAAATGGAAAAACAATTCTTGCAGAGTCCGGATGATATCTTGTTTCGCCCCACGATACACATGCCAAGCACATAAATTACAAGAGATATACCGTTTTATTCCCGGTATTAAAATAAGAAGTTTGACTGTTCCGGCGCTTCAATCGGACTCCGTTTTGAACATCAGTCGAGAGCATCGCAGACCGGACGGAGCTGATTATGCAAACTATCCAGTGGGGGAATTTTCTTTGTTTACTCAAAGTGGATTTCCCACTTGACCGTGGGAATTAAAAAAGGGGGCATTTCAATGTTTGGCAAGTGAGTGCAATGCCACGTGTCAACTTCTGGCGCATCCGATCACCCCTTGCTTTGATCTCAGCCGTTGATCACCATCACAAGCTCCCATGTGTGCGCGCTACACCGGATCAATTACTCACCATGCCGACACAATCAGTGGAAGAATTTGGTTTCTTACCCAATCAGCCGGTCACCCATTTGCCTCCTCATTTGTGCCTATAAAAACAGCACATGCTGCAAGAGAAAGGGAAGAAAAAGAAAACCAGAGAGGAAGGAGGACGCCAGGAGAGAAAAAGGAAAAAAAAGAAAGGGAAAAAGAAGAGCTCTCACCTCTCTGACTCCAGAAAGCCAAAGTCTCTCTCTCTCTCTCTCTCTCTCTCTCTCAATCACTCCAGAAAACCCAAAATCCAGAAATCTCTTTCACTCTGTCCAAAACCAAAACCAGTCCAGAAAAATCAGAGCTTCAAGCTCAACAAAAAATAAGCCTCTGCTTCTCTACATAAAAAACCACAAAGCCTTTGCCCAAGTCCAAAGCCCACAAAAATCCAGCCATCTCTTTTCAATTACAGTCCGACCGAGGTCTTGTAATTTGTATTTTTATACGCGACAACGCTAATATAGCTCGAAAATAGTGAAACCGAATTTGGCACTTTTTCAAGTTATATTTTCGTCTAGCCTATACAATTCCAGCCAATTGCCACCCAAGGTGAGCACCATGTAATCCGGCACTGGGGGCGTTCCCCCCCTTTTCAATTTCAATATTAAAAAAATAGTCACTCAATATCTTTTTTTTGTATATATGTAAATATTGTTTACGGAACCTCAAAGTAGCCTGTGACCGATTGACGGTGATTTTCAAAGTAGCCTATAAATCGAGTCCCGGCGATAAAGGATTCCGCTCCATTAAAAATTAGAAGTAAGATTTGCAATTGGTCGGGCTTCCCCTGGCAAATCTTATTTCTAGAAAAATAACAAAGTCAATGCAATAAAAATCCATATGTCGAAATCCGATAACGCGAGACGTGGAAGGTGAGAACCCACCCGAAACATGCTCGGACCTTTAGATTCCGACATATGAATTTCAGAATAATTTAATTTCATGTATTCTTTTATTCTATTATTTGCCAAGGCTAATTAATTGAAAAAGGCTAAAATTGAGAAAAGCGCCGAACAGACGACGTGGGGTGCCTAACACCTTCCCCACTCGCAGAAAATCCCCGAGCTCATCTCTGATTTCGCAAACCTAAAAAGAGAGTCAATTTCAAGCCTGTTTGAAAGAAGAATTTGCTCAAACGGAAGAAAATAAAAAAGAAGAGTTAAAACCGGTTTTCTTAAAGTTCGTCTTTGAAAAACAGTTTTAACGGGTGACCTGACACACCCAAATTCAATGTTAGGTGGCGACTCTGAAATTTTAATAAAAGCGCGAGTCACAGCTGCAAACCTCATAATTCACAATCGTCGCATATAAAAGTCATGATTTTGAAAGCGTCGCCAAAATGCCCACCGAAGTGGAGCAGGCGAGCGGCCGGTAAAAATCGGGGCGCGACAACTACGATGAGCGCCTAATTTTAAGATGAGATCTCTCACAGAAAGGATACCCTTCCACATATAGGACTCAGTGTTCTTCCTTGAGACATCAGGAAAAGGGCAATTGAGAGCAATACTTTTTAGACAACTTTGTCCTTTTTGCAAAGCATTTGCCATCTCAATTTTGTTAATAAGGCCGTATTCACATTGTTTCCTTCCGCGAAAACCCAACCCCCCCAGCCAGCTTGGGAGTGTATACATAGGGGGAAAATGCTACGATACACACCCCTAAAAATGTTATGAATCGATTACCTCTTGTGAATAAAAAGGTACCATTTTTTTTTTTTGTACAAAAGTTAAGATATGAACCAAAATATTATGAATCATAGAGAAAATGTTATGAATCATATTTTTGAAAACGTTACAGGTTTTTAACATAAAAATTTAGGAAATTTTCTCACATACCTAAAAAACTCCAGGGTTTGCTATAGACACTAACAATTGTACCAACAAATGCACCTACTCTCTATTCAGGACTCTTTATAGTTAGAAAGTCTCTATGTTGATAAATTGTAAAAAAAAAAAAAAAAGTCTCTAAGTTGGTGGATGATTTTTTTATTTATTTAGAAAACATGAACTTCATTAACCATAACCCTGGAGTTTTTTAGGTATGTGCGACCCGTAATTTTTTTTATCATTCTATTTTATTTATGTATCTCATTCTGTCTTTTTAATGAAGAAAAAGATGGGAATGAAGTGGTGGGGAGAGAGTAAGGCCTTGTTTGATAACCCTGATTCAGCGCTTAAAACTGAATGAAATAAGTAATAAGTAATTAAGTAGGTTTGATAACCACATTTTACATTACTTAAAAAATTAAGTGGCTCTTAAAATGCAAGGTAAAATGTTGAGAAAAATTAAGTAGCTTTGAGCTACTTAATTTTTACTGAATTTCTAAGTGGCTTCATTTAACAATTTTTTCCTTCACTAGACCATCACCACCACTTACACCACCACTCTGCCACTCCTACCACCACTGCAGCCACTATACCACCACCACCACCCTGCCACTCTCACCACCACCACCACTCACACCACCATAACCACCACTTTGCCTATAACGACCCGAATTTTCAGGAACCTCAAAAATAAATAATGTCTCCAATAATACATCTGATGGGCCCTAAAACCACAAAAATTTACACAATGACTTCAAAATCTTCCTAAATAAATAATGCTCCAAAAATCTCCAGACACACTATAGTCAAATGCTCCAACTTCGATCTCCACTATTCCGCTCCGAACCTGCCACATAACTACTTGGGAAGTATACAATACGAGGACAATAAAGGAACATAATGGAATAAAAAAAACGATATTCACACCTTTAACTGAATCAACCAAATCACCAAATCAACTTTCAAAAAGATAACTTAAGCCTCGTATCCGGCCCTTCTCGATAACATGTCAACACCACCAGGTCAAAATATTTTTACCATTTCCGATACCCGCAGGCCATACAACCAATAATACCTTGATTCCCCGCAGGGCAATCAATTCAATCAATCACATCTCATTTCCATTTAATTCGCCGAACCCGGTGGGCTTGCACATGTACCAATCTGATCCATGATAATCATCAGTGCAACATAATATACCATCATTCACAAATATAACGGTATAACTGGAGTCAATAATATGACCAGGATAGCAAAAGAGAACAAATACAGAACGATGTATAAAATTACTCCGGAGACTTAGAATGCATTGTATACTTCCGGTACCTCAAATGAAGATCGTGACTGTGGGATGTGATCATCAACAATAACCTCCTAAAGTTGCACTTCAATCGGACATGATCTCATACTTAATCTCCACAATAACACTTTACTATCAAAATAACTTTCAATTTCTAACCTCTAGCATGTTGGCCAACTATGTCTAATGAAGTAACTAAGAGAGAGCACCAAAGTTTTCCTTGGGCAAAACCCACGACATATATGCATAAATATATAGCCCATGATAGCTTTTCTATACACCCCACCTAACATCACTACACAATTACTACCCTCACCTGCAAAAAATAAGTACAAAATCCATAACCACACACTACATCTCCCTCTACACATCTCCCCTTCTCTTTACTTCACTGAACATCACCAGTATAGGTAAATCCTTATCTACACCCATATCAAAATGCTCACCAACCAAAATAAGTCTTCTAAAAAACAATAACTCTGCCGACAAGTTCAAAATAATAAAAATAATAATAATAATAGTATTACAAAAGAAAACTCAAAATAATAGTACAAATAAATATGGAATTTCACAATAACATTTATTTTCAGAAACCGAAAAATACGGGGCGTTACAATCTATCCCCCTTAAAAAACAATTTCGTCCTCGAAATTTAGGAGTGCAGTAAAAAAGTTAACAGTATAAATAAATAAGTTGGTCAGTATATACACAACCACTCTAGTTAGCCGGGTGGCCAAACTCGTGCTCTCCCTTAAGGAGGTCGCGAGTTCGAGGCTCAGTGTGGTGGATTCAATCTTTGAAAACCCGCCCACCTGTTTGCTAAAATTACTTTTGGATTTTTTGTAAAATACTACAAATATTAAAGAATTTATCTCAAAACTCATTTTAGGAAAATACAGGGTATTACATTGCCACTACCGCCGCCACTGTCGCCACCACCCCGCCACCACCACTCCACCATTACACCACCACCACCACTCCCACCATTACCACCACCACCACCACCGACGACAACACCATAACCATCACTACACCACTACACCACTACACCACCACCACCACCACCACCACCACCGCCACCCCACCATCACCACTCACACCACCGCCACTGCCGCCACCACCCCACCACCACCACCACCACCACCACTCTGCCACTTCCACCATTAATACGACAAACACTGACACCACCATCACCACAATTGTCGCCACTACACCACCACGACTACTCCCATCATCGCTCTCCCAGCACCACGAGGCCACCACTCCATAATTACAGCCACCACCCCACAATCACAATCACAACCACCGTCGCTGCTAGACCACCATCTTGCTAATATTCTATATATTTTTATTATTTTGATAAATGCATTTTTTTCCATTAATTAATTTCATTTTTGTATTTCAGTATGAACATATGAAATGAAAGACAAAGTAAGATAATTAGTGAATTTAACACCAACACCAACACCGCTATAGAAAACATAAAGAAATGTTTATTTATGAAGTTCTTGATTGCCAGACGGTAATTCCGTTGTAGTCTAGTTGGTTAGGATACTCGGCTCTCACCCAAGAGACCCGGGTTCAAGTCCCGGCAACGGAATTTTTATGTTAACCTGCTGTTTTTATTTTCCCCCCTGAAATTAGAACCGCAGTAACTATTCGTTTTGGCGCGAAATCAATTTCCCGGCAGCGTTACAGATATTACTAGTATATATATGGGTTACATGTTTTTTTGATCTGTATAGCTATACATGTTACTTGGTAGTGGTAGATAATTATATCGAATCTGAGAATAGAAGAAGAAGAAGGGGGAGGAGGAAGAGGAGGGTTAGGGTTAGGGTTTGGGTGTTTTGGAAAATGGAGAAGCAGGGGAGAATAAGAAGCAGAGGAATCGAAGTGAACACCATGATCATACTCGATGCATCCGGATTCAACAAAGAACCCCACGACCTTATTGATGACAGTGCGTAATAGTAACACACCCTCCTATATCCTTCCTTTATTGTACTGTAGTTCTACGCACATTACACAGCTTTTTTGACCTAATTTTGCAACTGTGTTTCTCTCTCTCGATTTCTGTGTAAGTACTTATTTGTGTTTCATCATCGTACAGGACTTGCATTTATTGAAGCAGTCCGATCAGCTTCTATAGCTCCAGTAAATGGAATCGCCCCTACAAAGTATCCTCTCTCTCTCTCTCTCTCTCTCTCTCTCTCTCTCTCTCTCTCTCACACACACACACACACACACCCACACACCCACACACACCCACGCACACATGCTGATATTCACTGATATTAATGCATTGGCTGTGATGCTGTACCATGAAATTGGAGGGATTACTTGCTGTAGTCTACGTATGATTCCAGTATTTAGAAAGAGAACCCATCTTGGTATGGCTTATTGGCTTTGACCTACTAATGGTCGATATTTTCCTTAAATATTAACTTCCCTCGAAAATTAGTTTGACAAAGGGTGGAAGAGGTGAAATTGAAATTTATCTACTCGTTCGTTAGCATAGGCAAAGCAATTTGTTTTTTCTTTTTTCAAATTGCTACTAGAAAATGTATTGAAATTCTTTTCCCATCTATTTGATTGGTACAAACCAGCTGCCACATCAATCTGTAAAGTAACTTTAGTTTGTTGAAATGTTTGTTTTTAGCATAACTCTTCATAATCTGGTTTGTTGGTTTGTGCTTCAAACTTCAAAGACTTGGGAATAAGTTGCTGGATGAAAAAGCATCATTAGTTTGTCATCACTGCCTGAATTGTGTGCTTTGGTTGCCCTTGTTTGTCGTATTCCAGTTAATATGGCTGTCCTACATGCCAGCATCTACATTCACTCAAATTCAATGTCAACAATTTATTTGTGCTGCTTTCACTGGTATATCCTTGTTCAGCCTTGTGATGGATAATGTTTTTGCTTCCAAAGGTTGTATCACGGTTGAACTTTGTAACCTTACCAAGAAAGACTGTAGGCCTTGGATAACGTTGGTTACTTTATCATTAAGAAGTGATTAAATAGTGCTACTGAAATGGCACAAGGCTTGTATATATTTTAACCTTTGCTCAAGTTATTATATCCAAGTTCTTCGACGCATTGCAGTTCATGTTTTGGGATATATTACTGTGTTTCAGCATAAAGAATCCACATATTTTGTTAAAGAGCACCTCGAGACCTTAATGGCCTCTACACTTGCGTGCTCTCTGAGGCGGAGATGCTGGATAGTTTCAATTTCAAGATTTACGTGCTTTTGGGGATTATTTACTTTCTTGCCTAATCTCTGAATTAGAACCTCGTTGGCCGAAAAATCAATCCAAGTCCAAGATGAAAAGTAATTTCTCCCGTGCAGTTGATATGCATATTGGATCATCGATAGAAGTTTTAGATTTGAATAAAGTTCTCATTTATGTTGAGGAACTTGTGTTTTGCAGGATGTACATATTGGAACTTATGTTCTGATATAAGAGCTTATTGTGACTATGGAAAATGCAAGTTTAACTGGCCCAATGTGTTATTTTACTTTATGACTTCTGATTATATGCAAATTGGTCAAACAGGAAAATGTGTGCGGCAATTTTCCAGATCATGAAGGATGAGGGTTCACTTGAACTAATAATGGCAAGTTATCAGCTTCTAACCGAGCTAGATAAGGTATGTATTTATCCTTGCTTGTTTCCCTGCAGAAATTTTAATGTTTTACATGTTAAATGTTTCTTACAGAAGTCATGTTTATCCTTATTGTAGCACTTCCCTCGTGTGTATGCATCCATAGTGGAAAAATCAGAATCACCTTCACCTGGTAGTGTTCTTGAACTGGTTGTGGTTGAAGAGGTATGACATCTCATTTTTGTGGGTGGCAGTGATATGAGCTAGCTTGTGTGTCACATTGTAGTCCTTACTATATCTGTTGCATGTTAGGCCTGGTCACCATTTATCTTTGGCTCAGATTGCGAGAGGGAGGATGATAATAGAAACTCTGGATCACTGGACTTCAGTGTGAGTTGGTTAAATTTTTCAGTTCCCTTTTACATTCGAGTTCAATGTAAATAAGAATCTGTCTGTGCACTATTTGAGTTTTAATGCATTGTATATTCTGGATACTTTAGATGGAATTTTTTGTTCTGCCTAATTCTTAACGTCTTTTGTCCGTGCACCTCCGTTATAGTAGCTCAGTTAACGTTGTTTCCTCCTTTATTGAAGTTCCCGTTCCAATTTCAGGGTTTTGAAATTCTAATACAAGACCTAGCTAAAGTGGCTGTTGGAAGAAAGATTGAAGAATTCGAAACAAAGGTAGGTTCAGTTTTCTGCTTTCAATGAGTTAATTAAATAATCATCCTTTTTTTGGACATCAATTAAGTTTTCATCCCGGTCAATTTAAATGGGTAAGTTTCCATCCTTTTTTCAGTGATACCTTTTGTACCCTTTTTGTTATTACCCATTAATATGTGTAGATAGAGTTCCCTAATTAAGGGGGATTTGATTAGGATTGGGGATTTCAATTAGTAATTGTAGTTTCCTAACGTATTGCGGAAAAGGAAAATGGGGAAATTTTGAAATTTCAAATATATTTTGATTTATTCCTTATTTACCATCCAGTCATTTTGATACACAACCAGTAAAAACACATCACTAAATATGGGATTTTTTTGGGTAGTGATAATGTCAAAACTGTTTTTGATTGTGCCCAAACTCCAATGCATTAGATATAAGTTCTCACCCAACTATATAGTTGTTAGATGTTATAATGTATACTTGCAACTAAAAATTATTTTTGGAAACAATGCCGTGTCCCATTCACACATGAGTACAAGAATTTCATGCACTTGAGTTTTGGCACAATCAAAAATAGTTTTGGCATTAGCAATACCCTATTTTTTGTTATAAATATATCCAAATGGTAGAGGTCAATACACAGTAATCATGGTAAAAACTAAAAATATTTACGGCACATCAAACATGGTAAAATATGTTGCCAACTACATGGTTAATTCATAAAACTTCTTACTTTGCATCATGGTTAAGAAAACTTTCAACAATTTTCAATGATCATGGTAAAAATATCAACCTATAACACAGAAAAATGGTAAAATTCATTTACAGATCAGTAACATGGTTAATTCATACAACTTGTTACATTAAATCATGGTAAAAAACTGGTACACGCCATATTTCAATGATCATGGTAAAAATATTAACCAATACCATAGTAAATATGGTAAAATTGTCAATGATCAGTTTGTTCTTTTTTTTCTTTTTGTCTGGTCAATATGACATTTTATGCCAACTAAACCAAGATTACAATCTTGAATAATCCCAAGCAACAACAATACAGCTCAACTGAAACAAGTAACTAGAGGAGCATAGCCTAAACAACAAAGAAGAATAAATTGCTTTCTGTGGGGAAATTTCATTGGCTACACACCGAATGGTTTTCCTTGGAGCTAGGACCTGCTTCCAAGTGTAGCTCTGTATTTCAAATTTTCTTCCACAGTTTCAACAATTTTCAAGCCAAATATAGGACAGGGCAGTAGCTAAGAAAAATTAACCATAGGTGTAGCCACCTCCTTTCATTTGAATTCCATTTGGTGAGGCAAATAAATGGGAAGAAACTGGATACGTCTGTAGCTTCAAAAAACATATATTCAGGCAGTTTGAGATGTCACATATTTCTGGCATTATGACCATGCATTTCTCATATATTCAAACAATAAAACACAATTGGGAAATGCATGGTCAGTACCACACCATTATCTCACCCATAAAAATTAACTAATCGAACACGATTGGGAAAAGAGGAAACTATACGAGAATATGCATAATCCACAAAATTATTGAACAATTTAACCATGAAAATTAATGGGTAACAGGATATACTAAAACAATAAGAAACTGGGAAACAGAGTGGGTAAAAATCACCTTATCGCCTACAATAACTATAGAATTGACCAAAAAAAATTTATGCTTCAATTGCAACCGAAAAACAGAATTACGATGGTCACCTTATTGAACGTCATCACCTTATCACCTTATCGAACGTCATCAACAAACAGAAAACATGGTCTATTGTTCTCAATAAAACATGGTAAAGAATTACGATGTCGTGCATAGCGGATCCTATTAGCAATTTTCCGAACAATAAAGCAATTCGATGGGACCCAATCAGAAACACGATAGAGAAGTTTATGGAACAGGGCATCGACGTCAATTTGGGATGGTGAGGGTTAGTATTCTTGATCCTTCAAATTGTAGAGCAAAGTCAGAGAAACCCAAATTCAATAATGAACCTAAACACTAGAAAGTTCAAATTTTCTACGTCAAAAAAAATCAAACCCCAAATTAGTACCTTAAGGACTCTTGCTTGCACCTGAGCTTGTTCTCAAATAACCTCTAGTATTTGTCGACTATGAGCTGGGAAGTCAAAAGGTAAAGATTTGGGACGGCGAGGGCAAAAGATTTGGTACGGCGAGGAGATGACGCCGATTTAGGTTAGAGGGAGGATTGTCGACGGCTACTTGGGACCGCGAGGAGTGAAGGTTTGGGACGCAATTTGGGACCACTAGGGTGAAGATTTGGTCTCAAATTTTGGTGTTACAGAATTTCTTTTCTAGGTTTTAGAATGGGATGATGATTGATAGCACAAATTGGGGATTGGCTTGTATACCCCAATTCCTAAATTACAGGGTTGGGTTTTTCATAAAACTGTACATAAGCGGTTTTTATGAAAAAATGATCCGATGAAGCCTTTCCCGGTCCTTTTTTTTTTTTTTTTAAATGATTCCTCGTAGGGACCCTTAAAAACATGTTTTAAACACATTGGACAGTTTACATCATGAAAATTTGATTGAGAAAGTGAAGGTGCGGACGGAAGGCGTGTGGATGATATATATATATATATATATATATATATATATATATATATATATATATATATATATATATATAGAAGATGTTCTATTGAGGACTCCCTCAAAGATCTCCGTGAGAACCACCCCTTTTTTGATTTTCCGAACCAAATTTCGACGATCCGAACCGCTCAATGGATTTAAAACATGTTTTCCATGGCCAACGCGAGGAATCACAAAAAAAAAATACCCGAAAGGGCTTCATCTGAGCGGTTTTTCATAATAACCGTACATATATAGTTTATCGAAAAATGCTCGAATGAAGCCTTTCCGGGTATTTTTTTTGGACGAATCCTCGCGGTGACCCTTAAAATCACGTTTTAAACACATTGAGCGGTTCGGATCGTCGAGATTCTAACCCGATCCATGAGGTCCGCAAATTACGAGTTTGAGGGAGTCCTTAGTAAAACGGGATCCTATATATATATATCGCACCTGTCTACAATCAGGGACTCCCATTTCCCAAGAAAATTTCGTCAATCCGAACCGTTCAATGTATTTAAAATGTGTTTTTAAGGGTCTGCATGAAGATTCAACAAAAAAAATGACCGGGAAGGGCTTGATCCGAACAATTTCAATAAAAACCTTATATGTTCAATAAATGGTAAATTGGGTTTATTTGAATTTTCTGATGAAAACATTAACTCCAAAAAAAGGATAGGATGATAACATAAGTTCAAGTTGGAGGACTAATATTTACGTCCGCTTTTAATTCATTGTCACTGATTAATATAATTTGTGGCATAATGCACTGCTTATATAGCTACATGAAACTTTGAGTGCTTGCATGCCCATTTGTTAGTTTGCACCTTCCAAAAGTCTTGATAAATAAAGCCTTGGTCATGATCCACTTCCAGGCACCTACCAAAGGAATGGAGTAATTTCATGGGCTAGATTATGTGCTACCTTTTCGTTGTAAGCCGTTATATTGGCTTCCTGATTTTTGAGTCATAAGTGCTCATGTTCATGTTAGTGATTCCTGCAAAGTCTTGGTCATTTCTCCAATCTCCTTTTTTTGTAGTTTTTAGGGCAGATTGACACATAATAATCAACTATTACCATGTTTAAGAGAAGGTTGCTATCATGATACTCGCCATGCGGCGCCTTGGTGTTGGCAATGATAAAATGGAAATGGAAAAAATTTAGTTGCTGGAAAGCACATGAAAAATGGAAGGAAGTTGGCCTCATAGAAGACTTTGTTTCCTCAACGTGCTGATTTCTTGGTTCAGCTTCTTTAAATAGCCTATTACTATTGCGTTAGAAAGGCAGAGAGTTGAGAAAAGAAAACAAGCACAGATTGATTGTCATCAAGTGGAAGCAATAGAGCGGTCTGTGACAAAAAAAAAAAAAAAATAGTATCAAAGAGCAGGGAAGTGGGTACAACTTCAAGGGCTCGGGATTATATGCTTGTCTCATTTGTATAATCAGTATTGTATAGTTGATTATTTCTCTTGCCCATGGACATAAGTTGGTTTGGGTCATACCACGTAATTCTTTGTGTTTCATTTTTTTCTTTGGTGTGTGCAATATTTTATTTAACGGACCGGTGTTGTGTTGTGGGTCCCAAAACCCAATAGTTGCAAGTGCTAACATACTGTCACAGGAAAATCAACACTTGTATCGTATCATGAAACCATAGTCCTTTCTATGGGAAAAATGAGTAGATTTCCTTGTTTTCATGTTTTAACTAATTCACCAGGTTCTGCCATTCTTCGTTTTCATTTTGTGAAAACAAAGAGGAGAGGGCTAGTGTACTTTCCATGAAAGAAAGAGGATATTCAGACCATCAGCCAGTGTACACTAAGCTCCTTGACCCTGGCTATATCTGACTTCCCACGTCAGGTGATTCTACTTTGAAGCCTCACTCTTGTTTACCCTCTGCACCCCGAGAAAGGACAACAAATGCAAGAAAGATAGGAAAGAGAAACATCATTGAATCTATCCTGATCCCTTTTTGTTTCATCGTCCAAGGGGCCAAAATGTAGACCTAATTATATGTTCTTCCTGATTGGTCGATTAAATTATTTGCGTAAAATTTGAAGTTGTTCTTTCCACTTACGATATCCATCTCTATGTACTTGCTTTTTCATGCATGTATTGTCTATGAAGTCTGTTATGACTTATGAGTATTACCTTGTATAGTTACTGCCGCACTGTATAACCATCAATTCACAACTTTAATGTGCTAGTAGAGTATTTACATAATCCATTTGGCAGTACCTAAGGAGTATGGTACTACTCCAGTATATCTTCAGTGTTCTTCAAGGTGATTTTTTACCTCGCAATTCTGTGTTCAAAGGTTAGTTGGTTGGTTAAGTCTTCAAATCCTTTTCTATTTGGTCTCTGGGTCCATTAATCCTGTGATTTCAGCATTCTCTGTTTCATCGCAGAAAATATGGATTGGAATCTTCTGACGGTGTCACTGCTAAACATTCTTCTGGTATGCTGTTATGTTTTGCATCCTTGGATTTGGATGGATTTTACTCTTCTGTTTGCTATTGATTGGTTTTTATTACAGTATCTCCCTCATAATAGTCATACATTAAAAAGAACAATGTGTGTTATACCTCTGAAAGTGTTTCTTTTGTGAAACTTTATTGCAGGGGTCTAGAAGGATAAGTTACAAAGATTTAATTAAAGGCTGCCTATCAATTATCTGTGAAATGTCTCATCTTCATGCTGAGCTCAGTGATGACATGACATTACCAAAAAGCTCAGCAGCAGAGCTATTCAAATCGTGTGATACTGATCTTGCAATTTCTTTTCCTGAAGTAAGGAAGTGTGTATTTACAGCTTTGCAGAAATTTCTGTTGATGGTAAGATTCCATAAACGGTTCTTGCTTGAAGTTGAAGGTACTAAGAGTCTGTAGTTATTGAGCATTAACCATGATCAGATTGGACCCTTTAGGCCATGGAGCTGGATGCATCAAGGAAGAAAGCAGATACTCTTGGTCTTACCACCAGAGCTGACGGTGTGAGGTATTTACTCGTTTTATGAAATGCAAAATCTCTCTCTCTCTCTCTCTCTCTCTCTCTCTCTCTCTCTCTCAGTGTGTGTGTGTGGTTTTGCACACATGCCCGTGTTCACATGTATGCACTGGAAAATTATAAGAAATATGAAAGCTACTGGATATGGTGCAGAACCCCTGTGGTGGAAATTATTCAAGATGAACTTACTTACAACGGAGATGCAATTTCTCCATTTTTCCAGGTGATGACATTCTCTGTCTGTGTCTGTGTGTGCGCGCCCCCGCGTGTGTATGTCGTTGAATAGAAACCCTAGAGGTTCAGGGGATCCTTGTTTAGTATTTACATATTACTCACCTATAATAGTTTTGCGCTAGAGCTGTTATTTCTTCCCACTTTCTTCTGTCAATTATCTTCCTATACTAATCACTGTGAGATTGCCAATACCATTTATTTAGAGGGTTTAACCAAATCCACTTCTATACGAGAGTTGCCTACCAAGCCAACTCTACTATTTTCTTATGCAGTAGTACAGATCCAGATTTTTCTGTTTGGGGACATCTTTACCTTTTATCAACATTCAATCACTTCTATTGTTTGTTAAAATGATCGCAATCCTATATTTAAGATTCTCACTTGGAAATCCCACAATTACCTCAGCAATACCTTTTGGTCCTCCTTCAAGCTTCTCAAGAGATGCAAATGTATTTAGTTTATGGTGACATGATTGTCTACTTGCTTTCCAGACTGTTGGTTCTGCAAAAACTTGCTTATGCTATGCAGGGTACGTCTTTTCCCCCTTTTTTTTCCCCTTTCACTTGGCTGACCTTTGGAATGCTTTGCAGGTCTTTAATGAACCAAAATGGAAGATGGAAATCATCGTACAGTATTTTCAGAAGTACATTGCTAAAGTAAGTGGTCTTTCGATTTTTGCCACAAACCCAAATAATTTTCAGATCATCATAAAAGGCTGTAAATTTATGACGTCTTCAATGGTCGGAAGTTTCTCCTTGATGTTTGCATGTTGCTTCCAAAATGAAGTACTAGAAATTCCCCTCAACTTTCAAGTTTTTTTAAGTGTAGGCCTTTCTCCATTCATTGCATCTTTCTCGAGCATTTTACAACGGTTCTTAAATGCAGCTACTTGTACATCTCCACTTAAACCAAAGAATGAGGCACATTTGTACTTATCTTAGTTGTTAAGGCCAGAGGTGCGAGGCACGGGCCTTTTCGAAGCAAGCCCACATAGGCGGGAAAAATAGCAACACCAATACTTTAAATAATAACCACTAAACCAGTGAATTTTTTGTAAGTGTACCATCCCAAAGATCCATAAACCCCATCTCTGCTTGTTTTTATCCATATGTATACACCTTTATTACTCATCGATTATATCGAATACGCTACAAAATACAGTCTTCAGTAGTCCCCCCATAACCATAGCTACTCACACCCCAAAATCCTTTATTTTTCCAAGGAGAAAACTCACTCACTCCACCCCCAATCTTATGTCCTCTGAATTTCACAAAGGAACTGCACCAGTCAAGAGAGATGAGATCAATCACCGTTGAGGCCTGGAGGATATCGATTGACTGAAGTTAGAGAGGATGATCAAGCAAAGTTCAATCTAGAGGGATGGGATGATCGACTGAAATCAGAGAGAGAGAGATGATCGGTCGCACTTGTTTTGTCTGTTGGAGCTCCAGAACTTGTTTCGTATGTTGGAGAGATCGATTACTAAAGCTAACACTCAACCTAGACTATTAGTCTATTACTGATGTAACTGATTCTATCAATTGAAGTTCAATCTAGAGAGATAAGATGATCGACTGAAATCAGAAGAGATGATCGATTGCTTGTTTTGCCTAGAACTTGTTTCGTATGTTGGAGAGATCAATTACTGAAGCTAACGTTTAACCTTTTCCTCTGGCAGTGATCGAAAATTGAAATAGGCTCGCACCTGGTGGCCTTTCTCCAGGCACGCGTCTTTCTCGCCTAGGTTTAATAAAGGCCCCAATTTGCACCTTGATGCACCTCTCGCCTAGGCGCGCCCAAGGCACGCCTTTGATAACTATGGTACTTACCATTATTCAAGAGGGGATGGTCATATCCTCTCATTCAAATTGTAAACATGTGTACCATGTCAGATATTTTCCCTACAAATTTCTGATGTAATACTTAGATCACCTTATGAACTAGGGGTGTAACCGGTTCGGTTCGGTTCGGTTCAGTTCAGGGGGGTTTTCGACTGAACCGAATGAAACCGGTTCAGGGACTACTAGGAACCGAAACTGAGTTTTGAAGGTCGGTTCGGTTCTCAGTTCGGTTCCTCCGGTTCCAGTTCGGTTCATGGTCGGTTCGGTTCCAAACACGAGAGCAAGAGAGAGAGAGAGAGAGAAAGAGAGAGATCTAAGCTTCTACATCGATCCCAAAACAAAAAACATTAACAGCTTACAGATCTACAAACTACAAACAAACTATACATACACATCCATCTGCAAACACGAGGACACAAATCTCAAATCCATCTATATATACATACATACACGGGTACTCAAAACATTAACAGATCTATATACACAAACTAATTGACTGATGTATATACACCACACATATAAATCGATCTTGAGATCGAAAGAGAGAGAGAGAGAGAGAGAGGGGCGAAACCAGATCTAATATGAGTGTTGTCGCTGTCGGATCTTCTTCTTCTTCGTCATCGCCGGAGATGGTAGATCGAGGGTTGAAGACGAAAGGGAGGGCGGCGGGATTGTTCCACAGAGAGAGAGAGAGGCGAGAGGATTAGATTTTTTGACGGGTTCAAAGTGTTCTCAGACTTGGGGGTGGGAATGTTAAGTTTATATATAGGTTATAACTATTAAGTATGTAATAAATATAATAAGTATCTGTCCTAAACAACAAGAGCTGGTTAGCCCAGCAGTAAGGACCACGACAGTTCATACGCGAGGTCACGGGATCGATCCCTGGCCCTTTAATTTTTCAAGGGGTATATATAAATACCGGTTCGGTTTGGTTCAGTTCGCCTGAAAATCCCTTGAACCGGGAACGGAACCGGTTTCAAAAAAAATTTAATTCTGGGAACCGAACCAAACCGAAACATTTTAAAAACCAAAAAAATCAACCGGTTCGGTCCGGTTCTTGAATTCGGTTCGATTCTTCAGTTTTTTTGTTCAGCCCTATTATGAATTGAATGAGAACAAGGACATGAATTTGGATCCATTTGCTTTAAATATTGTTAGATTTCTTCTATGAAGCATGGATACGGATACAGATACGGATACGATACGATACGGATACGCGATTTTTTCAAAAAGTCGGATACGATACGTTGGGGGATACATTGAATATAAAAATATAAAAATAAAAATATTATATATATATGGGACCGGTTCCCCTCACACATTAAAAAACACAATTTTTGACACTCCATCTCAGCTATTAAAACCAATGGCTGAGATTAGAAGTAAGGGTGTTACATTGAATCCCTTATATCACACCCTCACCCTATCTCCCTCTCCCTCCCACTACGTTGACTGCACTCTCTCCCCCTCCCCTGCCCTGGTGACCCACAATCAACCTCCATTGCCGGCCGACCCAACTCCGGCCGACTACGTCTTCGGCGATTTTAGCCCCAACTCCGGCGTGCCTCTCTCTCTCTCTCTGTGTGCCGATTCTCTCTCTCTCTCTCTCTCTCTCTCTCTCTCTCTTTTCCACGTCGGAACACACCGGAGCAGCAACCCACGTCGAAGTTCAAAGCTCTTTTGCAAATCAAATTAACACTTGCCATCTCCTCCGCTATTTTCTGACTGATTGATTCCACCACAAATTAATTGATCCAGATTGCCTATAAGGGATGTCAAAATTGAAGTTTTTTTTTATTATTATTTTTATTGGAAGGTGATTCTCTTTATGAGGTGTTTGTGACTTCTAACGTGTTTGTTTCAATTTCATTTTTCTGATGATCCTTTTAACTGTATCCGGCTTGAAATTTTTTTTTTTTTAACTGCAAAGGTGGAATATTGTAACGCATATGAGGTGTTGTTAAAATGCATGAACCATTTTTCCTCTAAACTACTGTTGATGTCGTTGAGGATGCTCAAAGGTTGGAGAATGGGAGTGCATCTCATTTTGCAATTGTGTCCAGTGGCCCAATTTTAATCCCAGATGCCGATTTGGCCTACTTTAAACTGGTGCATTCGATTCAGCTGAGCCTTGAGAATTTTTTTTTTTTTTTGTTAGCTTTGTATTTAGTTTTCATTCTTTCTCTCAACTCTAAGAGATCTGTCGGGCTCTGTAATATTTGGGTAACAATGGCTTTTAAGTCTGTGAAATGTGATGGAGAGAGAGAGAGAGAGAAAGAGAGAGAGAGCATGCGCTGGAGTTAGGGCTGCAATCGCCGGAGATGTGATCGGCCGGAGTTGGGCCAGCCGGTGATGGAGGTGGATTGTGGGTCACGAGGGCAGGGGAGGGAGAGAGAGGGTAGTCAACGTTGTGGGAGAGAGATGGAGATTGGGTGAGGGTGAGATACAGGGGATTGAGTGTAATACCCTTACTTCTAATCTCAACCATTGGTTTCAATGGCTGAGATGGAGTGTCAAAAATTGTGTTTTTTTATGTGTGAGGGGAACCGGCCCCTATATATATATATATATTCTTTTTAATTTCTGGGTGGTATACCGCCATACCGGTATGAGTATTTGTAAACAATAGCATTAGCATATTATCCTATAGCTAGTGGATATATATATATATATATATATATATATATATATATATATATATATATATATATATATATATATATATATATATATATATATTCTTTTTAATTTCTGGGTGGTATACCGCCATACCGGTATGAGTATTTGTAAACAATAGCATTAGCATATTATCCTATAGCTAGTGGATATATAAATATTATATAATAGTGAGATAGTGGCATGTGTTATATTATATTATATATGTGAGATAGTGGGCATGTTGGGTTTATTATTATATTATATATATATGAGAGAGTGGGCATGTGGAACATATATGTATATATTGTATATCATGACTTATTCGACAAAGATGAACCAGACAAGTCGACTTCTTCTTCTTCAGTTCGACTTCTCCTTTCAGCCGATAGTCGAAACCCCACAATCACAGGTGTGTAAAACCTAAGTTTTTTGGAGAACAACTGTTCGAAAACCCAAATCGAAGGGTTTTTGTTTGTCGTCTAACTTTTTCCACCCTTCGTATTATATGCATACAGTTTAATACATATGACACACACACACACACACAAACCTTATAAGCAGATGACGACTGACGACGACCGGTGGAGGTTGGTCGTTGGTCGACCTCGGCGGTGATGGTGAGGAGCAGCAGAGCAGACACGATCGGTTTGTGAATACAGTATACTGTTCTCAATTTGGCGATTTTATTATAAAGCCCTAATTACGGTTTTCACCCACATATTTTAAGTAATATCAAATTTAACCCCGTGCGTATCCGAAACGTATCATAACGTATCCGTAACGTATCGAGCGTATCCAAAACGTATCCGAATCCGGAGCGTATCCGAGCGTATCCGTATCCGATACGCGTACGGTATGCGATACAGAGGCCAAAATAGAGTATCCGTGCTTCATAGGATTTCTTGGAGGGTTCCAACATGAAACCAAATGGCATTAGGAGGATTAACCTCTAAAATTATATTAACCAAACTTGGGTGGCTTAGGTGATTGATGTGGTATAAAGTTTAACACTCGCCCTCACGTGCAACTCGGATGCGTGTGGACTGTGGAGGTACAAAATTGAGACGAGGAAATTTGACTCAGGCAACAGAGATTCGACCACTTGAGGTGAGGCCACCCAAGACCTAGTTCTGATACCTTGTTAGATTTCTTGGAGGGAAATTTGACTTAGGCAACAGAGACTCGACCACTTGAGGTGAGGCCACCCAAGACCTAGTTCTGATACCTTGTTAGATTTCTTGGAGGGTTCCAACCTAAAACCAATTGGCAATAGGTGGAGTGACCTCTAAATTATATTAATCAAGCTTGAGTGGCTTAGGTGAGCGATGTTGGATAAAGTCTTAACTAAAATATTAAGCTCTTTGATTGGGACTACCACATTGCATTGGAGAAAGAGATTGTTGATTAGTTCATTTTCAGTTTTACGAGATCTAGCTATTGGAGAGCTTTTAATGGGTCCTTTTTCATTTCATGCTGATGGAAATATTCTACTTCTTTGTTATGTAGCGATGGATATCTGCATAGGTTGTCTCCTATATTAGTTCATTTGGAACAAAAAGAAAGCTTTTTGAAAACCTTAGTAAAGAAAGGGGATGCATTTATGCATGCCAAGGAAGCTTTTGAGTTTCCCTTATGTTATGGAAAGGTTCATATAAAAGGGGCCTCAGAAAGGGGAGGCAATTTTGATGTAGGAAAGCTTACTTTGTCCTCTAGAGATAGATTTCATATTCCTTTTAACTTGGAACTGCAGCCTTCAGTCCGCACGCGGAGGACAAGTGAACCGATAGATGATGCAACATTTGATGGAGTTTTGAAGTGCTTTTCAAATATCAACAGTGTAAAGAGTATCACAAAGAAAATAAGTATCGAAGTAGCACAGTTGCTTTTAGCACACGGATTTCAGGTGATTGTTCTTGTTGGCAAATAGTTTGCTTTTGTACTTTCTATGTCCACAATAATGATCTTGCATCACCTTTTTTTTTCTTCCTACTTTTGTTTATCATGACCATTGGATCCATCTCTTGATTCATTCAGTATGAATTTCTAAAATTACTGTAGAAGAAATAACCTAAGGTCTTTTATAGACTCTTTTGGGGGATGATGGATCATAGATGGTAGTGTCTTACCTTCAGTCTTAGCTAATTAAAACATGAATTTCGGAAATTTCTTTGAAGTCTCGCTTGTTGGAAAAGGAAAAAGAAGTTTCTTCAAATTTGAGTTTTGTACAAACATCTTTTTCTCTCTTTAGTTTCCTCAGGCCATTTTGAGCACTTCATTGTCCATTCCTTTTTTTTATCTGCCATTATTTTCCATTGCCTTTTTTTTTTAATCTGCCATCATTTTCCATACTTTTAGATTTTTTTTTTTTCTTTTTTCTGAAAGGCAACTCCATTTGAATCTGAAATTTCCTTTCAGGCATATTTGTCATTATCATTCCAACATTCTGCTGAAGGCAACTATAAGTCCAAGGAAGATGTCAAAGACAACTCCATGGCGGAAGTTTGCAAGAACATAATTTCTGCTTTTATGAATCTTCGAAGGATCGATGAGTAAGATTCGATTCTATCTTTAGAGATGTTCTGTTACATTAAAAATTTTGTAGGTGCAGAATGGTTTCTTACTTGCCTTCTGTAATATTGGTCGATTAGATCCAAAATATTCTTGCTAACTTCTTCCCATGACAGATAAGTAAAAACCTTGTTCCCATGAGTATGCTGGTATACGGCCTAACTAAGAATGCTTTCTTGTTGCCAAGAGAAGAGTATATTTCACGTAACTTGCGTACTTGGTTACGATGGATATTGCTAAAGATCTACCTTTTCCATTTTGAACTCTGAATCTTGTTCTTGAGTTTCTTTTGTCCTGTCCATCCCTTGAATTTCAACTCCTAAATTTAGGTTCCAAGAAGTTGAGGATTCCAATCCTAAAACAACGCAGAAGTAATACTGGCATAATATGATAGTTGTTCGCTACATATGGGAAATTACTTCTTGAAGTATAAGAGATAGTACATCCCTTTTTCCTTCTTGTTGAAATGGATGAAAAAATCATGTATGTCCTCATTTCATCGATTTCGTCTCGAGCCCAGATCTTGTTCATTCACTAAATGAGGACACAGGATATTTACATTGTTTATACGGTTACAAGTAGACCATACAATACATATATAGTATGCTGTCCCATTAATGTCCTCGGAAACATGGGCGGAGGGAGAGTAGGGCTGGTGTGAGCACTGGCCACCTTGCACTTGCTAACAAAACAATATTAATAATTTGCCGGATGAGATCTCCCAAGCTCCGAGTGGATATGATTTCCAAGCTCCCAATGGATGATTTCTGAGATTTGAGAACATGTCGACTTGTACTTTGTAGATTGTTAAGCTACTTTTGTTCTATTTTGATGGATGATCAATATTGAAAAATGTATTTTGACTTTTTCTTTGACTATGGAATGCAAGGATGTTGATAGTTTCTTTCTTTCTTTCTTTTTTTTTTTTAACTTATTTGTTGAGTAAGGAATATAAAGATATTTGATGTTCAATTTTTTTCCGTTACAACTCGGCCCCTCGGGACTCTTAATCCTGGCTCTGCCACTGCTCGGAAAGGTTCCTTGGTCTGTATTTTCTATTTGTTGCAGAAGTTTAGTTGGCAACTTTGGTTTTACAGCCTCTGATGATGCCAATCTCTGTTTGTGTTGGTACCTTTTTCTTTTGCCCTTTTTGCAGTAAATTGTAATCTAACACATCATGGTGCAGGCACGTGGAAATTTTACCTTTTGGGAAAGAAGCATTGTTTACAGCTGCAACCATCCTCTCAACTAAATCATAGGAGCACAAAAGCTGTTGCCGGTTGATTTCATTTCGACTCGAGATCGAGAAAAGGGAAACCATATTGCAGGCAGGGGCCAGTGAACATGAATCCAGAATCCAACAAACTGAAAGCAGGGCTGCAGTTGTGTGTTTGTTTTTACCTATATTGTTAACGCGTAATTTGCAGCTCAAAATCGATGTATTGTGACAACAACTATAAGTTCTGTCAATGGTGTTCCAAATTACCGTAATGTAAAGTTTTGGGGAAGACAGTGGTATGTCTTGGTTGAAGGTAGGTAACTTGATTGCCCAAACATTTCTGTAATTTTTTGGGTGTACTACTTCCAAAGTTTGTAAATCTGGGATGGCTTTAGATGAACACAAAGCAGCATTTCGTTACATTGTTCTTTATGGCATCAACGATTATAGCCTTCTCCAAAGTCTTTAATCCAGGTGATCTTGGCCAGGCGAGAAATACAGTTTTTTCCCCAGTTAAGCCAGGTAGTCAGGTACTATGTATTTAGAGGCAATTGCAGCTTTGTAGCGGGTTGCATGTTAAAGTATTCTAATTTAATGATTTTAGTCGCTACTAGTATTCCACACCTGTTTACATATAAAATTAACAAATCCAATAATTAATTGACATGTAATCGAAAATGCCAAACGTTGGCAATTACTTGTTGTTAAAGACACTGGATTAAAAGAATATATTTGAATAAATACGATGTCGTATTATGTTCAAATATAAAAAGCGGTTATTGGCAGTTACAAACCATTATTGCCGTAAAGGATTGACTTCGAAGTCATGATTTTAACTGCTAAATACATAAAATCCACGCGTGAGCTTGGGAAACAAGGCAAATTGGCAGTTATTACACGTGGAGTACTTTTCAAAAGGCAGTTATTCACCTTAACGTGTAATCATTTTAATTTGATTAAGTAACTGTGCAAATTCAAAATCAAAAGCTTCTGGAGGAAGAATTTAAAGAGTTCAAATTTAGACGTGGAGGAAGGAAGAAACTGCCAACTCAAGGAGGTCGAAGTTAGAGTTCGAAACAAGCCAAGATTCAAACTTATTGAGCGGGAAGTTCAAATTGCAAGCAGCATTTATAAATAGAAGAAATTGAAGAAGTAAAACCCCCGGACAAATCTTCAACAAACAGCTATAAAAAAAAACTGATGCTTGGTTTGTTCATTGGCAAAGTAGTTTTAGGATTTCGAACCCAGTTCGAAGTAGTTTAGGATCTCGAACTCAGTTCGAAATAGATTTAGGAAGTAGTTAGGATTAATCTCGGTTGTTCCTGTAACAATCACCTGTTCAAAGTTTTTGTATCTGAAGTTGGAGACAATTTCGAAGTAAGTTTACCTTTGATTTATTAATCGAAGTATCTTGTTTCTTTTTGTTCTTCGATTTCCTAAGTTTGTTGGTTTTCATTTCTTCACTTGTTGAAAAAATCCTCTTACTTGAGGTAATTGAACCAATAAAACACAATCGCCTGATTAGATTTAGTTTTTCCAAAGTTAATCTGAGGGAGGAGATTGAAACTCTCTCTGGTACGCTCGCACACAATCATTTTCCATTGCAAAGAAGTAAAAGAACCAAACAACACCTCCTGCTTATACATGAAAAAAACAGTTGAATAGACATTCTTATGCCATTGGAGGGGGAAAAACAGTAGCGCTACTACATACATACACACTCCTCTCACATATGCATGGAACCCATCTTGTGTGGGAGATATTTGTGGGACCCATCTTGTGTGGGCCTACACCTATATGTGTAGGTTCTTGCACGTATTTAAGAGGAGGATACCTGATCATTTCTCAAAAAAAAAAATATATATATATATATAATAATTTGTTTCTAATTCTTGAGACAATGTCTAAGTTCGCATTATTACGATGGAAACAACTCGATTTGAAATTTTGAATGTAGAAAATTCAGCAAAGCAATCTCACATGGTTCCACAACTCATAATTCTTGCTATTTGAAAAGGCCAAAGGAAACTTATGTAAATAATAGCTTCATTTCCTACACCATTTCCTCAATATGTAGCACATTTGGTGCCTCAAAACTGTTCAGCACCTTGGTTCAATCATTCTAGCTAATTCGGAGGGTTCCGTCTTACACTGACGGATACCAATTTAGGGTTCTCCAATGGCATCACTTTTAGTCCTGAAATGGGGCAATTAGTTATTAGATGCAGACTACCGGAACTTGAGCAAGGACATTAGATCGGTAATGAGTCAAGGGACAGCATAGAAAAATCAAATCCACTGGCCAAGTTTTTTCTTTTAAACGCACTCACCTTGATGTTTGTGAAGAGTCAAGCTGCATTGTCACAGGACCATCATTGACCAAATTGACCTTCCACCATTAAGAAAAACCATATTATCGCTGTGATACAACTCACTGAGATAAATAAATACAACAAACTCGGAAAAACTTGTAGGGCACCTCACCTTCATCATCGCTCCAAATATGCCATCTTTGGGTAAGAAATGAGCACCAGGAAAGACAGTTAAATACATGATAGAAAACACCATTTATAATATAGAGATAAACGGTAATAGATGAATGGACCAAGGAGTTAAGAAATAATAATGGAGAAAAGAAGTCTATAAACAAAAAAGAGGAAGTGAGAATCAGGGCCGCCCCGATATTAGGGTTGCCCAAGCCCAACCCCGCTTGGCTGCCCCCGTACAAATAAGTCGTGAACAATAAGAAGACATACAAGTAAATTAAAAAACAAAATTAAGGTTATATTGTTCTTTTAGCTTGAATTACGTATAAAATACCACGATTTTCAATTGTCTTATCGTACTTTAACTTATCAAAGAACTCATTTTTAATGGAGATTATAGACAATCCACTCAAACTGTCTTGTGACAAGGTAGTACGAAGGTAAGTTTTTAATATCAATTTAAGCTTAGAAAACTCCACTCTGTCGAAGCAATTGTAATGGTCATTGCGGTCCTAATATTTTAGGGGCCCGAAGCAAACTCCTACCATTGGGCTCTCACATCTTCAAGAGTTCCTTTAAAAAATAAAAATTACTACAAAAACTCAAACTAAAAGAATACAACTATAAAAGTCGTAGAAAGATATGATTAAAAATATATATTTTTTAAAGAATATAAGGAGATACCTCATATTTTAACTATGGTTTGTGTGAAAAAATTAATAGAACATGTTAACTCGCTTGATGTTTTCCAAAATTTTCACAATTGGGATAATATTTTTAATCTAATGTAAGAACATATTACTTGTACAAGACTGTTGTATTTGTTAAATGCAAACTTTCTAACAAAGTAATAGAGCAGGATGATTTTTGCAATATTGTAGATTGGGGGTGGAGCCAGAAATAACAAAAAAAGAGAGAAAAAAAAAAAGAGAAAGAAGGCATTGACAAAGAAAAAAGGGAAAGAGGAAAGAGCAAAAGTCAAGATGGATAGGGACAGGGCGACCCGGAATCGAACTCAGTCCACCTGGAAGTTAGACAACGACAGTCACAAACCAAGTAAATACTTTGCATTATATATGGAAACTATGTTTTATTTATACATAACCGCGTTTCTTTCTTCTTTTTTGGTTACCCCAGCCTGGGGGCTTGCTGGGCTTATCCCTGGCCAAGCGGCCCTGGTGAGAATAATCATCGTTAACTTGATTGTAGAGAACCAATTTGATGAGGAACTAAATCCTATTCCAATACCACCGTGACCTTTATCACAGTTCGACCTTTAAACATATGGGAAAACAAGAAGGAAAGGAACCAATTTAAGTACAAGTGATCACAAATACAGGAAAGGCACACTAAAAAATTAAGAGCAAATGAAGAACTTAACTGGTTGATCACGCAGGAAAAGCACAAATAAAGAAAACTTTGGTTCGTCAAGCATGCAGTATTTCTATGCCTTGGCCATTTTTGGTATTAAGAACTGGTTGATCATTGATGCACAATATTTCACAGGGAACTTGCATGGGCAACCATGGTTTATATCTTCTACTACTGTTGAATGCATACCATACTACTTACTGCAACTGCAGCTATTTGCATGTCATATGCTGCTAATAGAGTGAATCCACTGTCCATGATTGGCTGCCATTTTCTGGGGATTGTTATTTGTCTAGCAGGTCATTTGATGTGTTGCTTTGAGGCCAAGTCAGGATAGAAATGCTATCTTTGTAGTTCTGTCTACTGACCTGCAACCTGCTAGTGTAAACATGATGCTCGGTTGCTCATATATTGTATCTGCATAACCTGGGCAGAGCTCCTCCATAACTCAGTTATGCTCGTTAGGTTGCTGCATGTGTATCATTGCTCGATGCACAGATCTTTGTTATGAACATTCAGTTGCTGCTGGTGCATCTTTGTCACGGATCAGGTTGTTGTGGGATTGAATTGAATGATCCTGCTAGTGTTGGAATCTGTTTGTGTGAATTGTCACCTGATAACCTGCTGCATCTATGGTTGTTTCTGCCCAAATAGGATCCTCTGTGGATTACTGTTATGTTGAATTATTCTGCAGCTTTGCTAAGAGAGGATTGCCCATTTCTTTATTATGGCCTAGCCTTGGGGGGCTGTCCCTTGGCGTTGTTTGATTCCCTTTGGGAAGGGGTGGTCTTCCCATATCATGTTAGTCACATTCCAATCAAGCGATGTCTCAAGTTAATTCCAAACAAAGTTCATGGCTGTCAACAAGATGCCTGTCAGGTCTTTTCCTCTGGAAGAAGTCCCGACTGGAGGTGTAAGCTTGATTCATCACTGGGTTCCATGTCCCAGTCTGCTGGGTTTTCACGTTACTGCAGAAACGTGTTAAGCCCTCTCAAGACCCTAAAATCCCAAGTTAACTCAGGAGTGTTCAACTTTTCCACAAGCTGGCCGTTGGGTCACTTTTGAAGTCTTCCCAAGTGTGGCTCTGTTTGTTAGGTATTTTCTTTTGCGTGGTGTTTCTCCCCTCTCTGTTAGATAGGAGCAAAACACCCGGCAGTTAGGTTGCTATTTTAATTTTGTTGCCTTTATGGCCATCATTCCCGACAAGCTGTGTTGGGTTCTTTGCACCTTTTTTTCCTTTCTTTCCTTTTCTTTTGTCTCTCTGGGGTATGCCCGTTGTAGGCTGTATATTCGTTTAGCCTCTTTTTTATTTCAAGCTTAATTACCCAAAAAAAAAGGTTTATATCTTTGGCAGGGGAACATTAGAGTTCAGAGGACTGCAAAGATCTCCTACAGTATTGTTCAATCACATTGAAGAGGATGTCCAGACTAAGGCTTCTATGCTGAGGAAAATTAACGACTCTAGCACACTTAGTGTTTGGCCAGCATTAATAGATCACACAATCAATCATATATGTTAGACAATGAGGAATTTAAGAACTGCCATAATGACATATTGTCTCAACTAAGTGTTAGAAGGACAGGTAAAGAATTTACAGTAAAAGACCCACATGCAGAAGGTTGAAAACTTATTTGGTCGGATACAGGTTAGAACACTAAACTTGCTTCGTATTTCCGGTAAGGAATAAGGTGATTCTAGTTTAGACTCTTTCTCCCAATTCTAGGAGAAGTACCCCAGTAATTTTTAAAACAATTTACTCACCGAGTGGTATACTCCATCATGATACTCATGGTCCTAACACTTTAATGCAAAATCCTCAAAAGCAACTATTTAGGAGAAGGAATACAAGAAATTCGTGATTTCTGTATCTATACTTTAATACTAATCAAATTTTATCAAAGAAACATTAAAAGCTACTTTGCTACTTGTCACTGCGAGAAATCTTAAGATAAGGATCCAGCAGTTCAGGACTAATAAGTCATCCTGTTACAATGAAGATAACTGGCACTAAATTTAACAAATAGTTGATTGAAAGAACCAACTAAGAAAATCATCAAGAAACAGGAAAGCAGATCTACCTTTTACTGCATCTGGGTTGTAGGATAGCCGGAATTTGTCAACTAGAGAAGCATAGAAGGGCTTTGCTCTTTCAGGTGACATTGCCACATGAAAATCTGGCTTGTTCCCCTTCAATATCCCGTACAATGTAAACTGACTCACTGAAGCATCCACATAGCATTAGAACAACACATCAGTTTAGATTTCAACCCATAATCCAATTATAGTCCACTCCATAGTGTTTGTTTGAAAGGAACTAGAGGCATTTCTGACCAAACACATCAGTTTAGATTTCAAAACCCATAATCCAATTATGTAGTCCACTCCATAGTGTTTGTTTGAAAGGAAACTAGTGGCATATTTGGTAATCTACATACTATGATAAGTAGCAGACCAAAAGCATAATTATTAAAAAAGTAAAAGAACGGGACAGGATAAGGAAGCTGAAGTCAGAATTCTTATTGTTGGTTGAGTCTGGGAGAATAAGAAAGCAGGAGAGAACAAGAAAGCGGGAAAATCTTGAGAGATGTAAAGAAAATTGTGCCGAAGTTGGTTCTTCTGATAATGTTAAGGTGGAGACCAAGAAGAAGACAGTGGTACAGCACCTCTGGTGTTGGTCTCCAGCATAAAATTGTATTCAACAAACGCTACCTAAAGAAGTTTTCACGTCCGGATCGTAGCCAACATACCTACTGTATGTCTTCCACTTTCTACATTTCTCATACACGTGACAACCAACATCAGAGTTGGTTGACACCAGTTTGAGTACCCCCAGTGGGTTACGAAGTCATTAAAATAATGCCATTTGGCAGTACGAAAGAGAGAAAACCTCACGACTACAGCTGGAAAAAGAAAACGTATGTGGGTGACCCAAAAAAAAGAAAAAACATCAGATTGGGTATACAATGAGGATCGAGAAATATTGCCTAAACAGCCATCTTCCCATGTCGAAAGCCTGTATTATCAGATTCCATAAGGCTAAAGATAACACTCGGGAGGATTTGCTTTGTTTCTTTTTTACAGTGGAGTGGAACATACCACTTCTTTCCCTTTTTTGAAAGTTTGGAGGAATTGAGCTCACGTAATAAGACAGGGAGTTGAGTACAGAGAGAGTAACTATGCGCTTGTTAAAAGACGGAGAAAAGGGATGCTTAACTCTTATAGCAAAAGAAGCACAGACGCTTAAAAGAAGGTGGCGTGCCCGTGTCACTCTTTGGACACGTGTCCAATGATGCAACCAAAATAAACCATTAGATATTCTAGAGAGAGAAACTCCCAAAATGGGATACAAAGAGTTAAAACTCTTAGATAATATTTCTTAAAATGATAAAAGCTCCCAAATGAAAGACTCACACCCCGATTTATAGACTCAAGACCCTACTAACTCTAAAGACACTAGAAATGACAATAATACCCTTAAATTGTACTGCATCAGGACTCCCCCTCTAAAGAAAAAAACTTGTCCTCAAGGGACAACAAGACTCGAACAACTAAATAAAGAAAACGTGGAACCATAGAAGTATTTATTATGCAGCACCGAAGTAGGCATGTGGCTGCATTTCCTTGATCCACTTCATCTTCATGCAATAACCCATCTTCAATATGAGTTTCATTTTATGAACATTCACCGCATCCATACTCGTGTGCGAATAGGTCACCCATTTGGTTTGCCCTTTACGAACCACAATATCCTCGAAGTAGCACTCCACACATACTCCCAAAGCATCCCTCAAACAATTCCTTGTAGCTTTCTCCACATTATATTCAAAGCTTGCTTGATTGAAGACCATGCCTAAAGGATCAATAAGTTGCCTCAAGTACTCTTTACCCTTCTTTGGCAACTCTTGAACTAGATTGGATACCAAGGCAATACAAACTTGAACATCTAGGGCAAACTCAGGAGGCGACACTTCCGAACCATCTTCAACCAACAATTCATCAAGTTGTGGAGTGTCTAAATCATTCTCATAAGGTTGTGCGTCATCTTCAATTTCAAAGTCACAATCATCAATCTTCTTGTCATAACTCTCGTCTAAGACTTGCTCACTATCTTCCCAAAGAATGCAAGGCTCATACATCGAAAGACTAGACGTTTCTTATTCTTCATAACTACTACCAATATCCTCAAATCCTTCTTTTTCATTGTTACCATCCATGTCCTCATTTGAACACTCATCATAAATGGGAACATCTTGAAAGTTACCTCTGAAGTCTTCTTTTGAAGATTCATCAAAGATGGGCTCATCTCCATACTCATCTTCAATCTCAAATACACAATCACCATCAAGTTCTTCTCTTGGATATTCATCAAACATGGGAACATTCTCATACTCGTAATCATCATCACAACATGATTCTCTCACCTCCTTAACAAAGAGGGAATTAAGAACACGCTCACAAACTTTTTCACCAACTTGCAACTCGAGAATTGGTTCTCCATACTTGAAGCATTCGAATATTCCACTAGGTGACGGGTTTATAGCCTCCAAAGTGCCAATTAAAGGTCGCTTTTCAGTTGGGCTAGCCCTTAAGGGCTTTCTCTTACCAACACTAGTCGAGGAATTGACATTTAGATGATGATGGAAAGGGAAAAATTCTTCCTTGAGCTTCTTCTTCATCTTATCCCAATCTCTAATTCTTTCTTTGCCTCTCCCTTGTCGACCAACTTTGAGTTGTATCCACCAATTCAAAGCTCTCCTTTTAAGGCAACTAGATACCAATTCACCTTCTTTTCTTCGGTAACATGATAATACTCGAAAATACTCTCAATGGAGTTCAACTAATCAACAAATTCCGGTGGACTTCCACAAAACTTGGGAAGTTTATTATCACCCAACTTTGCTCTACGCCAATGCGGAGCTAACAAAGAATCCTCAAGTTGAATTCGAGAATTCTTAACATAATCACTACCTTTGGTTGGAGGTTGCAAGTTACGCACTCCTTCAATCAAAGTAGTAAATTGTTTACTCAACTCATCGATCTCATGGTTTCGGTTGCTAAACTCAACATCTTCACCTTTATTCACCAAGAATCCTTCACCTTACAACACCCAAAATCAAGTCCAACAACCAATTCAAGCCAAAATAAGCAACACCTAATCAATTGGGACCCCAAACTACAATAAAATCAATTCCAAACAAGCAAAATCAACCCAAAAGAAGCTGCACCTGGTCAACTCAGTGATTTTGAGTGAGTTAAACTCAAATTCAGTTAACTCATAAGCAAAATTGGTCACAAACCCAGTCAACTCAACAAACAATCCACAGATCCATACCCAAACTTGAGCAAACTCAAACCAAAACACAAAATCAATCAGAAATCGACCAAATGTAGTATCGTCACCCGATTTAGGGCTCGAAATCAATCAAATCAGGCTAGATCGAATCTGATTAGGCTTCGTGAGGTCTGCAATGGTGGATTCGAGTCTTGAACCGAGCTGTATAAGCACCAAATCAGCTCAAATCGAGTCGAATCACGTAGTTCAAGGCTTGAATCTCCTTAATCTAGGGTGAACAGTGCTTTCGAGTGCTGAACAGGCAATTTTGAAGGCTGAACAGTGCTATCGAAGGCTGAACAATGCATTTCGAGACTGGGTCGAGTGATTCGAGTAAGATACAGCAAGAATCGAGTTTGAAAAGGGTCGTACGGCCTTCGACTAGGGTCGAAACAGCTTCGAATCGATAGAATAGGGTTTGAATGCCTTCGAATCAACAAATCAAGGGTCGAACTGACTTCGTTTGTTGGTTTTGAGGTCTGTTCAAGGTCGTTTAGGCCATATATGGGTTTATACAGGGTCGAAATGGGCTGAAAATGAGTAGATCTAGGGATTTCGAGTGAAATAGGATGATTTGGGTTTTCAGGCGAGACTCCGGCAAGGTTCCGGCGCCGTTTTCATGAGAGGTCTGAGTTTCAGGTGAGATTCCGGCGAGATGGATGGTCAGGATCTGAGCTCAGAGCTCTGATATCAAATGATGCAAACCGGAATATGCCATAGATATTTTAGAGAGAGAGACTCCCAAAATGGGATACAAAGAGTTAAAACTCTTAGATAATATTTCTTAAAATGATAAAAGCTCCCAAATGAAAGACTCACACCCCTATTTATAGACTCAAGACCCTACCAACTCTAAAGACACTATAAATGACAATAATACCCTTAAATTGTACTACATCATCCAATACTTGTTTTTCAATGTCCATGATCAGAAAATAAAAATCCCAATTCGGACACGTGCCCAACACCATTTCTGCAACATGACCGGCAATTCTTTGATGTCTATGATTAAGAAATAAATATGTGATTGACACTTCTTGGACATTTGGTAACATGTGAGTATCAAAGATGTAAATTTGACATATCACTATGATATAAAAGGTTGAAAAGATAGTAATCCTTATGAAAGGTTCTAAAACTCGCTAGGCGCTGTAAGGGCGGCCGAGCACCTTCTAGCTTCCAGGCCGAGTACTCGGCGCCTAGTCGGGCCATTAATCGGGATAGTCGGTCTAGTTGGGTTAGTCGGGCTAGTCGGCAAGGGGCCTTCTAGCGCCTAGGCAGCGAGTACTCGGCCAGACCTTCTTTTAGAACACTGCGATTTATCATATTCTAAATTCAATTGTAGGGTAGTCATTTTTTGAGGATTTGTAAACATACCCAGGCCCAGCCCGGCCTGGCCCAAGGGTATGCCCAGCAAGCCCTCGGGCTCGGGCAACCCAAAAAATAATCTCAGTTATATATAAATATTATAATGTTTCCATTTCTTACCAATGGTGCCGTGTGGTTCAGTGGTTGTTTAATGCTGCCTCAGTGTCTTCTTCGCCTGAATGCCAAGGTTCGAATCCCAGACTCCTCTTTTTCATTTTGTTTTTTACATTGCCCTCTTTCAAGCATTTCTTTCCCTTTTTATTTTCTTTCTCTATTTTTGTTATTTATGGCTCCCTTTTTCCCTCTCAATCCACGATTTAACGAAAACCACACTAAATTTCTTTGAACTTTTGTGTTTTAACAAACACAACAATAATGAGTGATATTTTCTTACCTTGGATTAAAAAAAAACCCCAATGGGGAACAATTTTAAAAATAATGAGCGAGCTAACATGGTTTATTATTTTTCACACAAATCATAGTTAAAATATAAAATAAACCTTTTTATTTTCTTCAAAATAAACTTACACAATCCTATCTTTTGTCGTTTATCTTTGTATCCTTTAGGTTAAATTTTTGTATTTCAAATATAGGGTCAACACTGCCGGTTATTTGAAAAAAAAAAATTTACTTTTGTATACCATGTCACAAAAAAGATTAAGTGGATTGGTTATAATCTCAATTAAAAATGAGTTCTTTATTAAGTTAGTACGGTGACTCAATTGAAGAAATTGCTTTTAAAAAACGCAATGAGAAGTTTTCTTTAAATTGGATCTTGCTTAAAAGATGTAACCGGAGTTACATTTTTGTTGCTTTTTTTGAAAAGTACAATGTATCTTTGATTTTTAATTTTTTTTTTCTTTCCTGACTTCTATATCATTTTATCTTTTTTACTTAATAGCATGTGGGCAACCAAAATTGAAGCCGGGCTAGGGCAACCCAAACATCAGGGCCGGCCCTAACCATGCCCATGACTTATTTTTAAAGGACTCCTCTAGTCCATCTCAACTTAGATGCTTCATATTGTCGAACGTATCCTCAACATGTCTGTGTCCTACTTTTTAGAGAAATGACGTATCCGCATGTCCGTGTCATGTCGTATCCGTGGTCATAGCCATGCTTCTAAACTTATAAAAAAGGAAATCACATTAATAAAAAAGAGCTTACAGGGTACAATATCATGTGACTGCTATCCATTAAATTCAACTCATCATATAAACTTTTTGGGGGGGAATTTTTACTTACACCTATACCTTGACCATTTTTAACATACATCACCTTTAGTCCTTTACTTTGTTGTTGGACACATACACACCTTAAACTTTCAACTAAAGTGCAAAAGTTAATTTTTCTCTTTGAATTAGTAGAAATTATCTAAAGCAACGAAAAGTGGCATGTTCTCTAGTAAATGGTACAATTACCCTGTTTTTTACTTTTGGTTTTCCCAATACATGTTTCATTGGGGATTTTGAAAGTGCGATAAAATGGGTTCAGCAGTTCTCTGTTGCAAAAATTCATCAACTAAACTGATGAGAGTGTTTGCTTTTGCATTCCCATTTCATCGAATGTACCCAGTGTACGTGTGCAAGGCTGCAAGCGTGTGCATTTGTGTGTAATGTGTTACATTTGTTTTCCCTAAAATGGTACTCGTAAAGAAAACACTCGCATTGAAATGTTGTTATGCAATTCAAGAAAGTCTCCAAGCATCTGGATTTTTTTTTTTCGGGAAAATAAGCTTGAAAATAAAAGAGGCTAAGCGGATATACAGCCTACAAGGGGCATACCCCAGGAAGGACAAAAGAAAACCAAAAAAAACAAGAAAACAAAAGGGATGGCCAACTAGGCTACAATGGGGAGGGATAAAAGCATAAACTAAATAGCTATGTGTTTCTAATCCATCTCGAAAAGAGGGAGGAGAAACACACAAAACAGTGTTAATGACTTCTGAGCATATAGAACCGGAACGCTATGGATTTCAATTTGGGGCGAACTCCATAAACCCATTTGATTTTGATTTGCGGGTTGTCGGGTTTTGACGAATGGTTTGCCACAAATTGCACAAACCCCGTAATTCTTTTCCTCATCTCTCTCCATCCTATTTCTATATTAACTCCTCATTTGATGCATATGTATGATTACGCATATGTATACGTATTCATACATGTATGTCTATATGTGTGCGTGTGCGAAGAGAGAGAGAGAGAGAGAGAGAGAGAGAGAGAGAGAGAGAGAGAGAGATTGTTGTTGTGTTAAACCCACTCACATATATATGTGTGCGAAGGATTCAAATCTTGGTTCACCCGTGTTGTTTGAAGTGTGATCCATGCAGATTGAGAGTGACAAGAGGTTTACTTTGGTTGACTCCACAAATGACCCATCCAACTTTGTTAGTGATGAGCTAAGAAACACGGACACATCTACCAACCTCACGTATCCGTGTCCGACACGCGTCAATCGCAGACACCACACAACACTCTCCGGACATGTGTTGCCGTGTTGGACATGCCTTAAAACTTGTCCAATTTGTTTGTTCCATTTTTTTACTTAAGACATTGTGGATACTCTAGGACACATTGGTGACACACTTGGAACATACAAGGGACACATTAAAAGATGAAAATGTAATTTACAAAAATCAGCCAGAAGTGAAATTCCCCAATTATATCAAGTATTGTTCTTAATTCGATAAAATAATGTTTCCGACTTTATTATGAATTCATTTTATACCTCTGTAATATAAATACATTTTATGTTCGACATGTCCTAATTTTCGAAGAAATCACGTGTGTGCGTGTCCGTGCTTTCTATGTGATGAGATTTGAGATGAAAATAACATAAATAATAGAAGAAGAAATAGAGGGGCAATAGAGTTAAATTTGATGGGGTCAAATGGGTAATTTCGACTTTTCACGAACTTTGTTAACGCCATCCATTTTTGCACTTCAATTGAAAGTTTAAGGTGTATGTGTCCAATGTTAAAAATTCCCCCCTTCTTTTTTGTTCAAATTCTTCTCAAATAGCCTCTCATCTACTACATTCCACACCAACTCCATACAGAATATTCTATCCTACCTGTTCTTAGAGTTCGGTAGCTATATCTGAGATGTGAGCCTCTACCTATAGTAGCCCCAGAACAAAACAAAAAAAAAGAGGGGGCTGTTCGATTTATCCACAGCAAAATGGATTTTTTGTTTAAATGCAAAATCTCAGTAGGTGCCTTGAGGTGAGTATACCTCCACAAATCTTTTGTGGAAGTATCCCTTTCTTTTCGAAAGAAATTAGGTTCAAGTGAGCAAATAGCAACTATGTCGTGGTTACAGGAAATCTTATTCTTCTTAGAAATTAGATAAAGACAATTCTGGTGGAAGATAGCCACTTGTGAAAGCATAGGATACAAATATGATATATAATGATATGGATAGCGTAGAAAATATCAAATTACGGGAGTTCCTAGTTTCCCAAGCACTTTTCACATGTTCCCAAGCACTTCTCTCACGGCCCTTGAAGATAAACGACCATCATTTGGGTGTCAATAGAATTTCCATTTCTTAATGAATTTCAGTTATCCGTCGTACTGATTAAAATCTTCTCATTTTCTTATTCACTCCTACTTGAATATTCCTCACCCCCACTTTTCTACATTTTTTATACGAAGTGACTAACAAAGCAAAATCTTCTGCACAAATATATATAAAGCATTAAAGCCAACACCAGAGTTGGTTGATTTGGCATTTTCCATATGGGAAGAGGGTTGTGTGTCTGAATATTCTAAATAATGCAATTTGGTAGTAATGAAAGATAGAAGACTATACGCAGATAGCGAGTGAATGAAAATCAAATAATACATAGTCCATACAGAGCTGCTGTCCTGGTCCTCATCGAAAAAGCCTATAACGATCAAATTCCTAGTGAAAAAAGACAACAATACTTTGAAGGATTTCCTGTGTTTCTCTTCTCAAAATTAGAATATAACAACCCACCTTTTGTACCGCTTGCAGAAGTTGGACAATTCTAAGATGAGAAAGGGTCACTAAAAATAATGTCACTAAAAATTAGCTTACAGGGCAAGGTACCATGCGGCATGCAGCATTTAACTGACTCTGTAATATATTTTTATTTGGTTTTGTTTGAATTAGATATCCACTTGTCTAGATTTGCCATCTTGCACTCTCTCCATAACCCACTCTCCTCCTACTTCTTTATCCCACTGCTAACTCTGCAAGGAATACATACTTAAATTTGACTTCTTTCAAATGTGCAAAGGAAATATGTGTCTCTGTGAAATCCTGGTAGGTAGTCTTTAATGTGAGGATTAGGAAAATCCCATATGTACGAGTACCAAGACACCTTTCCTACAATTGATAGCAATTTACATGTAAACAGCTAACATTGGGGCCGTCATTAGCGTTTCCTTTTCTCTTTACAGTTTTGATGTGTTCTATAGAGAAATGCCAATGACAACCGAAGTGGTGGTCATTAGCCTCAATGGACCGAGAAAGTATTCACTATTGAGCTTAAGAAAGTGCTTGAACATGTGTGTGAAGAGTATTGTGGTACACCCCTTATCTTCTCCTTTTCCTCACCTTCAGGATGAAAAAACGAACTGCTATATAAAGATATCATGGAAACAACAATAAAAACTACACATTTTGCTTACACCAAAGTAGTGTGGCTTTATAATAACAGAAGGCATCCATAATATAAACACAATTGTAAAGATTCCACATACCTAATAGAACGCCATAATTTCTCTGCATCACCTGCAAATGCACACGGAACACAACTTTTCCCCATGTCATAAACACACACACACACACACACACACACAAAAAAAGAGTAGTTAAATTGACCCTTAAAATGACAAATAGTAGAAAATTATAAAGAGGGATGTGGGGCTTACGTTCCGGTCCCAGTTCTTTCCTGTTTTTTCATTTGGGAATAATCTCATGTTCAATACTTTTCGACAAATGTATTCGGCATCAGAATCAACATCCGACTCGTGAAGACCAACGAGGACAAGAAGCCCCGCCCCAATCGCCGATACAATTCGCCCTTCCACCTGCATCACTTTCTTGAATCGATAAACCAACATATAAACGAAAACATATATCTCGACGTATGTTTATACATAGAGAGAGAGAGAGAGCGCGAAGGGTTGATTTCAAACTGACCTCAACGCTGGCAGAGGCCACTCGCTGAACAACGGCCCTCATTGTGTTCTGTTACGACTACTCTTCCACTTTCTCGGCCGCCAAACAAGAATTGTGTAATCAAGTACCCTGATGGAAGCTGTACTGGATAAAATTTGTTCACCC